>CM054379.1:27690354-28305354 GCA_028858755.1 Ara ararauna
TTAAAACAGAGTAAGGTCAAGGGACCTGCACAGGAGATTCATTTTTTGGGAATAAAATTACAAGGTCCCCACAAATGTGATCAACAAGATAACAGCAATGTCTCCACCAACTAATAAGAAAGAAACACAAGCTTTCTTGGGTGCTGTGGGGTTCTGGAGAATGCACATCCCAACTTACAGTTTGATTGTAAGCTCTCTCTATCATATGACCTCGAAGGAGAACGATTTTAAAGGGGCCCTGAGCAACAACAGGCTTTTGAGCAAATTAAACAAGAGATAGTTCATGCTGTAGCCCTTGGACCAGTCCGAAGTGGGCCAGCTGTAAAAAATGCATCCTACACCACAGCTGGGGACAATGGGCCTACCTGGAGCACCTGGCAGAAAGCTCCAGGGGAGACTCAAGGTCAACCCCTTAGCTTTTGGAGTCGGGGATTGCCATGGATTCAGCAGTAGCAGTCATTTTTCTCCTTCTTGGTAGCTGGCACAGTGCTGTGGCTTTGACTTTCGGCCTGGGAACAGCGCTGATAACACCAGTGTTTTCAGTTACTGCTTGGTGATGTTTTGGTCTGACCAAGGACTTTCAGAGTCTCATGCTCTGCCAGGGAGGAGGGGAAGCCGGGAGGAAGCAGAGACAGGGCGCCTGACCCAAACTGACCAAAGAGGTTATTCCATACCACAGCACGTCATGCCCGAGATGTAAAATGGAAAGCAGAGATCCGGAAGGGTGGGGGTGCACTGCTTGGTCTGGCTGGGTATAGGTGGTGAGCAATTGTATTCTTTCCTTGTATTTCTCTTGTCATTATTATTATTGGTGGTAGCGGTAGTGGCCTTGTGTTATACATTAGTTACTAAACTGTTCTTATCTCAACCTGTGGGAGTTGCATTCTTTTGATTCTCCTCCCCATCCACCCGGGAGCAGGGGGAAGAAAGAGAGGAGGGTGAGTGAGAGAGCGGGCTGTGTGATTTACAGCTTAAACACGACAGGGATACAGAGGATCTGAAGCCAGCTATACCCCACCAGAAAAAGAGGTAGTGGCAGCCTACGAAGGGGTCTGAGTTGCTTCAGAAGTGATTGGCACTGAAGCACAGCTCCTCCTGGCACCCCGGTTGCCCGTGCTGGGCTGGATGTTCAAAGGCTGGGTCTCCTCTACACATCATGCAACCGGTGCTACATGGAGTAAGTGGGCTGCACTAATTACAAAACAAGCTCAAAGAGGAAATCCCAGTCGTCCAGGAATTCTAGAAGTCACCATGGACTGGCCAGAGGGCAAAGATTTTGGCATTTCACCAGAAGAGGAGGAGGTGATGTGTGCTGAAGAGGCCCCACCATATAATGAACTGTCAGAAAGCGAAAAGAAATATGCCTTGTTTACTGGTGGGTCCTGTCGCATTGTGGGAAAACATCATAGATGGAAGGCAGCCGTATGGAGTCCTTCACAACAAGTTGCAGAAACCGCTGAAGGAGAGGGTGAATCGAGACAGTTTGCTGAGGTGAAAGCCATCCAGCTGGCCTTGGACATTGCTGAATGAGAGAAGTGAACATCTCTATACAGACTCATGGATGGTGGCAAATGCCGTGTGGGGGTGGTTGCAGCAATGGAAACAGAGCAAATGGCAACGTAGAGGTAAACCCATCTGGGCTGCTGCACTGTGGCAAGATATCGCTGCCCAGATGCAAAACCTAGCAGTGAAGGTATGCCACGTAGATGCTCATGTACCCAGGAGTCAGGCAACTGAGGAACACCAGAACAACCAACAAGTGGACAAAGCTGCCAAGATTGAAGTGGCTCAGATGGACTTAGACTGGCAACATAAGGGTGAATTATTTTTAGCCCAGTTGGACCATGACACTTCAGGCCATCAGGGCAGAGATGCAACATACAGATGGGCTCGTGATTGAGGGGTGGACTCAACAATGTACGCTATTGCCCAGGTTGTTCATGACTGTGAAACATGTGCTGCAATTAAGCAAGCTAAACGGTTAAAGCCTCTTTGGTATGGAGGACGATGGCTGAAGTACAAATATGGGGAGGCCTGGTAGATTGATTATAACACACTCCCACCAACCCGCCAAGGCAAGCGCCATGTGCTTACCATGGTGGAATCAACCACCAGATGGCTGGAAACATATGCTGTGCCCCACGCCACTGCCCGGAACACTATCCTGGGCCTTGAGAAACAGATTTTGTGGTCACACAGCACCCCAGAGAGAATTGAGTCAGACAATGGGACTCATTTCAGGAACAGCCTGATAGACATTTGGGCCAAAGAGCATGGCATTGAATGGGTATATCACATCTCCTACCATGCACCAGCCTCTGGGAAAATCGAATGGTACAATGGGCTATTAAAAACTACACTGAGAGCAATGGGTGGTAGGACTTTCAAACATTGGGACACACATTTACGAAAGGCCACTTGGCTAGTCAACACCAGAGGATCTGCCAACAGGGCTGGTCCAGCCCAGTCAGAACTTCTACATACTGTGGAGGGGGACAAAGTTCCTGTGGTGCACATAAAGAATTTGCTGGGGAAGACAGTCTGGGTTATTCCTGCTTCAGGTAAAGGCAAATGCACTCGTGGGATTGCTTTTGCTCAGGGACCCGGATATACTTTGTGGGTAATGCGGGAAGATGGGGAAGTCCAATGTGTACCTCAAGGAGATTTGATTTTAGGGGAAAACAGCCAATGAACTCAATGTATACTGTTGCCTGCTATGTAATACTTTTATAACCCACCAACTAGATGTCTTCAAGTCATCAGCGACTGGCCCTCTGACCGCCTTCCCAACAAAGAATGAACTTTAATGAAACCGGACAAGTTCTGCAGTAAAGGAACAATCACCATCAGCCGGCCACGATCCGACACTGCACCCGGCCTCCCCTGCTCTGAAGGGCTGTTACAGGAGATGGATCTTGATGTCACGGACCAAATGGTCTCAGCAGCTTTGTAGGGATTGGTCTATGCACTGAGGGATGATCTCTCTCCCTCTGTGTGTGTGTGTGTATGTATATATATGTATATGTGATGGTATATTGAAAATATGGGATCTGAGCATGACGTGAATGGTATGGAATAAGGGGTGGATAATATCATGGGTTCAGCAGCAGCAGTCATTTTTCTCCTTCGTAGTAGCTGGTGCAGTGCTGTGTTTTTGACTTTTGGCCTGGGAACAGCCCTGATAACACCGATGTTTATAGTTATGGCTTAGAGCGTTTGGCCTGACCAAGGACTTTCTGAGTCTCATGCTCTGCCAGGGAGGAGGGGAAGCTGGGAGGAAGCAGAAACAAGATACCTGACCCAAACTGACCAAAGAGGTATTCCATACCACAGTATGTCATGCCCAGGATGTAAAAACTGGGGGCAGGAACCTGGAAGAGTTCAATTCACAGCTTGGTCGTCAGATGGTGAGCAGTTGTATTTTCTTCCCTTGTACTTCCCTGGTCATTATTATTATTGGTGGTAGCAGTGGTGATTTGTGTTATACCTTAGTTACTGGACTGTTCTTATCTCAACCCGTGGGAGTTACATTCTTTCAATTCTTCTCCCCATCTCCGCCCTCCCCCCCCCCCTCGGATTGGGGGGGAAGAAAGAGGGAGGAGTGAGTGAGCGGGCTGCGTGATTTACAGCTTAAACTGCAACAGCTATCACCCTGAGAATTTATTTCAGGTTACAAATATGAAGATAGGAAGCCTCTAGCAATTTCCCATGCACTGTTGACATGACAGCCATGGGAATGCACTCTTTAGGAGAGTTGACCTCACAATATGACTTTTTGTTTTAGCCTAGAAGTTTCAGTTCACCGGTTTTGGAAGTATATTTTTTCCAATTCTTTTATATACAGCTTTAAAATGTTCACCATTCCCCCTCTTCGCCCACATAATCATTCACATCCCTCAAACCAATGTAATTTGACAGAAAGACATTGAATAACTATTGCCATTGAGGGCAGAGCTAGATTTTAGCAGCTCCGTGAGCACTGTGGCTATGTCTATACCAGTCTTAAAAAGAGTAGTCAAGATGGGCTGTCAGCTCTCGGCTCTGCTTGTTTCCTGTCTAAAGATTCTTGCTACGTATCTCTGATGGTATGATAGCGTATTATCTATCAGTGAGCCAGGCACAGCCCCAGGGCTGACATCTTGCTTGGCCTCAGTCTGTCCCCATCCCTGGAGAGAGGCCTTATGCCCAGGGCTGAGAATGCCCCCAGCTGGCCCTTCAGCTGCCCTGGAGCTGCCAGTGACAATGGGATGAGTCCTGGCTGCCAGAACCTGCCCTGACATCCCTGTGGAGGCCCTGCTGCTCCTGGCCCCAGGGAGCGACCGGCCTGTGCTGCACCTTGATGTATTTTACTCTGTTTCATAAAATAAAATAAAAATTCAGCCAAGATCCTGTCTTGATCAACTGTCTGTCTCTGAGGTCAAAGATTAAAGATGGCTGGAAGACACTCAGAGAGGAATGGGCAGCCTACAGAAGTCAGCCTGCATGTATATGATACACAAATGGTGCATCAAAGATGTAGATGTAGACAGGAATACCAATGAGAGCCATGCAGGCAGCTCTGACTGCAATTACACTCTTCAAATAGAGTCCTCTGTAATGCATGAGGATTGTCAGAGTAAATCTGTTCGTATTTCAATACTTATTCCATTATTTACATAAAAATAATGTATTATTTACATAAAAATAATGTATTATTTTAAAATGAATTGTTAGCACCATACTTTTGTGGGGTCTAAATACTTAATCAGTGATAAATAAATATTGTGTTGCTTAAAGTACTGGCCTTGATGTTTACACATTTAAAAAAAGATGATAACTGTTAAGTTCTCCAATGTTTTTGAGGGGTTTTTGCACTCTCTGACTATATATAGCTTTGTGCAGATTTGGTCAGTGTTTGGTCAGAGAATTTCCAAGAACTTCACAGTTAGCTCCAAACCCTTTATGCAAGATTTCCAAAGAGCAGTGACTGAACTTCGAAATATTTGCCCTGTAGAGTGAGATGCAGTATTAACCTCCAATATGTCCAAAAAAAGTTCACATATTCAAATATTTTTTTGTAAGTTTTGATTATAAAAAAACTTTTCATTCTCTCTCACAGCGAATAAGGGATCAAAATGAATTCATGCTAGAGATACAAGTGTTAACAAATATGCCATTATGGAATAATACAGACTTTTTTGTCAGATTACTGTCACAAGTATTTCAGCATGGAGTCACAAAATGTAATTCAGTCTGTAACTGTTTTATTTGCTTCCTTCTTCTTAAATAGCTTTTCTTCTGCACTGGTAACAAGAAACAAAATCATGAATGTATTTTGAGACATTTTCACAGTTACCTGTTATAAGTCATGAAAACAATTCTATTTTTTTCTCATCAATTTGAAGAGGATCACTCCATCCTGAGGTAGAAAGGAAATAGTGCTTCTCTCATCCCGAGAAAAAATAGTAGACTGTTTTTTATTGAAAATTAAAAAGAGACATCACTAGCAAACTCTAAACTCTTACTTAAAGATGAACTTCCTTCACCGTTTCAATGAACTTCATGTAAGACGTGATTATTCTGTACAATATTTCACTTGGGGCATCAAGTAAATTTTTTTCTCTGTCTCAGGTCTCAACTTCAACTGATACTAATAGATGCAAACTAGAGTCTTCAATTTACCTAAACTCAATATCAGATTTTCCTATACTTCTTACAGATGCATTCTTTATTTATTTCATTCTAAAAATGTTTTACATTTTCCTACATGTAGGCTAAAAGCAGCTTATGTTCATGCTCGTTGTCTTGAAGAGACTGACCTGGCAATTCTCACCTGTATGCACCTCTCACTCAATAAAGGCTTACCTTTTAATGATGTGGATGCATTTTTGCTGCTGTTACACACTTTCTCAGAGTCTTGCTCAAGCAGCAATAAAATTATGTTTGTTTCTAGACACAGTAGAAAATTTATACCAAACTACTGTACATTTTCTTTATGTATTTCAGACTCTATGATACAATCCCCTTGATTGCAGCCTACATGAGTTCAAGACTGACACAAAGGCTCATCTATTTCAAATACATTGCAGGCAGGAAAAAAAAAAAAAAAAAAAAAGAAAAAAGTACTATGCTTCCATCTAGTACGTTTCCTTTCACAGTTACCATGAAACAAGAGATGACCTTTTGGTCAGTGATTGTCATTTGATTTCCAAATTGAAAAGATGGTTCCTAACACAATCAAGCAGATTTTGTATTTATTATTCAGTGTATTTTGAATATTGCTGAATTCCCAGATTATTTACACCACTAATAAATACAAAAAACACTTTTTTCTTTTTTTTGACCTCTACTGTAATGGGGCTGAAGAAGGGCTGTAGCATGGATCATATTAAAAACTTTGCCTGTAGGAAACTAACAGCCAAATGAAATCTTTGTAGCAAATTTTCATGGGACTTTTAAAAATTGTGATCATCCTCAGCAGTTCTAGATCAGCACCCTAGTACCCATGTAATTTTTGTGATTTTTTTCTTAGCTGATCAAAGTGATCTTACAGCTCTGCAGTTGAATAAACCAGGATGCAAGTGGTCTAACTAACCATTCCTAGTACCAAAAACCTTTGGATGGGTTTGTTCCAGTGCACTTCTTTCCAATGCCCTGGAGTGCTTTGGTGACAAAGCTATCATGTAATGTCATACTGTTTATTTGATCCCCTCATAGAAAAATTTAGCAGACTTCTCCAACTCTTGGGCAGTAGTTTCTTAACATAAACACTATTGCTACACCTGAATGCCAAACCGTGTGTTTAGACACCAAAATCCTGACTGTATCCAAAGCAAATATAAAACAAAACCAAACCAAACCAACAACAACAACAGCAGCAAAAAACAAAAACCAACCAACCAACCAACCAACCCACCAAAAAAAACCACAAAAAAAATACCTTGGCTTTTATTTCGAAAACTATTTTTTTGAGGCACAGGAAGGATAGAAATCCTTTGCAGTACTTGCCAATCAGTATTTCTTTGAAGTTTCTACCTTAGTGTGTGACAAGGCAAAGATTTTTCTGTAAGATTGACAGCAGATTAAGTGACAGATTAGACAGCTGCTTTCTTTGAAGTTTGCATGAGTGAGTGATTTATTCATGAATGTCTAACAGGTAAGAGACTGATAGGTCAATTTTTATTTCATGTGTCACCTAAAGAGCTTCTGTAGTGACCAAATATTTACTGAGAAAAAGCTTGGCAGAATGTACCAGACTGGAATGAATCACAAAACTCCGCTTACAAAATAACAATATATGTACTGCTATCACCTTCCTACAGGCATGCATGAAGTTGCAGATTATAGTGGTGTATTTGCGCAAAAGATACATCACAGAGTTCACAGGCGCTGTGGTTTCATCCTCCTGTACCTTAGCATTCTTAGTATTTGGTCTGAAGCCTTGGCTATACTCTTAGTAAAACATATCACTGAAAAGACAAGCAGTACAGAACAAAGATATCTTTTCTTTGCAGAATATTTCTGGTTTATGTGAAACATACCAGTTCTAAACAGAATTGTGGCTTGGCTGTGGGAGAACTTTATACTTGCAAATGATGCATTTAGTTTGCCGCTGCACATCTTAGGCTGGTCTGTAATAGATGTAGCAGAAAGTGCAACAGTATAATGGCCCCTTTTTGTAATTTTGTCTTTATATCTGCAATTTGATTACAGCATGTTTGAATTTTAAAATAATATGTTTATTTTACTTCATTATATTTGTTTTGATCCATGATCCCTTGGGTAAAGTAATTAAAAAAAATGAAATAAATACAGGACAAATGCTGTAGCAATTAATTTAATAAAAAAATAACTGGCAGTTATGAGACATTTTAATTCTCAAAGGTTCCCACAGCAGACCAGACTTCTAGCAACTGTTTAATCAGAAAGAAGCTGTGAAAGCTGACTGCATTTTGGTCTCAAGCTGAGTAGCTTCTCAAAGTACAAAAAAAAAAAAAAAAGAAAATTATTAAATAACTGCCAGTTTGAAAAAGAACTTCCAAGAGAAGTGGTGTGTTGTCAGACTGCAGCTTTATGTAAATGTACATAAGTGAGCAACTAAATGAATAAATAAATAAGTATAAAGATTATGTCAGTGCACCTCAATTTTCAAAAAATGAAAAAATAGTATTTTTTTAAATCCAGCTGTAGGTGCATCACTGGAACATCAGCTTTATGCAACATTTAATTATTTACAAAAAATGCAACTACACAAGTTTGAGACGCACAACTCGACAGAAAATGCAGCATTTCCAGTGATTATTTCAGTCTGGAGTGATGGTTAGGGCTAATTCAGATGGAGGTGTGCTGCTGATGTACATGCACACAATGTACACACAGTACATTTTGGTCTTGAGAGGCAATTCAAGTATGGATCACTTTGAATTGATCCTTATCAACTGATATCTTGAATTGAGATATCTCACAGGATCACAGCACATGGTGGAACAATTTACACAACACATTCACCTATTCCTTGGTTTCTCCAGGAACTGCATTCACTAGTGTGCCAATGCAAGTGAAAAAGTGAGCTGATTATAATGATCTTTGGAATTTCTGATAGGTATACATTGTAGAAGTGAAAGAGATTCTAAGATATTTATGAAAGAGTTCAAAGGATCTAATACCTAAACAGTCTCACTTCTGTGCCGGAAGAGACAAATTCTTATCCCGTGCTGGTCGTTGGATTCTTATCTAATATGGTTACTGTAGGTCAGTCTGTTATTATTTCTTTACAGCTGAGAGCAGCTATCTGTTTGATCATTAAATATAATGTTGCAATCCATATATTCATGCACTTGTTTTTTTATTGTTGTTTCTTTTAGAAATATCAATGTATTTAAAGTGTTGTCTTAGAAAAAACAGCTTTCCAGCATCCTGATTGTTATTAATTTCTACTTAAAAAAAAATAAAAATAAAAAAGGTTAAAATCTATGTTTCTTAGGTTTTTTTTTTTTTACCCCAAACTTGTCAACAATTTTATTTTCTCCTATAGCTAATTAATTAGAGCTAACAAAACAAAACAAAACACAGCAAAACAAAAAACCTCATCATTCCTACTTTAGGGATTGAATTCATAATAGGATACATAAATTAAATATCCAAGTATATATCAAAAGAAATAAATAATTAGCTAGTATTTAAAGGGCATCTGAGAATGGTGGACATGAATATTTCGAATGATTTCTGATTAGATTTGGAGGCGGTAATCAGCCTTGAAAACTAGAAAAGTATTTTAAAACCATGAGTATGCATTTTGTCTTCAAAAGAGGGCTTGATTAGTATGTAATAAAACATAGAACCACATAGTAACAATGATGAGAAACAAAACCTTGAACAGCTGTTCCTAAATGAGTATCATCAAACCTACGCATTGAATGAGTCAGGGGTCTTGAGAAAAAAAACAAACAAATACATTTTGATTATGTCATTGAACATCAGATCTATGTAAAAGAAACTGGTTGTTTGGTTGGTTTTTTTTCTAACTTCTGACTTTGGCTTTTCAAATCCAGTAAGAAACATCCTAGATAAGTTTTGGGGTATAGTGCAATGAATTAGATTTCTTTCAAGATACCTTGACATTATTGTTAGCATATAGAACCACCTGCAACATTCTCCTTCTACACAACCTCATGAGACTGTCAATGTTTATTTTCTCATTTTATGTCAAACTGATGAATATGAAGCATGAGGAATATCTTTTTGGATGATCATAAGATTTTTAAAATTTATATGTTCTTGTATATTTACCACTATTTTTGAATTTCTTTCCCTGGGCAGTCATCTGACTGAGCTTAGTTACAAGGTTATTAAAACAAAAAAAAAAAAAAAGAGAGTTTGAAAAATTCATAGAGTCCACTAAAAATTCTTACCTTGTTTTTCAGTCAGGATTTTAAGAACTGGATCAGATACCATGTTCAGTCAGTCATGGATCTAAAATAATGTGACTACAGTCAACTAAACTACAGAACATAACCTATACTTGGAATAATAAACCACTGAGTCAAATATATTTGTAAAGATAACAAAAGGAATGAAAAAACCCCATTAGTTTGAGACACTCAATACATTCACAGATATATGAACAAAAAAACATAAGCAATTTTTAAGCTCTCTACTGAGGTCTCTTTATACAAGTCATAGTAAAGAAAATATTTATGGTAGAAAAAATAAAATTAATTTGTCTATCTCAAATAACTGAAATTAATTTTCTTTGGCTTACATGTCTGAATTTCAAATGCTCTTTAAAAACAGTGATTATTATTAGTAGCATTCTACTGTCATGATTGTGACAAAGTTAGAAAAACTTCTGTCAGAAAAGACTTTGAAAGTTCTCAACATTTAGGATTGTTCAAATTGTTTCACTTTCCATGTACATGGTATTTTCATTGTATTGGATAATCATGTGAGCTCTGAATAATTTTGTACATGGACTCAAACTCTGTACTGCTCTGATCAAGCTGTGCATTAAAGGAATCATTTGAAAGTTGTTTGAAATTATGGTTAAATTGTGTTGCATTTTTTTCCCCCAAAAGCCTCAACTTTTTTTACATAATCATTGATTTATTCAATGCTTGTGCCAATACACATATTGTCAGCCAGAGAACTTCTATAACACATGCCTGTACATGTTGTCAAATTAAGCTGTTATTTTCATAAGGATGTCAATGACAGCAATTAACTGATAATTAACATTATTTTGATAATCTATCCTTTGTTTGTCTGTTTTCTGAAAATCTGTGCCAGTTTACAGTCAAGCAAACATATTTAGAAAACCTTCATATGTACAAATAGTTATATAACAAGTACAGTTCCAGTTCTTATACCTCAGGCTACAGATATCCCTCTGAAGTTTAAAGCCATATGTCAACATGAATTTACCATTTATTAATGATAAACCTCCCTCCTGTCATTTAAAGCATTATCTGTCTATAGAGATCTGAAGAATATGATGGCTAATTTCAGAATAAAATGAGGATAGATTAACCATAAACCTCTCTCGGCAGTTTGACTTAAACCGGCAAAACAGAAAATGTCCGTCTGTACAAGCAATATCCAATGCTTCAACAGTAGGGTGAGGTAAATGCATCGATCAAATTCCAAGGATTTTTCTTTGATTTTTGTTTTATCCATAACATTTTGCCTAATCCTTCCTCATCTAATAGAGTATCAGAGAACTGGTAAAGAACAGGATAAAAGATTTATTTTTGAAAACACTTTTCCAAATCCTTCTTCAACGTATAACTTTCTTTGGAAATCCTTACTTTTTCTATGTCAAGACATGCTATAATTACAGTGCCCTGTCCTGTCTTTGGCTTTCTTGTACTGGAGTTTCTGCACATAAAGAAATGTATCTAGAGCTGTAAGCGGAAATGGTATTTACAATTATAAATATATACTATTTAAATTACGTAAGCATATATAATATACAATCTTACATATTGCATGTTCAAATATATGTGTTGGCTTTTGAACAGCATATTCATACATGGCAACTATATAAATACAGAACTGAAGGAAATTCCATTGAGGGTTTGAGATCTATCCTACATGTCACGTTCTTTCACCTGGGTAGGTGTGATGAGACATAATATGTTTTATTATTCAAGCGATGCAGTTATACAGGAATTATCTGCAGTTTTAAAGTCTCACAAATAGGTGGCACTAATGAATTCTACATATGTTGTAATTTCTGTGTTCCTAACTAGGAGAGCGCAAGTTCTTCTTGCCCTCTGATGAACTCCTTATTGACCTTTAGTACCAAAAGCAATTTTGGACTTGGTTATGGGGATTCAATTTTCCATCTCCAAGAGATAAGTGACTACTTCTGAATGTAACATGCGTTACTCACTCAGGAGTGTAGGAGAAGAGTGCCCACTTGCTGCATTAAAATAAGAAAAACATATTTCTCTTTGATATAAAACATGCCTAGGGTGACATAATGCATTGAAAGATCTTATGAAAGACCTGATTAAACTAGCTGGACCTGAAATACAAGAAATGTCAATCAGAAATCAGTTTATAAGTTTTCTAAACAAGGACTTGGGGAAGTTGCTCGATGGAAAAATGAACATGAGCCGGCAGTGTGTGCTTGCAGCCCAGAAAGCCAACAGTATCCTGGGCGGCATCAAAAGGAGCGTGACCAGCAGGTCGAGGGAGGTGATCCTGCCCCTCTACTCTGCTCTTGTGAGACCTCACTTGGAGTATTGTGTGCAGTTCTGGTGTCCCCAACATCAAAAGGACATGGAACTGTTAGAACAAGTCCAGAGGAGGGCCACGAGGATGATCTGGGGACTGGAGCACCTCCCGTATGAAGATAGGTTGAGAAAGGTGGAGCTGTTCAGCCTGGAGAAGAGAAGGCTGTGTGGAGATCTCGTAGCAGCCTTCCAGTATCTGAAGGGGGCCTATAGGGATGCTGGGGAGGGACTCTTCATGAGGGACTGTAATGAGAGGACAAGGGGTAACAGGTTCAAACTTAAACAGGGGAAGTTTAGATTGGATATGAGGAAGAAATTCTTTCCTGTGAGGGTGGTGAGGCACTGGAATGTGTTGCCCAGGGAAGTTGTGAATGCTCCATCCTTGGCAGTGTTCAAAGCTGGATTGGACAGAGCCTTGGGTGTCATGGTTTAGTGGGAGGTATCCCTGCCCATGGCAGGGGGGGGTGTACAAGATGATCTTAAGGTCCTTTCCAACCCTAACTATTCTATGATTCTATGATTCTATGACTCCACAGATATTTTTGGGTCTACAGGTAGAGTTAATCAGTCTTTCAAAAAGCCTTGGTGCTTCCAAGTAGGGAATCTGATTTCTCTCCATGCACTGTATGTGCATATCTGTATGTAGGTGGTATGTGTGCACATGCATATGTAGATACTGAATGAAATTATGTATACAGACATCCTGGTTTATTTAATTTTATTATAAAATTTTAGTGAAATTTTACAGTTTGGATAGTAATATGACTAGGTCTTCACAGAAAAAGAAACTATGAGAATTTAAAGATTTTTCTGAATCCAACCCTATATTTTAGAGCGCTTGGTGCTTTGTCAGCCATGACTGAAAATATTTTTACGCAAATTAGTAAATTTTTGCACTAAGATAAAGAAAGACAGAAGCTTCTTCAGAAACAAATGAAACCCCTAGTAAAACTGGCACAGAGCTATCAGTACTAATCAAAATTATGCCATAAAAATAATATATTATATAATTTTAATACATTATATAATATTTAATTAATAGTGTAATTAATTATAGGTTTGATAGATTAGGGATTTTAAACTAAGACAAACTTAAAATAAATATTATTTTGTTTACAAAGAAGTGAAAACAGTGGAGCAAGACATTAAAACGAGAGTAGGAAAACAAGACCTACTGCGTGCACGTAGCCTACTTTAGTGTGAATGTCATAGGCACTGCAGCTAAAGGAACACAACGCAAAATCATTGATCAGAAAAATTATTCTTCATGGGCATGTGTGTGTCCCTTCCATGGGTGCAGTCCTTCAGGAGGAAGCTGCTTCAGTGTGGGTCCCCCGTGGAGTTGCAAGTCCTGCAGCAAACCTGCTCCAGCTTGGGCTCATCTATCCATGGGGCCACAGGTTCTGCCAGGAGCTTGCTCCAGTACAGGCTTCCCATGGGGTCACAGCCTCCTTTGGGCATCCCCCTGCTCAGATGTGGGGTCAGCCATAGGAGGACAGCCTGCCTAACCATGGGCTGCATCACGGGTTGCTCTGCTGCCAAGATCACCTCCCCATCTCCTGCTTCACTGACCTGGGTGTTTGCAGGGCTGTTTCTCTCACACACTCATTCCTCTCTCCAGCTGCAGTTGCTCCTGAACAGTGACTTTTTTCTTTTACTTAACTACCTTACCCCAGAGGTGCTGCCACCATTGCTGATGGGGTCAGACTCGATCAGCAGTAGGTCTATCTTGGAGCCACCTGGCACTGGTTCCGTTGGGCAAAGGGCCAGCTTCTGGCAGCTTCTTACAGAAGCCACCCCTGTAGCTCCCTGTCGTGGTTTAAGCCTCTATAACTCACGCAGTTTTGCTCACTCACTCCCCCCTCTATCTTGCCACCCACTCCCGGAGGGATGGGAAGGAGAATCGAAAAGAATGCAACTCCCACAGGCTGAGATAAGAACAGTTTAGTAACTAAAGTATAACACAAATCACTACTGCTACCACCAATAATAATAATGACAAGAGAAATTACAAGGAAAGAATACAATTCTCACCACCTAATACCAAGCCCGACCACGCAGTGCACCCCCCACCCTTCTGGGTCTCTCCTCTCCGTCCTCCATCTTAGGCATGACGTGCTGTGGTATGGAATAACCTCTTTGGTCAGTTTGGGTCAGGTGCCCTGTCTCTGCTTCCTCCCGGCTCCCCTCCTCCCTGGCAGAGCATGAAACTCAGAAAGTCCTTGGCCAGACCAAAACATCACTAAGCAGTAACCGAAACACTGGTGTTATCAGCGCTGTTCCCAGGCCCAAAATCAAAAAACACAGCGCTACACCAGCTACCAAGGAGGAGAAAAATGACTGCTGCTGCTGAACCCATGACACTCCCTGCTACCAAGAGTTGGCTATGCAAACCTAATGCACACTTGCTTGTAGTAGCTCCAGAAACATGCCCATATATTCACTGGAAGCGTGGTTCCGGGCTCAGGACAAAAATGTGCCAAGATCACTGCAAGAGATGACATAATCATGGTGGCTGGGCTCTGACAGTCTTTAACTTAATTTTATTCTTCCATTACTGTTTGAAACAGTTTGTCACTTTTTAGAAAGATGTACATTGTTACAGTGAAAGTCATTCTCTCTCAACTGAATAGTGGTTTTCCTGTTATATCACCTGAAAGACCTCAGCCAAGAAAGTGAGAGAAAGTTAGCAGTAAAGATATCTACAATAAAGGATACTGTAGAAAGAATAATGAAATTATATATTTAATTTACTGCAGTTTTATGGGTCAGAGGTGTCACTAGAAAATTCAGGATAGTGGAATAAACTTGTTTCAGACTATCACAGGATGTTGAGTATATTTGTTAGGTGGAACTGCTGTCCTTATTTAAACTTTTTAAAATGGTAATGCAGGTTGAGCCCCATATATGGTTAGGGAAAGTTAAAAATATTATTTCAGGTACTATCTATGGCAAGATTTAGCCACAGATATTAAAATCTGAAAAATCTGTGAAGAAGTGCAAGAAGTAAAGAAAAAAATAATTTCTGTGTTGAAAAGTGTTCACAATGCTGTGCTTTCAAATTTTCACAGATGTGACATTTTTTTAAAGGAATACAATAATTTAAAAGTCAAAATACATAATATGCTTGATGGATGAAAGAAGCATGGCTGTGTTTACATCATTATATATAAAGAAACATTGATGAAGATGTATTAGTGACAGATTAGCAGGAGACAGTAATTGATAAGAATCTTGCAGAAGAGCAGAGGAAGTGGTGACTAAGTACCAAATGAAGATATGATAAGCTGATAAGCAGTGGCCTCCTAGTGAGAAAGAGGAAGGGAGGAAGGAAGGAAGGAAGAAAGCAAGCAAGCAAGGAGGCAAGCAAAGGTAGATTTCCACAAGGAGATCATAAGACAAGTTGAATATGTTGCCCAGAGGCATGCTGCCTCCATCCTTGGAAAATTTCAAGATCCAACTAGACTAAGCCTTAATCAACCTGATCTAATTTATAGCTGCTGGCCCTGCTTTGAGCATGAGGTTGGGTCAGAGACCTCACTGGGTTCATTCCAACCTGAGTTATCTTACAATTCTAAGATCCCAAATCCCAGTATTAAGAAGAATAAATTGAATGTAAAAGCAGCAAGGGTGCTGTTCCACTGATAAAGGAATAGCCTATAAATAGTGTATACTTTATGGAAAATAGCTGTGCCTGCATTAATCATCATCTGATAAATATAACTGCATCCATACCCACACTGGGGCAGCTACACAGTCTTTCCAGAACAGTTAATACTGTCCAAATTTCTAATGTAAAAAAGCCTTATATTGCCAAGGAGCAAAATCTACCACCATAGCTCTACTGTAAAGAAACAATTTACTAAAATACCATCATCATCCATCAGCTAGTAATCTTTAAATAGCAATAATTACTAAATGTTCTTGTGCCTACTAAACAAGACAAAAAATATTAACACATTGCTAAATCACTGAAGCAGTAAGTTACAGTGTATTTCATTCAGCCTGAGTAAATACTGATGGCTTGGAGTTCACAGTAAGTACACAGATTAGCAGGAAGGTACGTTTCTTTATGTAGGAAAGCAGGTCCCTCGTATTCCCTTTAGTCTTAAGGAAAAGAAAACTCTGTTTAAAATTTCTCTGAACCATCACATACTTTATAAATCAGGTACCTCTTCTAAACTTACCTGATCATGGTGAATCATGTTCAAACGCTGAATCTCTTTTGGAATGGTTTTTAAAGTTCAGAAGAGTTGCATGAAAGTGTCCTTTAGACTCCTGTGACACCTCAAGTAACAGTTTCTCAATACACTGTTTTAAAAATACTGGTTTATGTAGGAAAAAAAAATGCCAGATCCACACACTATACCTAGCTGCAACTGAAGTTCCCAAATCATTCAGTCTTTCTACCTAATATAACAAAATAATGATAAAACCTAAGATGTCTTCAAGAACATTGTCATGGGTTCAGCAGTAGCAGTTATTTTTCTCTTTCTTAGTATCTGGTGCAGCTCTGTGTTTTTGACTTTCGGCCTGGGAACAGCGCTGATAACACCAGTGTTTTCAGTTACTGCTTGGTAATGTTTTGGTTTGACCAAGGACTTTCTGAGTCTCATGCTCTGCCAGGGAGGAGGGGAAGCCGGGAGGAAGCAGAGACAGGACACCTGACCCAAACTAGCCAAAGAGGTATTCCATACCACAGCACGTCATGTCCAGGATGAAAAAAAGCAGAGAGCAGAGACCCGGGAAGGGTGGGGGTGCACTGCTTTGTCGGGCTGGGTATAGGTGGTGAGCAATTGTATTCTTTCCTTGTATTTGCCTTGTCATTATTATTATTGGTGGTAGCAGTAGTGGTTTGTGTTATACCTTAGTTACTAAACTGTTCTTATCTCAACCTGTGGGAGTTGTATTCTTTCGATTCTACTTCCCATCCCTCTGGGAGTGGGCAGAAGAAAGAGGGGAGAGTGAGTGAGCAAAACTATGTGAGTTATAGAGGCTTAAACCACAACAAACATAAACTCAGACACATAATTTTAAATATATCTAGTATTATACCACTAGTTTCTATGTTTGGGTTTAATTCTTCTTCACAATAAATTTAGTTGCATGAAGTAAAGGTGTTACAAAAAAAGATTTGTAGCAGTTGTCAGGTCTTCTTTTATACAGACAGTCAATGCTCCCTTGTTAGGATTCAATAAACAAGAAAAGAAAGCAAGAAAAAAAAAAAAAAAAAAACAAAAAAAGAAAATAAAGAATTTGAGTGGTGAAACACAAAAAGCTGAACATTTCCATGTAAGGCAGGACTGGGGAACAGCATTTTAAAACACATAGAAATATATATGATCTTAGGGTCATTTAAGTTGCAAAGTACATCAGAGGGTCTCTAGTCCAAGCTTTTGCTCAAAGCCTGGTCAGCACTATGGTCAGACTGGATTGCTCAGGGCTTTATCTATTAGGTCTTGAAAACTTCCAAGAATAGGAACTGCACAGTGTCTCTGAGCAATATGACAAGTGTTCAAGTAGTCCATTGCTTGACTGTCCTCTTGGGGAGAAAGGTTTTGCTCATATAGAGTATGAACTTTTTTCTTGTTTCATTTTGTGCCCTTTGCCCCTCCTTCAACCATGCACTGCTATGACCAGCCTAGCTTCATCTGCATGCGGCTTTTAGGCCATACAGAAGCTGTGTCTTCTCCAGGCTGAAAAAGACCCTATCCATCAGTCCCTCCTTTCTTTGCTTTGCTCCCTGATTGTCTTGGTGTCCGTCTGCTGAACTCACTTCAGTTTGTCTATGTCTTTTGGGGAACACAAAATTAGACATAAAATTCTGAGTGCTGAGTAGTCCTGAGTATCAACTCAGTCTTTTGACTGTCCTCCTGTTCATGCAACACAGGCTGCTGACATCTCTCCCACCTTCCAGGGTGCACTGGTGGCTCCTGTTCAGCTTGGTATACCATTTTTTCAGCAGTTGCTCACTAGCCAGTCAGTCCCCAGTCTGTGCTGCTGCAAAAGATTCTTCTTTCCCAGGTGAAGGATTTCATATTTGCCCTTGTTGAGTTGTATAAAATTCCTATCAGCCCATTTTTCCATCCTGTGTAGGTCCCTCAGTATTGCAGCCCTGCTCACCAGTGTATTAAGTCATCATCCCATGTGGCATCATCTGCAAAGTTGATGATACCTGCATTAGGCATTGCTTGTACAGAACAGGTCCAGGACAGACTTATTAGTTACCAGCCTCCATATAGCAAATGACCTACTACCCACTACCCTTGAAGCCCAAATATCTGACCAGTTTTTTATGCATCTGCTCATCCACTCATCTAGAGTAGATGGATATGATAATACTGTGGGAGACACTGTTAAAGGCACACATTTATACTGCTCAAAAGCTTGAAAGATATACAATGCATAGTTGCAGAATTTGATTTATTGAGATTTGAAGTCAATGAAAATGATTAGATATTAAAAAGAGAATTATTTCCAATGGTATTGTATGCATCTGCCTTAAAAATAAACCATGAAGCATTCCTGCATTTAGTTTAGCTTCATCTGAATTTGCCTCATGCTATAAAAGAAAAAGTGCTGTCTGAGTGTTGCACCTAGCACACATACCAAATGTTTATGTTACCTGTAAGGAACTACAGTGTCACAGAATAGATAAGCACTTTCCACACCTTCAACTTCTTCAGTCTTTACAACAAAAAATTCTTTATTAGGCTTTTTGCATGCATTGTTGCTCATTCTTTCTCCAGATATTTTTGAAGAAAATAACTAAATGATCAAACTATTATTTTTTTTACCATGTCACTCTCCTCTGAGTCACATAATCTGCTTCTCACTGCACATTTTAGCAGACCGCCTTCAGTCTTTAGAATCAAGTTATTTTGTTTATTTTTTGCTTTCTCTACAAGTCTCTAAGCTGTGTTCTTTGCTGAACCACTGTTTCACATGCTGCAACTATGGAAATACTGTACAAACAAGAACCATAACTGTTCTTTGTTGAAGTTAGAAAGAATAGACATTTACCAGCCGAAGAGCTTCAGACATTCATCACATACCTGCATGAGTCAGGCATACAGTCAGATCTGAAAGTAGGAACTAGTTCAGCCGAAGTTTTGTATTTAGCATTTCAGCAGATTCTGTTTGGCCACTACTAAATATCAGATTTTTTCAGATTTTTAGTAAAAAAAAAAAAAAAGAGATTGCTTACAATCATTGTTTTGAGTTCACATTCAATTAACTCAGACATCTTGAAGCCAGCCACTAGCTGGGGACATCCTGGGGTTAACTGGTTAAAGATATATAGGAACATAAAAAGTGCAGGCAACTCTGAGCTACTCTGACTTTCAGGCAGTCAGGATGTGAGTTTGCTCCAGTTGAGGAAACCTATATCAGCACTAGCATTATCATAATACAGTCTTTAAAAAACAAGGTATATGAGCTGGAAATCAATGACTGCTAAATCAGCTCAAGTATAAGTTATATTGTCATTGGACAGCCCTGGACATAGTGTCTGTGTTTGCATCTGCCCATTCTGCAGTCTGTAGGCAGTCCAAAATTCTATATATGCATCATAATGCCCAGATCATAGGTGAGCCATTATAGAAAATCACCAACGAATCCCAGTCCTGGATACAAGAACTATCCTAAGTTAAGTCATTTGTAAGTTTTATTTTGATCTGTACTTTCTTTCTTCTCTAGCTGGAATCCCTGAATCAACAGAGGTGGAAGCATCACCTCTTTTCCAGGAATGGAAGAAAGTGGTGGCAGGCTTCTGTTCTTATCCAGCAGTAATTTCTGATCAATCCTTTAACAACTCCAGAGGTCATTTTTTTTTGGTTTAGGGTTTTAGTCAGGTCAACAAGCTAGAACACCTTGCCCATTGCAGTGAATGGATAAAAAAGGGACGTATAGTTATTTGGCCGAAGAGTTAACAAGAAGCAAGCCAATTATGAAAACACTTGAGAAACTTACTGGGGAGCCCAATCTTCCACCTTTCCAGAAAACATGAAGGCTGTTAAAAGAAAGTAAACAAGTCAGCACTAATACACCTAAAAAAAAAACATACAAAAAAGACCCCAAACCAGAACACACAAAAAACACCAAAACCCCGAACACTCCAACTAAAACTCAAACCCAAACCCCTAAACACTGCCACCTTTCTGATGTGAACAGTATGCTCTAACCTAAACAATGTCTAGGGCTGGGTCCCAGGACATAGTGTGTATGCTTACATCTCCCTATTCATAAAGGTCCTTTACCTCATTTTGTCCCAGTCTCAAGTAGAACTCTTCCACTATTCTAAGCCAGCAATCACTTTTAATAAGCAGCCTGAGTATGGCCACCCTGTTCTAGAGATAAAGGATTTTAATGGCCTGGAACAAGCACCTCTCTGCCAGGGAACACTCCCTGCCCTCTTTTATTTGCAGGTACAGCTGTGAATTCAATGAGCTAATAATGAATAATGGTGCAATTTTGTGCTGGGAAGGGAAGAAAAAGGAAATATCGGATGATGAAAACAGAAAATTCTGAGCCGAAATCCATAGGAACTGGCTGGAGAGTAACAAATGAAGCACATAAAATTGTTTCTCTATTTAGACTAGAAAGTTTTTGAAGCATGATCTGAGAAATAAATAAGAATAATGAATGCTTTAAAGAAAAGCCTTTTTTAAAAAAAATCAAGAAAAACTGTTTTAGCGGCAGAGGATTTTCCATGTAAGCAGAGATCTGGAGGACTGGAGCTGAAGAATCAGAGGCAGCATAAGGCCATTTCTGAAAGCCAGGTATAGAATAAAACCAGGATGTGCCGGGTCTCAGTCCGTTGCCTGAATTTAAGACCAAAAAGCTTCTCACAGTAGGAAATCTGCTCTTATATGCTCCCCCTTTATTCAGGATTCTGTTTCCGTGTCTCATGTACTACCAAGAATTTCTTCTTCTCTGAGGCAAATTCTGTACGAAGTCTCTGCTACCCAGGAATCAAGAAAATACAATGTTCCAAACAAGTGTTCTTTAAGATGCTAAATAAGAAAAAAAACAAACAGTAAATAATTACAAATGGAAGCTCTATGAGTGGTGAACAGAACTGGTGATTACCTAGTATATTGCCTCTGTTTCACACAGCATTATACCATTATTCAGCTGCCTTCTGAGAAGTATGACTCAAGTGACCAGAGTTTCGCACTTACTTTACTCTCTTCTTTAAAATAAATGCTATTGATCATCTGAAATTGTCAGAAAGGTATGAGCCTATTAAAGCTCTGTTATTAAGGTTGAATATGATTGGACAGGAAAATTGATTCCTACTAAATTTATATCTGTTAGCTTTTATTGTAATTCCCTATTTGTAAAATTTTATTACACACCTTCAGAAGATATTTTTTCTTCTATTTGTTTCATTCTGTGGATTTTGCTTCTGGTGCTGAAAAAGTGATCATTATTTTTCTTATTTTTATTAGAAACCTTATTCTGTACATAGGAATTTTGAGACAACTAAATCTTGCAAATTTTTTGTTTTCCAGAGGAACCTGAGTCAGCTGTGTCCAGATTGCTTTGTTAGCCATGTTTAAAATTACTTCAGAGCTCATAAGTTTGCGAATGTATGTCTTGATATCAGTATATAAATCTTCAATGAGATCAGATTTCTTTGAGTATGAAAACTGGCAGTCTCTGCTTAAAAGATTAAAAAAAAAATGTTGGAGCAAGAACCATTTGAAAACATATTTCTAAACCAGTGTTGCAGTTAAAGGGAACAGACTGAAATAAACCAGAACTTCTGACTGCCCAGTCTGCCAATGTTCTCTAGTGGTTGTCATTTAAGAGCCCATACAACATGGTTCAGTGCAGGAGAAAAAAGGGAATCTTTAAGTCTGAAACTAGCTATCCAAACAGATCTGCTCTCTCCAGCGCCATGCACACCTTAATGTCAACTAAGATATGTCAGCTGGCATTTAGGTTCAGCGTTCGTTTAAAAGTATTATTTCCAAAATACCACTTTGAAAACAGTTGATTCCAAAGTTTCTGTTGCCTTGAATGAGAATAAAGATAGGTCTAAATTATATCAGGCCAGTTAATTTAGAATAGATCTATATGGTAACCGTTCATACATATTTGAATATTTCTTTAACATATCAGAAGTTATTTACTAATGTTGTCTATGTTTCTTGTACTGTCTTCAGCTCTGTTTGAGCCCTCAGGGCTCAGCATCGCATCTGAACAAATATTTAACAATGTCTGTTATCTAAAACAAATGCATCTTTGGGTTGCCTGAAATTATTATTGAATGCAGGTTGAGTTAGAAGGAAGAAAAGTGTTTGGAAATGCAGAAACAAGCCAACTCAGACTAGAAGTATGAGCAGATGAGGAATTATTTGTGAAAGGTAAGGAAAATATTGCTTGCTTCTGAACATCTGTTTGAAACATAATTCTAGATAAATGTCTATAATGAAAAATTGATGACCCATAATGTTTTGTTTCACTTCTTAGTTCACTCATGCAACTGAACCACCTTTAAAAGTTACAGACAAAGAAAAAAGCAACCAAAACCCATACACACTGCTGCTTATAAATAAAATGAAATTTAAGCATTTCCTACAATGTAATTTCCTAAATATACGATTTGAATTATACATATATGCATTGCTGAACTGGAGTCTATTTGAAGCATTTTTGATTTACAAGAGTGTACTGCAAGTACTCTCTTTCAAAAGTGAGATGCTTAATAACTGTGAAGTTTTGTTTTGTTTCATTTTTTAAATTATTCTGACTCAAAGTCTGAAAATCAATTATAAAACAGTTTATCAAAAAGATGTTTGGTACATCATGCATGATGAAGTAGATATCCTTCCCAGTGCAACTTTTGCAATTCTGAATCTGTTCTAATTCTCCTTCTAAAACTTTTTTTTTCTTTGCTATTATTATGCATCAGAGCATGATAGGGTTTTTAGAACTTTCCTTTTAATTTCATCAAAATGCAAATGAATTGGGTTCACATATTTAAAGAAAATTGAGCTGCTTCTTGAGGAAAAATCTAATAAGGAGATGGACATATATATTTCATACTTTTTAAGTTCAATATAATTTGTCAAAATATATGTTAAAATAACGAATGTAGAATCTGCTTTGCCTGATATTTTAAAAATAATCAAAATGAACCCAAGAAGAAACACAATAGCATTTAATTTATTCCATAGCTATGATTAAATGTGAATGTCAAACTTGAGAAGACTCAGAGAGATGCCAGAAGAGCAAGTATGCATCTTTGCAGATTTATCTTCCCGTGAAGAGTTTAATAAATATCCTTTCTTTTGAATCACACAGCTTCAATAATGACTGAAGAGAAAGAAAAAAACATGTAAAAAAAGAATTGTCCAAAAGTACATGCACACCTGGAAAAATTGCTGAGCATTTTCAGCAAAGGTAGAAGAGGTTGCTTTTAGTCCATAAACTTTAGCAACAGTATGATGCTGCTCCTTGCTAAGCTCTAAATTTATAAAGGTAATTATTATGCTCAGCGGTGTAAATCCTGAGTCCTGAGCTTGTACTGTGATCTTCTGGGGCAAGTACAGGAAACTAAAGACTCAGGAAATAGCTTTGTGCTCATGGACACTGGTTACAGGTCACCAGTCAGACTATAGGCAAGCAGAATATTATCTCTAGAAATTGTATCAACTGAACTGACTGGCAAAGATTCACATATTGTTCCATGACCTATAAACACAAGAAAGATACTAAAATTGTATTAAGATAAAGTTATACATTGCAGCCTTCTCATTCAGACAAAGCAATGAAGAATACACAGTGGAGGTTGAAGATAACTTAATAAAATAAAATTAGACTAGCTCTGCAATAAGTGGGTTACTTAACAGCGGGAACAATAAGCATCAGACAGATTACAAAGAGAATATGTAGGTTCATTGTCATGTTATTGCACTGTAGGTATCAATAAATCAGATGTCTCTTTGTCTCTCCAAAGTAATCCTATCAAGGTTCTATAAACTATGCAGATGAATAGGGATTTTTAGGGTACATTCCACTGATCTGCTTAAGGTGCTTTATTTGCAGACATAAGACATGACCCAGAAAATGTATTTCTGGGTTACTAAAATGTTAATTGCGTAAATGTTCATTGCTGGATTTTTTTAGAACAATATTTTTTCCCCTTTTTTTACCTGTGGAAATGTGTTTTAATCCATGTCTGAAATAAAAAAAAAAAAGAAAAAAGTGTCATTGGTAGAGAAGACAGTGAAATAGGGATGAATGGTATTGGTGAAAGTTTTAGAACAAGGATTTTTTAATTGAGATGTTCCATTTGCATAAACAACAAAATATACGTAAGCGCATGCACAAGAATAACCAAGATCCCAATAATTTCTTTGTCTCTGGCCTAAAGTATGTTTAATTATTCTATGCACAGATGAACATTTTAGTGGCAGAGACTAAAAAAAAGAAATAAAAATAAATAATTGGGTAATCCACAGGGAAAAAAAAGGATAAAAAAGAAATATTAAATTTTTTATTTAAAAACCCCAGCAACACAACCTTCCCTATCCCTCCCCCCAAACCACTGGAATGAGCATACTACTCAGTAGCTGGTTTAACAGCCTACACAGCTCTGAAAAAGTAGCCTTTGCAGGTAGTCAGATTGATCTTACCACTCATGGTTGAGCTGCCTTTTGGGTTGCCTTCTAGGTATGCCTGCTGTGGAAAGCCTGTGTGCCATCAGAGAAACATGTGTGCCAATAGCCAGCCTTAGGTCTCAAGAAGGAACACAGAAACCTGCCCCTTGAGGCATCCTCAGCAGTCAGTGTTGGAGACAAGTCTTTAGAAGTTGACACTTGCATACTTACTTTTTTTAATATTATTTTATTTAAACTATTCTAAATTAATTAATTTCATTTTAAACATTATTGCAAATAAAACTGAAGGTTCTGTTTGACAGACATCATATTTCTTTTGCTTTCACCAATCATTCGATTGTTTGCAAGAATTGACTCATTTGCTTATATATATGGAGGTTCTTTTTTTTCAAAATTGAAGTTATATGAACATTTCTTTCAAAATAACTGGTTTGTATGTAAATTGTTTCTTAATACGTGTCAGCTAATGATATGTTTAATGTAAAACTGTGAAGATTTATTCCCATTCTGAAGAAAATAATTATTTTTTATTTAACATAACAGTGCTAGTGGGTAACCCCATTATCCATGCGACAGTTAGTTGTTTTAAATCTTACTAAGCTCTTGAACTCAGTAACATATTATGGCAATAAGTTCTATCAGTTAAACAAACTTCCACTGTATACAACAGGTGTCATCAGTTGTAAATCTGTTCCTATCAATTTACTTTAATTTCACTTTCGAAAGAACAAACAAAAGTATTCAAGTTTGTTGTTTCACTTCTTATTCCTACAGCTTTATGCTCATCTCTGCTAGAATTTATGACTATCTTTTCAATCTTTTCTTCATGATAAAAGAAAAATCCCCTACATGCGCAATGTCCTTTAACAAAAGCAATTACTAAGGTAGGTTAGTCTCAAGTAAACTTTAGGATGAAACCAGACAGAAAACTGCCATAAGTGCTTTAAGAGATCCAAGAATTACAAGGACAAGCCCTCAGGTAGAGATAAAATGCTTGAATTCATAACTTCTTTAGCCAGTATTTAGGTGAGTAGGAAGAGAAAGAAAGTATTTCAAGGTCCTACACCTGGGTCGGAGCAATCCCAGACACAGCTATAGGTTGAGCAGGGAAGAGATTCAGAGCAGCCCTGTGGAGAAGGACTTGGGGGTGTTGCTCGATGGAAAAATGAACATGAGCTGGCAGTGTGTGCTTGCAGCCCAGAAAGCCAACCATATCCTGGGCGGCATCAAAAGGAGCGTGACCAGCAGGTCGAGGGAGGTGATCCTGCCCCTCTACTCTGCTCTTGTGAGACCTCACTTGGAGTATTGTGTGCAGTTCTGGTGTCCTCAACATCAAAAGGACATGGAACTGTTGGAACAAGTCCAGAGGAGGGCCACGAGGATGACCAGGGGACTGGAGCACCTCCCTTATGAAGATAGGCTGAGAAAGTTGGGGCTGTTCAGTCTGGAGAAGAGAAGGCTGTGTGGAGATCTCGTAGCAGCCTTCCAGTATCTGAAGGGGGCCTATAGGGATGCTGGGGAGGGACTCTTCATGAGGGACTGTAGTGAGAGGACAAGGGGTAACAGGTTCAAACTTAAACAGGGGAAGTTTAGATTGGATATGAGGAAGAAATTCTTTACTGTAAGGGCGGTGAGGCCCTGGAATGTGTTGCCCAGGGAAGTTGTGAATGCTCCATCCCTGGTGGTGCTCAAGGCTGGATTGGACAGAGCCTTGGGTGTCATGGTTTAGTGGGAGGTATCCCTGCCCATGGTAGGGGGATTGTACTAGATGATCTTAAGGTCCTTTTCAACCCTAACTATTCTATGATTCTATGATTCTATTGGGACTTTCAATAGCTCTTGTTCTGTTTTTTAGCCCTTGATGATGTAGCCTTTTGGGTCCACTTCATAGGAAAGGTAAGAGTTGCTTTACCCTCCAGTGAGTCTGACTGTATGTATAAAACATCAAAATGCACAGGTTGAAAAGCTTCCAAGAGGAGATGAACTTCTAGACCCATCATATTGTGTCAAAGTGGTTGAAATGAATTTGCTTATAGCTAAGTGAATTGAGCTCTGACTTCCTAACCTCTTTGGGTTTCACATCCAACGTCAAGTCCTGACAATACTGCTGCTAGTAAGGCTATTTTCTTGATATTCCTCAATAACATGCATTTCTTCAATGCTTCTTCTGAAATGACAGCTTTCATAACCTGACAGGATAGAATTTGCAACTACAGCAATATCTATGATTGCTGGTATTCAATCGTAACTCTCCTTTTTTGGCAGAAGACATTAAATGATGACAGCCACTGGGATGAAGAGATTTTTCCATTTCTACAGCTAAAGAACTACTCCCAGAAGTAGAAAATAAGGGACTCAATTCCCATTTAATTTTCATGGATACTCGTATTATTTTATTATTAAAGCCTGTCTAATAATTTATTCGACCTAAGGCAAAAAAATTTAGGGAGTGTTTCGACTGTGACTAGTCCCTTGCACTGCTTAGTTTGCTGGTACATGCATACGGCACATGTATGTTAGTGAAAGTGTTCACGAACAATTTATTGACATTTATGTGGTACTCCTTCTGAGATAATTTATCTGTGTAGACATCATGCCGATAGAGCTGGATTGCTGTTCTTGGTATACGCATATTTCCTCATTAATAAAAGGGATAAGAAGGAAGGGGGATAGTACTTCCTTTGTCAATGCTAGTTGTTTAAATCATAATCCACTGTAGAAATTGTTTTTTCTTTCTTTGCACTTGAGAAATACTAGGATTTAGATCACAGCTGAGTGATTTAAGATGCTCTGATGTTATAGTAGTTTGGCTGATTTTAAATAAAACGGCAATTGAATATTTTTTAGTTTCACCTTAGAAAAACAATACCTTTTCCTTTAAATAGAAGTCTCTGTAGCCTGGATGCGATGAAAAAGCAGCTCATTTCCAAGTTTAAGATGTATCTAACTTACTTAATTTCTGAACACTTTGAAGTCATTCATCATACTCAGCAGGAAGAAACCAACCTGGTGAAAGTGCATAATGCTCTGAACACAGATGAGATTTCAGCTGAGCTTAGTTTTCCTGTCATGGAGCAGTGTGACATCAAGATGGGAAAAAATGCTCAGGTTGAGTTGATAAAATAATTAGCTCAGCCACATAATTACTGTTAGTACTATGTGCTATCCCTGCCATCAGGTGCTTTGTCCTGCTTTCAAGCCACTAAAACTTAATATACAGCAAATGAACTTAGCATGTTGTCTGCCTGATGTCCCCACTACAATCACTTTTGAAGGCTGTTTTCTTTTATTATAATTGTCTCTGGTACCTCAACAGAATTGAAGACAGACAACCACACCTTGGCTTTGGAAATAAAATGACACTGCTGTTCTAAGCTAGAAGTAGTGATAATTGCTCAAACATATAATTATTTTCACAATTAAATCACTTTCACAATTAAATGGAGTTAAATCACTAGAAATACAACAACAGAAAATCCTCGAAATCATACCTTAAAAAAACCTCAGAAAACCCCGTTTAAGGTCAGTATTGGTAGTATTTGCATAATGTTGTGTTTCAGATGCTGAAATTCCGTACTATTTATAGTTCATACTGTGAGACCTGAAGTAATATATTGCTTTGACAAACCTGTACTACAAGTATTTATGAAGCAGATTTAAATCAATATGTGAAGTCAGATAGAAGTGTCTACATTTCACAACAGATGAAGCCAAGATGAAAAATTCTTTAAGAATATGTCTTGAATCATCAAGATAATTCTTCCTCCCCCATTTGCTGATGGAACACCGCAAGGTACTCACTACATGTTGAGTTGCAACATGGAATCATAAAATGGTTAGGGTTGGAGAGAACCTTAAGATCATCTATTTCCAACTCCCCTGCCATGGCCAGAACATTCACTTACATTAAGGAGAGCTTGAAAGTTTTCAGGAACCAGTGACCACGCAAATGACCATGTATCCTAAATAAGCTAACACTTGTAAAGACACTATAATAAAATAGGATTCAGCTTTATATGTAGCATCTCAAATTCTCTAATAATAGCCTTAATTTAGTGGCATTTTCCTTACTAATCAGCAATATTATACAATTTCTGTAATAAGAATCAAATTTTATTCAGTAAATTGGCAGATCCACATATGCTTTGCCCTCTCTCTGGCTCTTTCTGAGGCAGTCATCCATTCTGTAAACTGAACGATGAAAGGATCCTTCTCTTCTTAGATAATTAAATGCTGTAATAGCACACATAAAAGAAATCAGCCAAAAAACATCTTGGGTTTTTTTTTATCTGGGGCTCTAAACATCTCTTCAGAATCTTATAGATAGAAAAGACTTTTTCTTTTGGTATGTTATATGAGGTTTTTGTTTTAAGTTGAAACCTGATATTCTGGGTGTCTTATACAATTACACAGCCTTAAAATCTAGTTTTATATTATAGACGGCCAGGCTTAAAAATTATTTGTATTTATTTTTTCACTGGTTAACAATTAAATATATGAAATGAATGAAAATACTAAATTCTGAATATCTGTTAAATCATCTATCAGTTAATGAATCTCACTTATGAGCAATGTTAGGCTGTGTGGGTCTTGCAACAGGAAACACATCAATAGAAAGGGAAACACATTGAGGAAAGAAGAAACCTGGTTTAGGAGAACTGTTACATGGGCAAACCAACCTCAAAAGTATGGCATAACACAATTCCTGCCTGTAATCTTATATCCAAATAATCCTTAATGTGCGATTTATCAAAATGCACCACTGGTCTAACTGTAAATCCCAACCAGTGATGATTCCCAGTATGCTGAGTAGCATAAAAATTCACAGAGTAGCCTTGCATCCCAAAGCGTTTGTACTCCAGTTTACACAATACTTAACTGTAAGATGGATGGTTAATGGAGTATGAAAGAGCCATTAATAGGATAATACACTTAAAGTTGGAAATTGGCATCAAACTTCATACTAGACTTTTGCAGAGCAGAAAGCTATCTCTTATAGCTAAGCTTTCTACCTCTTTTCCTAATGAAGATTATTTTTGGCTGCCTGCAGCTTTGTTCAAGAATAAATATGGGAAAATACTGCCCCAGACACCATGTGAGGGTTTGTGGAAGTGTCAGTTAAACTTATCATTTCTGAGAAGATGAATAAGGAAAATACACTGCTGCTATAAACAACTGGCTTGAAACTACTGAAATAACAGTGAGGAGAAATGGAAAAATCTCTATTCTTGGTGAATGAAGATAATTTTTGAAATAAGAGTTTGCTTTGTTATAAGGAATGTGAATTTTGCTATGCCACAAAAAACCTACTCAAAAGTTGTCAACATTTAAAAAACATTATTTTGAAAATATGTGACTGAGCCATTATGTGGGAAACTTTTGAGATGTAATTTCATTTGTTGCTAAGTGAAATTGAAAAAGAAAAGTCTGAATTTCATTTATTTCTATTCTAATTCTGAAAAAAAAATAATAATATTTTGCCATTTAGTGAAATGTTTTAGCTGCTTTAATGATATTTTAACATAGTTGTTTAGCTCTCTGTTAGTAGCAATGTTTTTTAAATCGATATAACTATTGGCACTTTTCTGAAAATCATAATCAATACATGTATCTTTTAAGTATAACCTAATTCTAATCTTTTCTTTTATACAAAACTGCAAATTTCATGTTGAGTTTTAAATTTCAAAATGACCAAATGATCATAGAAAACAAGCATTCACAATGTAGTGTGCATACTTATTAGATTCTCTCTCCATTTTTCTTCTGCTTCCTGCTGTCTCTGTTGCCCACCAGTGAGTTATACATTTAAGAGGAGGAAAGAAATCTATTGACTGCAGAGTTGAATTCTGTTAATATGCCTCATACTAGCAGGACAATGCATGTAACACAGCAGGCCTAATTTGCTGTCCATCTCTAGCTATGAATATTACCACCAAATGTCTGCAGTTGAATGGTTTTGATTACACTGAAGTTCTCTGGTGCAGGATTCTCTGAAAAATTTAATGACCAAAGATCTTTATTTGAATAAGTGTTCTTTTACAACGGTGGGTTTTTTGAGCACCACAAGCAAATGACATGCATAAAAAAATAGATCACTGAAAAACATAAAAATGCAGCCTGTTGTCATATCTGAAGCAGAGTGTAACCAATGAAACACTCTCCTAAAGGAACAGAAAAGTATCAACTTGGTAATTTTTATATATAAATATTCCCTGGGAATGGTTTCTTCTAATTGATTGCCAAGTCCATAAAAACACTTCTGAGCATTATTTTCAGGAAGCAGAAAGCATGGCTGTGTCTCTGAAAGGTGAATTCTGCTGAATGTGCCTGGTTAGCATTACATTTAAAGCTGAAAGAGGAATTCAGCAGGGGAATATTTTATGGTTGGGTAATCAAAGGTACTGTACACAAAAATACTCTCTGTTGTATTCAATACCTTGTTCTCATTATATTCTTTGCTAGTAGCCCTAATCATTCCCCCATTTTTACACTGAGTATTGACATTGTGAATTCACTATTGAGAGCGGGGAGGGGAAAAAATAAAAAAATTAGGATTTTAGTAATTTTTCAGTTGTAAATATCCTCAAGGATCATTTATTAGAAGACAATGACTTCAGTACATCCACATACACCTATAATTGTCCTAATTCTCTATAATTTTCAAAAGTTAAAGCTCTTTCCTGTGATCATGCTAAGTGGTTTAATAAGCGCCAGGCAGAGGAGAATGTGTTCTGGTCCGCGCTGCAATTTATAATGTACAACAAAGCAGCTGCCCTTTGGGCTTGAGCAAGACTATTCAGACAGTAGGTGGTTAAGGCTTATCCAGGGTGTCACAGAATGGCTTATCCTTCTTTAAAATATATGGGTATAGGAGAAGAAAATAGACAACTATGTTTTCAGAGGAGAGCTGATGGAGTGGAGCCATTTTAGAGCATATCATTACATGATGTACTGCTGACATTAATAAACTGCAAATAAAACTGTGCCCAGTTCCCATACCTGAAATGGACAGAAAAAACATATACCAGGCATTTTTGTTTCTGATAGAAAAGGGCTGTAGCTGTAATGGCGAATTGAAAGATGCCTCGACTTGTGGCCAACTATTTTAACCACTGAAAGAAAGTGCTAGCATTTAAATCACAAGCTGGAATAACTACCTGACCTGTCTGAATTCCTGACCCTTGCACTGAGCTAGTAGCTAAAGTACTGGCCAGCCTATGCTAAAATCTTAGTAAACAGCTGTAGACAGTCCAGTTCCCATTCTTGTGCCTGGTCCTGGCATTGAAGATGCTACCAGAGAGGCTGTAGCCTGTTCCTTCTTAAGACTATCTCTGAAATGGCACAGGGAAATAACTGTAAACAAAAGTCTGCAGGAAAGTACTCCTAGAGCAAACTTAAAAGTCTCCATGGAGAGAAAGAATCCAGTTGGAACAAGGTAGCTTATTAAAAAAATCCTCTCAAAGGATGCACACCAATTTCAAGTGTTTTCTGATTTAAGTGTGTGTAATTCTACACTTCTAATTCAACTGACAACTTGATTAGAAACATAAAGGAAAATGTCAGTAAGTGATTTTAATAAATTTCTGAGACTGTTACTATGCATAAACTGGAAGCATGTCCAAGCCTTTGTAAATCTAATCAATCCAAATGAAAAGCAACACGTGTAATGATAGGAAAGATGGACCCCTTTAAAGATACTGGTTTTGACTAAAAAGTTAGCCAGCAAATGAAAACCGTAATAGATGATGATGATGATGACAATAAAGAAGAAGAAGAAGAAAATAATCATAGAATCATAGAATACTTAGAGTTGGAAAGATCATCTAGATCCAACCCCCCTGTCATGAGCAGGGATACCTCACACTAGGCCATGTCACTGAAGACTGTCCAACCTGGCCCTTGAACACTGCCAGGGATGGAACATTCACAGTAACAAAACTTCATTATGCAGAAAGCTTCTCAATACTCCTGGGATGTGTGAGTAGATAAAATGTCAGCCCCAAGAAGAAGCAACTACGTTGAATTCAAGAAAAAAATAAAAAATATGTCTTTCTTCTCATTTGTGTCATATAACAGTGAAATGATGACTAAGAAAATTATATTCCTTTTACTCCTTATTTGGATGGCATGACCTATGGAAAACATAGCATTTATCAAAACCACTTGCATGGCAGCAATCTAAGGATGGTGTCACTAATGGTACCAGCAATGGAAACAATATCACTGAAGACTCTTTACCTCCTATGGTCATAGTTTCTGCAGTTATGTGAGCTGCATGAAGCCTGAGGACAAATTTGAACCAAAAGTTTAGAGACAAACCTCCTGAGCTAAAACATGAATTTAAACTGTCTTGGGATTATTCAAGAAAGACAAACAGAGGTTCACCTTTTTATTTTTAAGTCATTACTGAAAGAATAAGCGGCCTGGAAGGAAAAGAAAGAAGGGAAAGAAATAGGCTGATGATTGCCAAGAGTTTAATAGTTACATTAAATGCTGAGAACATACTCATAGAACTATTAAACCAAAAGCAAGATTATCGCTACCTGTGTTTTTTAACTCTAGCTGTTGAGTTACACTGTATAATTATGAACTAATACAAGACATAAATCTGGCAGCTGCTGTTCAATTTTACTTGGCAATATTCAGTATCAAATAACATGCTCTTTTATATTATTTTTTATCACCAGAAATCAAAATTTTGTTATCAAATAATAGAAAAGGATTAGAAAAGCACTTTGATTTCCAGTTCCTCAGCTCAGTCTGCATCACTGAAGAGAAACTGAAAAAAAAAAAAAAAGAAAAGGAAAAGGAAAACTAGGCATTGTTATTTCAACACCTGTAAAAAATAATTTAAATGAAGAAAAAAATAATTAATTTATGGATAGCCATTTTTTACATATCGAACTTGCTATTACACAGAAGAAAGAAAAGCCTACAATAGCTAAAGTGATAATGTCTTTACTTCATGAATTAGGTATAGCTTATGTTACATACAATTCCTGAAGTTAAACTCAGCCTCACAGTAAAGCATTGAGTATAAATTCAGTGCTCTACTGGGAGGCTGAGTTTAACTTTGCAGGATATAGTGAAGTAATCATACACCACTAATTAATAATTTTCTGAACAACTTTTTTTCCCTATACGTGAAGGCTTTTACAAAATTAGATGTTTTTTTTCTCCTTACTTTAGAGGTAGAAATGAATATTTAAATAGCTGTTTCCAACTACAGTTTTATGCCCTTGTGGGACTGAACATTTCTAATTAGGTTTATGTAGCCCTTAGCCAAATTAGTAGATAAGTCCTTTCACTGTTTTCTATGCAAAATGTAGGCCAGTCAGCATTACACAAACTTATTTCAAATAAAGCACACTACATTCCATTTCTGACAGCGGTGAATGTGCTCCATTAACTGGGCTCTTGCTTACTCAAGTGACTCTGTATCAAGTAGGAGTATATTGTTATATCTAACAGTAGACAGATTGTTAAAGGAGGCTGCTAATTCTAGAAATGCAGTGAAACAAATTTGAAAAAATAAAAATTCCATTTTATACTTGTTGGTAGATCCTAAGACTTAAGATCTTAGGATCTTATGATACTACTCCTGACCCTACTCAGAACAGTTTGGAAACTTCTATTACTTCATATGCTTTTATACTACATTAAAGTTAAAACAATTCCAATATTTTCATAGAATTAAGTGGAAAAAATAGTGAATAAAAGCTGTCATGTAAATAGTGTACAATTAGTTCTCCCAGTTCCATTTACTATCAGAGGACAAACCATCCTTATCCAGACATTGTACTAAGCACTATAAAAGTGAATAGGAGAAAAAGCTCTTGTCGGGACACATCCTTAGCGCAGGGAAGGGAATCACATCTCCAGAAATCCTCTGATGAACGTAGGTGGGTGTTCCTCTTGTTTCCTGCCAGGACATAGGGCATGTAGTACAAAGTCATTCAAATGGTGAATGAAGCCAGCTCTTGGGCAACGGACAATGTTTTGTTCTTCCTCTTGTTTATTTTTCCAATAAGGTAGCTAGTCTTCATCTTTCCTACTTTTTGAAATAGGCCGTGCAATCTATTGAATCCATCTCCTTCTTGTACCCTCACTCTCCTGAGCTTTAGCTTCTGTTTCCTTCCAGCTTAACCACCCTCACAGGGTCCATTCTTGATCTCACTGACTGTCTCCTCCTCTTCATTTACAACATCCCGTTAGCTCTCACACTATACTGACCTCCAACCCCATGCACAAAATATCTCTCCTCTACTGCAAAGACACTTGACCATATACTTATTTTTAAATGCATTTTTTTCTTTACAGAGGAGTAGAGGGACTGCAAACCAAAGCAAACGAACAAATCACTAAACACCTGAGCTGTAGTGTATGACTCAAAGTCTGACAATGCAAGTGAATCTTGCCTCTCTGAGTCCTTACCACTGAATTTCATGACTTGAGTAGAGTTACACTCACTTGTTAACACATAATCTACCCAGGCTGTCAGATTCCAGAGCTAAGAGAGCCTGCCTAGATAAGTAGTAGGGTGACAGTGTGACTACACCAACAATGCCTCTAAATGTGGAGCTCATAAACCAACAGTTTATATTGCTCTCCTAAGTGAAAGGTGCTATATCAAAACCTCTTGATTTGGTTTCTTTTTTCAGTATTACTGCCTTTGCATGTGTCGTGGTTTAAGCTTCTCTAACTCACACAGCCCGTTCTCTCACTCACTTCCCCCTCTTTCTTCCCCCTACTCCTGGAGGGATGGGAAGGAGAATCAAAAAGAATGCAACTCCCACAGTTTCAGATAAGAACAGTTTAGTAACTAAAGTATAACACAAATCACTACTGCTGCCACCAATAATAATAATGACAAGGCAAATACAAGGAAAGAATACAATTCTCACCACCTAATACCAAGCCCGACCACGCAGTGCACCCCCACCCTTCCCGGGTCTCTGCTCTCTGCTTTTCCATCCTGGGCATGAGGTGCTGTGGTATGGCATAACCTCTTTGGTCAGTTTGGGTCAGGTGTCCTGTCTCTGCTTCCTCCCAGCTTCCCCTCCTCCCTGTAAGAGCATGAAACTCAGAAAGTCCTTGGCCAGACCAAAACATCACTAAGCAGTAACCGAAACACTGGTGTTATCAGCGCTGTTCCCAGGCTGAAAGTCAAAAACACAGTGCTGTACCAGCTACCAAGAAGCAGAAAAATGACTGCTGCTGCTGAACCCATGACAGTATGTCTTTGTTGTTGCTATTGTTTGAATGGCATGGGTATACTATATATATGGCTATACTACATAGGTAATTAGATAGATAATTCTAGCATTATCAACGTACTAAAGCTACACAAGTGTTTAAGTACATGCTACTCCAAATCTTCCAGCTTAGTAACTGATAGCGAAAAGAATGACAATGAGCTCTTAGAAACCCAAATCTCAGACTATGGAAGGCTCTAAAAATCATCATTAATATTCTGAATTATACCTGAAAACATATTCAAAGCCAGGAAAGACATTTAATATAGTTGTCAGCAGGATTGACAAAGATTTTTGTTTTACATCAAATTAAAGTAAAAAAATTTAGCAGAGATGATCTTAAGTTATTAAAGAATAGTAAAAAAGGAGATATCTTTTAAAATTAAAATTGTGAAGAACTTGGAAAGGAAAGACCTCTGTTTCATAAAAGACCCCTGCAATATTTTTATTACAGGTCTCCTGCAACATTTCTATACTACTGTTTTTCAGACCTGAAGAGCTTCTTCCTGATTCTTCTTGGAAACCACAAGAAGATTATTTCACTAGACTTTGTTTTCAATAAGCAGTGGCTATTATTATGAATTGTTTGTACCACATTACACCACAATGTTTAAATCAAGCTAAGTATCCTAGTATTTTGAGGCACTACATAGTCCAGAAAGTGCCAGTTTGATATTGACTGTTGTTGGAACTCTAGTCCAAATAAGATGACCCAAGCCTGACAATGAAATGGCACTAGACAGAAACTAACAGTAATGTCCTATGTGTTTTCTGCTAAAGTAGCATAGTCTTATTATACTCTAGTACACCACTGCATTCTGACAAAATGCAAAATACTTCTGGTTTGAGTGCATAAAATGAAATAAAGCAGAAGAAATGAGATTAAATGATAATGCTATTTATTTTTCCTGATGCCACTTCATCTAAACAAAAGCTGGGAGCCACCTGATGTTTTTAGTTTTCCATAAATTATTTCACCAGATGTTTTCAGTGGCTGAATCTCCATAATTTTTTATTTGCAGTTTGAAAAACTTTCGGATGATCTGCCAACTTTTATTATGAATTGAAATATGAAAAATCTTGTCTGAAGTACTTTTTCCCCTAAACTTTTTGTTGAATGCAGGACCAGCTTCCACACATATGATTACTTTGACTGGATACCTGGACTGATAAGAGGATCTAAGCTAAACTAAAATCAAGGTATATACGGCTTCATTCCACTGCCCTAGTTTTGCTCTTATAGCTTCTTATAACTTTAAGGAAAGAACTATATTGCTTTTGAAATTTCTCTCTCCAATCTATACATACTAGCAAAGAAAAGGCTAGAAATTACAGAAACCTTATAAGCTGCCACCTGTAGCTGAAATTAACCTGCACCTAATAACTTCAAGAATGAGCTGAAAACCATCTCCTATGGTGCCTGAATGCTGTGCACTGCCAGTTATCTCTCCTTTTTAATGTTGAGTCATCCAATTTTCTAATGTGGCAGGAGCACATTAGCACTACCTTGTCATTAAGGTGCAACAAAAATTTAGGTCTCCAGATATTTATAGTTTGATATAATTTAACAAAAAATAATCTGATTGACATTAGCAATGCATGTTATCTCAGTCTATTAAGACCAACAAAAACTCCCTCTTACACAAACAGGTAGCCTAAGCAGTAGAGCTGCTTCAAAGAACAAGGCCATGAAACAAATATGAAATTCTACTAATATGAAGCACAAGGGTTGTTTTTTTTTAAACAAAACCTGGTTTGATCGAGAAAGTGAAATGATGAAATTTCTTTTAGTCTCCATGAAAATCTGCTCAAATTTGAAAATAATTCATTTTGCTCAGTCTTCCTTAGATCTCTGCTTAATTCCCAAGAGGTTTTATCCATCTTTAACACAGAGATTGCATTTCCCTGGAAGCAAATTCCTGTGAAATCCATCAATAAAGTGTGTATTTATCTCGTCTGTCTGGCATACTCAATTTCACAAACGATGACAACTCACAGGTGCCGCTAGTTATTTTATATTACTTGATATGTTCCACAGAGTGGATCTAAATTTTCCATCTTTGGAAAGGGTCTTCTAATCAAAGCAGTTACTTGGTGACCTAGGCAGCAGAGCATTTGCATGGGAATATAATTCCCTAATTGTAGTTAAATCACTAAAACTCAGATTTTCAGAGGAGAGAACCAACTAAACCTTTCTTGTTTTCTCAGTTTCTTATTTGAGATTGTAGGGTCTGATTTATAGAAGTACAAATGTAGCCAATAGAGATTATGCTCTAAAGGTATAAAATGCAATATAAACACTGCGAAATCAGATCCTGCATTTCTCATGCTGGGCACCTAGAATTTCTAGGAACTCTTGAATTTAACAAGTTTAGTACAACAAAACTTAGTTAGCATGATGGGGATAACCTGTTCATCTTACAACGCTTTATAGAAATAAAGAAACAGACATATGATTGTGGGGCAAATAGAGGGAGTGGACAAAATGAATAAAATTTTCTTAAGTAGTTACACATGAGCCCACAAATCACAATATGAGGAGAGGTTATAATATAAAATAAGTTCTGTCAGTCTAAGGAAAGGTAGTGCACAAACATATGATAAATATTATAATAAAACTAGGTTAATAATTTAATTTTTATTTTTCCTTTTAAAATTTTAAGTGCTTACCTAGAGCTTTAACATGTTCAAACATTTTTCCTTTCACATTCTTGTGTAAATACCTTTTTTTTAAAAAAAAGTGTCCAAATTATACTGTAAATAACATTAAATTAAAAAAAAAATATTGTCTGTGTGACTGCTATTGAAGACCAAGCTTAGAATATGTTGTTCAGATACCTAACCCAATATGTAAGGCATGCATCTCTATACATGGGGAAAATTAGGTAGCTCTGCAGGGGAAGGATAGAATTCTACACAAAGGTGAAGAAATGCAACAAGACATTTCTATAATGTTATATTTAGAATGTGATTTACAGTAATTTTGGTGCAGTTAATTTCTACACATCAAAGAAGAAGTCTGCTACCTCTAAAAATCAGGAAAAAAGAAAAGAAAAACTTGATTAAAACTGGATAATCCTTAATTCAATGATTTTATGCTGCCTTGTAGTTCCTGATGTTTGTAGTATTGTTCCTGGAAAATGTAGGTTTTGCATTATTTGTAGCCTCTAGGCAGCACAGAATACAAAATAAAATAATGTAAAATAGAATAAAATCTCTGTGTAGTGTGTTATCAGCTAGATACATTACACTATAATGAATTCACCTTCCTCTGAATTAATGGGTGTTTCCTCCCAACATTAAAAAAGTGATGCTCACAAACTTGCATGTTTAATGTTTTGCAAGATTTTTACTGTTTCTTTCCTTTAAGGAAAGAATTTAAATAACTCCATTTATAAATATATATGATGTGGATATTATCTGAAAAAATCTGTACAAATGTATTGCAAATTTTTTTAAGGAGAATGATATTTCATTTTTTTTTTAAATATGGTAGTGTTGAATATCAGTCGTAGCTGCCACTTCTGAAAGTTGATGTCCTCTATTTCTTCAAAGAAAAAAAAAATATTTGGCTGCTCTGCCTATGGTGTAAACATGCTTAGTGTGCCCTTGAGGGCCCAGTGCAACTCAGCTGAAGACAACATCTGACTTTTGATGGACTTCAGCGTACAGTTGAATTGGACCTTAAGGGAAAGGCTGACTAAAAAATGAGTCATATCAAACTCTAAAAGAAAAAGCTCGTCTTAGCCACAATCCAAATCATGTCAGCTTTAATAGCAGCTAAATCTGCTTTCAGCCCTTGGCCATTCTGGGAACTTTACCAGCAAAGTGGTGTTTAGTGCCATACCAGTAGGGACCATGCAAAGACAAAAATCATAATGAAATTTAGTACAAAGAATAAATAGATTCTTTCACCTGCAAGAACATTGCTTTTTCTAAACAAAAAGTAGAAATCCTCATGATTTTCAATGCTTTGTACATGCTCGTGAAAATATTACAAAGCATAATAAAAAGTCAGACACATAATTGGAAAAATCAACATGCCTAATTCAGAATATGCAGACAAATAAATTACCCAATTTAATATGATTTTTAATAGAAAACCTTTAATATAGCTGCTAAAGTAACAATATCTGCATAGGGTACTGAAAGCTGAATACATTAGTTCAATTAATGCAAGTAGCTCTATACAGCTCTGCTCAAAGATCTGGAAGGAGGCAGCTCTGCTTGAACATTTCATTTATGAGTGTGATAACACTGGCATTCTCCCCATGGAAGTCTTTAAAGAGCGAATGCAAAATAATAAAATATATTTTTTTTTTAATTAGATGCAAAGAAGAAAGGAGAATAATATTAAAGATAAGAGAAGAAAATAATTGATGACCAAAAAAATTATAGTTTTGTTATGCTGATTAGGACACCATGAATGCAGGTTGATACTGGAATTCATCAGAAATCTATGCTTTTTACCTTCTATAAGTGTCTGTGGAATGAGGGGAGTCTTGAGAGAGGAAGGAGATGGGTTTGGGTTGTTTTGTTGGCATTTTTTTTAATTTATAAAGGTATAAACGTCTAACACATTTATTTTACTAAATATTTACTATTTATTGGCAAGGGGAGGGGGATAGTTCTATTTTTCTCTAAGGCAGCTTTTGGTAGCATTGTGTCCTGGGTTCAGCAGTAACAGTCATGTTTCTCTTTCTTGGTAGCTGGTACAGTGCTGCAGTTTTGACTTTCGGCCCAGTAACAGCGCTGATAACACCAATGTTTTTAGTTACTGCTGAAATGTTGAGTCTAACCAAGGACTTCCTGAGTCTCATGCTCTGCCAGGTAGGAGGGGAAGCCGGGAGGAAGCAGAGACAGGACACCTGACCCAAACTGACCAAAGAGGTATTCCATGCAACAGCATGTCATGCCCAGGATGTAAAAACTAGGGGCAGTTACCAAAAAGTATTAGATCACTGCTGGGATGTGGCTGGGTATTGGTGGTGAGCGGTTGTATTCTCTTGCCTTGTTGTTTCCCTTGTCATTATTGTTATTGGTAGTGATTTGTGTTATACGTTAGTTACTGGCCTGTTCTTATATCAACCTGTGGGAGTTGGATTCTTTCGATTCTTCTCCACATCCCTCCGGGAGCAGGGGGAAGAAAGAGGGGGAGTAAGTGAGCAAACTGTGTGAGTTACAATTTAAACCATGACACACTGTATGAATTAATCAACAATTATTCACAGAATAGTTTAGCCAGGTTTGCAGATGTTTTATATCAGGAAAGCAATGCAAACCAGATGGGTGGTTCTGACTCATCATCTCTAATGAAGTTGACAGCAAATCGAACCAGCTATTTAGCCATGGTTGAAGAGATAATCCTTTCATAATGCTTCATTTTTCACCTTTTCTTGAGGATATACAAAATCTCTTCAAAATTCAGAAGTTCAGAAAACTTTTGGTTTTTTTGCTGCATGTGTGAGACGCATATATTGTATCACAATCCACTCCCTGAAATTAATGGCTCAAGTATGGTCTCCAAGAGGAACGTTTTTCCTTTCAGCAAAGAATTTTGCTAGAATTAATCCCTTGGGGTCTCATTCCCACTATTTAATATCATCAAAGCTGTGGTTGTCTTTACTGGTTCACATTAAGTAAACACAATTTTATAGCAATAAAGCAGGATCAGCCAAAGTAATAAATGATCTTCCCCAAGGTAGAGACACTGTTCCAATAAAAGGCACTGACCAATGTATCTGATAGTGTTCTGTGCATGATGGAAGATAGTAACACCCTCAAGACTGAAATTTAGCCTTGTGCAAATTGATGTTCCACTTAAGGGTCTCTAAATTACCAGCATTTTTGCAGTGGTATTTTTCTCTCCAAAAGGCGCATTTTGGTATGGATACTATGGTAGGTTGTTAAGTGCTTCAAGGCTCTAGGTCAGCTGAGGGTGGAAAACGCTCCCTTTGGTCTCGGAGATGTCAGTAAACTCTCCCAGAACCACAGCAGCTTCAGGGATAAACAACAGAGACTTGTCCTGCTACTCTGAATTGGCCTGCTACTACTTTGCCCACTTCAGATATGAGCGAGTGGCAGAGATCACACAGGCTGTATCAGAAGTACTGGAATGTAGTACCAGAAGCATAGACAAGCATTTTCCATTGTCAGTGCACTTAAGGCTGGAGGGAGAATATTGAATATTTTTAGCGGTAAATTCTGCTAGGATGCATTTAAACTATAGATCCTGCCCAATGGAAACCAAACCAAGCAAGCTTCTACTGTCTAAAAATCAGTTCAACAAGGTTGCATTTTTGTCATTGAACAAAAACATGACAACATGCTGTTTTGTCAAAGTCACTGTGTGGTAAAACTGTTCATCAAGACTGTGGCAGTTCAAAACAAACTATTCTCTGCTGAGAACTGTTCTCCAAATCACTAAGTCCATGTATAATACCTGGACACCTGAGAGACATATTGCTGAGATCTTCAGAGCTATTTCTATGCCTGAAGAGAAATAAATGCTGAATGATTCATCAAAGCCAGCACAGGTCAAGTCACTGCCGCACTTTCATTGCATCTTGTATAGCTCGCTCTCTATTGGTACATGTGGTTTCTGCCGCAGAAATTTCTGTAGCACAGAATTTTCTGTAACAACTCAAATCATAGAATCATAGAATAGTTAGGGTTGGAAGGGACCTTAAGATCACCTAGTTCCAACCCCCGTGCCATGGACAGGGACACCTCCCACTAAACCATGCCACCCAAGGCTATGTCTAATCCAGCCTTGAACACCACCAGCGATGGAGCATTCACAACTTCCCTGGGCAACACATTCCAGTGCTTCACCACCCTCACAGTAAAGAACTTCTTCCTTAGATGCAATCTAAACTTCCCCTGCTTAAGTTTGAACACATTGCCCCTTGGCCTATCAATACAGTCCCTAATGAATAGTCCATCCCCAGCTTCCATGCAGGCCCACTTCAGATACAGGAAGGCTTTCTGGGCTGCAAGCACACACTGCCAGCTCATGGCTATTTTCTCATCAACCAACACTCCCAAGACCTTCTCCTCAGGGCTGCTCTGAATCAGTTCTCTGCCCAACCTGCAGCTGTGCCTGGGATTGCTCCAACCCAGATGTAGGACCTTGCACTTCTGTCATGGGTTCAGCAGTAGCAGTCATTTTTCTCCTCCTTAGTAGCTGGTGCAGCGCTGTGTTTTCAACTTTCAGCCTTGGAAGAGCGCTAATAGCACCAATGTTTTCAGTTGCTGCTCAGTAATGTTTACTCTGACCAAGGACTTTCTTAGTCTCATGCTCTGCCAGGGAGGAGGGGAAGCCGGGAGGAAGCAGAGAAAGGACACCTGACCCAAACTAGCCAAAGAGGTATTCCATACTACAGCACATCATGCCCAGGATGTAAAAACTGGGGGTAGGAACCCGGAAGAGTGCAGTTCACGGCTCGGTTGTCGCGTAATGAGCAGTTGTATTTTCTTCCCTTGTATTTCCCTGATCATTATTATTATTGGTGGTAGCAGTGGTGATTTGTGTTATACCTTAGTTACTGGACTGTTCTTATCTCAGCCCATGGGAGTTACATTCTTTTGATTCTTCCCCCCATCCCCCCCTTGGAGTGGAGGGGAACGAAGAGGGAGGAGTGAGTGAGCAAGCTGCATGATTTACTGCTTAAACCACGACAACTTTGCAAGGTCAAACTTCATAAGATTGGCATCAGCCCACCTCACAAGCCTGTCAAGATCCCTCTGGATGGCATTCCTTTCCTCCAGCGTATCAACTGAACCACACAGCTTGGGGTCATCGGCAAACTTGCTGAGGGCGCACTCAATCCCACTGGCCATATCACCAACAAAGATGATGTACATGACCGGTCCCAACACCGATCCCTGAGGGACACCACTCATAGTTACTGGTCTCCAGCTGGAAATTCAGCCATTGAGCACAGCTCTTTGTGTGTGGCCATCCAGCCAGTTCTTTATCCACAAAGTGATCCACCTATCAGTCCTAGGTTCAGCAGTAGCAGTCATTTTTGACTTTCAGCCTGGGAACAGCGCTAATAACACTGATGTTTTCAGTTGCTGCTAAGTAATGTTTACTCTGACCAAGGACTGTCTGAGTCTCATGCTCTGCCAGGGAGCAGGGGAAGCCAGGAGGAAGCAGCGACAGGGCACCTGACCCGAACTAGCCAAAGAGGTATTACATATCACAGCACGTCATGCCCACTATATAAACAGAGGGCAGTTACCCGGAAGGGTTACATCACTGCTGGTGTTGGGCTGGGTATCGGTCTGCGAGTGGTAAGCAGCTGTATTCCCTACCTTTGTTATTTCCCTTACCATTATTATTACTGGTGGTAGAGCCACTGGTTTGTGTTATACCTTAGTTACTGGCCTGTTCTTATCTCAACCTATGGGAGTTGCACTCTTTCAATTCTCCTCCCCATCCCTGCCGGAGCAGGAAGGAAGAAAGGGGGGAAGTGAGATAGCAGCTGTGTGGTTCTGAGTTACGGCTGGGCTTAAACCAGGACACTTTCAAACTGATTTCTCTCCAATTTAGAGACGAGGATGCCATGAGGGACTGTTTTAAACGCTTTGCGCAAGTTCAGGTAGATGACGTCAACTGCCCTACCCCTGTCCATCAGTTCCATAGCCCCATCATAGAAGGCCACCAGATTGGTCAGGCAGGACTTCCCATTAGTGAAGCCATGCTGGCTGTCGCCAAGCACCTTATTGTTTTTCATGTGCCTCAGCATGTCTTCCAGGAGAATTTGCACCAAGATTTTACCAGGCACAGAAGTGAGACTGACTGGTCTGTAATTCCCTGGGTCATCCATTTTCCCCTTCTTGAAAATGGGGGTTATATTTCCCTTTTTCCAGTTCTCAGGAACTTCTCCTCGCTGCCATGATTTTTCAAAGATGATAGACAGTGGCTTAGCAACTTCATTTGCCAGCTCCTTCAGGACCCGCAGATGGATTTCATCAGGTCCCACGGACTTGTGTGCTTTCACGTTCTTAAGCTGATCTCAAACCAGATCCTCTCCTACAGTGGGCCTAGGGTTTTCATTCTCACAGTCCCTGCATCTATCTTCCAAGACTTGTGTGGTGTGGTCAGAGCATTTTCCGGTGAAGACTGAGGCAAGGAAGTCATTAAGAACCTCAGCCTTCTCCAAATCCAGGGTAGCCAGTTTTCCTGATAGCTTCTGGAGAGGGCCCACATTGTCCCTAGTCTGCCTTTTATTTGCAATGTACCTATAGAATCCCTTCCTGTTACCTTTCACATCCATAGCCAAGTTCAATTCTAAGTGGGCTTTAGCTTTCCTAACCTGGTCCATAACTTCACGGACAACATCCCTGTATTCTTCCCAGGCTGCCTGACCTTGCTTCCACCTTTTATGAGCCTCTTTTTTCCTTTGAAGTTACCTCAGCAGCTCCTCATCCATCCAAGGAGGTCTCCTGGCCCTCCTGCAGCACTTCCTTCTAGTTGGGACATAACACTCCTGAGCTTGTAGCAGGTGATCCTTGAATATCAACCAACAGTCTTGGGCCCCCCTGCCCTCTAGGGCTATATCCCATGGAATCTTACTAAGCAGGTTCCTGAAGTGGCCAAAGTCTGCTCTCTTGAAGTCCAGGGCAGTGAGCTTGCTTCACGCTCTTCTCACTGTCCTGAGGATCTCAAATTCGACTATCTCATGATCGCTGCAACCAAGGCTTCCCTGGAGCATCACATTTCCAACCAGACCTTCCCTATTGGTGAGCACAGTGTCAGGCATGGCACCTCTCCTTGTCGGCTCCTCTATTACTTGCAGAAGGAAGCTGTCTTCCACACAACTGGGGAACCTCCTGGATTGCCTGTGCCGGGCCGTATGTCCCTCCAACAGATATCAGGGTGGTTGAAGACCCCCATGAGAACAAGTCCCTGAGAGCGTGAGGCTGTTCCTATCTGTCTATAGAGCGCTTCATCCACAGAGTCCTCTTGGTCAGGTGTTCTTTAACAGATCCCCACAAGAATGTCTCTCATCACTGTTTTTCCTTTAATCCTGACCCACAAACTCTGAGTTGGTTGCTCACCTGTCCCCAGACAGAGTTCCATACTCTCCAGCCTATCCCTAACATAAATAGCAACTCCCCCTCCCTGCTTGCCAGGCCTGTCTTTCTTAAAGAGCCTGTAACCTTCCATTCCAACACTCCAGCCATAGGAGCCATCCCACCACGTTTCTGGGATGCCTATTTTATCATACCCCCATAGACGTGCACACATCTCTAATTCCTCTTGTTTGTTCCCCATACTACAGACATTTGTTATAGAGGCATCTGAGCTGGGACATTTTATCCTCTATTTCCCCCCCCCCCCCCCCCCCCCTTATTTTTAGCCTTATAAGCCTCTGCACCGTCAGGGACCAAACAATCCTATTCTAGACTACTGCTGGCTGTGAGGATTTCAATAAGCAATTTTCTCTAAGTGATTTCTCCTGTATCACCTGCATCTTTCCTACACAGACTGCAGTCTTTCATACTGAAACTGAAGTTGTGCGATATTTTTGGCTAGCAAAAGCACAAATCACAAATCAGACCTCATTTTGTCAGTGTGCTTTGTATGAGAGGTTCATGCATTGGGAGAGCTCTGTACAAGTTCCTACTTCATTCTTATTTGGAAGTACCTCCTGTACAAATTTACAACCGAACAACGACATGTGCAGTAGAGAACTGAACAAAGGTGATGTCTCTGTCCAGTGTAAATCTGCTCATCTCCACTGTCAGCAGTGCAGCTATGACAAGCTAGAGCGACAGAGATTTTCAGTTGTGAGACTGATTCCTACTTCAGGATCTGGAGTGCTTGTGTTGGTGGTATGGCAGTTTTGTCCATATTGTGTACAAAGACCAACACTCCAATAAATATAAACCAGGATTATTTTGTAATAGTCTTAGAATACTACCAGGAAAAGGCAAACCCAATGTTTTAGTATATACTGGCATTATTAGTGCCAGCAACTGAATATCAATGATAGAAATTCATGTGCTTGATGAATGTTCACATAATTTCATAACCATGTAGAAATGTCAGTAATTGACCAAGTGTTAGATCAAACAATATTGTGTTCCAGTCCAGCAGGTGTTTGCAGTTTTATCCTAATCATGCTTTCATATATAGGTTTTGCTTTAGGTGGAATTTTAATGTTCAGAATCATTAATATTTTGAAAAATATCTTATATTTGTACATTCAGACCATAAAATGTGTACCCCGCACCCTTTTTCCTCATTAGAATTATTCCACTAAATTTTACCTTTCTGTGCTGCCCTTGCTATAGTCAGCTGTGCTATCAAAAAGGAGCGTAAGGTAATTCACATGCAGATAGGCATTATCCATCAAATACTTAACTTCTTCAAATACTGGGTAGAAACTAACCAGTGTAAATGATTAACTGGTGGATGGGAGTAACTCCAGGATCATTTTTCAAACCTACTATATTATTTTGCATTATTTTGTGCAACTTTTAAGGCTGCAAAACTGATGAAATGCAGAAAACTATAACCCAAATTAACATTCTTGCTTTGTACTTTAATATTCTGATCCTTCCCAAAGCTATTTTCCCCCTGAAATAGACAATCAAAACATAACTGAATCTGGCTTTTCTCATAATTTTTGAATTAGCTTGAAACCGGGGTTTCTTGTGGAACTGTTTGAACCTAAAAGTATTCAAGCACATGCTTATGCAGATGCAGATTTACTGGAGGTAGGGGAGAAAGAGATGCACAAGACAGGAGTATTTACCTTCCCTATTAAGACCAGCTGGTGCCATGTGTTGCATTTTCATCCATACTATTGTGAAGGCTGTTATTAGTGGCCACTAGGCAGGCAAACAAGAGTCCATGCTATTATACACTTGAACAATTTGCTGAATTGAGAATTTCAGTAATGAACTAAGCAAAATCAGCTTGCAGAAATGTAGGAAGCCAGAAATCAATGAACCTTGTGTATAGGCCATAAATGTTTTGTAATTAATATAATATGTGCCATGCAACAAAGCGCTAGGCTGTTGCATCTTTTTATTCTACCATCATGTGCTGCCACCTGCCAGATATTGCCACATTTATCCTGACCAGTTGGATACTTCTGAAGGCGATGAAGGCAGACTTACTTTCAAGTCAAGAGCTGCTTCCTTTCCCAGGTGTGCTGACAAGCCTGAGAAATCTCAAAGGATGCAGAAAAAGGCTATTTTGCAGGTTACTGCTCTTTGAAAAGCACAACACAGACTGTTTCTTCAAGAGTGCTTAAAAGGTCAATGTCAAGTCAGAAACAGAGTCAGATTCTCTGAGTATAATTGCATTATTTTTCATATACTGATGCATTTAGAGTCATAATTTCACATACCTTTTCTCGAAATCTAGGAAGGCAGAGCTTTTAAGGTGGAAAGCTGTGTTTGTGGAGACCATTGTTCATCTTATTGTGGTTTTTCTTCCATTTCTCTTTTGCCTGTCTTCATCAGTGAAGGAAAGCAAAAAACCTGACAACTAGAAGAGAAAGGGGTGTTACATTTCAGATATGCAAAACTCCACTCTTGCAGACACCGATTTGCCGTCTGAAAAAGTTTCATAACAGATATGAAGCAAAACTGCTTGTCATTATTCACTTTTCATGCCCTTTCTGGCTTGTGTTTTGTGGGAAGACGAAGGAAGAGAAATGTGCAAGTTTCTGTAATATGCTGAATTTTGATGAGATGGCAATTACAGCCAGCCTCAGGAGCTTTCCTAAAATGTTTCTTTCAGCGCTAAATCCCTGGCTTATCCTTTCTCACCTGTGGGCTGGAATTCTGAAATATTGAGAAACGTCCTTGTCTGCATACTCTTGCATGAGCTAGACAAGGTCTATATTATTTTGACCCAATAATTTTGAAACATCTAAAACCTTTTAAAACTATACTATAAGATAAAAGCAAACTAAGAACAGTGTCAACAGGGATACATGATTAGATAATTCATAATATTATACATTTTTTCTTTTGAAGAAACTTGTATCCAGTGTATGATATTTAAATAACTGGTGATTTTCCTTCCTGTTTCAGACTTGTGCTGTTTGGATCAAGCATGTCTTTTTAATAGTGTCTTAAGTAAGAAATTTGTGCTGGGCTGAAGTACTCTCAGCCTTAGTGATTAAGCTGAGCCACTGCAATCCACTAGGTCAGAAACAACACGGCATCATTTGTCATTTACTCTTGGGTCATTGTCTTTGGTGCCAGGACTACTTTTGTGTTTTGCCAGTTGATTAGATAAGGTGAAATACAGAGGCAATGCAGGGTCCAGGGGCTGCAGTCTGGGTTACTGTATATACTAGAGCTCCATTATGGGCCAACAAAGATATCTCTTTGCATTTTGATACTTTCTGCATGTGTACTCATTTTTCTTTTAAAAACTTTCCATTGAGATGAGGAGTATGCTGATTTTTGTTTTGCGTGCTGGTTTTGCCAGGTCTACTGGGGGCTGGTGGAGCTGGCCTGACAAAGAGAAGGAAGAGCGGTTTTGGTAGGAGGCTTCCCAGACTGGTCAAGAAAGCTTTAAATTAGATGTGTTGGGGGAGGTGGGCACCATTCCATGCCAGCACACCCAGCCAGTTGCCAGCACCAATAAAAAACGTTCAGAACAATGTAGAGATATTCCAGCTGCTCCAGCCAATGAGCAGGCTTCATTTGGAGCTCAGCGCAGATGCCACTAAACAAATGCCCGTAGCATGGGGAGCAAACAAGAGGAATTAGAGATGTGTGCACATCTATGGGGGTATGATAAAATAGGCATCCCAGAAACGTGGTGGGATGGCTCCTATGGCTGGAGTGTTGGAATGGAAGGTTACAGGCTCTTTAAGAAAGACAGGCCCGGCAAGCAGGGAGGGGGAGTTGCTATTTATGTTAGGGATAGGCTGGAGAGTATGGAACTCTTCTGGGGACAGTTGAGCAGCCAACTCAGAGAGTGTCTTCAACCTAATACAGTACTCCTGCAATAACAGTACTCCTGCTTCTTGAAGAAGGGAACTATCTAGTTTTGTAACCCCAATACAATGAGCTTCTGCTCATATGTTTTCTTCTCATGACCTCAACTAAGATGGAACCAAGTCACAGATTAATGAACTGTGAACTCCATCAAAGGGATAGTTTAAAACACATTCTCTCCAGGGCTTTGCCCATCTGCAGGCAGATTCTCTGTATCCTACAAGTGTGTAATGTCTTTTGTGAACCCCAAGCAATCTGGTTGTCCATCTGCGGTCTCTCTGTATCTTCTTTCTGTTCAATAGCCTTGGGGAATAACTGATCATTCTTTCATCTCCAGATGCTTGCTTCCACTTTGGTTCTTTAACTGGAAGGCTAAACCTTCTGCACCTACAGTTAGCTCGTCCACGGGTTATCATTGTTTTCCATCAGGCTTGCTTTCACACCTTAAGTTCCTCCAGTAACTGTTGAAATGCTACTTCTCTTTTAGTTTGGGATTTTTTTTTCCTAATCAGTGCCCCAAAGGCTGTATTGATCAATTGGAAGTAAATTGATTAATTTAAGAGCATGATTTCTGTAAACTTTGAAGTTAACCAGTTTTAAAACTGTGAGCATAAGAGAGAGTTATTATTATACTGTGTTTGAGCTACCCGTGTTCTTATTAAAAGATACAGTGATCATCGTCTGCTCTTCAGTATCTTCTACTTTAGCATGTCATTACTCTCTCCTTAATGAGCCATCATTCTTCAAGTTGTTTCCTTCTCTCTTATCAATTTTTAGATAGTATCTTAATCAAATGTTAGATGTTCAAATAGAACTGATTTCTTCATACTTTTATGTGTCAACATTAACCATCTTTCACTTTTATCCTGGAAAAGCCTACATTTTTTTCCTGCATATTCATTCTGACTAGCAAAACAGCAACCTTGCCTACTTTTTGATCACTTTCAGGATAGAGAACCTCAATAGCTGCACATACATTCTTGTTATCAAGTCATATTTGGGCTGGAAGATGTCTCTGGTGGTCATCTGGTCTGATTTTCCTCCCATATGCAGCTCTGCAGGTACGCCTATATTCCTGATACTTGGCATTGAGCTGCTGCTTTGCAGTCCAATATAGCTAGCCAAAGCGCATTTCTAGCATTAAGAATCTCCAGGGGCAAGAGATTATTGTTGTTCTTCTTTTTTGATGGATCATGTCCTGTTCTTTCTTTACAGGTTGTGCTACGGTTCTGTGAGGTCTCATCAGCATAAAGCGCTGGAGAGTTATAGAACTGCTTCATCTCAGCTGTTGTTGGCTACCGTGAGATAGCTCTCTAGGCTACTCAAGCTAGTCACCAACTTTTTTCTGGAACTCTTGAAGTGTTGGTTTTCCAGATGGGCTGTCCTTGTTCTCAGCTCTATTAGTCAGGATACAGGAATTCGGACTCCATTGCTCACCTGGCAAGTGTAAAAGGAAGGATAGAGAGCTGTGAGGCAAGGAATTGATTCTGGACGTATTGACTGACCTCCAGTTTGTTTGTTCTCCCTTACTTCCCCTTTTATCTGTTCAGCAAATTTTCTCTTTCATTTTTCATCATCTTCCAAAGTCAGCATAGTCTTTTCTCTCAATCAGAAACCTTAAGAAAACATAGTTCTTTGTAACATGCCATATCTTTCTGTACTTATATGTTAGAGTCCTCATGTTCACTATTCTTCAGTGTGTTTCAAATATCTGGCTTTAGCAATGCTGATTTCAAAAAACCATTGCAGGTTACCAGGTGCAGTCCCAGACCACCTCCCATAATGCCTCTGCTACATTGCACTAATATTGCAACCTGAGCACTGAAAACATCCTATTAGCTCTAGTTGTGTACCAAACAATCGTAGAGGGCCAAAATATTTTTTCATAGAATCATTTAGGTTGCAAAAGACCTTTCAGATCAAGTCCAGCTGTTATCCTAGTGCTGCCAGATCCACAAATAAACCATGGCCTTAAGCACCACACCTACATGTCTTTTAAATGCCTCCAGGGGTGGTGACTCAATCACTTCTTTGGGCACCCTATTCCAATGCTTGACAACCCTTTCCATGAAAAAAATTTTCCTAATATCTAGTTGACCTTTTCCTCTTGTCCTATACTTGTGGTGTATTGCCTGTGGCTGGACACCAGATGCCCACCAAAGCCACTCTATCATTCCTCTCCTTAGCTAGACAGGGGAGAGAAAATGTAATGAAAGGCTTGTGGGTCAAGATAAGGACAGGGAGAGTTTGATCACTAATTATTGTCATGGGCAAAAGACGTTCAGCAGCTGTTTCTCTTACATATTCTTACTCCTCTCTCTGGGTGCAGGTTGTTGAACAGTTGGTTCCCCTCAGCCCTACTTCTTAACTATGTTATCCCAGAGGCACTGCCACTATCACTGATGGGCTTTGCCTTGGAGCCCTCTGTCATTGGTTCTATCAGACATGGGGGAAGCTTCTGGCAGCTTCTCACAAAAGCCATCCCTATAGCTTCCCCTACTACAAAAACCTTGCTGTGCAAACCCAACACAGCTTGCTACTTGGAAAAAGGGACTGATACCCCACCTCGCTACAACTTCATTTCAGGTAGCTGTAGAGAGCAGTGAGGTCTTCCCTGAGCCTTCTTTTCTCCAGACTAAAAAAGCCCAGCTACCTCAAACAAGACTTTTGCTCTAGACCCTTCAACAACTTTGTTGCCCTTCTTGGACATGCTCCAGCACCTCAATGTATTCCGTGTAGTGAGGAGCGCAAAACTGAACGCAGTATTCAGGGTGTGGCCTCAGCAGTACCAAGTACTGGGGAATGATCACTGCCCTGGTCCTGCTGCCCACACTATTTCTGATAAAAGCCAGGATGCTGTTGGTGTTTTTGGTCACCTGGGCACACTGCTGGTTATTGTGACCTAAGTGCAGGACCTGGCACTGAGCATTATTGAATATCAGGCAACCGGCCTCAGACCAATTCTAAACTTGATGTTGCACTTCCCACTTTTTTCAAATGTTTCAGAAGTATCAAACCTAGAAAAAAAGGAGAAAAGCACGGGTATTTATAAGTTGCTTTTCTTCTGCCCTCCTAGCACTTGAGGATCTAATCATATTGGTTTATGCAATTGTTTATTTGCAAAGTGTAAGAGAGTAACCCAAGTTATCTTCTACCATTGTGCAATGTTATGCTTCTTCTCAGTCTTCCCTTAGACTGACATTGACCATACTGGGTGAACAAAAGGTAGGAGGCAAGCATCATCTCCCTTCCATCACAAAAAGGAAAGAAGATATCGATCATACATACTATAGTCAGAAATCAATACTTTTATATTCCCCACAACAGCCCTAGTTTCTTCTTCTCTGGACTTCACTCTATACATATTGCATCTTGAAACTCCCTCTTCATTTGGATATTTGTTTTAGAGATAGAGATAGAGATAGAGATAGAGATAGAGATGATAGAGATAGAGAGAGACAGAGACAGAGATAGAGATAGAGATAATTGAAAGCTTTTGAAGTGACATCCTCTCTGCTTAATTTTCTTATTTACTTTAATACAAAAGTCTAATGTACTTTATTTCTCTTATTTGTCTATATAGGGAGAGTTGAATTTGAAGAATGGTTTTACCAGTTCTTCACCAGCTGCAATCTAGCCATAAATGAAGAACACAATTTAGGTGGTCTGTAGCTCACCCCTGAAATTCTTAATATCTATCTTCAGCTATCAGGAGATACCTGATTTGATACTGGAATAAGATTTCCCTTTCTGATTATACTTACTATATACTTGTCATGGTTTAAGCCCAGCCTCTAACTCAGAACCATGCAGCTGCTTGCTCACTCCCCGCCTTCTTCCTCCCCCTGCTCCCGGAGTGTCAGGGAGGAGAATCAAAAGAATTCTCCTCTTGGAGTTCTTATTTCAAATTAAAAAAAATGAGCAAAAATCTTTCCATTTGAGTAGTACATCTGCCTGTTATGATTTGTTTTTATTTGGTTTGAGAGATTTTTATGCATTTTAAAAATATTAATTTATTATGGTATGTTTAGAAATCAGGAGATTCCTATATGAATATGTCAAACTTTAACAGTCAACAGAGGAAATGAAAATTTCTTTACATTTTATTCATATCTGAAATATTCCTATTCTTTTGTGAATTAAACAATAATTCATTATTTTCAGGTACATGTTCTGATATGTATTCTTCAACTATGTCAATCCTAAATTGTCTCCAAAAGCCCCCTTAAAGGATCAGCTAACCCAGTGCAATCTGTTCAGATATCACAGACTTTCAAGATATGGGAAAAAGGATAGCAGGAGCTTGACTTGTTACTACTGCATAGTAGAATTGCTTATACTTTTGTGGAATCTTTTTGAATTATGCTAGTGCATCAGACAAGGCAGAATTGTCCATCCACAAAGCACTGTGCACACGAATATGCAAAGTCAGACATAAAGCAACTAATTTGACAGAACGATACTAACTACAGCAAGGCAAATAAACTTTTATTAACATGATATACGTGGGAGTAGAGCTGGTTCTTGTAAATAACTTTTTTCTTTGTCCTCCTCTTTTCTTCATTTCCTTTGTGTCATTGACACCCACTGAACAGCAGTAGTAAATTATTAACTTCTACTGTTTCATAAGACACATCTTTTTTTTTTTTTTTTTGTGGGAAACCCTGTGTTTCAACAGTTATTTACAGTTACTGATGTATATTGTTTGAATGGTCTAATGTTGCAACAATTCAGTGTGAGCTACATAAGACCAACCTAATGTAGAAGGCAAAGCAAGCTGTTACCAGTTATTTTTTATTTACTCTGATGAAGATTAATAAATAAATTAAAAGATTCTTAAAACGTAACCAGCCCCAAGGGCTGTTCCAGTGAGACAGTTTTATCACCATAAGCTGATTTCAGTTATCTGAAGTTGCCTCCTACTGTCAGATTTGTCTCTAGACATCTTGAAATGAACAGGATGTGCTGACAAAGGGGAAGATCAGCCTCTGTGCTAGATAAAAGCAGCACTTACAGGCTGATGCCGAGTTAGTGAGACACTTCAGCAATATGTCAACCAATTATGCCACCTTTGTTAAATCCTCATAATCGTGGATGCGTGGCCGTTTAGTAGTACCTGCTCCTCCAATAATTCAGATTTTCAAATACAAACTAACTCTCAAAAAATGCTTTGATTAGCTGTGATAATCTTTGAGCATGGTGAAATGCTCTTATGGGAGAATTCTGTCATCCTATTTTAAAATTGCCAGACAACAACTTGTTAATCAAGATCATGTACCGGGAGCTAGTAAAAATGATGGATGGATTTGTATTTGATCCTGAAAAAGATTTGCTCTTTGATACCATATGTAATGCAGTATTTAGTGTAATGACTCCTAGGGGCTACCCAGAAAATATATGTTTTGAGGTCTTGATTCAACATTATTTCCTAAAAAGGAATAGATATCTAATTTTGGAAAGGATGATTAAAACTTACGTGAAAGCACTGTATACCATCACTTGGGGAACCACATGTTTCAAGATGCAAGATACTATTAAGTAATTTCATGTTCTTTAGGATGGATGGTAAGCAATATTTAATTCACTTTTTCTCTGGTCAATCAATATAGCACTTGCAGCCATGGCCTCACTATGAAGGAAATAAAATCTAGATTCATCAAATAGAAACATGAGATATGGCTCCAGCCAAATACCAAGCTGTTTTATTTAAAACTGTAATGAACTGCTTGCAGACATTATCAGGGCAATTTTAAACATTAATAAGTCAGTTTCAGTAAACAGGGAGATAAACCAAAATCACAGTGGTTGTCTTGGGCATTTGGAACTTCTGTCTTTTTCTCTTCAATTCTTTATACCTGATTCTTTCTTTTCTCTCTGATGGAGAAAATGAATAGTTTACACTTAGATAAAAGATGTAGATTCAGATTTAATTCCCTGCTATAACAGTGTCTACCCAAGGTAACATCCAGAACATGTGATTCCTCTCACATAATTTTCTTAATGAGTTTGGAGAAACTCCAGGTTAATACTCACAGGAGAACAAACCTCTTTATTATTTGTAGCTGCATTTTACTTGGTACTAGGATGAGATAATTGAAATCTGGCTGACTTATTTTTAAGACAGGATTGGTAAAATTTGGGAAGTATTTGGTTGAGATTAAGACAGGAAAGAGACATTTTCTTTATGATTTATTCTTCATTCCTTATCACATCTTCAGAAAGGAAGAAGGGAGAGATGATTCACCATTCACTGTAATGGGCAAATCAGACTTAACTTGGGGAAATTAGCTTAATTAATTATCCAATCAAATCAGAGTAGCATAATGAGAAATAAAGCCAAATCTTAAAATATCTTCCCCCCACCCCTTCCTTCTTCCCAAGCTTAACATTACCCCTATTTTCTCTACCTTCTGCCCTCCAGCAATACAGGCGGATAGGGAACGGGGCTATGGTCAGTTCATCACACATTGTCTCTGCCATTCCATTTGTCCTTAGGGAAAGACCCCGCACAGACTTCTCCTGCTCCAGTGTGGGGTCCCTCTGACACGAGACAGTCCTCCATGAACTTCTCCAATGTGAGTCCTTCCCATGGGCTGCAGTTCTTCATGAAGTGCTCCAGTGTGGGTCCCTTCCACAGATGCAGTCCTTCAGGAACAGGCTGCTCCAGTGTAGGTCCCCTGTGGGGTCTCAAGTCCTGCAGCAAACCTGCTCAAACCCAGGCTCCTCTCTCCACAGGGCCACAGATCCTGCCAGGAGCTTGATCCATCACGGGCTTTCTGTGGGATCGCAGCCTCCTACACTGATCTGGGTATCCTCAGAGCTGTTGCTCTCACTTATTCTCACTCTTTTCTCCATCCGAAACTGTACAGGCTTTTTTTCTCTCTCCTTAACTATGCTACCCCAGACGTGCTACCATTGCGGCTGGTGGGTTCAGTCCTGGCCAGCAGAGGGTCAGTCTTGGAGCTGTCTGGCACTGGCTCTATGGGAAATGCTGGAAGCTTCTGGCGTCTTCTCACAGAAGCCACCCCTGTATCGTCCGTGCTACCAAAACCTTGCAAGAAAACCCAATGCAGAAGGTTTATTTTTCGTTCATGCCAATTGCAATGCTAGACGCACAGTATCCTTAACACTGTCCCTCATTTTTTCTCTGCTGTCCATAAATCTACTTTTAACAGCAGGAATTGCTTCTTATCCCTACAGTAATGAAATCCAACTGTCATATTGTAAATCCATCTACTTAGTCAGATTATTTTCCCTCTAATCCAGCTGAGCTAATTCTTTCAACTAAAGTCTGAAAAAGGGTGACGGATAGTGCTTAGAGCTTTCATGGTGTTCATCATGTTCAAAATATGAAACAAACATTAATTAACAAATATATAGATGCGGGAGATCATGGACAACACATACAAATTAATATAATCAGGTGTTGACAATTTATTGTAACACAAGTGTTGCCTTTTAGAGAAAGTTTCAAGCTACTAAAACATTCTGCAATATCTGTTTTGTTAACGTCCCTTAGCTAAGTTAGTAGCAGCTTAATGATTGGTTAACTCTAACAGCATATGTTCCAAGGTCCCTGCACACCCTGCCCAGCAGCCCTCTGTGCCAACTCCCTCGAACTTCTACACTTTCCTGCCCTCTAGCAACCTTCAGGCAAGGCCTCAAAGCCTTTGGTTCACTACTTCACTAATGTCAAGTAACTGTCTGGATTGCTCACGTGGCCATTCTCAGCCAAATAACTCTCCACATATAGAGCTACAAATCTGCAAACCATTCATCAAGGCTGTTTTTACTCTTTATTAATTAATGTTTCATAATTTGGATTTTATCCCAAGTCTGTCTAAATGAACTCTTAATTTTTTGAAGGATAATTGCAAATGTAATCATAAAGAAACAAGAAACTTTCAAAATATTATAAACTCACATGAAATAGTATAACGTATAGTTCCTGCTATATCTGGATGTTCTATTTTTTCTATCTGATGTTTCCTTCTATGTTCTTTCATGATACAATTATGCAAGCAATAAGTACTGTTGCATGTACAACTCACAGCTGTTGTACTTATCTCTACAAGACCTTTTGAACTGAAGAAGAAATACCACTTCTTCACCTGTAGAAGGGAACTGAGGAATATTGAAACTAGAAATTCAAAGCATCTCAATTATGACGGTTTACTTTTCCACCAAAAAAAAAAAAAAAAAAAAAAAAGAGAAAAAAAATCAATGTCATTAAAAAATATATCTATTTCTGCTCTCACAGGCTTTCACTGTGTATCTGAAATGCAGTTTGTGCTTCATGGCCATTTCTTTCATTGTGCTGATAAACATTTCTGCCTTGAAAAGACAGGATGGTTTCATGGGTATAGACAGCCTGGATCTTGGAAGTGAATAAAGAATGCTCAATGTAACCTGGGAAACACAAATCATTCTCAACATACACAAGGAGTTTTTTGATGGAGAATTCTGGCAATTGACTCTTGGAGGTGTGGTATTAGGAGTATTTCCAGGTTCAGTTGTTTCTTCCCATCTTCCTTTCTTTCTTATTCTGGCCTATCGGGTGAAGTAGAACATTTCTGCCAACTCTGGCATGCTTTTCTTGTTTTTTTATGACAGAATAAGAATTTAGAGCTTCCCCTGTGGCCTTGAAAATCATAGTTGTGATGTTTTCTAGAGTATGCAGCAGTGTAAAAAAACCCATGTTATTTTTGGCTAGTTTAGATGCAGTCTTGGGAGAAGTGATTTGCCGGGCAAGATGCCCATGTTCAGTCTTTCACAAAAGAATAATGTGCGATTCTACCTTAGGTGTCTGATTTAGTCTATTTCTGAAGGAATTTCATAGACAGGAAGTGTACATGTATCTGTAAGGTACTGCTGTGAAAGAGAGGTCAATGAGCTTTTGCTACAGGAGCACATCTCTGCACAGAATAAAGCAAAAGCCCCCATCCCCTAACTGAAGTGGCCTTTGCTTAATATATAAACATAAAATTAATAAAAATTAATAAAAATGTATCATATAAAACACAGTGATGATCAAATTATAAAGAAAGCCATATTACAGGTCTATCTCAAAGCAGCAAGAGTCATCTGTGAATAATATCAGTGTATTTCCATTTATTTGAATTTCACTAAATAGCCATGAACACTTAACAGTGGCATTAGCCATTGTTAAGCATTTCTTCTTCCACTAGCTTGCTGCACTCCCAGTTGTTGTTGGCATTTTTTGTAGCTTTATTTCCAAGATACATAAAATTACTGCCTTGATCTGGGGAATAAGTAGGTGCTTATACATCCTACCCTTCCTCCCTGGCAGAGCATGAGACTTAGAAAGTCCTTGGTAAGACTAAACATTACTGAGCAGCAACTAAAAACATCAGTGTTATCAGCACTGTTCCCAGGCTGAAAGTCAAAAACACAGCTCTGCACCAGCTGAGGAGAAAAATGACTGCTACTGCTGAACCCAGGACAATCTCCCACTCAGTGTGACAGGATTTGCAAACATGCAGCATTTCCTCAAAAAATCCATATTGAATCCTTCCAAAAAAACCCTGTCCAAACCAACTCCATTAGCACTGAAGCAATGCCAAATGTCCTCAAGGTTTCATTCAAACACTTGTTGAGTTTACTAATTTAATCTGGAGGATTGCAAAACAAGCTTTTCTAGAGATTTTCTTATTTACCAGAACCTGAATTCTTCCACTTGAGAATAAACAAAAATCAACCCAAAATTTATTGAAAAACATACTTAACTTATACAACCAACAGATTTCACAACAATTTCTCATATAATATGGTCACATTTGAGAAAACCAGGCAGATTATGTTTTTTTTTTCATCTCAAAATCATGTGATGTGCAATTATAAATAGATCAGAATTAGAGATGAATAAGGTCATGACTCCCAGAATTCCACAAATACAACTCAGCAAAAGAGAAAACACAGAAATGGACTGTATTTTCTTAAACATTTACATTTCACGTAAGCAGAACTTTCGTAAGCTTAAATGCTCTTATATCCATGAGTCAAAGAACTAGAAACTCAGGGCCAGATGTCCACAAGGCATATCAGCATGTATGATATAGATATTTTTGAAGATGATAGCCTGGAAGAATTATTTCAGACCTTGCTTATTAAGCAGAAGAATACAATAAAATTGCATGCAGTGTGCATAATTGCTTCTTTATTTGCATTCCTCTAACCACTCCTCGTCAAGTACACTGCTGAAGATTTAAAACAAAAAGAATCCAATTTCTGAAAACAGCAGAATGTGCAGCAAGCGATCTCCCTCAAAAAACTTTCCCCCCAACTTAACTAGTTCAGAGAAATCATATTTTGATGATATATGAATCTGCTCACACAAACATCATTTTTTTTAGCTTTACAACTTATTGTGTTTTGTCAAAAAGACTTCTGCATCTAGCTAAGGTAAATAATCTGTAATGTGCGTATCAGTCCTACCCAATATTGTATTAGCTAACCAGCCCTCTGTAGTGTGTTCCTTGGGGTAAACATCAGACTGGAAGAGTTGGTGGTCTTGGGCAAGCCACACCTACTCTATTGGGCCTTGAAATTGAGGCTTGAGAAGCCTTAATTATTCTTAGCATGAGTAGCTGCCTGATAAACAATCTCTAGCATTCAACATTGTAAAAGAAAGTGCTGGCATGCCCCAGGCTGGTCAGTGCTGCGTTCTGGTGGACATCATCCTGGCCTGTCAGGAGAAGATAAATGGTTTTGCTTGCTGCACAAAATTAAAGGCACTACAGTATGGGAGGCTGAACCTTTCTGAGGTGAGATCAGCACAACAAGCTGTGGAATTCACCTGGGGTCACTCTGATGCTGCACAAAAGTGGGGTTCCCAGAGTCTGAAAGGATGTAAGATTTACTTACGAATTATTTTGTTAAAGCTGTTTTATTGCACTACCTCTTGTTGTTCCTTTCTGATTGATATTCAGAAAGAGCCCTGCATCTTTCATCCCCCCAGTGCAGAGCACCCTCTGAGTCCTCCCTTTGCTTTCCGTGACACAGGTGACTACAGCATAGATGGCAAAGTGGCAAATGTGAATCATCCAGCGCCAGTAGTCAGTAATTTACATATAGCCAGACAAGCCAAAGACAGACTACATGCCCTGTTCATACAAGCTGGAAGAGTCCTGCCTAGGAATTCTGATTATGAATCTTGAAATCTGTTTAAATAAACAAGCAAACTGCAAAGTGCTCCAAAGTCTGCATTTTGATAGTTTTACATAAAAAGTGTTCCTGTCAAGAAATGTTCCCTTCTAAAATAGGATTAGTCTTGCAGTTCAATGAACCTTTGCCTTTATGGAGAATCTCAAGCCTTCAGACCACTCCAGCATCTTTTCTTAAAGTCATTGAAAGTGAAATGCAGGGAAGTGTGGCAGATTCCTATATATTTAGCAGCCTCACAATTCTGTAGCTTGTTGAGTTGTTCAGTCTTCCTACCTGCTCTTTAAAATGCACCTTTCATAAGAGAACTAGCAATACTAGTCAAACATTAACATTTCACTTTAGTCCAATTATTTCCTGCACAAAGAACTGTGATTTTATAATAGCAAGCTAATGTAGAGGAGTATGTTGGAAATCCCTTATATACTGTGAATTAAGATTAATTATTGCACTTAGCCTAAAGCACATCAGATTAGCCTCTGTTATCATTTAATTATCTTCCTAGTTATCTTCTAATTATCCTGTTTCTCTACTACTGCTAATATATGTAGCTACTGTAAAGCATCTTCTTCCTTTACACAGAGCACACATTGTTTCTGTACTGCAGCACAACTTGTGCCAATGTTTTGTAAATGTTACCTACATTAGAAAATATTTTCTCTAAAACCACAGATTTCATCCTAGTAGAATACCATCGGCATAGTAACTGATCAGAGTAAACAGAGCATTTAATTATGAGAATTGTTATAATCTGAAATGTTACCCTGATAATTGCTTTCCCTTTCATATATATCTTTGCATGTGTTAGGCAGAATATTGCTATGCGAAGCAGTGGGGATTGACCTTTCACTATCCATTTATTCCCTCTCCAGTGGATAAAAGATCTTATAGGATAACTTCTAGAAGAGCAACCCATAAATGCTTTGGGTTGGTTTTATGTGTGTTTTGTTTTAATGCCTTTTAATTTTTTTTCAACAAGAATGTTAACAAGCAACAACGGCAACAACAGAACTCTAATTTCATAGCAAACTGCGAGAAATAGTTGCTTGGGCAATGCATGTTAAATTTTCCTATTCTCTGCTGCAGAAGATGCATAAATTAGCAGAAAAGGGGAAAGCTTGATGATGTTACAAATGTTCAAACATTCATAACTATTCAGTGTGAGTTATGCTAAAATACCAATTGCAAGAAAACTGAATGCCATGCTTCATTGGACAACCTGTATTGCCTGTTGTTAATTTAGCAAGAACAGTGTGCTGCACATAACAAATGGAATAAAATTAAAAAACAAGCAAACAAACAAACAAACAAGCAAAAGAGGTAGCCCTTTCCAGGAAAGGTAACTCTCCCAGAAAGTGAAAAACCTTCCCTTACATAAGGCTTCACCAGAAATAGGAGCTTTGCTGCAGGTATATATGCACAGAATGTGCTAGCCTGATAAATGGTAACTGTCAACAATCTGTCAACTGTCAACAATCTGTCAAATATCAACAATCAAATATCAACTATCAGCAACAACCTGATTACTAGCCCTGGCTTCAACTGTCAATATCTTGTACCAAACAGTCATTTAATGAGAGCTGAGGCTGAAGGGACTCAAGAAGGCGCTGAAGAAGCCCTGCTGTATTTCTGTTTTCTAAGATACATACTATTTGTGTGCTTAGCAAGCACATCAAATATAGCACATAAAAAAGAGATATTTGTTCATTTAGCCAGAGTGTCTGGATGTTTGGTACCTTGCTGAGAACAGAAGTACTAGTGCTAGCAGCATAGCTGCATAAGCTCCCGAAAGGCCGTGCCAATGCCTGTCACACACATAAACACAAAACCCTTCGTTGGGCATTCACATAAGCCAGCATGTTTTCCTCTTTTTCTTGACTGGGAAAAGTGATTTGAACTCAGAACTTCTTACTAAAAAGTTCTGCGAGCATTAAAGAATAGCTGATCATGGGGCCTTTCTTCCTCTTGCCAGTTAAAGCAATGTCTTTCTGCTTGAAAAAATGAAATGCTTGTTTTGGCTACAGGCAAGCCCATGCAAAGCCCTTCTTCTCTCTCCCTCTCTCTGCCTTTGAGTATGCAATTACTTGTTGAGCACAACACATCTTCATGGCACCCCCTGATTCAGGGGCCCTCCACCACCTCTGGAAGGGGATGTCTTTCCCCACTACCTGCAGAGAGAGTTTGGAAAGACCAGTTTTGGCTTCAGGCCCATGTATCCTCCATTGCTACTTCGCTCTGCAGTACTAAGCCTTAACATGTCAGAGTCTGTGTCCCAGCACACTGGGCTCATTCCACACTCCCTCCTGAGAAATATTTTTACCCTTTTTCTGCACAGCCACCCCCGAGCTATGTAGGGAAAGGATCTCATTTAACCTTTTGTTTTGAGAAGGGAAAGATGCTGCTAAAGGGCATACTACATAGTATTAAAAAAAGAAAAATATACTTGCTGAAGACATTAGTTTGGGTAGCACTTGACATCAAAACATGAGGAGAAAATTGCAGTTCTGAATGTTTTAACTTATCTCTCTAATAATTGCATGTGAAATTGTGCACTGCAGTGGCACTGCTTTTTGTCAATTAGAATAAGATGAAAATGCTTGTTGAATCGAATTTTGCATGGATTTATGCTAATTTCATGGTATGTTCCCAGATTATATCCTTCGGTTTGACAGATTTTGTGAAATGTTACATGGCAACATCTGATTTATTTAGTTAGAGATGTTACCTAATGAGAAAAATAATCAGTCCCACTAGCCTTTGCTTTCAAATATCAGTTCCCATTAAAGGCATTTCTGCAAACCCTTACTGGTCTTCTGTTTATTAATAGGAAACTTTCTGACTGAGAAAACTTTTCAAATCCACACATCATAATTTAACTGAAATATAGTTACTTTCCCAATGTATGTATTTCCATTTCTACATTTTGCTAATAGCTTCTTTTGACTGTTAAGGTTCAAGCAAAAGTTTTCTTTCCCACTAGCCCACTATTCTCATTTGGTTGAAGAGGCAGTAGAAGTAAAACTAATCCACAACCTGTGATGATACAACCATTGCCATGACAATGCCTCGTCACATGTGTTTTATGGAACGAGCTGTTGAGATTTGCTGTAAGACAGAAATTTCTTCATTAATATTTAATGCTTTAAGTTTAACAGAAATTTGTACATATTAAATAACAAATCATAATAGCATTCATAATTGGTACACAGGTATTATGATCCTTATCCTATAGATAAGTGCCATAGTATGTTTTCCAGTGTCATCATTCATTCAGCTGAAGAACTATGTAGAACACTAGATTCCTACCTCCTAAATTTATCTCAGACTTTTTCTTCATTCTTTCACTACCTGCATAATATTTGCAACTGTAGACTAATTAGCAGCCTCACCTATATGTTACAAGAACAAATTGCTGTGCTATTTTTTAAAGAATGCAGAAGATAAAGAACTACTTTTATTACTACTATGATTTAAATTCATTATATCGTACGTTACCAAAGGTGAGAACTTAGACACAAAAAAGAAAATACCAAAGATCACAATGCTTCAAGCTCAGAGAAGCTGCAATTTCAGAAATTTGAAAGTCTGTTTTTATACGAAGAGAAAATGTAAAACCACTAGAGCAAAAAATCTTACAAATCTTCACAAAGTCCAAATTATTAATTATCACATACCCACTGGTAATAGCAATGAATCTATTGTATAGCAATAAACTTTCTTGTATGGACTACTTACAGAAGTTAAACTGTGAAGTTCTATATAGTTTTCAGAAATTTTCTTCTAAATTCCTTGATAAAATTTGTAATATCTTCCCAAAATAGATTACTTATTAATCTGACATTTTTAAATAAGCTTTTGTAAATAATATGAAGTGTTGTTTTCTTTTACACAAGCTGTGTAGGAGCTCACAAATTTCATTACCATTGCTTCATAAAATGTCAAAAGGACCAAATGCATTGAACTTGTTATAATGTATATGACAAACCCAGTGTTATTAACATTGAGTTCTGTAATAAAATGAGGCCATTTATCTTTGTTCAAATCAGATTCACATGCTCAGATTCAGGGGATAAACTGGCTTCCCGAGTGTACTTTTTGTACTGAATCATATTTACTGTTAAAGATGGCATTCAGCAAACAAAATTGTGTAAAAAGGCTATATTGAGAACAATAAAAATATTGAGGGTTTTAAAGAGCCTGAATCATCTTATATTCCAATATTATGCAGATTAATAGAAGGTATAAATTTTAATCTAAGCAACCCAAACATTCAGGACACTCAGAATCACTTTTCATTTTTACCCTCCCTTTTTGTACACTCTTTACTTTTTAAATGAGCTGTTTATTTTTCTGTGAGGAGCTGAACATGCTATTTTCTTCTAGAGCCCCTCCAGCATGTGAACTCTGTGGACAGGTAAACCCAATCTTCTGGGGCTTTGCTCTGAGGTTTTCAGCCGCTTATTCTGCAGGAAATTTGCTCTCCCTTTCCCTTTAGAAACACAGCACAGAGGAAACTGAATTTTCAGAACCTCAGGCTCTGAGCTGCTCATGAGCACATAGACCCTCTGGACTCCTACTATGATGATTATCTAATCTTCCAAGGAAAGAACTGTCTATCCTGCTGTATTTTAAGCAATTACCTGAGGTGCCTGATTTAGGAATCTCAATAGAAAGTATCCCATCATCCCTGAAGTGTTCTTCATGACTTGTCTAGACTGAATTTAAGACACAGTCCCTCTCTGAAGGAGACTTTCTTCCTCCGTTTCTATAGAAAAAGTGCAGGCATCTAAGTGCTCCGTATGAGTACTACGTGCATACTCAAAGATATACTCAGCAATGAGCCCTTTCTTTTTTTTTTTACTTGCACAGCTTACTTTGCAAATAGGTACCTCTTTTGCAGAACTTACCATGTGAATACATAGCAAAAGAGTAGCAGTACAGACTTATAGTCTTATCATTTACATGATCAGTGGACTGGAGCACCTCCCGTATGAAGATAGGATGAGAAAGTTGGGGCCGTTCAACCTGGAGAAGAGAAGGCTGTGTGGAGACCTCATAGCAGCCTTCCAATATCTGAAGGGGGCCTTAGGGATGCTGGGGAGGGGCTCTTCATGAGGGACTGCAGTGAGAGGACAAGGCGTAATGGGTTCAAACCTAAACAGGGGAAGTTTAGACTGGATATGAGGAGGAAATTCTTTCCTGTAAGGGTGGTGAGGCACTGGAATGGGCTGCCCAGGGAAGTTGTGAATGCTCCATCCCTGGCGGTGTTCAATGCTGGATTGGACATAGCCTTGGGTGTCATGGTTTAGTGGGAGGTGTCCCTTCCCACAGCAGGGGGATTGGAACTAGATGATCTTAAGGTCCTTTCCAACTCTATCTATTCTATGATTCTATAAGTACGGGCTTGGCAGACCTTCAGTTTAGCGTACACAACTGTTTGTATGTCCTTATATACCTAGTGACTAATGTCTTAGCATGATAATACTAAGGTTCAATGAAAGAAACACTGGCAGTGAGACTTGCCTGAAAATTTTAGCAATCCTGAGCAATTTGAAGTTTCCATGCTAGTAAATGTGTTCCTAGGAAGTGACAGTGTCACAGCATTAAAATTCAAGCCATTGTGATTTGAAAGGAAAGAAAAATTGTGAATAGAATGCAATCAGAAACAACACTATTTAGTAGCTGGGAAAGGACTATTAAAGCACCTTAACAAAGGCACAACTGAAGAGATAGTTCATAAGGGACAATGCATCTTCATAACCAAGATACATTCAAAGATCTTATGGGTGGAAGAGAAGCTGATGTTAACGATCTTGAGATGTGGTACAAACAATCATATTGTATGATGTCATACATCTTATGGTATTAGTTAAAGATTTCCAGTGGAGGGAAAAAGAAAAACCCAAAGACATTTTGCATTTTCAAATTATTGTGGGGTCATTCACCACAAGCATAAGACTCTGTAGACAAAAAGATATCCAACAACTATACTGTTTCTTTCATCGGAATGATGGATTTGTAATGACCTGGGCAACATACAGTTATCCAAAGACTCAAACGAAATCAAGTTTACACAACCAATGTGGCAGACAGAGCACATACTGTTGTATGCTAATTCACTGGCAGTAATGAGCTGGAAAGATGGAGAGGAACAAATGGTGGATGAACTGGCTGGCCAACTCTGACAGTACGTGTCTCTTTCTCCTCATGGGCTTGCAACCCAATGTGGAGAAACTGGTCCACCAACTCAAAGAGAATAGAGACTACTTATCACCTGTAAGGATCAGTGCCTCAGCTAATTACAGTAAGCATTCTCCTGCTCAAGAGATGGGATACAGTGGTGAACACCACAAGCTATCCTGTAGTTTTACCTGCATGACCACAGAGAAGACATGAGGAAGTAGGATGGAAAATCTACCTTAACCCCAGAGGTATGGGGGCATAATCTCTGTTGGGCAGTTCCCCAGACAGAGTAGAAGGGCCGATCTGACTCTTGATCTTAATGAAGGGATTTCTGTTTCTTATTTACAAGAAGTGAGAAGTTAATGCTACAACCAGGACTAGAGATGCCTTGCCTCCAACCAGGTGGAAGAGAGGGACAACCAGGTTTACCAGACTGTGTGGATCATATGGCCTGGCATATGAGACCAGCAGGAGTATCAGGCTCTAGCAGAAACCAGTGCACAGTGCACCCTAATGCCATCAAGCTATCAGGAAACAGAACTCATCTGCATTTCTGGGCTGACTGGGGGATCCCAGCAGATAATTCTGTTGGAGGTTGAAGTCAGCTTGACTAGGAATAAGTGGCAAAAGCACCCTAGTGTGACTGGGCAAGATGTAAAAAATGTGCTTTACACTGCAGCCGAAGAGAATGGTCCTACCTGGAGCCTCTGGTAGAAAGCTCCAGGGGAGACTAGAGGTCGACCCCTCGCATTTTGGAGTTGGGATACAGAGTATCTGAGGCCATCTATACTGCAACTGAAAAAGAGATACTGGCAGCCTATGAAGGGGTTCAAGCTGCTTCAGAAGAGATTGGCACTGAAGCACAGATCCTCCTGGCATGCTGGTTGCCCATGCTGGGCTGGATGTTCAAAGGCTGGGTCTCCTCTACACGTTGTGCAACCGGTGCTACATGGAGTAAGTGGGCTGCACTAATTACACAACAAGCTCAAAGTGGAAATCCCAGTTGTCCAGGAATTCTAGAAGTCATCATGGACTGGCCAGAGGGCAAAGATTTTGTAATGTCACCAGAGAAGGAGGTGATTTGTTCTGAAGAGGCCCTACTGTGTGATAAATTTCCATGAAATTAGATGCAATAGGCCCTGTTCACTGATGAGTCCTATCATATTGTGGGTAAGCATCAGAAATGGAAGGCAGATGTATGGAGTCCCCGACAGCAAATTGTGGAAACTGCTGAAGAAGGTGAATTGAGCCAGTGTCGTGGTTTAAGTCCAGTCAGCCACACAGTTTCGCTCTCTCACTCCCCCCTCTTTCTTCCCCCCGCTCCCAGAGGGATGGGAAGGAGAATCAAAAAGAATGCAACTCCCACAGGTTGAGATAAGAACGGTTTAGTAACTAAAGTATAACACAAATCACTACTGCTACCATCAATAATAATAATGACAAGAGAAATACAAGGAAAGAATACAATTCTCACCACCTAATACCAAGCCCGACCACGCAGTGCACCCCCACCCTTCCGGGTCTCTGCTCTCCATCCTGGGCATGAGGTGCTGTGGTATGGCATAACCTCTTTGGTCAGTTTGGGTCAGGTGTCCTGTCTCTGCTTCCTCCCGGCTTCCCCTCCTCCCTGTCAGAGCATGAAACTCAGAAAGTCCTTGGCCAGACCAAAACATCACTAAGCAGTAACCAAAACACTGGTGTTATCAGCGCTGTTCCCAGGCCCAAAATCAAAAACACAGTGCTGCACCAGCTACCAAGGAGGAGAAAAATGACTGCTGCTGCTGAACCCATGACAGCCAGTTTGCTGAGGTGAAAGCCATCCAGGTGGCCTTGGACATTGGTGAACAAGAAAAATAGCCAATACTTTACCTCTATACTGACTCATGGATGGTGGCAAATAAATACCCTTGGAGGAAGAGGGTGTTACAACAATGGAAGCATAGAGACTAACTGGAAGCACAGATGCAAACCTTAGGCTGATGCATTGTGGCAAGATATTGCTGCCTAGCTTGAGAAGCTGGTTATTAAAGTACATCACGTAAATGCTCATCTACACAAGAGTCAGGACACTGAAGAATATGAAAACAAGCAAGAGGTGGATCAGGCTGCTGAGACTGAAGTGGCCCCAGTGAATTTTGACTGGCAACATAAGGGTGAATTATTTTTAGCCTGGTGAGCCCATGATACCTCAGGCCATCAGGAAGATATATAACATATAGATAGGTTTGTGGCTGAAGGGTGGACTCGACCATGGACGCTATCACACAGGTCATTCAGAAATATAAAATATGAGCTGCATTCAAAAAAGCCAGGTGGTTAAAGACTCTCTGGTATTGAGGACAATGGCCAAAATATAAATATGGGGTGTCCTGGCAGATTAACTGTGTCACACTCCCACAAACCTGCCAAGACAAGTGCCATGTGCTTATGACAGTGGAAGCAAACACTGGATGGCTGGAAACAAACCATGCCCCATGCCACCACCTGAAACACTATCCTGGGTCGTGAGAAACAAGTCTTATGGTGACATGGAACCCCAGAAAGAACTAGTCAGATAACAGGACTCATTTCTGAAACAACGTCAGACGCACCTTGCTGAGTCTCACATTTCTCTTTGAGAGTATGATGGGCAGCAGCCATATAGGCAGGCAGATCACATAGAATATCAAATTAACTGGACAGAGTGAAAAGATTTCTCTTTTTCTGTCAGACAAAGAAGAAAAAAAGGAAAAGTGTAATCCAGAATCTGTTCAGTGCTGTGCTCTTGGAAGCTCAGAGTGAAATTGAAACAAACTCATAAATGCTCATAATTGCAATTTTCAATTGTTATCAAAAGTGTTTTCCTGAACAAAACATCAAGTAGGTTATGCTATATACCAGGACTTTCATTTTACCATACAGACCACTGAGGAAGAGCAACACCCACTGATCTGCTGAAAGGAATGCAAGCTGCCAACCCAGTCTGTGAAGGGAGGGCAGATCTCATGTAAGTCACCAAAAGTCATTAAAACCTTTCCTCTGCTCAAACACACTTAAAAAATGCAAAGTCATTACAATTATTTTCTGATGCAGACACCCTTAAATATAAATACTACTTTGTTTTTACCTCAGCAAGTGCTGCTGTTCAAGCCTAGTTTTTAAAGATGCTTGGTTTCTCTTAAAAGAAGCACTAAAGTTGGGTCTAACTGATAATTGAACGTCATTATCTAGGTCACATAAAGTATAGATTTTCAAAAAATCAGATTCTCCTGTTAACTGATGTAGGTTCTTTTTTGATAGAAATCAAACTGCAATCTGCCTAAATGTCTGGAGCAATTAAGACCACTGAGTTGAATTCCAGATCTGACCTTACATGTCTTTGCACTTCAAATAAATATTAAACTTTATCAGCTAAAGGAGAGCTAGTGATGAGGCAGTATAAGGGGTATTTTTAAGAGACAACTGGAAATATATGAGTACTAGAGGATTGCCAAAGGTATAACATTAAAAAATGAGATGTGAAGGCCCACAAGTAATACTGATACTGCTACTGGCTGTAATATTTGATGATTTTATCTTATTTATTTATCTGACAGAATGAAGCAATTCCATTCACTTGCATAAACATTAAATTGTTATCAAGAGCTGACAAACTCTGCAATACAAGAAAAAAAAAAAAAAAGAGATGGGTTTTGCAATTGAATTAAGCCATAGGACCCTCAGAAGACTCAGAAAATCTTCAGGATAAGCACTTAATTGCTTCCAACTTTATTTCTTCAGTTTTGTTTGAGTGTTTTTGTTTAATTTAACACTCCAGTGAACTACCCAATGAAAAAAAACACTAGTGTTGGATATCTACTTTCACATTTTCACTTAAAGCAACAAATTAAGACAGTCAATATAAATCAATTTATTCTTTTTGTAATGACTCCCAGATGTAGGCTCCAATATTTCATGCATCACTAAATCTATTGAGTAACAGTTGTTTTCTTGGAGCTAATAGAGATGGAATAATTAATTTTTTAAGTGTCTTTTTCTTATGCTAATGCTAAGTTTTGCCTTAGCTGTTTCAGACAGAAATGAATGGCTCCCCCAAGGCAGAAAGAATCTGTGAATTTAGCTTTGCAATCCACCCCAAATCCAATTATTATAACAACCCTTCTACTACTGTTATGGTTAAATGCCTGTCAGTGTTTCTATTATAACCCTTTCTCTGGGAGTTTATAATCCAACCATCAAAAAAAAAAATTTTTGCTCCAAGCTAAACCTTGTCGTATTCTGTTTCAGCCCAGAATACATTAAAGGAACAAACAAAACCAATAAACCTGCCAAGCCACCTCCCCTGTCCCAACTTTCTAAAACATCACTTTGGCAGTTTTTAATTTTTTAGAATGGGAAAGGCAAGAAATTTCAAAATATGAAAACCTGAACAAAAGAGCATTCAGGCTCTCATTCATGTAATTTGAAAGTCAACATCAAAATTCAAGACACTTCTGGATTGGAAATGTGGGAGAAATCCATCTCTGTATAAAATGTTGACTTCATAATCTTCCTGCAGACTGCAGACTGTGTGATGCTTCCATCTCTCTTGAAGTACATTGCCGTTAGGGGCAGTTAACACCTACATGCTAAAGTTGCCTGGTCTAAATACAGATACACGCTAAAAAGCGAAGGGACAGTAAAAATATAACCAAAACACTTATTCGCATGTTTTTTTAAGTTCTAATGTGAAGCTATCGAGAATAGACCTGTAAGGATAACTACAGCGGTAACACATTCAGCTTGCCTCTTGATCCATTGAACCTGATATTTTTTTAAAGTCAATAGCACCTTTACATATCAAACTCTGCTTTTGCAAATTAGCTATAAATTAATTACATGCACCTACATCTCCTATAGCATTATAACCTCTGAAAAACAGCACTCATTGAGCAACTCAGAAGAGCAAGTTTAGATATGGAGAAGTCAATACCTAGGATGAAGATAAGAAAGGTCACAGATGTGGTTTTAAATATAACCAGAAGCAAACTTTTCTAAAATATATAGCTTGCTGAAATAGTATGCTGAGGTACATTGGAACAAACTATGCTACTCTAAGATGCTGGAGAAAAAATTTTCAGAGAGCTTTGAATTTAAGTCTTTTTTTTATGTGGTCACTTGTTTGTCCTTGTTTCTTTGCAAAGACATATTCTAAATTACTTCAGCAAATTGCCTCAGGGCTGAGAGTTACAGAAGTTTCTCCATGTTTGCTTGAGTACCGCAATAGCTTCAAAGTTATAAGACTTCCTATGCCTTTGTTCTGTGGCTTTAAAGTTCCTCATAATCTCACTACAGATTAGACTCAACTAATTAAATGTATCATCAGCAGGCTGTCACCCCGGCACGACCTTTTGCAGAACTTTAATTAATACATTTAATCTATTAGCCTAAGTATAATACTTACCCTTCCTCATTTAACATTTTGGAATCTTGAAATAGATAACTTAAACCTCTCACTGGTTTTGTTGTTGTTGTTTTTATTTTTTTTATTTGTTTGCTTGGTTTTTTTCTTCTTTTGTATTCAAGTTCTAATTCCATTTTTACTTTCCTTGCCAGGGCTTCTTTATTTCCTTGAGAGTACTTTACCTCTTTCTGTTATCTTTTATGAGGTCCAAGTATTTCAATGGTCTCCTTAGAGTAAGTGACCTTGCTACTTTGTACATATGGATGAAGTTGACTGGACTGAGTTGGCATAGATACTTTCAGTTCTAGGAATCATACCGATTGATGCCAAGTGCGAATTTGACTCCACGTGTTTTATACAACACATGTGTAGGGCTCTGAGATGGAGGTAGGCTTATGTCCAAGCTTCAGATTTGTTGGACTTTAGTATTCTGCTTGACTCCCAGAGCCTGTATTTTATGATTTAATTTAAGCATAATTCCGTTCTGTAACATAGTCTATTTAGCCTACTCATTATTTCCTGAGGCTGTTACAGGGTATATAGGATGACCTTGCTGTGAGATGCAAGTGTATTAACTTGTAATATTTCAGTGATTTAATTTACAATGCTTTTTGCTCCATGTGAATACAATCTAAATGAAGTTAGGAGCTCTTAGAAGTGTATGGAAATGCTGTCTTTTATTTATACTGCTTTAATAAGCTGTTTCATTACAGAGGCTAAATATACTTGTAATATCCCTGATTTTTATTTGTTTCCACTTAATTTTTACAAGGAACTTACACAAACAAAGGGAGTTTCTTGATACCATGAGGTTGTGGTTTAACCCTCGCCAGCAACTAAGACCCACACAATCCCTTGCTCACTCCTCCCTCTTGGTGAGATGAGGGAGAGAAACAGAAGAGTGAAAATGAGAAAACTTCTGGGTTAAGATAAAGATTATTTAATAGGTAAAGCAAAAGCTGTGTGTGCAGGCAAAGTAAAACAAGGGATTAATTCACTACTTCCCATCAGCAGGCAGGTGTTCAGATGTCTCCAGGAAAGCAGGGCTCCATCACCTACAATGGTTACTTGGAAAAACAAACACCACCACTGCTTAAATTCCCCCTTCCTTCTCCCAGCTTCATGTGCTGAGCATTATCACGTAGTATGGAATATCCTTTGGGTCAGTTTTGGTCAGCTGTCTTGGCTGTGTCCTCTCCCAACTCCTCTTGCACCCCCAGTCTACTCGCTGATGGGGTGGTGTGAGGAACAGAAGAGGCCTTGACTCTGTGTAAGCACTGCTCAGCAATAACTAAAACATCCCTGTATTACCAACACTGTTTTCAGCACAAATCCAAAACACAGCTGCATAGAGGCTACTATGAAGAAAATCAACTCTATCCCAGACAGAACCAGAACACACACTGGCTCATTTTCCCAGGCATATGAATAGAAGGTTTAAAATTTTAGGAATAAATTTTGAAAAGGGCTGAACAGTCACCCACTTTCTTAACCTTTTAAATAAGTGCAAGATGTTTCAGTATCATCTTCCGTGTGGATAGAGTTTGCCTATTGTGAATGCATTTGTCATGGGTTCAGCAGCAGTCATTTTTTCTCCTTTGTAATAGCTGGTGCAGTGCTGTGTTTTCAATTTTTGGTCTGGGAACAGCACTGATAGCACCGATGTTTATAGTTGTGACTTGGAATGTTTTGGCCTGACCAAGGACTTTCTGAGTTTCATGCTCCGCCAGGGAGGAGGGGGAAGCCTGGAGGAGGCAGAGACAGGACACCTGACCCAAACTGACCAAAGAGCTATTCCATGCCACACCACGTCATGCCCAGGATGTAAAACTGGGGGCAGGAACCCGGAAGAGTTCAGTTCACAGCTCGGTCATCGAGTGGTGAGCAATTGTATCTCTTTCCTTGTATTTCCCTGGTCATTGTTGTGGGTGGTGGTGGCAGTGGTGGTTTGTGTTATACCTTAGTTACTGGACTGTTCTTATCTCAACCAGTGGGAGTTGCATTCTTTTGATTCTTCTCCCAATTTCCCCCCCCCCTCAGAGTAGGGGGGAAGAAGGAGGGGGAAGTGAGTAGTCGGGCTTTGTATTAGAAGGGGTGAGCTATTGTATTCTTCCCTTGTATTTGCCTTGTCATTATTATTATTGGTGGTAGCAGTAGTGGTCTTGTGTTATACTTTAGTTACTAAACTGTTCTTATCTCAACCTGTGGGAGTTGCATTCCTTTGATTCTCCTCCCCATCTACCCGGGAGCAGGGGGAAGAAAGAGAGGGGAGTGAGTGAGAGAGCGACTGCGTGATTTATGGCTTAAACCATGACAGCATTTTCAGAAGTCCTAGCTAACATTCAAATTTTTTCATCTCATGGAGTGAGGTTTGGAGTGTTATCTGCAGCTCCCCAGGGCTGATAACTGCTCTTTTGTACTGGTCAGACAGATCTAACTTTCTTCCTAGACATCTAAAAGTAAGTTGCAAAATGTAACTTCTTAAAAGGTCCTTCAAAATATGAACCATTTGGGCTGTATGACTGGAATCAGGCTGTTGTGTAGCACTGCACATGGAGCAAAGAAGATGAGCTTCCTAATGAGGAAATTTGCTTGAAAAGACTTTTCTGTAAGGAATGGCCCAGTGATGTCACCAAGCACCACAGTACCTCACCACCACGAGACCCAAAATGATGATGCCAACGCAGATACCCAAGCGCATGGTATGGAAGGTCTGATAACTAAAACTGAAGTTTTCAATACCTGAGACTAGATAAAATTAAGATCTACTTGTAACTCAAGAAAATATTCTGCCCTGAAATAGATAACTAGACTTCCTGCATAATGTATGAACCATATTAAACTTTTCATAATGGATTTGCATTTTTAACAAGAAGCTCAATGAGCTAGCCAATACAAAATCCAGTATAAGAAAGTATGTCTTAAATCTCATCTTTTTTTTTGGTATTGAAAAGTCTCACTCATTCTATTGATCACTCACAGCCTTGTATCTTCTTCAACAAAAAATATTTGAATCTTGGGTTTTCAAAACATTTGGAGCCACTAGATTTGAGCTATTGTATTATCCTAGATAATGACTTTCATAAACCTACCTACTGAAGGGTTCCAACAGTATTCCAAGATTTGAGAAAAATCCATATCCATAGGAAGGTGACTTTATTTATTTTCTTTAGGCAAGGAGACTCATCTCTATACTTTCCCAGACAAGTGTCCAAACCATAATGGTTTTGCCCTATCACTCTCCTCATGAAAATGTTTCATTTGCATTAAATAATGACAACTTCTATAGCCCAACAAGGGAGAGCAAGCCCAGATTTATGATCTTCTAGTACAGTCCTTAGTGCAATAAGAAGGAAACCTGGATTTCAATAGCCATTAACTTAAAATGTACAATTTTATGTTGCTACTATCACTATTATGGCCTGGTGGCCCAGCGCTCTCTTTTTAGTACTCATGTACAGAACACTAAAGAAGAATTTGGGCATTCTTGTATTGCAATTGCAAGTTTACAGACAAAAGTCTGTTAAATTTCTTGCGATGTCAATTTTGACTTTTGAAAGACTCCTATTGGAAAGCAAGGTCATATTGCAGTTTTGGGAGAATAGGTTTTGTGAACTCTGTCATGAATTCATTTTGCCTCTATGCAAAGAAAATTGTATCTTATATTCCAAGTCACAGTACATTTATTCTCTGATAGTTTTACACTGCATTCACTACAAATATTTTCTGTCAAAATGTTTATATCAATCATGGAACTGTAACAGAAACTAACTATGCTTCTATAGCATGGAAGGAAGAGATTTCATCTGGGATCGGAACATCTTTTTTTCGCAGCATAACAAAAAAAAAAAAAATATTTCCAAAGATTTAAGTAGATTGCAGTGATTAATAAAGCAGGGGTGCAGCTATTTCTGTAATGTTTAGATAAAGGTCACATCCCCCCCTCCCTGTGCCTCTCTCTCCACCTTCATTATATTGATTCCTGAAATATAAAAAGGTTCTTTTTTGTATTTGAGCACCATGAAACTGAAGCTCTTCAGACTTACTAAAGAAAATACTTTCAAAACATCATATTAAATTGGTTAAAAATTATTATTTCTGAATTTTAAACTAGGAATTAAGGAAGATTAAGATTGTTGGCAGAATATAACGTCCACTGGAAAGGTTAAGATTTATTTTTGCATTTATACATTCAAAACCTCAGAGTCTGAGTACAAACTCTTTACAATACATGAATTCTAAAGCATGACAGTGGAAAAAGGCCAGGTGTGCACTCACTGTCAATGTGGGCTGCCTTGGTATATCCTACACTACTGAGGCTGGCCAGAGAAAGTAGAGAATTTTGTTTGTGGAATGGCTCTACAGTAAACTGTGGCTTGAGTGGTCAAATCTATGACCTAAGGTTTGATTTTGCACATCCTAGGTGTGTTACCTTTGCTGATTCTTATAGAAAAAAAAGTGCTGTTGAGCAGTGTAAGAGTATTTAACCTGAAGCCACACAAGTCAAGTTACAAGATAGAAAGACAAACTGTTGATATGGTAATAATGATTCGAGAATTCATGAAGAAAATACTGACTCTCATGAAAAGTTATACACCCCTAAAAAAACCCTCACAAGCAAACAGAAGTTGCCAACTCAGCACAACTCTTCAAAGTCAGTTTGAAGCAATAGAGGATGGTGGGGTGTGAACAGGTAAGTTGGTAACATGCCAATCCTACCTATCTACTGTGTACTAACTAATGGATAATGTGTATACTGCGGCTGTGTACACCCTGCTTGTAAAGTCTCTCTTCACAAAATAAAATAACACCTGAATGAAGGCGTTCATGAAGGGGGTTACATTGCCATTCCCTAAGACAGCAAAATTTAAACTATAAATCAGTTGAACGTAGCATTTTGTCACTAACATGAAACACAAAATGGGCAGGAAGCACATCTTTTATCCCATCTCCTTCTCCTACAGACCATGCAGATACAGCCTAGGTCACAGTCCAGAGTAAGAAAGCTTGCAACAGAGCTAGAATTAGGCATGCCTTTATTTCTTTGTAGTGCTGCAGAATCCAGCTTCCACCTTGGGAAGTCTTTGTGACTTTTGATCTTATCATGAAGCTTTTCAGTGAAAATTGAAATCTATGCCTTTCTATTTCCTCATTTATACCTTCACAGGGGAGAAATAATAACAGTTGATGGTGCCATTCATATACGATACTCCCCAGGAGAATGATCTAAATCTTTATGAGGCTTGAAGAGTCACTTATATATTCTTCGTTTTTCACCTGCAGAGGGTGATTTATAAAGGACGAGTTCATGATTGAATAGCTTTTTCTTGTCCTGGTTTAAACAAGTGACAATGAACAACTGCTGTACTTATAAACATGACTAGAGTGATTTTTTTGATCAACTTTTTATCTTCTATACAACCTTTCTGAAGGGAGCATAGGTTATATTAGGGCTCATTTATTCAATAAAAAAAGATTGAACAGATCTGTTATTTAGCATGTAGGCAAGTTTTTGTATCTTCAACAGCCTTCATCAACATCAGCCTCACTATCTTTCAACATATAAATAGTTACAGTTGCTGTTACAGAAATTGTAGAATTCAGATTCAACAAGCTCAAAGCTATAGATGTGAAGTAGAAATTCCATTAAATTCTCACTGCCTTAATTCACTAAGAGTCAAGATTGATCAGGGAAAAGCCAATGTACACCCACCTCAATTCAACATTAGTGTATAAGTGAATGTTATTGATGTTGATCCACTGCATACTAGATTCAGCTCCTGCCATTAATTCTATGAATCCCATTACAGTGTTTTAAAGATGCCTCAATTCCTCCCCTACTTCCTCCTTCCCACCACATACACACATTCTTAATAATCTTTTAATTTCCATTTTGTAGTATTGTTGTAGAGACAAGCAGGTGGGAGATAACTTTTGTGATAGAATTAGTGTAGAGCCTGACTTTCCACTCAAGCACATCTATGCTGCTGTCAAAAAAAGATGGTTTGACTGTAGTTGAATTTATTTGGAGTTTCTTTGGTACATCAAATTTATTAAAATTTTACAGCTATTTTAAACTTATTTGATTTAGATCACAGGTGCTACACAACCTGTTAGCTCTCCGGCTCAGACCTGTAAGATTCCCTTCTTTCTGAGGCACAATTGAGCCTTGTCCAAACAACCATTTGTGCTGTAATTATAATGTCTCATGAATACTATGCAGGGTTTCTTGTTTGTTTTTCTGTAGGAAAGACAATCTGACAGGGAACCTGAATGAAGTTTTAAATTTAAAATATTGCAGGATATGGGGTGTGGTGTTTGTTGTTGTTTCTGGGGTTTTGTTTTTGTGGTTTGGTTGGAGCTTTTTTGTGGTGTTTTTTTTGTGTTTTTTATTTGTTTTCTTAATGGGTAGATTTGCACATGGAGCATGTTTCTGGAATAGAGCAACACCTGTTTGTGCTCCAGCACTGGTCATGAGCACCAAACATGTTAAAACAGGGGTTTATATTAAAAGAAAGTCAGGTCTTAGGGACCAAAAGCGTTTATTCAGTCCTTACATTTGCGCAGTCATCTAAAAGTTATGTATTCAGTTTGAAACAATCATTTAAGCTCATTGACTCTAGTCAAAATAAAAAAGGCATCACAAAAGGGAATTGCACTCACTGTTCTCCTAAACATATTTACATATAGGAAAGACTCTTAGTTAAGGAGTTGCAAAACTTAAGGCAGGATAAAATGCTGACATATATGGAGATTGTTTAGATGCCCAGGGAAATGAGGGACAGATGTGAAAAGACTTAAAAAAGACCGTAAAGTAAAAGAATACAAAAAGCAATTTAAAGTAAGTGAATATCCTTCACATAAGGAAAATACAAAAGAATGTTAATCCTATAAAATGAAATGTAAAAAGCCCAATAACACCATTCCCCATCCCCTCACCCCCCCATCCAAAAAAAAAAAAAAAAAAGAAAAACAACAAAAAAGAAAAAAAAACCCACACCAGAAAAAAAAACAAACCCACAACAAAAGCAGCAACAGAAAACAGGTGAATAAACCCTGCAAGAATGAAGGAAGTGCCTAAAATTTAGGAGTAGAAGGAAAAGTAGCTTATTATTTCACATCTGCGTCTGTTGCTGGAAATCTTAGGTATTCCAACACCAGAAACTTCCCTCACAGAAGGCTCATTAGCAAATGTGTCTGAAATTGAAGTGTGAACAGAAGAGGTTTCAGCTCAACCCAACAAAATGAACAGTAACAAATTGATACAACCAGTTGGTATTCCCCCAAGAGCTGCAAAGGAGCTTGAGTGTGAAATAGCTAAACTGCCAAAATTGAATGTAGCAATAACTTCTCATTTATACCTGCCCTGATACTGTAGAATGAAAGGTAACATATGTGTTTCTTCTGTTTTTTTTGGAGGGAGGAGGAGATTTTTCATTTTCTTTTTCAAAACACTTTAAGGAGCACCTGTTGAAATGCTAACCAGAAAGACAAATCAAAGTAATGCAAAATGAAAGAATGAGATTCGTGGTCATAAGGAATAATAATAATATTATGGAAAAGTCAGCATAGTTCTTATAAAATAAAGTCTGAACACTAAATAATCTAAAGGAGTCAAAAAGTATGCGGACAGAGAAATGGAGTAAAAATAGACTAATTAGCTTTCTCAAGGGTACTTAGTAGTATTCTTCAATAGAAGGTTTTGGAGAAAAAAATTACGTGAAGTGGTGAAACCCCATTAACCTTTCAAAGTGCAGACAGGTCACCAGTAGAGATCTACCCATTCTAAGGCTTTTGCACTTGAATGCACTCAGAAAGTCATAATAAGTAGAAAGACTTGACATTTGCCAAAATAACTATTCAATTCACATTAGTAAAGATAAAATCAAATTAAATTCAGTGTCAACAAGTGCCAATTATGTACGTGAATAAAGAATGTATCTTTGAATACAAAGTGCAAGTCCTGAAGTAGTTATAACAAAAAAGATCTTAGACATATAAGCAGTTCCATTAAGATACTGTTGCGTTGCTTGAAAGTGGTTAAAAAAGCATAAGTGGGTGTTAGCAATTACTAGGATCTAAGTAGAAAAAAAGCATATATACAAACTTTTACTACTGCAGAAATCCATCATGTTTCCCCCAACACAAGAAGTCTGCACAGAGTCCTTCAGAAGATTTGCATTTGTAAATTAAAAGAGATGAAGAAGGGTGACAAGGATAAGATGAAGTAGGGAATGAAGAAGAGCAAAGACAAAATATTAAAATTTTTAAATTATCAAAGCGGTGGAAACCTGAGGAGAAAACTAGGCCAGCTTCAAAAGGATCATCTGACTGGAATGCAAATTTACAGCTGGAATCTTTTAAATGTGAGATAATCTTTCAGAAGATGGCATTAAACTATTAGGATGGATGCTTTATTTAATTATTTGTAATATTATACATATAATATTCATAATAATTTATAATATTTTAATAATTTGATAAATTTAAGATAAATTTGTTGGGTTTTGGATTAGGGCTATTGGGGTTAGAAACTTCAATGACTCTGGGTGAATTGAATGAACAGCACTAAAAGAAGGCAACCAACAATATACTTCCAATTCTAAGAAAATTATGAAAATTTTTTAGTGCAGCTACACGCAGTCACATTATAAACAGTGGTTTTGCTTCAGCATTTTATGCAATTTTATATATTTTGTCTGGTGAACCTTGTTCTACTTCATTTAAAATGAAATAAATTGCTTAACTGCATTTTCTAAAATTGATTCCAAGAAAAAAATGTTAGCTGAGCTATGCACTGACAGAAAATTACTCTCTGCTGAAGAGCTTGTAGAAAATTTCTAAGTTCCTGTGGAGCGTTTGTCTTTAAGGCAGATAATATAAAAATGAATAAATAAACACTGGCATTAACTGGGAGGAGGATGGCAAAGTATCTGTAGCAGAAAGATTTGCACAGTCAAGGGGCAATATGGGTCAAACCAAAACTATCAGCACTACAATAAAAGAATCCTGATATATTCTCCTAATACAGCATTAATGTCTTGCCACAGTGGTGATCTTTGTGACCTTCGCAAGAGCTACTGCAATTTCTCATGGGAACTCTGTGTTGACTTATAACCTTGCTGATACACCCAGGAACATAAAAATGACACAGATGTGTTATCAGTTAGAAACACAAGTTTCTTTTGGAACTTTTCAAATCCCATATTTCATTCTAAGGATCAGGAATAAAATAAATATATTTTCTATGACTCAGAAATGCCTCAGCTATAAGAAAGAAAACACCAGAAAATGTCATGAGCTCAATGTAAGGAGATACTGCGTAGGACTGTTGACACTATTACATAAAACATACAATGTGCATCATCAGTTGTACTTTTGGGCATTACGTCTGCAAAGTCATGAAGTCTTTTTTTATAATGAAGATGCCATGAGCCATTGCACAGACTTTGGCCTTTCAGTACTGTCCTGGGTTCAGCAGTAGCAGTCATTTTTCTCCGTTTCAGTAGCTGGTGCAGCTCTGTGTTGTTGACTTTCAGCCTGGGAACAGCACTGATAACACCAGTGTTTTCAGTTACTGCTTGGTAATGTTTTGGTCTGACCAAGGACTTTCTGAGTCTCATGCTCTGCCAGGGAGGAGGGGAAGCCGGGAGGAAGCAGAGACAGGACACCTGACCCAAACTGACCAAAGAGATATTCCATATCACAGCACATCATGCCCAGGATGTAAAAAAAGAGGGCAGAGACCCGGAAGGGTGGGGATGCACTGCGTGGTCGGGCTTGGTATCGGGTGGTGAGCAATTGTATTCTTTTTCCCTTGTATTTCTCTTGTCATTATTATTATTATTGGTGGTAGCAGTAGTGTTTTTGTGTTATACCTTAGTTACTAAGCTGTTCTTATCTCAACCTGTGGGAGTTGCATTCTTTCAATTCTCCTCCTCATCCCCCTGGGACTGGGGGAAGAAAGAGGGGGGAGTGAGTGAACGAACTGCGTGAGGGGCTTAAACCACGACAAATACTCAACTGCTTGGGAAAAGGTTGGCTGATTTTTCAGTATTTCCTGAATCATTCGAGAACCAGACAGATTTCTTTCAAAGACCCGTTATCTTTTCTGTGGTCTGTAACTGGAGTTACATTTTAGGGATAGACACTGTCATCCGTACCTATACGTATACATATTTACCTGAGATGATTATGAGAAGGTGCATAGGAGTCTCTTAGAGAGCTTAATATATGTGTTAAAAAAAATCAAGTATATCTCAAAGCGTAATTATCTCCCTAGACTAAAAGTTGAAGATTTTAAATTGGCTGATTAAGATATCATTTGTGTTCCCCTCCTGCTGGCAAGATATATATAATAATTTGTATTAACTAGAGGCATGACTATCAAACCTAACATACAACTTGCTACTAAGGCACAAAGGTAGAGCTAAGAAAAAAGAAAGAGGAGTCAAGATGAAGAAAGTGAAAGGGAAGTTCCTCCTGCTTCTTTACTCGCCAGTGCTATATAGCCAACTTTATCTTTTTCTTAAAGTAATATCTATTGAGAAGAGTGTTTTGGTTTGTGCTTTTTTTTAATTGTATGTAAATACAATCCATGTTGTAGAACTGCAATATATATAGAGAGAAGAAAATATATTTTCAAAGGCCTTTCAAGACTTAAGGCTCAAACAATTTAAAGTGGCTATTGTACAATTTATTAACCAGCTTTCAAATTGCTTGTATAATTCACATTTTAAAGGGAAAAAAAGGCCTTAAAACAAGTTCATATGACAGCACTAAAAAATATGTATAAACAATATATATTTTTATATGCAAAACCTATTCATTACAGAGTGACAATACAATGCTTCAGGATTCTGAACTTACTGTCATTAATGTATTTTTTGTTTGCATCAGCTTCACTTCATGCCTCTCTGCGCACCCAAGGTGTCCATTAATCAGCACTGCCGCATAGTTTGTCATATCTTGTTGTTTAAATAACGCAATCACTCCTGGTAGGAGGTACCTAGAACTACACCATTTTTTCCACTTTGAGCTTTAGAACTTCTTAAGTGGCTTTTGCAACACATTTTATCATCATTCTAGCAGTTTCAGACACACATAACCATCTCATGTAGAAGTAGAACAAATTAAATCTTTTTGATATGTAAATATCCTTGTTCTCCCTTTGAGGAGTTTTACTTAGCATACTATGCAAGTGAGTTATGGTACCTACATCCGGGACTTTCAGATGCAGTAGAGTAGTACTGGAATTACATGGTGGTGTAATTTGAAATAGAGTGATCTCTTTGTCACAATGAATCTTGCAAGGATGAATAATGGAAGTTATCTATATTTTGAAGAACATATATAAAACACCTGAAAAAAGAAATTGAAATCTCAAATACATTCTGTCAAATATTATTTGGAGGGAAAAAAATTAATCATTAATGACAGTCACAATTTTGTGCAAAAAAATAATAAGAGCCAAAAAAGGCTTATTCCGTTGATTTCCTACTCGTCTAAGGGACCATCTTGTATATTGTAGTGTCAAACAAACTGATGTTTCTCCTCCAAAAATATTTAATTTTTTTTTTTATTTTTTCACATGAGGAAAGCAGTGTTTTCACCTAAATGGAGAAATATATTGGTAAAAGCAAGAGAAAAAAAAAAAATAATTCCTGTTGGAATAGGATAGAATGTATCACTTGGAAGGGACTTACAATGATCATCCAGTGCAACTGCCTGACCACTTCAGGGCTGACCAAAAGTTAAAGGTTTGGAGCATCAACTACCTCCATAGGAAGCATATCCCAGTGTTTTGGCCACCGTCTTGGTAAAGAAATGCTTCATAGTGTCCAGTCTAAAGCTCTTCAGATCCAGTTTTGAACCATTCCCATGATTCCTATCACTAGACACCAGGGAGAAGAGATCAGTGCCTCTCTCCCTATATTCACTCCTCTGTAAGCTTGTAGGAAGCAATGAAGTTACCCCTCAGCTTCCTTTTCTCCAGACTAAACAATCCCAAAGTCCTTAACCACTTATCTTAGGACATTACTTCCAGCCTTTTCACCCGTTTTCTTGCCCTTCTCTGTACCCAATCAAGGACCTTCATACCCTTTTTCAATTGTGGGTTACAGAACTGCACGCAGTACTCAGAGTGAGGCTGCATCAGTGCTGAGTACAACGGGAAAATGATCTATTTTTGACCAGCTAAAACTAGAAATTAATCCTTATTCTAAATTAAAAAATGGGAGACCATTCCGTATGAATACCAGCAGAGAGAAATGTTAGTATCTATATTTATTCTACTGGTTTAGGAAAAGGTCTGGCTATCTTAAGCATATAAAAGCTGAAAAAAGATAGGGCACAGTTTTTAAGAAGAAAATTTATGTAATGATTTCTGTATCTAGACTTTTAACAATATGTAATAGTGTGTGTCGTGGAACAAATAAATTGTGATCAAATGAATTTTATTGCTCAAACTCAATTAAAGCTCCACCAACATCAACTACGTATTTGGGATGTCATATGGATTCATCATTACACTGCTGATTCAAGAATTAATTCTTAAAGTTTATGGCCAGTGATTAGAAATGTGCACTCACATACCTGATAAATGGAGGGCTCTCAGCCTCAATTAATTTCCTTGGGCAGGTCCTTACCCAAGAAGAGCGTCCCAGGCGCTCTGAGAAGAGCTGACTCAAAATGGCTCTCTGGCAGGGCTTCTTTTATATCCTAGTCAAATCTGATCTGTGGTCAAGTATGGCCATGTAGTCCCCAGTGGCATAGGACCTTCACTTCCTTATCTTTGTACCTCTTGACCACCACTGTGTGAGAGCAGCAAGAGATGTGTGGAAAGTCTTGGAGTGGATCACAAGGAAGTCTTGGTTTATATAAAGTGTGAAAGTAGGCAGAAGTCAACATTCTTCAGAAACACCACTTCAGCAAGAATCATAACAATTAAGCAAAAGAGAAGGAGTAGCAATTCCTCAAGAATAAACCAAAACAGTGAAAAACGAGAGATTTTTAAAGTGGAAAATTAGTAACTGCAATTGTGTTCTACTTGGATTCAGAACCAGTGCTCCACATTCATTATTTATTTATCAGTACTGAACTGAGATTAATAAACTGGACATGTTTTCACACCAAAAATATGTAATAAATTCCTATACCCTCCATACTTTTGTCACTGGGAGGTAACTTAGAAGAGAAAAATTTGCATTATGAATGGTGGTTTACTATGGTTTTAATACAAAATCATTGTATTATTTGCTATTTTGTAAACAAAGCCTCAAAACCCCACACTTACCAACTTCACACTATTGAACTGCAGATGGCCTATTGACACCTTATACTCAGAAGATCTTTCTATCGAGACAGTCTCATGCTAATGATGTGTTTTGTTGCTTGTCTATGTTCTATAGATGAGGAACTGAAGCAGAAAAATATTTGATCACAAATTTTGACTGCATTAGGCTCTGTACCAACAGTTTCTTCTGATGCTTGTAAAGTAAATGAGAGAACAGCTATAATGCGTCGTGTTTATAGCACTTGTACTACCATCAGATATGAAATTCTTTAGTTCAGTGGCTAAATTAGAAAATATAAAAGACATGATATTTCAAAGCAGTGTCTTTATTGTGGGAAGATACAAACACAGCAAAGCAATAGAAATTAAGATATACAATAAAGAATAATTCAGTTTATTACTAACAATATATTTTTAAAGAACTGCTTATTTCATATTATTCAAAGTATTAACTCATATTCTTGCATTGGTTTGGATTTGAATTTTGTTTTGCTTTGTTTTGGGTTTGGTTTATTTTCAGAGTTAAAACAAAAAGAAATTATAGATATATTTGAAAAAAAAAAAAAAAAAGAAAAAACCAAGTTTAACAGTCACCAGGGAGTATATGAAAAACATTTTCTGTGGTCCATGGGTGAGGCCATCTATGTGAGAACCAAGCTCCCAAGATAAAACAGCAGAGAAGCATTCACATTAAAACAAACAAAAAAAAGCCTTAGCTAACCCTGCCATAGTGTGCAAGATTGTATCAAAGGTATACAAACCAGGTTTGTCTGTCTGTCTATCTATCTATCTATCTATCTATCTATCTATCTATCTATCTATCTATCTATCTGTCTATCTATCTATCTATCTATCTACCTATCTATCTCTTTTGTCTCAGGTCACCATAACAAACAAAATTAATGTTTGATTTCAGTAATTACAAAAATCTATATGGACAATAATGGCTGAAAGTAGGTGCCCTCATTCTATCTTGAATAGAGTGCACGAGAAGTTGGGAGGAGACACAGCCGGGAAAACCGACTCCAACTGACTCCAACAAGCCCAAGGGATGCTCTATACCGTACGATATCATGCTCAGTGCATAAAGCTGGGAGAAGAAGAAGAAAGGAGGGGGCCATTCAGAATGATGGCATTTGCTATCCGAAGTCACCATTACAGATGCTTTCCTAGAGATAGCTGAATACCTGCCTGCCAATGGGAAGTGGTGAATGAATTCCTTGTTTTGCTTTCCTTGCACAAGGAGCTTTTGCTTTATCTATGAATTTATCTTTATCTTAACCCATGAGTTTTCTCGCTTCTATTCTTCCAGTTCTCTCCCTCGTCGCATGAGGGGTGGAGTGAGTGAGAGGCTGTGTGGGGCTTAGTAACTGGCTGAGGTTAAATCACCACAGCAGGGAAACGCCAACATTTGATACAGTTCCTTGGCACTTAAACATTAGGATACACAATGCTTATGCTCTCTTTAAGCCAAAGTACTGATGATTTATTCAGTATGCTGAATAATGAGCTCAAGGTAAAGAACTGAAGTTGCATCATTAATAGTGTTAGTGGAAGGAAGAGTACTTCATTTTCTCTAGATAATGGGATGTACATAAAGAATAAAGCAGAAGTGCAGAAGCAAAAAATTAAGTCTGCTGGTTTAAATGCATACCACAACAAATATATTTTTTAAAAAACTTCAATTCCTGCATGAGCTACAGGTTTTCTGGGATATTCGCATTAAGGTACATGCCAAAGCTCTTGTCACTATTTTTCGGCAAAAGTTGAATTCTTAATTTTGGTGTCTTATATAAGCCCAAAGCTTGATATACATAATGCTAAGTACCATACCTATAACTGATTTAGATGGGAGAGTGGGTATGTGGTAAAGGTAACACCCCATATTATCATATGGCTGGATGACAGCAGGTCTAAGATGTGCTGCGCAATCAGGACGAGAGAAGAAATTATTTGTTCATGCTTGTCCTTATATGTGAAATGCTGTCCTATGTCAGAGAAGGCAAAGTAATTGAAAAAACATGGCTAACACAGTCAGGAATTTCAGGAAGAAAAATAAATACCTACACTGTAGAGCATTTCAATGAATATCAATAAATACAGTAGAATGTCTTGAAAAAAGTGTAGGAAAAGGATGTACTAGGAGCACTTCCTTTTTCCTTGAAATATTTCAATATCCTTTGGGTCAGAGAAGGAGTGAGTGTAGCTACAGGTATACTAAATGTGCTCAGGATGTTGAACTCACTGAGGTCAAATGGCATATATAGCCTACAGCTCTCATCCTCCAAAGGGAAGCAGCAGTATGAAAGCAATCCTCTGGAAATGGTTCCTTCTCCATAAGAATTCTCATAGCATACTCAGGAATTTTTTAGGAAATTTTTGGCTGAGACCAGGACATCATGAGGCATATATTGACCAGTTTAATATTGTAAATTGTCAGATACCAGTACCTATCAAGTTCCCTGAATGACTTTTTTTGACAAGTGTAATCAAAACCTCCATATTCATATGATTCTGTAGTTTATAAGTGTGGGTACATATAAGAAGGTGAAGATGCTTGCATCAGTGCCGTGGTTTAAGCCCAGCCATGACTAAGAAAGCCACGCAGTCACTCTCTCACTCTCCCCCTTCTTCCCACCCACTCCTGCAGGGATGGGGAGGAGAATCGAAAGAACGCAGCTCCCACAGGTTGAGGTAAGAACAGTCCAGTAACTAAGGTATAACACAAATCACTACTGCTACCACCAATAATTATAATGATAAGGGAAGTAACAAGGGAAGAGAATACAACTGCTCACCACACGCCGGCCAATACCCAGCCCGACTCAAGCAGTGATCTAGTCCTTCCCAGTAACTGCCCCCAGTTTATATAGTGGCCATGACTTGCTGTGGTGTGGAATACCCCTTTGGTTAGTTTGGTTCAGGTGTCCTGTCTCTGCTTCCTCCTGGCTTCTCCTCCTCCCTGGCAGAACATGAGACTCAGAAAGTCCTTGGTCAGAGTAAACATTACTGGGCAGCAACTGAAAAACATTGGTGTTTTCAGCGCTGTTCCCAGGCTGAAAGTAAAAAACCACAGCACTGCGCCAGCTACAAAGAAAGAGAAAAATGACTGCTACTGCTGAACCCAGGACAATATCTACCCCTTATTCCATATCATCCACATCATCCTCAGATCCCACATTTTCAATATACCATCAACTTTATCTCATATATATACATATATGCATCCACAGAGAGAGAGAGAGAGATCATTCCTTAGAGAATGGACCAATCCCTAGACAGCTGCTGAGTCCATCCAGTCCATGATGTTGGGCTCCATCTCTTGTAACAGTCTTTCAGAGCAGCAGAGGCTGTGTGCAGTGTTGAATCAGTGCCTGCTGATGCTGATTGTTCCTTTACTGCAGAACTTGTCTGGTTTCATTGAAGCTCATTCATTGTTGCGATGCTGGCCAGAGGGAAGTCAGGGGCAGTCACTGGTGACCTGAAGACATCTAATTGGTGGACTATAAAAGTGCTACATAGCAGACAACAGCATACAATTGAGTTCATTGGCTGTTTTCCCCTAAAATCAAATCCCCTCGAGGTACACATTGGACTTCCCCATCTTCCCGCATTACCCACAAAGTATATCTGGGTCCCTGAGTGGGTTTGCCTTTACCTGAAGCAGGAATAACCCAGACTGTCTTCCTCAGCAAATTCTTTATGTGCACCACAGGAAGTTTACCCCTTTCTACAGTACGTAAAAGTTCTGACTGGGCTGGACCAGCCCTGTTGGCAGATCCTCTGGTGTTGACCAGCCAAATGGCCTTTCGTAAATGCGTGTCCCAATGTTTGAAAGTTCCACCACCCGTTGCTCTCAGTGTAGTTTTTAATAGCCCATTGTACCATTCGATTTTCCCAGAGGCTAGCGCATGGTAGGGGATGTGATATACCCATTCAATGCCATGCTCTTTGGCCCAAATGTCTATCAGGCTGTTCCTGAAATGAGTCCCATTGTCTGACTCAATTCTCTCTGGGGTGCCGTGTCGCCACAGAATCTGTTTCTCAAGGCCCAGGATAGTGTTCCGGGCAGTGGCGTGGGGCACAGCATATGTTTCCAGCCATCTGGTGGTTGCTTCTACTACAGTAAGCACATGGCACTTGCCTTGGCGGGTTGGTGGGAGTGTGTTATAATCAATCTGCCAGGCCTTCCTATGTTTGCACTTCAGCCATCATCCTCCATGCCAAAGAGGCTTTAACTGTTCAGCTTGCTTAATTGCAGCACATGTTTCACAGTCATGAATAACCTGGGCAATAGTGTACATTGTTAAGTCCACTCCTCGATCACGAGCCCATCTGTATGTTGCATCTCTGCCCTGATGGCCTGAAGTATCACAGGCCCATGGAGCCAAAAATAATTCACCCTTATGTTGCCAATCTAAGTCCATCTGAGCCACTTCAATCTTAGCATCCTCTTCTTGGTTGTTCTGGTGTTCCTCAGTGGCCCAACTCCTGGGTACATGAGCATCTACATGGCGTACCTTCACCACTAGGTTTTGCACCTGGGCAGCGATATCTTGCCACAGTGCAGCAGCCCAGGTGGGTTTACGTCTACGTTGCCAGTTGCTCTGCTTCCATTGCTGCAACCACCCCCACACGGCATTTGCCACCATCCATGAGTCAGTATAAAGTACTGGCCACTTCTCTCATTCAGCAATGTCCAAGGCCAGCTGGATGGCTTTCACCTCAGCAAACTGACTCGATTCACCCTCTCCTTCAGCGGTTTCTGCAACTTGTTCTCGAGACTCCATATGGCTGCCTTCCATCTACGATGCTTTCCCACAATATGACAGGACCCATCAGTAAACAAGGCATATTGCTTTTCACTTTCTGACAGTTCATTATGTGGTACGGCCTCTTCAGCACGCATCACTTCCTCCTCCTCTGGTGAAATGCCAAAATCTTTGCCCTCTGGCCAGTCCATGGTGACTTCTAGAATTCTTGGACTGGGATTTCCTCTTTGAGTTTGTTGTGTAATTAGTGCAGCCCACTTACTCCATGTAGCACCGGTTGCATGATGTGTAGAGGAGACCCAGCCTTTGAACATCCAGCCCAGCACGGGCAACCGGGGTGCCAGGAGGAGCTGTGCTTCAGTGCCAATCACTTCTGAAGCAACTCAGACCCCTTCGTAGGCTGCCACTACCTCTTTTTCAGGTGGGGTATAGCTGGCTTCAGATCCTCTGTATCCCTGTCGTGTTTAAGCTGTAAATCACGCAGCCCGCTCTCTCACTCACCCTCCTCTCTTTCTTCCCCCTGCCCCCGGGTGGATGGGGAGGAGAATCAAAAGAATGCAACTTCCACAGGTTCGGATAAGAACAGTTTAGTAACTAACATATAACACAAGACCACTACCGCTACCACCAATAATAATAATGACAAGGGAAATACAAGGAAAGAATATAATTGCTCACCACCTATACCCAGCCAGACCAAGCAGTGCACCCCCATCCTTCCTGATCTCTGCTCTCCATTTTACATCTCAGGCATGACGTGCTGTGGTATGGAAAAACCTCTTTGGTCAGTTTGGGTCAGGAGCTCTGTCTCTGCTTCCTCCCGGCTTCCCCTCCTCCCTGGCAGAGCATGAGACTCTGAAAGTCCTTGGTCAAACCAAAACATTACCAAGCAGTAACTGAAAACACTGGTGTTATCAGCGCTGTTCCCAGGCCGAAAGTCAAAACTACAGCACTGCGCCAGCTACCAAGAAGGAGAAAAATGACTGCTACTGCTGAATCCATGACAATCCCAGACTCCAAAAGCTAAGGGGTTGACCTTGAGTCTCCCCTGGAGCTTTGTACCAGGTGCTCCAGGTAGGCCCATTGTCCCCAGCTGTGGTGTAGGATGCATTTTTTACAGCTGGCCCACTTCGGACTGGTCCAAGAGCTACAGCATGAACTATCTCTTGCTTAATTTGCTCAAAAGCCTGTTGTTGGACATCCCTCCAAGTGAAAGCAAACTGTGGCCTACACTCCACTGCCAAAGGAATTGAGAAAAATACATTGGTGATATCAGTTTTGGCAAACCACTTGGCTGCCTTTGACTCCAGTTCATACTGAAGTTCTAGCATGTCCGGTATGGCAGCACTCAAGGATGGTGTGACACGATAGTCTACCTTTAGATTTTACTCTCCTTTCGCACTGGCCATATGGAGCTATTAAAGGGCCAGTGGGTCCTACTGATCACTCCTTGACTCTCCAATCTACAGATCATCTTATGGATGGGAATCAGGGAGTCTCAATTGGCATGATATTGCCACCGATGCACTGCTGTGTTTGAGATTGGCACTTGTTGTTCTTCGACCTTCAGCAACCCCACAACAGAAGGATCCTCGGAGAGACCAGGCAAAGTGGACAGCTGCTCAATTTCCTCTGCCTCCAAAGCCGCAATACCAAAAGCCCATCGGTACCCTTTTGGGTCTTTGAAGTACCCTCTCCTGAGGTAGTCTATGTCAAGGATGCATGGAGCCTCTGGACCAGTCACAATTGGGTGCTTTTGCCATTCCCTCCCAGTCAGGCTGATTTCAGCCTCCAGTACAGTCAACTCTTGGGATCCTCCTGTCACTACAGATATATAAATGGGTTCCACCCCTTGACAGCTTGATGGCATCAGGGTACACTGTGCACAGGTATCTTCTAGAGCCTTATACTTCTGTGGGACTGATGTGCCAGGCCATTTGATCCGCACAGTCCAGTAAAACCGATTGTCCCCTACCTCCACTTGGCTGGAGGCGGGGCCCTTCTAATTGTCATCACATTGGTCACTCACGTCTTGTTGACAGGAATTATTCCTTATCACAGGAGCTGGAGTAAAATCAGCTCTTCCGCTCTATCTGGGAACCTGCTCACCAGAGACTGAAGCCGCAGTCTTCATGGGATGATCAACCTTGACCTTTGTTCTCCTCTTCAATTCTCGCGCCCGTTCCTCCAAAACTGAAGTAGGCTTCCCATCCCACTTCATCATATCTTCTCCGTGATCCTGCAGATAAAACCATAGGGTGGCCCGTAGTGTATACCTTCTATATCTTCTCTCTCGAAAAGTAGGACGCCTTTTGTTAATAGCTGAGATGTGTGTTGGTACATGTGAGGAGCTGGATAGATCGTCTCTCGATTGTTTGAGGTCCTGGGAGAGTTTTTCCACAGCTGAGATGATGGAAGGGGTGAGATTGTCTTAGAACTCTGGGAGTTTATGAATCATTTCATCCACTGTTGGTGGTACTATGTCATTCCAGGTTACTGTTGACAATGAATGGGCATATGATGAGGGTGCATTCCGTGTCAATTTCTGCCACATGGGTCGTGTACCTTCGACTTCATCTGGATCTATGTGTACATCCCCGTTATTTGGCTTCATGCGCTAGATCATCTCTACAATGGCTGATTCCCTCAGAGACTGGATGTCTTTCTCTAGAGTAAACCACTTGACCGAACAACTCATAACATCATCCTTGTATGGAAACCTATCTTTCACAGCTGCCAAGAGCTGCTTCCAAAGGCTGAGGGACCATTTCTCTCCTGCAATTGCTTTGTCAATTCCCCCATCCCTAGCAAGTGATCCCACCTGCTTGGCATCCCTACCTTTTAGTTTATGACCATTGGCCCCATTGTCCCAGCATCGGAGCAACCAGTGCTGATGTGCTCCCCTGGCTGACAGGTAAAACCTTTTCGCATATTCCATAGCTCAGTTGAGGTCTGGGATCAAGAGGTCACCTCTTATTCCTCTTCTTCCCCTGATTCACATGCTAATAACTCCTGATCAGATGCTGTCCTGGGTGTTGATAACATTGTTTCTTCATCTTGCTTAAACTTTCTTGTCTTTGTTTTGCTTTTCACATTGCGTACAGGGGCAACAGATATTGGTATGAATTGGTCCTCTGGTTTAGCTGCAGTGATTATCACTGTGGTTGGAGTGGCTGCAGATCTGTTGTTGGGGTTTGGGTAGCTGCTGTACTTGTCCCTGGGGGTGGTGTAGCTGCTGTGCTTGGAGCTGGAGTAGCTGTGTTGTCTCTTGCTTTGCTATCAGATCCAGGGACATTTTTTTTCTTTTGAAGGTGCTGGATAGTGTTGAACAGGGCTCTGTAAGCATAGGTTAAGCCCCAGCATGTTGCCATGATTTTTCCATCCCTGTATGACCAGAATGACAACACACCTCATTTAAGTGTTTTACTAATTTTCTGGATTTTGCACTTGTTCAGTTCCAAAACACTGGAGGGGAACACTGGCCTAGATACTTGCCCATACTGTCCCACACACCCTGCCACTCATAACTATCCAGCCTCAAGGAAAATTTCTTGGTCCTCCTATATTGTCGTTTAACCCTAGGCAAGGCCCAAACCCAACTCTGCTTAACTCTCGATACTAGATGAAATGGTTGTGGGTAAAACACACTCTGTATCCGTGCCAACATGATGATCCCCATCACAATCAGCAAGCAGGTCTCAAGGGTACCCAAAGGCTATTCAAAACCTTCAGAACTCTCAAAAGATGCTGTAAACGGTCTGGTGGGGGAAGCTGGAAGCATAAGGGAATGTCTCCTTCACGGGTTGACCACCCGAGGAGGGGAAAAAAGATGTGCAATTCCTCAGCACTTCTATTATATGCTTCCCAAAGTATAGAAGTGGTGACCACAGTGGGAACGCAAGCCAGATCAGTTTCATGATCAATGAGTCTCTTGTATTACAACTCATTACCATAAAGTAAAATGAAACGAGTTCCTTAGCCCAGGGCCCTCAGCCAATAAACACTAACACAGCAAATACTGGCTGTAAGTAAGGTACGACATGCTGAAACTGTGAGATCAAGAGCAACAACTTTGAGAGCCAATAAATCAACATTGTATCCAAGTGATTAAAAATCCGAAACACTGAATGCTTATCACAAATGCAATTAGACACACTCTGGTCAGATCTGTCGTTATCTCAACCCTTCGTGCCCTACGTTGGGCACCGAAAGAACTTCTGTGGTTCAAGCCCAGCCGTAACTCAGAAAACCATGCAGTCTCTCTCTCCCTCCCCCCTTTCCCCCCCCCTGCTCCTGAAGGGATGGGGAGGAGAATTGAAAGAATGCAACTCCCATGGGTTGAGATGCGAACAGGCCAGTAACTAAGGTATAACACAAACCACTACTGCTACCACCAATAATAATAATGATAAGGGAAGTAACAAGGGAAGAGAATACAACCACTCACCACCTGCCGACTGATACCCAGCCCGACTCAAGCAGTGATCTAACCCTTCCTGGTAACTGCCCCCAGTTTATATAATGGTCATGACGTGCTGTGGTATGGAATACCTCTTTGGTTAGTTTGGGTCAGGTGCCCTGCCTCTGCTTTCTCCCGGCTTCCCCTCCTCCCTGGCAGAACATGAGACTCAGAAAGTCCTTGGTCAGACCAAGCATTACTGAGCAGCAACTGAAAACATTGGTGTTATCAGCATGGTTCCCAGGCTGAAAGTCAAAACCACAGCACTGCACCAGCTACCAAGAAGGAGAAAAATGACTGCTACTGCTGAACCAAGGACAATCAGTGAATATTTAAAACAGCTGTATTATAATAGGTATTGTAGCTCCATAAACTTATATTACAACTTCCAACAGATCAGATCTCTGAACACTTCATTGTAAGGAGAGAAGTCACAGCAGGAGAACAAGAGCTGCTATCTAGATGTATAACCGCATACAGTACTGGTTAAGCATACCTTGTAAAACGTTACTATATGGAGTATAGTCTTTTTTGCTGTTATTTTTCTTTATTTTTTTGCAGGGTGGTGAAATTGCCTAAATCTCTTAGTCACAATAATAAAGCAGCCAGGTAAATGTCATATACTTATCCTCTTAAAGAGACTTTCCAAAGGTGTTATAATACACAGTAGTGTATATTGAATAGATGAATGCCGTCAGGATTTTGACAGCACAGAAGCAGACAGAAATGAGGCAGAGAGGTCATGATTCCTGGGAAAGGCAGTATCACCTTTTCGTGAAACTAGTTTATGATGACAAAACCACACATGGACATTTATCCACAATAAAGCAAAGCACAGGAATGTATGCTTTGACTTGTTTGTGGCTTCCATGTATCAAAACCATTCAAAACTAGGAAGGGAGAGAGAATCCTTGCCTTGAAGAGTTTTCAGTTTATACTGTGTACATTAAATGTATCTTAATTTAAGATAGCTCCCCCATGACTAGCACAAATTTTTGCTTTAGAATTTGTAATCTCAGTTGGGAAGATACCCCAGAGCTATTAAAATAACTGTCTTTCAAACTTCATACAATTATGTAGGCGAATCAAAGATGACAACTCTTTGACACCTAATTCCATTTTCTGGATTTATACAATACTTCAAATTCCTTTGCATAATAGGAGGAAATTTGGAAGACGGAAAATCTTGTAATTTTAATGTACAAAATTTCAAGCTTGAAGATCTACTAAAAAGAAACTCAAGAGTGGCAGACTGTCACCAGTGCCTGAAATAATATGGGAAGGCAAAATGCAAAAAGGGGATTAATCCAAATGTTCAAAGGAAAAAGTGTACTTAAACACTGCTGTCATTATTCTGGTAAAGGCAAAATGTGTAAGATAAAACTACACATGGAGGAAAAGAAGAAAAGAAACATACAGAATAATTGCGCTACATCAGATAACCTATATCAGTGCAAAGTATATTTATATCAGTAAAAGACATGCATAACACAAATGCTAATAAAAATCGAAGCTAAACTTATAATCATTTTATTCCCTTGTCCTACAGCTAGTTCATGTTCAAACACAAAAGAAAACTAATGCAGGGATATACAGAAATGTCTATGTATACAGAGGTACACAGAAATACAGATACGCTCTCATGATCGCAGCTATCATTGTAACTGTACTCCAGGCAGAAGTTATTGGTAAGCAAGCTAATCCTTACACATTTTTGTTGTTTTCCTTCACTGGCTTACTGTATTCCTCACATACTGCATTACTCCCACAGCTTCTTCCTCGTTATCCTGGGTTCAGCAGTAGCAGTCATTTTTCTCCTTCTTGGTAGCTGGTGCAGTGCTGTGGTTTTGACTTTCAGCCTGGGAACAGCGCTGATAACACCAGTGTTTTTGGTTACTGCTTAGTGATGTTTTGTCTGACCAAGAACTTTCAGAGTCTCATGCTCTGCCAGGGAGGAGGGGAAGCCGGGAGGAAGCAGAGACAGGACATCTGATCCAAACTGACCAAAGAGGTTATTCCATACCACAGTACGTCATGCCCAGGATGTAAAAACTGGGGGCAGGAACTCAGAAGAGTGAGCTCATGGCTCGGTCATCGGGTGGTGAGCAGTTGTGTTTTCTTCCCTTGTATTTCCCTGGTTATTGTTGTTATTGGTGGTAGCAGTAGTGATTTGTGTTGTACCTTAGTTAAGGGACTGTTCTTTTCTCAACCCATGGGAGTTGCATTCTTTCAATTGTTCTCCCCATCCTCCCCCCCCCCCCCCCCCCCCCCCCCGGGATTGGGGAGGAAGAAAGAGGAGGGAGTGAGTGAACAAACTGAGTGAGTTACGGCTTAAACCACGACACTCGTACTTACTGAACTTGCTACGAAATAACCATTATCCATCGTTTTCTTTTCTTTGGATGGGCGGTTAGATGTGCCAGTATTCCTGTGTTCCTTTGTTAAACATGGTCTATTTCATTTGAAACTGGACTAGATAGAATGTCTGTAAAAGCATAGCATGTATTTCATCAAAGCTGCCTGCAAACTGAATCACAAAACAGTTAAGAAAGAAATAAAAGACTTGGGATAAGGGAAGAGAAGAGTGAGAAAGACACTGACCATGAAAAGAGCTGTCTCAACACCCAGTTTAAGAACTTATTTCACCTGCTGAGTGTTCTAAAATGCCTGTTTGTCATAAGTACTTTTTTACCCTTCCCAATGACAGATATAATGCTAACAAGGTCATAAGAGTTGGAAATGCAAGTGCTGTGTGCTCCCCAGCTAAAGCTTACTGCAACAAGGAGTCCTTGGTATTTGCAATCAGAGACTGCCAAGAAAGCATAAATCATTCTAAGTGTCTGGCTAGAGCTCCCTGGTTATTATCTACATTTCAGGGAAGTACCTTCATGACAGCAGCTGAGCTGGGGTGTGGAAATGAGATGAGAATTTCTTTCCCCCCAACCATGCCCCAGATGTGCTGACACCTCTATTAGAGCACCAAAACCAGCATGTGATTAGTCCTAGGCTGTACCAGACCAGGTCTTATCTTGATTAGGCCACTATAAATCTGGAATAAATCTACAGATCTTACATTTCACTGCAACTAAGATGAGAATCTGGTTTCCCATAAGTAATCCTTGATTCTCAGCTCCTGACAGCAGTATCACATTAGGAATGTTTGGGGTTTTTAAATCACTACAGGATGACGGAATTACCCACAATGTGGAGCTTGACACAGTCACTCTCTTTGCTTAAGCCTTCTGAATCACTTGATCTGCTACTTCCGGAAAATATATTCCAGAAGACTGTGCAAATTTTGAATCAGTAAATCGATGTGTGTACACGTAACTTAATTTCCTATAAATTTATTTTCTAGACCTTTCTCTGAAATAAACCAAGATCTGTTCCTTTTTTGTTCCTCTGTTCCCTGACCCTTCTCTAGTTTGCACCAAATATCATAATTTGACCTCAAAACCTAGCTCTCTGTACTGTACTCTGAGTACTGGCAGAATGAGGATCAGCACATCCTCTACCATTCTCCAAGCTCTATGTGTGTTTCTGGACAGCCAGCAAAACAAAAATTTCCTCATCACCTTCTATTTCTCTTAGTTTTTAGGTACCCAAATGCAGGAGATCATGGACAACGCAGCAACGACCAATGTGATCAAGCATTGATAATTTATTGTAACACAAGTGTCGCCTTTTATAGAAAGTTTCAAGCTACTAGAACATTCGATAACATCTGATTGGTTAACGCCTCTTGGTCGAGTGTTAGCAACAGCTTAATGATTGGTTGCAGCTCAGGAAACACTCCCACTCTGTGTCAGCATGCAGGTGTCCTTTGTTAACCCCTCAGTGGCCCGTGAAGCCTTCTGCTCATTACGCAGGTGTCCCTTGTTAACCCCCTCAAACTTTTGCATGTACGCGTAACCTTCAGCCCAGGCCTCAAAGCCTTTGGTTCACTACTTCACTAATATCAAGCAACTGTCTGGATTGCTCACGTGGCCATTCTCGGCAAAATAACTCTCCACACCTAAACTGTCTACAAAGGAAAAGAATTTTATGAAGAAAATTCTGTCATGCTCCCTTTCCCATGTGCAAAGCCATAAAAATTTCCACTTTCCTCTTGGCTTTAAAACTTATGGTATTGCTTCTTCAGTAGCCTCTTTCTGATTTGCTGAAAAATTTCTTTAAAATAACATCACATTTGCTGTGAATGGCATCCTCTTATCTATGATTATGGCTAGTAACTCAGCCTCGCCCAGTCAAAGTCGATTAGAGGTATATCACTTAATACCTTTTAATTGTCAGAGATTAAGGTTAAAACAAAACTCATGAGACAAAAGCCCCTTTCAAAACAAAATAATGCGCTAGGCTACTGCTATATGTATGAACTCACAAATCTGAAAATTGACTTCAGAGGACTTTATTCTCTCACTCATTTACATAAATGTCTAAGTGAGAATTAAGACCTTAATGTCAGTATCCACGGGTGATTTTGTTCTTTTATGTTTTCTAAGCATTCAAGTCTGGAGAATTTAAAAATACCAAAGAAAAAAAATCCTCACAAACACATACAGACAGTAAGTGCAAGGAAACAAATGATAAATAAAAACAGATTACAGATGCTTAAAGGGAAGTTCAGCTCTATTCAGAAACTATCAGCTTCCCTGGGAGAGATGCATGTTTTTATATAAGGACCATAGCTACAATATGGACCTTGTCTCATCTCATGTACAGATGTAACTTAAAGTTATCATATTTTGTATATTTCACTTCTGAAATGCTTTATGTTTGTAAGGATGTCAGCTGCTTTATCATAAACAGCAAATACAATTTTTATCATCCAAGTAGAAGCATTTATGAGAACTGAATCCTCCATCTTGCTCAGTCACAACTGATCTTTCATTACAATTTCTCTATCCATCATTCTAAAGTACAGACAAAATCTTGTTTGACAACATATTACTCTGCATTTCCTCATATGAATGTGCACAAAAAGAAACTTTTGCTGAGGCTTTGGCCTGTACCATCTGTACTCAAAATATATCCTGTGATTAGTAGAACAAACTGTTTAATTGTCCCCAGGAAAATGGGAGATGTTTATTGCTATCTACACATTTTTAAAATTAGTGCTACAGGTCTATATATGGGATGCAACATAAAGAATGACTTCTTGTGTTCCGATGTAATGCAAGAAAAACTATTAAAGATGAAAAAGCAAAAGCATTTTGAGGTTCCATTCAAGAGATTTTCAAACTTTCTCCCTTAACAGATTTAATTTGCTTATATTAACTATGGAAAGTATAATTCAATCTCTTTTATTCAATAGATACAAACTTTGTCCAAAAGTATGAGAAAATACACTGAAAGATTCTAATATATACTTTAATTTTAAATCAAAAACATGATTTTATACCATATCCGATTTTAGACTATGGGTCTGAATTGTTCATGTACATTTCTGTACGTGGCATTCACACAAACAGAAAATGGCTTTTAGATTTTAGAGGTAGTAGATATCTAACTTGTATGAAGTATTCTGAGGGATCTGTACATTCAGTTTAGTTTTGAATGAGTTTAAAAATCCAATTTTGGAATAAACAATCTGAAAGTAGTCCCAGCTGTCAAACTAAGAATATATACGGTACTCCTCCTCAGCCTTTCTGACATGTAGAATGTGGCATTCTTTCCTAAACATTCTTTAGTTCATAATATTAAATGAGATTTTCTCTCAACTTTAATCATCTCTACTCTAAATTTGTCAATTTACCAGATGCATCAAAGACCTCACAAAGCTAAAGTTAGGATTCTAACAGAGGGTATAATTACATATGTCCTCTGTTATAATTACATATGCCTTCTGGTTAAGCATATATATAAAACCAGGAAAAGATTGAGGAAATTGGGAGTTCATTCAGTAAGTGACACAAAAGTGTAATGTCCAGAATATGAAATCTGAGATAAGTTTCAGTCAGTTGAAAGGTGATTCAAACAAAGAGAGATAGATGTTGCTTAAATCTGGACTTCCATTATTTTTTTCTCTATTCAGTCTTGTAGCATTATTGTTGATTACATATGTTAGAAAATGTGATGGGTTTGAATGCTTAGGTTTGAAGGAAGGTGAAAGCAGGTCACTTTGAAACTACTTTGATAGTCAGTCTAGGACAAGCAATTTAACTAATTCTTTTTTCCTGTAGTTTGTTGTTTTGTTGTTGGTTGGTTTGCTTTTTGGTTTTGTTGTTGTTTTTGTTTTTTAATACAGTGGTATATATTTCTATATTAAACTTTGCACTATTAGTGTATCCTTTCAGAAACACTGCAATTTTATGCTCTTGTAGCATCATTGAGTCAAGCTTTAGGGGTTGATGCCACTGCAATTCCTCCGGTAATCATATCTCAGCTTGTTCAAACACAAATTTAATGGCTGGTCATATGAGATATCACAGAAATGTCTTGTTTACAAAATCCGTGGATGACGTTACTTTCTTCCCTATGTTTTGTAGGATAAAGTGAAAACTTCTTACTGCTGGTTCATTTGAGTCTTGACCTGTCTGATTCTCCTATTAAATGTTATTATATTTTAGGAAATGGGACACAAAAAACTAGTATAGGTACTTGTACTTTGAAAATCATATGAAGCATTATTAAACTGTTAAATAATAATCATTACTCGATTGTGAATGGTTTCAAAGACTGCATTTCATTCCTGTGCCAGTGAAAGAATTTAAATTAAAAGCATAATGTATGTCCTCTGAGTGATTTAATTATGATTTTTAGTCAGCTTGCAGGGATTTCATTAGAAGCCTGAGATTCTGGAATAACACTAACTTTGCATATCCCACCTGTGATTACAGTAGGTTTCAGTTTGCATGGATATGAAGAAAAGTTTTACTAAATAAAAACCCCAAAAAAATAAGCAAATAAGCAAACAAAACCAAGCAAACAGAAAGCCAGTAAACCCACCAACCAACAACAGAAAAAAAAAACCTTAATTTGAGAGTTACCAGATACGCTGATTTTCATTCTGGGGCAGCTTTTACAGAACTGCTAGGCTCATGAGCTCATTTCTTCACTAAAGTCTCATTTTTCATTAGCTCCTAAGTTTCTCTTTTCTTGAAATTAGTATTGACACTGTTTCATGCCTTAGAATTATAGCTGATCTCTGCCAATGTGCCCTGATTTTAATTTGAAAGTTAAGACTACCTCCTTCCAGGCCTTTGTTTTGTTAGTTTTTTGGGGTTTGTTTCCCAATGAGGCAGGCAGGAGATACTGTTGCATTCTCTTATATTCTGCATTAGACAGATTTTAAGGAAATAGAAGGGTACAGATAGTACACAAATAAAATATGGCTGAGGGATTTTGAAGGGATGAAGAAGATAGAGTGGTATGTGAAAAATGAGAAAATATATTGAAGGTACAGAAAACTGAGAGAAGCAAAAATTAAATTGTCAGAACAATTAGAAATATGAAACACATAATGGTGTGTAAAAAGTTAGGGATAGGGATAAGAAAGGGGAGTTGGGACAACACTTTTCCCTTCTGAACAGTTAGAACATCTTTCTGTGTTTACAGAAATGCAGAGCTGGAGATGAACCTGAAATAATCAGCATTATTAAGATGGTTGCTTCCTGAAAGCTCAGAAATTAAAAGGCTTATTTTTGGTGCCCTGATTTAAACCAATCCCATTTTTCTCCAGGGAAGAAGGGAGGGAAAGCTGTCAAGTTGTTTGACTGCTTGACTTTGACAGTATTGCCCTTTACACAGGGATGAATTGCACCCTAAACAAACTCAATATGATCTGCAATAAATTGTACTTACTTTTTATGATTCACTCATTTACACTCTAGAAAGCAGCAAGTGAGATTCTGCTGTAAACCATTCCAGAGCACACAGTTAGCTCTGTGAAAAGGAGAAAAGAACTGAAAAAGGAGAAAGGGCATGTAGGGGCGGGAAGACATAGGTTAATCTAAAACTTTTTAAGCAAGGCATAAAACAGGGAATTCAAATCTAATTTTAAAGTGTGTAGTATAAAAAGGCAGTACCTCCACCTCACAAAAATTAATGTGAACATCTGAAAGCAGACCACGAAATTTTATTAGTAGTCTTGTAAGAGAGTGGATTTTATACTTCATTGTAGGCTTTTCTATTTAATTTTTTTTTTTTTAGTTTCACCTGGGACAGAGTTACTTTTCTTCATATTAGCTGATACATACCCAGTAGTGTTATGTTTCAGATCTAAGATGAGAATAATGTTGATAACATGCCAATGGTTTAGTTGTTGTTTCCTCCTTCCCTTTCCCTCTCCCTCTCCCTCTCCCTCTCCCTCTCCCTCTCCCTCTCCCTCTCCCTCTCCCTCTCCCTCTCCCTCTCCCTCTCCCTCTCCCTCTCCCTCTCCCTCTCCCTCTCCCTCTCCTCTCCTTCCCTTCCCTTCCCTCCCTTTCCCTTTCCCTTTTCCTTTTCCTTTCCCTTTCCCTTTCCCTTTCCCTTTCCCTTTCCCTTTCCCTTTCCCTTTCCCTTTCCCTTTCCCTTTCCCTTTCCCTTTCCTTTTCCCTTTCCCTTTCCCTTTCCCTCAGTTCATTTTTGGCAATATTAATGAAATTGTAGCTTTTTATTAACAGAAACTGTATGTTTGTGAAAATTGAATAATGTTTATCAGTGACGATTTTCTTTAACCTCAGGCAAGCTGAATTTTGTGCCATAACTAAGTTTCCAAAGGATCTAACACACAACAATTTAGTTATAAGGTTATTTACTGTATGCATGTTTGATACCTTTTGCTGAAACTTATTGTAAGAACATTATCTGTATATTTCTTCCAGGTTCCAAATTCAGTGTCAGTCTAGTTTGCAGGACAGGGCTTCAGGCAATAAAAAGTGACCATGAGGCAAATTCACTTTAAAGTGATAAAAGAAAGAAAATGAGTCCCTTCTTAATCACCCAAATTTGTTCTTTTTTAATTTTTTTTCTTTCTATGTATGCTTCCTCTCCCTACATGTGGAGTTATTACAAAACTGACATTTTAACTTGGTTTCATGTAAGGAAGATGCACCAATTTTCAAGAAATGGTGTATCGTTTTTTCATTCACTAGCCTTTATTTTTGCTCAGTCCAGGAAATCTGAGAAAATTCTGAAGAACTTGAAAACACAAAGGAAAAGTAAGAGTGGGATTTCATAGAAATACCAAAGTCTAAGAGAAATTTCTCAGTTATTATAGAGGCACTACAAACTCGGTAGCATAATGATGAAATCATGACAGAATTAAGATTTTTTTAAAATGTTTACATTGATAGAATTGCAAGTCTGGCTGATAGATACTACTGTATTGGTGCACACTTTGATTTCTCCAAGGTCTTTGAGTAATGTTTTAGCTTTTGATTAAAAATATTATACCATATGTAATTAACACAGCATTGAGTAGATGTTTAAAACTGGCTTGTTAACTACATTTCCATATAACCCAGCAAAGAAGTATCATGATAAGGGATATTTTTGGAAATTAGGGGTTTTTTTGTTAAATTTTTGTCCGTGACCTATATGATATGGTGTTGCGGGCGGGGCCCACAGGCTCCTCTTGCCTGTGTGGTAGGCAACGACTGCAGGCTCCTCTGCCTGCGGCAGGCCCCCCCTGCCTGCTCTCCGTGGTGGGAGAATGAAGACAATCAATATGATCATTCATCAGACTCAGTTTATTTCAGCTGAGGGTTTCAGTTATATACTCTACGCAGGCACACTTGCTAATATACGATTGGCTACTTATGCTACCAACTGATACATGGTTGGTTACATGATAGGTTTGTGCTTGGTCACAGCTCAAAGGTTACATTCACATCCCACCCCCCTCTGTAGTTTTCCTCTTGGTTGTGTTCCAGGGGGTTTCCAGCTTGCAGCTGTGCTTCAAGGTTACACTTATCAGTTCCTCCCTACATATCCCGACTTCTCAGGCTCCTCTGCCAACTCCCTCAAACTCTTCTCATGCACACGTTCCCTAGTAACCTTCAGCCAAGGCCTCAAAGCCTTTGGTTCACTACTGCTGGGCCTATGGTCTCATCGTGTGGGTTCTCCAGCAGCCATTCCCCAACAATATGGTAACTTTCTAACAGGCTGCTAAATGGCAACAACTGATGAAGGAAGCATAGATAAGTAAAACTAATAAGACTTTTTTTTTCTCCTTTAGTACATCCAAATGCAAGTGGTTGTTTTTTTTATTTTTTCATTTGAGAGTAAAGAATACATGTCATATACATTGATACAAATTTTATACTGCTTAAAGTCAATAATTTAGAAGAAGAAAGATTTCAACATCACAGTTTGCTTCAACATAAATTCTCACCTGCTGTGCTTGTGAAAAAATGTAGAGGAACACCAGAAAGGAAGGGATCTTTTTAGTATAGAGCTCATGGAAGGAGAATTGCTGCAATTCTATATCCAACTCAAGACAACAACAAACACTGTAAAATGTCAGGAATATCACCTGAAGCGGGGTCACAGTGCTTTAAGTTGTGTGGAAAACCTGATAGAAGCTCAGTTGCTTCCACTCAACTCCCTTAAAACAGTATGGACAGATGCTTGTGATCTGCTGCATTTAAGTTTTCAAATGAGATCCACATAAACTATTGCTGGAAGACAAGCACTACATTATAAGTCTTCAAGAGACTTTATGAAAAAAAAGTCAATAGATGACTTGTTCATCAGGAATAGATAATTAAGAATAATATCTCATGGTAGAGGATTTTCAGACTTGCTGGAAAATATGTAGTTAAATCCAATGACTGGATGCTTTGGCAGATTTGGTCTTTAAATATAACATTTTGCCTTAAGGACACTTCACGTCAGGAAAAACTGGTAACCGTAGAAACTTGAACACATATACTTTATGAGAACCATATTCTACAGTGAGATAATATGGCTATTTAAGAATGCTTGAGTAAACACCATTGCCAGAGCTAAATGGTGAAAGATGTGGTTCATAAAAATTTGCAATAATCCAGCTTCATATGGGAGATGGGACCTTATGATCCTCTGCCCTCATGTACTCTCCTTCAGTTTACCTGATGCAGGGCTCTCTATAGGACAGATTTTAGAAAATTGTAGTTCTGACAGCAGACCATGACCAAGTTCTGTATTTCCTTATTTCAGCTTGTTGTTCTCAGAAGTAAGGAAAGAATCCTGCACTTCATTTAGCACTCCTAGACTCACTGTTGCTTTGATGTGTTCTTTCAGTTTTCTCGCCTTCTTAAGCAGGATCAGATAAATAGCAACACACAGGGTCGACCAGTACTCTGGTACATGTTGATAATAAAATGTTTCTGATAATATATTTCTCCGAGATTGCTTTCTCTGATTGTTAGTGGCTGTGGTTGCATGATCTTTGTCCCTTTTTCTGTGACACTCTGTACCCAGTAAAAAAGGTGTCGTGGTTTAAGCCTCTCTAACTCACGCAGCCTGTTCTCTCACTCACTTCCTCCTCTTTCTTCCCCCCACTCACAGAGGGATGGGAAGGAGAATTGAAAAGAATGCAACTCCCACAGGTTGAGATAAGAACAGTTTATACTAAAGTATAACACAAATCACTACTGCGACCACCAATAATAATAATGACAAGGCAAATACAAGGAAAGAATACAATTGCTCACCCAGCCCAATACCAAGCCCGACCACGCAGTGCACCCCCCACCCTTCCGGGTCTCTGCTCTCTGCTTTCCATCCTGGGCATGACGTGCTGTGGTATGGAATAACCTCTTTGGTCAGTTTGGGTCAGGTGTCCTGCGTCTGCTTCCTCCCAGCTTCCCCTCCTCCCTGGCAGAGCATGAGACTCAGAAAGTCCTTGGTCAAACCAAAACATTACCAAGCAGTAACTGAAAACACTGGTGTTATCAGTGCTGTTCCCAGGCCCAAAATCAAGGCACAGCGCTGCACCAGCTACCAAGAAGGAAAAAAATGACTGCTGCTGCTCAACACATTACAAAAGGTTAGAAGACAAGTAACCTCATTACTTATGTGCAGCTATATCCAGATAATGTATCCACACAGTTAAAACATAAACAAAGAGAAATTAAATAATTTTGATCACTCGTTAGAGAAAATAGTCAATATTCAGCTTTTTATCTTGGGGATTATTTTTCAGCATGATGATGCTGGCAGGTTTGTTCTAAGAGGGTTTCCTATAGGATGATAGAATTAATGCTCTTAGAAATGCCTTTTTCTTTATTGAATAAAGATTTGATGCCTCCACAATAACAGTTAATATCACTGACCCATTAAACAATAATATAATTGTTTTTCCTTTTGAGTTTATTAAGCTTCATAACATTTTTAGTCTCTCATGCTCCATGATGTAGTCAGCTTTTCTACAAGGAGCAAGCAATTCTCAAAGTGAGATCTGTAGTCATGACACTGACATAAACCTTACTGTAAAGAAAAAGTAACGATACCTTTCGGGAAAATTTTAGTTAGGTGATTAAGAGAGACATTTCAGTCTTCCCAGAACTGCAAGTGTTTTTAATAACCAGCTGAACATGCAAGAAATGAATTATTGACAAGGAATACATTGATTAAGAAATAGGCAAAGATGCAATGACTAAAATAAGTATGTGTATGTAGGTCTTAAGAAACTGTGTAGCGAGGAACATAGATTGCCCCAGCATTATTTGTCTAGTCTGTAATGTGTTGGTTACTTTAAGAGGAGGCTTTGGGAAACATTCTCCAAAGCCTTGGAGAAATCCAGGCAGACAATGCCATCTGCTTGCCCTGCATCAATTGAGCAGGTTACTGTATCATAGAAGGTGATCAGGTTTGTCAAGCATGATTTGTGAAGCCCCCAGAAGGATTTACTCCAAAACCTTCCCAGGGACTGAAGTAGGACAATGGGCCTAAAATTTCCTGGATAGGAAATTATTTGCCTGACAATGGGAAGTGGTGAATGAATTCCTTATTTTGCTTTACTTGTGCATGTAGCTATAGCTTTACTTATTAAAACCTTTTTCTCTCAACCCATGAGTTTTCTCACTTTTACACTTCTGATTCTCTCCCCCATCTCACTTGGGGCAGGGGAGTGAGTGAGCAGCTGCATGGGGCTTAGTTACTGTCTGGAGTTAAACCACAACCCTGTATCTTGTCTGTGCTGAAATCAATCAAAAACCAAATTATGAGTTCCTAAAGGTTAAATTAATTCAAATTAATTGCAGTGGCTCATGAAGGTTTTGATAATGTAAACATGGAAATAATTTGGAAGAATATTAAGACATCATGCATGAAGACTCACATAAATATGATTATCAGAGCAATAGAAAATCAGATAAATTATAGAGGGCAAGATCATGCCCTTGAAGATTAATGAGAACTTGTGCTACAAGCTTATTAATTGGAACTGACCAATATAAAAATATTCTGTTTCCATCATCAAATGATATTTTATAAACTTCCAAATAATTCAGTAATGAAAAAAGTGTTATCTCAGAATATATACAGTAGCATATCAGCTATAGATTGTAGCATAGGTTACCATTAAACCAGAAAATTGTTCATTTTAATTGTTTTTTTTTAATTAAAAAGGTCCTGATGAGGTCTTATCCATACAGCAAGTAAAAAAAAAAGAAACTGTTTGTCCTGTACATGCCTGTGAACTAAGAAAAGTTGGTGTGATGGTAGAACAAAAATATCTTACCAAAGAAGGCAAAAGATTCTGTCTTATATATTCAAACTATATGGTTCTTAAACAAGGAGGAGAAGGATGGGAGGAAAACAGAATCTGAGTTTAAAGGATAAATTACTAGCCATTAATACATTTAAACTAGAAATTAGAAGAAGATCCCAAAATAATACGGCATGGAGGATCTATAGCATCCTTTCAATAGGACCCCTCAGGACAAAATAATAATAAACAATTTTTAAAATTAATCTTAATCAGTGTATAAAAGGGGTCTGATGACTGCACTGAAAAAGATGTCTTTAGAAGTTCTATTTGAAAAAAAAAAAAAAAAAAAAAATTGTTTGGCTATACAGCCAAATATGATATCCTGCAAAGAAAGAAAAGAAATAAAAAGAATAAAATTAATGACTTAGAAAAAACTGGGATTGCTAGTTTTAAAGCAAAGAATAAGCCACTTCATAAACAGCATGAATAGCGCTTCTGCTATCCCAGGACATTCCCACGTCATTCAAATATTACTCCTGTCTTTCATGACAATATAGGTCATCAGCATCCTAGAGTCAGCTTGCTTCCTTCAAATTTTGGTTTGGACAAATATTGACTTACAAATCGTTGGCTCCAGTTGACTCTTGCTTCTATACAACTCTTTTTATCACTTCTTTTTGTATCATTCAAGTAACCTAATCAAGAAAGTCTCTCAGTAGTGGAAAACAGTGTGACCAAGCATTTAAAGAAGCTGCCTTGGTTGCAGCGATCATGAGATGGTTAAATTCGAGATCCTCTGGACAGCGAGAAGAGCATGCAACAAGCTCACTGCCCTGGATTTCAAGAGAGCAGACTTTGGCCTCTTCAAGAACCTGCTCAGTAAGGTTCCATGGAATATAGCCCTAGAGGGCAGGGGGACCCAAGACTGTTGGTTGATATTCAAGGATCACCTGCTGCAAGCTCAGGAGCCATACATCCCTACTAGAAGGAGCACAGCAGGAGGGCCAGGAGACCTCCTTGGATGGATAAGGAGTGGCTGAGGAAACTTCAAGGGAAAAAAGAGGCTCATAAAAGATGGAAGCAAGGCCAGGAAACCTAGGAAGAATACAGGGATGTTGTCCATGAAGTTAGGGACCAGGTTAGGAATTCTAAGGCCCACTTAGAATTAAACTTGGCTAGGGATGTTAAGGATAACAGGAAGGGGTTCTATAGGTACATGGCAAATAAAAGACAGGCTAGGGACAACGTGGGCCTTCTCCACAAGCTATCGGGAGAATGGGCTACCCTGGATTTGGAGAAGGATGAGGCTCTTAATGACTTCTTTGCCCCAGTCTTCACTGGCAAATGCTCTGACCATACCACCCAAGTCTTGGAAGGCAGATGCAGGGACAGTGAGAATAAAGACCCTGGGCCCACTGTAGGAGATCATCTGGTTTGAGACTGTCTTAGGAACCTGAATGTGCAGAAGTCCATGGGACCTGATGAAATCCATCTGCGGGTCCTGAAGGAGCTGGCAAATGAAGTTGCTAAGCCATTGTCCATCATATTTGAAAAATCATGGCAGTCAGGTGAAGTTCCCGACGACTGGAAAAAGGGAAATATAACCCCCATTTTCAAGAAGGGGAAAATGGATGAGCCGGGGAACTACTGACCAGTCAGTGTCACCTCTGGGCCTGCCAAATCTTGGAGCAGATTCTCCTGGAAGGTATGCTGAGGCACATGAAAAACCACAAGGTGCTTTGTGACAGCCAGCATGGCTTCACTAGGAGGAAATCCTGCCAGACCAATCTGGTGGCCTTCTATGATGGGGCTACAGAACTGATGGACAGGGGTAGAGCAGTTGATGTCACCTACCTGGACTTGTGCAAAGCGTTCAACGCTGTCCCACATGACATTCTTGTCTCTAAGTTGGAGAGACATCAATTTGATAGGCAGACCACTCAGTGCATAAAGAACTGGCTGGATGGCCACACTCAGAAAGTAGTGGTCAATGGCTCAATGTCCAGCTGGAGACCAGTAATGAGTGGTGTCCCTCAGGGATCGATGTTGGGACAGGTCTTGTTCAACATCATTGTCGGTGACATGGACAGTGAGATTGAGTGCGATCTCAGCAAGTTTGCTGATGACAACAAGCTGTGTGGTTCGGTTGATACATTGGAGGGAAGGAATGCCATCCAGAGGGACCTTGACACGCTTGTCAGGTGGGCTGATGCCAACCTGATGAAGTTGAACCATGTCAAGTGCAAGGTCCTACACCTGGGTAGAGCAATCCCAGACACAGCTGCAGGTTGGGCAGGGAAGAGATTCAGAGCAGTCCTGCAGAGAAGGACTTGGGGGAGTTGGTCAATGAGAAAATGAACATGTGCCAGCAGTGTGCGCTTGCAGCCCAGAAAGCCAACCGTATCCTGGGCTGCATCAAAAGGAGTGTGACCAGCAGGTCGAGGGAGGTGATCCTGCCCCTCTACTCTGCTCTTGTGAGACCTCACTTGGAGTATTGTGTGCAGTTCTGGTGTCCTCAACATCAAAAGGACATGGAACTGTTGGAACAAGTCCAGAGGAGGGCCACGAGGATGATCAGGGGACTGGAGCACTTCCTGTATGAAGACAGGATGAGAGAGTTGGGGCTGTTCAGCCTGGAGAAGAGAAGGCTGCGTGGAGACCTCATAGCAGCCTTCCAGTATCTGAAGGGGGCCTATAAGGATGCTGGGGAGGGACTCTTCATGAGGGCCTGTAGTGAGAGGACAAGGAGTAATGGGTTCAAACTGAAACAGGGGAAGTTTAGATTGGATATGAGGAAGAAATTCTTTCCTGTGAGGGTGGTGAGGCACTGGAATGTGTTGCCCAGGGAAGTTGTGAATGCTCCATCGCTGGCGGTGTTCAAGGCTGGATTGGACAGAGCCTTGGGTGTCATGGTTTAGTGTGAGGTGTCCCTGCCCCTGGCAGGGGGTTGGAACTAGATTATCTTAAGGTCCTTTCCAACCCTAACTATTTTATGATTCTATGGTTCTATGATCTGATGCACCTTACTGCCTCAGGATTAGCACTTTTTTTTTATCTGATTTAAAGACCACGTGCTTCTCTATGCTTCTGCAGAGAAGCAATGAGATAATCCTACACCATAAGCTGAAATCCTTCAAATCTTCATTATTTTTCCTTTTTTGATTGTACAAATTTGATGGTGACTGTTCTGTGCTGTTTAAAAACCAAACTGTTTCTCCCTGCATACGAAAGAGTAAGCAACAGCTCTTATCATCATGAAGGTCATTATGAACTCTTTTTGTAAAACATTATACAGCTGAAGAAAATGGGAAAAATTATGACTCTTGGAATGTGCAGTATTAGAAATTTTGTTTTTCTTACTTCCTCATTACTTATTGTATTTCTATAATCAAATGAGATTGTCACAGTAACATCACCAACAGTAATAGGATAGGAAACCCCAAACCATATTAGTTGCTTAATGCTATAACAATTAACAAGCACTTAATTTTTCTTATCTTTTTTTGGGACCAGAATTCTCCTCAGAACAAGGCCTTTCTCAGCAAAACAGATCAACTTCGTTTATTAATTATGTAGACTCTAGGCCAAATTATCAAAGAACTTTCATTACTACTTCTGGCTTTATTTGCAGAAATCAGTTGGATATTTATGCCTCAGGAATACCTGTTAGCATGCCCAAATTGTGCTATTCACATGATGACAACATGGTTATACAAGTTATATACAAGTGACACTTGTTCAGGTGAAATTGTGCTAAGATTGCTGTCTTTATAAATGTAACCAGAATGTTCTACATATTCCTTAAAACCTTACACTGAAAAAAAAAAAGTCTATTTTCACTTATTTATATATGACTACCGATGACGTAGTATATGAAGACATGGTGCGAAAGCAATGACATTAACTTGTCAGGGAGTTTTGGCAAGGGTAATGATATTTCAGAAACAGGAAAATAAGCCTGAAATATGTGAAAAAGCATAATCTATCTTAAAATCCAGTCATAAGTCTTTTATGTAAAGATCTGCCATTTATGATTACAGAATTTAAAGGATTTTTATGCATTTATAAATTCTAGACTGGAGTTTGTATGAATTCTGTATGTTTTCCTCTTCAAGCTCTTTACTGCAGTATATTAGTAACTGGGCTTTTTTTCTGTGCAAAGGCTAGATAACAGTTCCTAAATTAATTTCAACAGTGAATGCAACAACAGCCTACACTCAGCTCGCTTGATGTGATCTCTTTTACTGCGCAGCTTCTTTAAAAGCTCAGATTGATCATGGATGGAAGAGGGATGGATAAGGTATATGAGAACTGTGACAATGGAAGGATCTGTTCTCTTAAAAAATCAGTAACAACTTACTCATTCACATGAGTAAATATGAAAAGTAATTTCTCCCCAGATCAGGTGGTTGGGGTTTTTTTTCTGTGCAGTATGGAGCACTGGATCAGCTGATGACAATTCAAGGTCATATCCTTCCCAGTCATCACTTCCATTGTTCTAATATTAAGTGCAAACAATATATTGGCAATATTCTTTGTCAACTTGACTGAGGTCCATGTGCTTATTATGCTTAAAATAATACCCACAAACAACTTTGCAGGTAAAAGAAAGAGATGAATGATTCAGGTAACTCCTGAAGATAATAATACCTATTTATAATTTCCATTACATGGATATCCATATCCAAATATTGTAATATTGAATAGACAATAATATCTATTGAGATAGTAAGGGCAGGTGGGTTCTAAGTTAGCTGTTTCAGCTAAAGTCCTAGTATGAGACTAGAAAATGTGGACAGCAGATACCTGTCCCTAAAAAAAGATAACTTATATGGTAAAGTTCTTAAGGTTAAGTACTCTTCATTGTCCAGTACATTTCATTCTAAGATGGCATGATTAGGAAATTTTAAAGCATGGATTAATGTTTGCACATGTAGAGCTGTTTGGCCAGAAACAACACAGGAGGAACAAACACAAAACTTACTAACAAGAAAGACCTAACAGAGGTTTTGCTCCTGTAAAAAATCCCAAACCAAATGTAACTGACTAATAATGCAATAATACCATATCAATGTATAATAGTGATATAACTGTATAATAATACTTATGGAGATTTAAAAAGTAAGTCCTCTTAAGGACAGACAACAATTTGACCATGTTTTTTGTGTTTTGTTTTTTTTTTCTTCTTTTTTTTTTAATACAGTTAATGATTTCTTATTTAATTCCAGAAGTTGAGTCCAGAATTATTCCATGGACTGGGATACAGGTCATCCTCTTACTAAGAATATTCAAGCCAAGAGGCCATTATTCAGTGACTGCTAGTATTTCCTCTGACAGGTTTTTCCAGTGGAAGAGATAGGGGTCACAGTATTTCGGTCAAATACGATATTTCCCCTGTACAATGTAATTGTTTCAGCTACTCAGCCAACATGCTGCACAATATCTACCTTGCACTTTATCTTGTTATGATCCAGATATGTAAATGTGTTTGTATTTGGTTAAATAATCAGCAATGGCAAAGAAGTTGTTTTAGGAGTATACCTAAATCCACCTAAGGTTCCCAAAGTAAGCAGAATAAATAGCTAGGATCATTAGGCTTAATGTAGGATAATTCAAGAACCAATGATATACAAGACTCTAAATCTCATTCAGAATTTATTTTATTGTTCTGTCTGGACTTAAGAAAACCATAAATCTTAACTATAGGACTTTAATTCCATACACTAACAAAAAGAAACTCTTAAAATTATGTTTTCCTTTTCAGTATATTCAAAACCAGGCTCACAATCACATTTATCCATTCCCTGAGTAAACACTGGGTTTTACTGTCCCATGTACTGCAGAGACCATAAAGCCCTTTGGAAGCAAACTGGGTCTTCTCTGTTTTGATCATCCACCAAAGAAGTGCAGAAGCAAACTGCACACTAGATAATTATTTTAAGGGCAGAAATACACTCTTTTGGGGGAATCAGCTTGAAGTTTACACAGCTACCACAAGAAAAATATATTTTTTTTTCATATCAAGAGAACCTGACACATTTGTTATTAAAAATAAATTGCTACTTAATTCCATAATACCATTATGTATTTCACTCTTTGCTGTGGCATTTTTGCTCTATTTGTCCTATCATGCAGAATGAAGCCTATTTCATGGAATGTGAAAATATATTTTCCTCTCTATTTTCCATGATTTCAGATTAACATAACTACAAAAGGGAGGAAACAGTGTTTTTAATCTTTCTAACTAATGAAATTAAAGTATTCAATAACCTTATTACTGCTTTCACATATATCACCATTTCATATTAAGATATGCTTTGTTTTCTCAATCAAGTATAGAAACTCCCCAAATATATCATTCTGATTATTTAGTTACCAGTCTCATGTAACCAGACAGATCAATTTCAGACCTAAATCTGTTATCCAACATCATACACAGTCTATTATTTACAAATGTGATAAGGAAAACCGTGTTTCCCAAACTTCATGTGTTGGGCTTTCAAGAGTTTACTAAGATGACTCCTGATATATTGAATTTGATTTTTTGTGAGCTAACATAAGTAGAAATGCTAAAGAAGGAATCTAGTTGTATAACAGAAGTAATTTTTCTGATTTCAAGTATATTTTTATAACCCATATATGAACTAAGAATCACCAATGAATACTAGAAATTGCTTAACCTGTATGCACTGGCTGCAAGCTTTTCTAATAGACTCCTTGAATATTTTGCTTAGTGTCTCAAATACCTTACGTCTCCACACTTAAAATTTCATATTTTACCCTACTTTTTCTACATAGAAAAGAATGAAAAAAATTTTCCAGAAGACAAAGAGCAATAGACAGCATTAAAAATGATTATTTTCTTATGTGAAGCATGATGGTATTATCATACTATCTATCCTATTGGCTGGCTGAACATGAGCCAGCAGTGTGCCTAGGCAGCCAAGAGCACCAACAGCACCCTGGTCTGTATCAGAAGGATACAGAGGTGATACAGAAGCAGAACCAGCACAGTGATCATTCCTCTGTACTAGGCACTGGTGAGTTACACCTTGATCACTGCATGCAGTTCTGGGCCCCTCACTACAAGAGAGGTATTTAGTTGCTGGAACTGGTTCAGAGAAGGGCAACAAAGCTGGTGAAGGGTCTGGAGAGCAAGTCTCATAAGGAGCAGCTGAGGGAACTGGGATTGTTTAGTTTGGAGAAGAGAATGCTCAGGTGGGACCTTATTGCTCTCTATAACTGCATGAAAGGAGGATGGAGAGAGGAGGTGGCTGCTCTCTTTTCCCAAGTATCAGGCAATAGGACAAGAGGTAACGGCCTCAAGCTATGCCTGGGGAAGTTTAGGTTGGAAAAATTTCTTCACAAAAAGGGTGATCAGGCATTGGAACAGCCTGCCCAGCACAGTGGTGGAATCACCATCCTTGGAAGTGTGCAAAAGCCATGCGGATGAGGACCTTAATTATATGGCCTTGTGGTGGGTTTGGCAATCTTGGGGTAAAGGTTGGACTTGATGATCTTAAAGGTCTTTTCCAACCTACTGAATTCTACATTTGTATGACTGTAAGTAGCTTTTTTAACCACTGCTGATGTTGCATTTGGAGAAATCAGTCACTAGCCCCTAATTTTGGCAGCCAATGGAACAAATGTCACTTTCTCTCCATTGGATCTTTTGACTATTTTGTTAATATGTGTGCTAAAAGATAAAAAAAAAAGAAATAGTTCAGAGAAAACCCTCCCACTTTCTGATATCAGAATCTAAAGAACTTGCCCTGTGTCATTTCACTGAAAAACTGATCTGCAGTAACTATCACAGCTTGAACCGACAAGTTTCTCTCTTTGCAGAGCACAACTCTCTATCCCCTCCTGCTATTGCAAAAATATTTTTGTTATCTCTACAAATGTAATAATAAAGCTATAAGGTTTTGATCTCATTTGCCATTAAAAGAAGAACATAACTCCCTTGTGGCCACTGCAATTTTGGGAAGTGCTTACATTAATGATAATGACTTTATTTTATTATTTGATATTATTCTCCTGGTGCCACTCTTTATAAACTGATTGTTCAGATCAAGAGTGTACCCCAACATTGTTAGAGAACTCAATTATCAGAAGATGCATATTAAAGTACAAAATCAGAAATTAGATTTGATCAGAAATTAGATCTTGCTTAGATCTTTATATAGAAAGTAGGTCTCTGAGCAGGTGAAGAAGAATTGGAAAAAGAAAAAATAATTTTCATTTAGAAGTTCCCTTACATTTGTTAATGTGTTTGTATCCATTTGTTCATGTTTTGCCCTTTTGTTCCCACTTGCTTCAAAAGATATTTCCTTTCAGAATTTGCTGTTGCACTGGATGTAAATGGTGATCATGCATGTCATCAGGGAAACAATCAGAGTGAAGTGCAAGCACTAAATAGTGATACAGCATTGTGGCAATATTAAAAGTACTTAGGAGGACTAGGCACTTGCACTGCTTAAAATCTTAAATTTAGCACAGCATAGCACTGCTATGACCTCACTCTATGTTGCCTCACGGAGGCGTGGCGACCTGGTTCAGGAACGGCACGGCGACCAACCCCAGGCCGCTCGGGCCATCAGCTCACAGACACCAATATGGTGAACAGCAAAATGGCGTTTATTACAGGAAAACACAACATTATATATCCACGGTTTACAACGTCACTTCCGTCTGCTTACATCATAACGTAAACACTGTTGGCTATTAGGGGAGGAGTCCTGTCTTTCTGTACAGCACGACATCTTCCGGCCGCCAGACCTTAGCTTGTGCCACAACACTCTCTTACCAATTGCAGCATTATGCAAGCGTACAACAACCATTAAGCTCTCCGTCATGTGTATTAGAAATAAGGTTTATAATGTATGACCCCTCATTCTACAGAAACATAGGCTTCATTCCCAGCTGCTGTTAAAAAAGAAAAACCAGAAACTACTGAGGGAAACAAGAAGTCAGATGTGTATACCAAGACCCAATGAACTAGACAAACCTCTATCACATCCGAGAGCAAGAGCTGACAGTCAAGATCTCTGTGTGAAATCTCAAGATCTCACAGTGAAGACAACTGCATCTGGTGAGTAGTGAGTTTTGGCCTGGTCAAATCTGCAGGTGGGTGCTGTGGCTAGAAATATGGATTTTAACTTATAAGTCAGATATAAGGGTCAATTCAGTTTCATCCTGTAGTTAATGAAGTGTAGCTGGGTATTAGGATAGTGCACATTTAAATAGTTATTTCCTCACCTGGCCCAGGAACTTCCTGCCTAGTATCTGCAAGGAAGACACAATAAACTGATAAGAGACAATAGGTACGTTTGGAACGAGGTGATTGGCTGACCCCCTAGTGCTTTCACAACAAAGCGTTTGATTAACTATTTCACAGGCTCTCCTGAGAATTTCCACAGTCCCTAGGATTCCCCTAGGCAGCTAATGCTCCCTGGATAATTAAAACAGACTATATGTAGATTTATGTGTTTTCTGACATCCTGAATGGAGAGTCTAATCATCCCAGAGAGTCCTCCAAGTGGTCCTTACTGCAGATTCAGCCAAACAGAGTCAGTAGAAATTTTTCCTGCAGATCAAGACATGCACATAGGATAGTCTTTTGTACACAGAAAGGGTAGCTAGAAGATGTTTTCTGGGTAGCTAGAAAATGTTTTCTAGGTAGCTTGAGAAAAGAAGTAGTGGTAGATTTTGCATTAACAGAGTTGTTATGTAGGACTGTGGGCAGCTGGAATTGAAAACAGTGCTTTTGGCACTCACCTGATCCAGTTAAAAATGCAATTTAAAGAACCCTGTCAACATAGATAGCTATCACAATCTGGACAGTGACTAAGTGACATGCTCAGGAGATTTGATTCCCCAGTTGAGGATTATCTTAAAAGGTCTGGGAAAGTTTTGGAAAAACAGAAAATCCTTGCTAGCTAAGGTGCAGCTGTGTACTCATCCTGCTTGTATATGTGAACATCATTTTCAGCATTCAGTGCTTGATCTTCATGCCTTCCTAAAGGGTCAGAGACTTCAGTAGATGGTTTAGCATTAAAACCTTAAACTCAGCGTGCAGATCCTTATGGATCCAATCTTTTATTTGAGACAACAGAAGGGACGTGCCCTTTGTTTCAATTCCCTAGCAGTTCCCATATCCCTGGACAATCAGTCCTCCAGTACCTCATTTTGAGTCTAAACACTTTGATGAGGGATTAAGGACTTAGTGATAGCTTTCATGATGAGATTGCATCTTTAAGACCTGTCTTTAAAATTTCACCTCCATGCTTCATTCACCACTGAAAAATATTTTTTGTGACCATAATTTTCCATTCACATGTAGCAGCAGTTGGCTCTCAGGAAGATAAGCAATCAATTATTTCCAGTATTTGTGTTTAGTACCTTGTAAACTAAAATACGTACAGAAGAATTTTTTCTATGGGAAGACTCCTGCCTTTGAAACGTTTCCTTACCCTCAAGACATAATGAAAAGTTATATTTTGGCTTTATAATATATAAAAGCCCACAAGCTCCCTCAAAATCTTGGCATACACCTGACATGGGTAAAATCTTTACTAAAGCAAGACTATACAGCAGCACAGACTGCTCTCCATTTCCCAACAAAATCTCACATTTTTTAGAAAGTAAGAAAGCTGGATTTTCTATTTAACACTTAGGTGCAAGCAGAAAATTTATTTCTAACAAAGGAATTCTCTGAGGGCCACTTACTGAATTTCTTTTCTCTAGCTGGAGGTCCATAAAACTGAAGGAAAATCCCTGCTTTGAATATCTGAAAAGATTTTCTTTGTGCTAGGTAATGCATTGCTAACTCTGCATGGTCAGAGTTCATGATCTGGATCCCACTGGGCACAGCAGGCTTAGCAACAGTCATAGGAATTTAGTTAAGTACAAGTAGCCCTGAACATTTGATGTTGAATGTTGATTTAATTGCTCACATTGTTATTTTTTCCAATGCAACAATTAGAAAATGTTACTTCAGCTGGAACACTGAACGTGTAACGCATTTCAGGACCCTGATATCTAAGACAAAAACTTAACATGGGTTCCACATGAGTGTGTCAATCATCACTGAAAGGTAACCATAGGAAATTAAAAAAGATTATTCTCTTTTCAATTTTTTGTACCAAAATTGATTTTTAGTTTCATTCTCTGATACTCTTACTTTCTGAAAATCACTTTATAATAGTTTGTCCCTCACTTAGCCAATATCCTCAGTGATCCATAGTAAGATTCACAATTTGAAAAGCAATGAAGAATATGGTACACTCTAATTGCCTCTTGACTGGAGGTAGATTATTGACTAGGTAAAATCAATTTTACTATACAGTGAGCAGGCATGGAATTAAGGTAGTCTTATTGAAGAGCTGGTCAAAAGTAATTTCCAATTGAAGAGTTTTCTATTAGAAAATGCTAATTTACCCATTACACATTTACTGCCATTGAGGACTGCCCAGTTTCCTGATAACATACCCAAAGAGGTAATCAGAAGAGCCAGGCCAACTGACGCTATGTAGCGGGGTGAGGTGAATTTAAATTTTTCTCTTTCAGTGTACTTATTACTTCATTATGTTCTTGTGGATAAGAAGAGTGGAAGAGGGACATTTGTGCACTCTTATGTCTTTGCCAGTAGTCCTTCCCTTCACACTATATTATTGCAAAGAAACTTATTATATAATGGTTTTGATACACAACTTCAGAAAGCATGTTGTTTAAGTTATGGGTTTTATTTATATGACTTGTAAGGGAAGTGGATTTTTTGTTTGTTTGTTTGTTTAAGACCAAACAAACAAACAAACACCCAACTGATTCCCTAGCCACAAATCAGACAGAACAGGATTTTGAATTATATTCATGTTGTGAAATGAATATCCTGCCTTACAAAGTTACGTCCTTGATTCCTTACCTTATTTCTTATTCTTTTCTAATCCATTCCTCTAATCTTAATAGAAATACAACTCCAAATATGGAATATACCGTTCCATATTTGACAAGTTAAATTAATTTTGAGGAATTCAGACCAGTGTTTGAAGTTCCAATAAAATTTTAATAACAGCTATGTTTAAGTAATTCACCTTTAGTGCTTTTTACTGAATATTAAGTGATCCCATTTCTAATGTTTATACTATATGTCTCCTACAAGACATTTTGGTGACTAAGACTGCCCAAAAATTTTTATTGTCTGAGGTATGCAGTTGGAGTTTATTTCTATGCCATAATTATGAAAAGAGTTTTCTGCAGCTTTCTGAAGCTTTCTTTCTGAAACTTTTGCTTGTGTCGTTTCATAGCCTTTACCAAATTTTATGTGTATATGTTAGTTTGCAAAAGAAAAATGTGCCTCGGATAGCTACTATCTGATATGGTTTAATTTATGTTGTGACTTACTCATTTATGAACAGTTATTGCACTTTCTCAAGATTCTTAGGTTTTTTTATTGCCCCTGTAAGACAATAAAGTCTTATAATGTAGAAAGTGTATCATACAAAGAGCAGTATACACAATAGCCCCAAGATATTTTGTTCAAGATATTTGGAGTTAGTAGAATCCTTAAAATTGCTTAAAATCTATTAAAAAAAAAAAAAAAAAAAAAACAAAAAAGAAAAATCTTGTTGTAAAAACTAGCATGTTCTCCTTGAGAAACGTAGTCTGAGTTGATTTTTCATGGCCAGAAGTGTTGTAAAACCCTACCAGGTGCTGAAAAATCAATCTGCAGTTGTCCAGTTCAGATGGCATAACCGTATGACATGAACAAAAGTTAAACTTCATGCATCAATATAGTTAGACAGATTCTCTATTACATGTTCCAAGGAGTCATTCTGTATATCAGAAGCAGGGATTCCCCTGCCTGAAGAGATAGGCAATTCATAAAACATATGACTGATGATTTGCAAGTAAGGAGTCCTGCTGTGAATCAAAGTGAAGTGGTTTCATACAAGAAATATGACTGCTGCACAGTGCAAGAACACAAAAGCCTGTTTTTTCTTACTTTTGCAAACTGTACGGTGCAGTGAGCCAGTAATTAACCCATCAAAGACCCCAAGTAGTCATTCATGAGATGCACTACCATTAGTAGAGACTAATTAATTATCTAGGGGTAGAGCAGAGAAGAGTCAAGCCTGCAATAGCTCTGAATGAGTCACTGCTGTCTACTGGAAAAATTGCATTATAAGGAAGTCCGTCATATGTTTAACTAAATAGATGCATATCCCAGAGGGAATTCTTTCCCATTTTTTGACAGCCACATTTAATGTCATTAGTACTTCTCTTCTTCCATCCTTCCAGTGGGGTTACTGCCAGAGGAAAGTTATAATTAAGAGTAAACCCGAAAAAGTTTGTGGTTTCTAACAGGTCCTTAAGCGGAAGTATTTAAACCATCCTAAGCAGTAGTACTCTTTCACCTATAATTTCCTTCTAGCTTTCTTTCTGCTGTGAAGATATAATAAATCTTACTGTGAATCTGGGTGAGTATTCAATGTGATGAAGTGAAAGATTCTAGTAAAATATGCTATTGGCTGCTCTTCGTAGGATTTATGGAGCTACTGAAAAAATGAGCAGTGACATTTCTATCAAGCTTGTCTGATGCATGTTCCCTATCCAGATTATCTGAAGTCAGTCTGCTGTTTTCTGGGGTGGTGTTTTAATCTCACTGTAGTGCCCATATCATGGTTGCTCATTCAAATCCTACATTTGAAAAACCCACCATATGAACTATTCTTGCATAAACAGACATTTGTAAACACTTTCCATTATTACAACAAACAGAAAAGTAAGCATTCCTCAACAGTACATGTCTGGAGTAATAAAGAACTGATGATTATAGGAATCTGACAGCTATAGTTTTGACCCTGTTTCTGTAACCCAAGCTTAACAATCTTCAGTTAACTAAGTACCAAAAAGTTCTACAGGATTTTTAAAATTGAAAATGCTTTAGAGATATTAATTAAGGGTAGTTTTATAATCAGCAACATTTAAAAACAGAAGCAACTTATATATGCCAGTCTTACTAATAATAAATAAATACAAAAATAAAAACGTAAAATTTTAGAATTCTGTAGTATCTTCTGCTTTCAGATCTATAGTGTTCTTCAATAAATTCAGGAAATTGGTATTAGGATATTTATTATGATCAAGTTAACATTTTTTCATCTTCAATTGCTTTTCAGCTGCTTAACTTGGAATCACTTGTCAGGTAGTATTTACCTACAAAAATGAAACCAATTAATCATTTTCATAACAACTCTGTAGAAAGAGTGCAACTCATCATCTAAGGGTATTGAAACTAAATGATCTTTAAGGTCCATTCCAACCCTAAACATTCTAAATTGTATTATACAAGTTTAAGTTTTTTGCTTGTTGTGTTTCAGGTAGTCTTTCATCTAAGATTCCATGTTTTTACAGGACACTGTGTTCCTTTTATTTAACTCCAGAATAGACCACGCCCTTTCAACAACTTGATGTTGAATCTGTAACAAAACATTTCAGAAATATGTCATATTTCTGCCAATTGAAATCTTTCAAGCTTTCAGAGGATGGAGACTGTCAGAGTCCAGAGTACTCCCCTCTAGGAATTTAGCAGTCTAGACCGGATTGCTAAGAGAGAACTGCAGGAGAAACTTTGATGGCCTTGGAGCTCCTTGAGAAAAAGCTGAGAGTAGGCTCAGCAAAATGTTTTACCTAACGGTTCCGCTAAAAAGCTCAGAGTCTGTCTGTCTCCCTCCCCTTACCTCCCTTCCCCCCCCCTTCTTTTTCCTGGGAGATAATTTTAAGCTGAAGCTTTGGAACTTATCCCCTGCCTGAACTGTACTACAGTAGCATTGTAGCTATGCCTATGCCTTGCCTTGGCTCTTATTAGCCTCAATCCTGACCCTCACCAGTAGAGTTGATTAGAACTCAGATCTGCTTTGTCAATTTGTACTTGTGTGGTGATCATTAGACTCTTGGCTGACCCTTATAACTATTACTGCATCTTCTTTCCAGGTCTTATAGCACTGAGCTGTAGCTGTCCATGAGGCCACTGCCCCTGTCTGTCTTGCCATGACTTCTTGCTCTGGCTGACCTTTCTTTACAAAGACACCTGCTGACACTGCTCCTTGACAGAGACCACAGTTTACAAATACATGGCTTGCTGCTCTCGCAGTTATTAGCATATGGGTCGACATCACTGCATCCCACAGCAGGATTGCCTTTAAGAGAGGGTTTAGAAGAATGTTAGTTTTGTCATTCTGAACTTACTGTTAAATTGTTGAATAAGTTGACTGAAAAATCATGGCAATAAGGTGAAGTTCCCGACAACTGGAAAAAGGGAAATATAACCCCCATTTTCAAGAAGGGGAAAATGGAGGAGCCGGGGAGCTACAGACCACTCAGCCTCACCTCTGTGCCTGCCAAAATCTTGGAGCAGGTTCTCCTGGAAGGCAGCCGTGCTAAGGAACATGAAAAACAACAGGGTGGTTGGTGACAGCCAGCGTGGCTTCACTAAGGGGAAATCCTGCCTGACCAATCTGGTGGCCTTCTATGATGGAGCTAAGGAACTGAAGGACAGAGGTAGAGCAGTTGACATCATCGACCTGGACTTGTGCAAAGCGTTCAGCGCTGTCCCACATGACATCCTTGTCTCTAAGTTGGAGAGACATCAATCTGATAGGTAGACCAGTCAGTGGATAAAGAACTGGCTGGATGGCCGAACGCAAAGAGTTGTTATCAGTGGCTCAATGTCCAGCTGGAGACCAGTAATGAGTGTTGTCCCTCAGGAATTGGTGTTGGGACAGGTCTTGTTCTACATCTTTTGTCAGTGGCATGGACAGGGAGATTGAGTGTGCCCTCAGCAAGTTTGCTGATGACACCAAGCTGTGTGGTTTGGTTGATACATTGGAGGGAAGGAATGCCATGAAGAGGGAACTTGACATGCTTGTGAGGTGGGCTGATGCCAACCTGATGAAGTTGAACCATGTCAAGTGCAAGGTCCTACACCTGGGTAGAGCAATCCCAGACACAGCTGCAGGTTGGGCAGGGAAGAGATTCAGAGCAGTCCTGCAGAGAAGGACTTGGGGGAGTTGGTCAATGAGAAAATGATCATGAGCTGGCAGTGTGTGCTTGCAACTCAGAAAGGCAACTATATCCTCTGCTGCATCAAAAGGAGCGTGACCAGCAGGCCGAGGGAGGTGATCCTGCCCCTTTACTCTGCTCTTGTGAGACCTCACTTGGAGTATTGTGTGCAGTTCTGGTGTCCTCAACATCAAAAGGACATGGAACTGTTGGAATAAGTCTAGAGGAGGGTCATGAGGATGATCTGGGGACTGGAGTACCTCCCAAATGAAGGTAAGCCGAGAAAGTTGGGGTTGTTCAGCCTAGAGAATAGAAGGCTGCGTGGAGACCTCATAGCAGCCTTCTAATATCTGAAGAGGGCCTATAGGGATGCTGGGGAGGGACTCTTCATGAGGGCCTGTAGTGAGAGGACAAGGAGTAATGGGTTCAAACTGAAACAGGGGAAGTTTAGATTGGATATGAGGAAGAAATTCTTTACTGTATGGGTGATGAGGCCCTGGAATGTGTTGCCCAGGGAAGTTGCGAATGCTCCATCTCTGGTGGTGTTCAAGGCCGGGTTGGACATAGCCTTGGGTGTCATGGTTTAGTGTGAGGTATCCCTGCCCATGGCAGGGGGGTTGGAACTAAATGATCTTAAGGTCCTTTTCAACCCTAACTATTCTATGATTCTATGATTCTATGACTGTCGCTTTGTTTGCTGCTCTGTAACTGGAAGTCTTACAGGAGTAAAGGATCAGAGACATTACTGGCATAACTTAACAGTATAGATTATGTCCTTAATGAGCTTATAAGGCATTTGATCATCTGGTCTCTGCACCAGATCCTATTACATTAATCACTGATTCTAAGATGAGTTGACATGCGTCCATAGGCATGTCTTTCATTTGAACAATCACTTTCTCCACATCAAGAGACATGTTAAGGTGAGAGAAATGGGTAAAGAAAATTAAAAGTGTCAACACAAATCCATCAATTTTTATAAGGCTGTCACAGTTATTCATGTTTTATGCTTTCCAGATATTTTTCTTCCTAATCAATATTGCACATAATTAATCCTTGCAAGAATAAGAATTTTACATAATTTCAGTATCTTGACGGAAAAGAGTATAGTCGCTTTGAACATTTGAATTAATTTTGTTTATCACCTCTGTATCACAGCCTGAATGTTTCAGATTACGAATCTGAGTAGCAAAAGGCAGGAAAACACTGAAGAATTGCAATTGTAGCCTACAGCAGCTTTCTAGATATCTGTCTATTTTTTGAATAGATTTTTATTTTATGATGTTTAGTGAAAGCAACAAGAACTATGAAGTCAGTCTAAAGGGAATGCCTTTTAAATTAAGATTATATTCAATACCAAATTAGTAATGAAAATTCAGCATGTTTGAAAAGAAAACCATGATAGATATAATCCTGAATATTGCAGGTGTCCCCCTTATTCATGTGCATAAATGTAAGAAAAGAAAAAAAAAAATATATTAAAGGATTCTTTTCCTGGTCCTTTTTTGCTGTAGTAAAAGTCATGTCCAAGTGAACTCTACAATAATATTGCCTTGTATCTTCAAAACATGTTAGATTCAAAACACATCATTAGTAATGGTTCAATAACAAATCATGCTTAAGAGGTTTAGATGTCTACAATTCAGGAGAAAAGAAAAAGAATGGATACAATCACTTTACATACAGTGCTCTTTTTTATTGAAGGTGGAAAGTAAAATTGTTAGTATTTTATGTTCAGCTATTGTTTTGTACCCATCAACGCTAAAACAAGGAGAAAGTATCTGCTTTATTCACATTCTTGACTCAGAAGCTAGATGGTCCATCAGAAAATGAAACATTTCCTTTGTTTAGCTCTGCTTTTGTTTATAGAATAGAGCTGTCTGATAATTGAAGAAATTACTACTTCCTGAGAGTGTGGTAGCACAGGAGCTTGAAATCACTTTCTGCTGAAAACATTGAGCAGTTTTGAGTGAGATTCAATATTTGCAGATGTGATCATGAGGATGGTAAATTGATTTGTGGAAAATACGCATAGCTGTTTGAGTAACTCCCATAACTCTTTAAAATATTGATAGAGAAATAACCAAGACAGTGATCTGAAAAGCATATTTTAAATCTGGTCTTATAAAAATGTAAATATTATTAATCTAACATTAAAAAAACAAATATAACCCAACCCATTCATGTTCACTTCCATTCTCTTGACAAAATTTCTGCCAGTTCATTGCAAGTCTAGTAACAAAATACTGCTGATTCTGAAGATGATTGGATTGATTCCTGCCCAAGCATGGAAAAAGAAGGTAATGTATCTTCTTAGTGGTGCATGCTTACATTGAAATCTAACACTGCTCTTGAAAACAAACACCTTTTTTTTGATCAGTTCTATGTACTATGGGACATCCTGTAGATTTGATTTGCCACTAGGGAAACAGGTTGTGTTCATCAGTTGCTGAGAAGGAAAAAGATCGCTCTGGAGTTTGAAGACTAGGCAGACCACTACTGGTCTGATCCAAAATGACATATCTTTAATTTTCAATTTTAGATTTGTGATGTCTCCTCCTTTGAAGGAAATGTTACATTTACACAAAATACTGCAATCTTTCTCCTGAAAGTCTTGATTGGTTTATTTCCCAAAGTTATTGTCATGTAAATAACCCTGGGAAGAGTGGGGTGGTTTTGTTTGCGGGGGAGAGGGGAGGGTTGATTAACAGATTAGGTTATGTAACAGGCAAACAGCACATGTTCCTATCTCATTTAAAGGGCAATGAAAACTTGCATCTCATACACATAAAGTTTTGTGCAGTTCAGTGTATAAATGAATGACCTATTCCTCCTTGAGCTGCTGCAGTTCATCACGTGATATATTACTCTAAATCACCATCTGTTTAATTTTGTATTAGTATATTGGACTATGAAATATGGCACTTCAAGCCTCTGATGTACAATTCTTGTCAGAATTAACTTTAACAGCTGAAGAGGTCACTGTTCACACAGCTGGAAATGGTAACTTGCCCAGAGACCACAATGAAAGCTGACAGAAATCATGCATCATGGTCCCCACATACTGAGAAGAATTGAGAGAAGAGACGGTCTCCCCTCAGCCTACTTTTCTTCAGGCTAAACAGTTCCCTCAGCTGGTCCTCATTAAGACTTGCGCTCCAGGCCCTTCGCCAGCTTCATTGCTCTTCTTCGGACTTACTCCAGCACCTCAATGTCTTCCTTGTAGTGAGGGACTAAAAACAGAATCAAATCACACATGTTTTCTAATGAAATCAGTATTTTGAAAGAGGGAAATAAAGCTGTATAACAGACATCTTACAATTTTTGTTATATTTACTGTATGTTAAATGAAATGCTTTAAACAAGTATATTTGACATCTTTTTTTTTTTTCCCTTGGAAAGAATTCTCCAAATATAAATATGTGCAGCTATTTTAAGACAAGAGACATAATAGGTCAGATATGAGAAAGAGGAGAAATCATGTACACTACAAAGCAATTTATTGAAAGCCATTTCTGAGTATCTTCTGTTAATGTGCTATCCTGAAATATACAGTAGCATTTTAATGGTGTATGAGGAGTAAACTGAGTGTCCAGAGATATTTTTTTGCTAACCCTGTGTCATGGTTTAAGCCTCTATAACTCGCACAGTTTTGCTCACTCACTTCCCCCTCTTTCTTCCCCCCACTCCCTGGGGAATGGGAAGGAGAATCGAAAGAATGCAACTCCCACAGGTTGAGATAAGAACAGTTTAGTAACTAAAGTATAACACAAGACCACTACTGCTACCACCAATAATAATAATGACAAGGCAAATACAAGGAAAGAATACAATTGCTCACCACCTATACCCAACCCAACCAAGCAGTGCACCCCCACCCTTCCGGGTCTCTGCTCTCTTTTTCTCATCCTGGGCATGATGTGCTGTGGCATGGAATACCTCTTTGGTCAGTTTGGGTCAGGTGTCCTGTCTCTGCTTCCTCCCAGCTTCCCCTCCTCCCTGGCAGAGCATGAGACTCAGAAAGTTCTTGGTCAGACCAAAACATTACCAAGCAGTAACTGAAAACACTGGTGTTATCAGTGCTGTTCCCAGGCTGAAAGTCAAAAACACAGCGCTGCACCAGCCACCAAGAAGGAGAAAAAAATTACTGCTACTGCTGAACCCATGACACACTGTTTCAGATTTCTTGGATAATACTTGGCAAAAGAGCTAAGATTCTGTTTTGTGAACCCTTAAGTTTTTGTTAGTCTAACCATAACACTTTAGAGTTGAGGGTTTGCAATTTTTCTTATTTTAAGCATCTCAGCACTCTTGAATCATGGAATAGAATCAAACCCTCTTTCACTGTAGGCCCTTTGAGTGCCTTTTTGTAGGGTAAAAGTAGCTATAGTTACCAGGCTCATGGCAGTAATGTGTTCCCATGCTTCACCCCTTAACAGAAATATCACTGTTTATTGCCTTCTTAGCTTGGGAACCCAGCAGAATTCAGGAACTGTAAAGAAGTCACTGTCTTTACAGTGTTACTTTCCAATACCTCACGAATAACCCACCTGGAGCAGCTTGTCTAGAAGACTAATTTTCATGTCATGATTTCTATCTGCTTCCTAACTAACCCTTTCACTGATAAAATTTTCCAGGTCTGGCTCTGTGTAAATTGGCTCTTTCAGAGGTGCTACTTCCTAGGACTGATATTCAAGATGCATGGCTACAAGGATTGCCAATGTACAGAATAAAAGGAGGAGATGGAGCTAGAAATGTGCACAAAATTGCTGTTGTAACATTGTTTATTACCTTGTTTATTTGTTTCTATTAATCATAAGTAATAAAATTCTCTTTCATCTGTACGTTGAGAAAGTAGATATGCTGTGGCACAGAAAGTGAACAGGAGAGTTAGATCTTTCATTTTTCCTATTCTGTATGGAGTATCCATAGTAAAGTGAAATCTCGCTGCCAAGGTTCAGCCAGCAGAATCCTAAGATGAAAAGTTTTAGAATTTTGCTGTACAATAAAAGTCAACAAACTGTTTATCTGAGAATAAAGGGTAATTTTATTTTTTTAATCAATATTCCCTTATGGCAAATGCCTTTTAGTTATTTCTTTATAAATGACAAGGGGTCAAGATGAGGTACTTTTTAACAAGGATTGAGTAATTTAGCAATTGGCTAAAGAATGGTTTCTGAAAAATTTAGTTCCCAAAAGGCATCAGCAGAACTGTACAAAAAACATCACACAAAAGCTAGAAAGTTAAAAAGTTCTTAATTTTATGCCCCTCTACTCTGCTCTTGTGAGACCTCACTTGGAGTACTGTGTGCAGTTCTGGTGTCCTCAACATAAAAAGGACATGGAACTGTTGGAATAAGTCCAAGGGAGGACCACGGGGATGATCAGGGGACTGGAGCACCTCCCATATGAAGGTAAGCTGAGAAAGGTGGGGTTGTTCAGCCTGGAGAAGAGAAGGCTGCGTGGAGACCTCATGGCAGCCTTCCAGTATCTGAAGGGGGGCTATAGGGATGCTGGGGAGGGACTCTTCATGAGGGACTGTAGTGAGAGGACAAGGGGTAACGGGTTCAAACTTAAACAGGGGAAGTTTAGATTGGATATGAGGAAGAAATTCTTTACTGTGAGGGTGATGAGGCACTGGAATGTGTTGCCCAGGGAAGTTGTGAATGCTCCATCGCTGGTGGTGTTCAAGGCTGGGTTGGACATAGCCTTGGGTGTCATGGTTTAGTGTGAGGTGTCCCTGCCCATGGCAGGGGGGTTGGAACTAGATATCTTAAGGTCCTTTCCAACCCTATCTATTCTATGATTCTATGATTATGAACTTGCTTCTCCTTCTAAAGTAAATAGAGTATTACCTTATCAGTAACAGGGCATTTAAATAACAAAAATATGGATCATGCTGATAAAGTTATTGTCTGGAATTAAGGGTTCTGATTTGTGGAAATAAGAACAGAAATCCACCCCTGTCACTCACCTGTTCATCCAGGCTTATGGCTGTCATGTCTCTCTGAAACGATGCCTGTGGATGAGGGGTTGTGGTGGGCTGACCCCTGCCAGCAGCTGGGCACTACACAGCCTCTTGCTCACTTCAGCCCCTGCTGCGGTCAGGAGAGCAAAAGAAAGGGAATTCCTGGGTTGAGACAAATGGTTCAACAAATGAAGGGAAAAGGAAGACAAAAAAACAAACAGCAAAGCAAGCAATGCAAAGGCAATTAATCACCTTCAACAAGAATACGGAAGACCAGCTAGTCTCTGAACAATGGATACTTTCCTTACACCCAATTCTCCTCAGTTTTTATTGATGAACATGATGGTAATGATACATAATAAGTGATGGAGATTGTTCTACGTCTGTGACAGAGTTAATTTTCTTCATAACAGCCTAGATGCTGCTGGTTTTTGGATTTGTGACTAAATTAGTCTTGATAGTGTTGTGGCACAAGCTAGGGTCTGGCGGCCGGAAGATGTCGTGCTGTACGGAAAGACAGGACTCCTCCCCTAATAGCTAACAGTGTCTACGTTATGATGTAAGCACACGGAAGTGACGTTGTAAACCGTGGATATATAATGTTGTGTTTTCCTGTAATAAACGCCATTTTGCTGTTCACCATATTGGTGTGTATGAGCTGATGGACCGAGCGGCCAGGGGTTGGTCGCCGTGCCGTTCCTGAACCAGGTCGCCACGCCTCCGTGAGGCAACAAGTGGTGCCGAAACCCGGGAAATTCGCCTGGGGTCAGGTGAACGGCGGCCGGAGCGGCGGGACCGGCCAGGCGGGGAGGACGCTCCCGGATTAGTAAGGAGGATGGAAGCTCCTGTGAAGGTCGTATTGCAATTATATAAGCAGTGGGGTGTTGATTGTAAATCCAAAGATTTTGTGTTAGCCGTTGTGAGGCTGTTACAGGTTGGGGCTATTGATCAGCCGGCAGATATTCTCCACCCAGAAGTGTGGGTTAAATGTACTATAGCGTTAGCCGAGGAGATGAAGTCCTCGGGTTGTGGGAAATACCTTAAGTCATGGGGGAAAGTTGAACAGGCTCTGCGAAAGGCTCTGCAGGAGCAGGAATCCTGCATGTATGGGGCAGCCGTACAGACTCCGTACCCATCGGACGGGGGCACCTTTGCTGAGTCTGACGACTCGCGGGAGGGTGATGCGCCCTACGAATCCCCGGACCTTGAACCACTTACCGAGGGACAGAATGAAGCGAAATCCTTTTGGGGTGGATTAATGGACTGGGTTAGACCGCCGCCCTATGCGCCCCAAGATGGCGCTGAACCGCGTGGGGAAGAGCGGAGCGAGGACGTCCCTGTCGGGAGCCGGGGGGAAGGGCGGAGCGAGAAAGTCCCTGTCGGGCACAGGGGGGAAGTGTTAGGATTGACATGCACACACAAAGGGGAAGAGGGGCGGAGCGCGTGTGAGGCGCGGGGAGCCAATCAGAGCGGCCGTTTGAACAAATGCCCTTATAAGGTAAACGCCCCTCTGAGTGGAAGGCAGGGTGAGTCAGGAGGGGGGGAGCGGCCCGCCTGCAAGGGACGTGGGCGGGACCGGAGCAGAGGAAGAGCACGGCCCACTTGTGGGGCATGCAAGGGAGCCGGGCGGGCCGGAGGCCAGCAACAAAGTATCGGAACCCGGAGGTACCTAGTCAGTCGAGCTCTGATCCGGAATCAGACACTGACGGGGATGAGTGCCTCTTAACCAATTCTGATTCAGATAAAGAAGAACTAGGGGTAGATAAAATCAAAAGCCAAATTACCCCCTCCTGTAATAAAAGGAAGCCTGAAACAAAGACTACGTGTGCTGAGTGGGTTCCACCGGCCCCATTAGCATTCCCGGTCCGAGTAACGGATGGAGGACAGAGGACTTTTTCCCCTGCAAACCCTAAAGATATACAGGCAATTGTTAAAGCAATTGCAGATAAGGGGCTTAATTCTGCTATGGTTTCCACCCTTATAGATGGGGTTTTTGGGGGAGATGATATGCTCCCATTTGATATACAACATGTTTGCAGAATGATTTTTGGAGGGGCAGGGATGATTGTTTTCAACCAAGAATGGCAAGATAATTGTAAGAAACAGCTAGCCCTAGTAACTGGGAAACGCCATCCGTTACATGGTTCCAGCCTGCCACGTTTAATGGGCACTGATCCAACAATGCTCACTCCCCAGACACAAGCCCAAGGTTTGCGGGCCCATGAAGTCATGATAACTACTCGTGCAGCTAGAGATGCTATTCATACAGTTTCTCGAGTTATTGTTAAGCCTTCGCCATGGGCAACAGTAAAGCAAAATGAAAGTGAGAGCTTTACACAGTTTGTGGATCGCCTTCAAATGGCGGTCGATTCTTCGGCCTTGCCCGCAGAGGCAAAAGGTCCAGTCATTGCAGATTGTATACTCCAGCAGTGTAATGCAAAAACTAAAGAAATCTTACGGTCGATGCCGATGGGATCAAGTGCCGCGGACATGATTAAACATGTTTCAAATGAGGAGCAGTTAACCCCGCTTCAAGCAGCTGTTACAGCAATGGCCAATATGAGGGGGTGTTTTAAATGTGGTCAGGTGGGCCATGTGGTGGCAAACTGCCCCCAGCAGGGGAACTCATCAATGGCATCCCCCTCGCATTATAATCAATCTAGAAGGCCGTGTTGGACTTGTGGAAAGAAAGGCCATGTCGCTAAGGAATGTAGATCTAAAATCCCGGGAAACGGGAGGGGGAGAGGGCGTCTGGGCCGCACTCGGCCCTCTCCCGCTTGGGATATGAGGCGGCCCAATTATGCCAACCCCGCGTGGGGCAAAGCACTCTCGAACCCACTGCCCCTCCGAGAAGCGACCAATTTCACGGCCCAACCGTCAGTTCAGCCGAATCCGTCCCTATCTCAGGGACAGCAAGGACAACCTCGTGGGGGCGAGACCCCAGGGTGGCCCTGGCAATAAAGTGTGATAACCCACCAGTGGTGTGGGGAATCTGCTCCCTTTATAATAGTTCAGATGACACTACTATTAGTGTCCCCTTTTTGATTGACACTGGAGCAGACGTTACAGTTATTCCTAAAACGAATTGGCCCCCACACTGGAAATTGACAAAAGCCCCTATGGTGGGTGGAGTCGGGGGACTAACCCGAGCTTGGAAGAGTGTTCAATTAATAGCAATCACAATTCATACTGAAAAGGGACCGGAAAAAACTATCACCCTTTTCCCTTATGTCATGACAGAAGTCCCACCCCTATTAGGAAGGGACGCTTTAGTCCTATTAGAAGCCAGGGTGACAAATTTAATCTAAGGGCCACTGCCGTATACCCACCTCTACCAATTAAACTGACATGGAAATCGTTTGACCCAGTGTGGGTTGAGCAGTGGCCCCTATCAAAGCCTCGAATGGATGCCCTTCTTGAGCTGGTTGACCGAGAACTACAACGTGGTCATATAGAGCCCTCCACTAGTCCATGGAATACTCCAGTTTTTGTAATACCCAAACGAACTGGCGAAGGGTTTCGTCTCCTTCATGATCTGCGGGAAGTAAACAAGACAATTCAACCAATGGGTCCTGTTCAAACGCTGTTACCTATGAACTCTATGATACCAGAAGGACAACCTTGTGCTGTCCTTGATATCAAGGACTGTTTCTTTTCGATACCCCTGCATGAGGAAGACAAGGAGCGGTTTGCTTTTTCAGTTGTGTTTCCAAACAGCCAACGCCCTAATCTACGCTTCCAGTGGAAAGTGTTGCCCCAAGGAATGATCAACTCACCCACCATTTGTCAGATCATAGTGGACCGAGCACTGGCACCGATTCGGCACAGTGATCCGACTGCAACCATTATTCAATACATGGATGATATCTTAATTGCTGCACCGTCAGGAGATCAGGTGGACCGGCTAGTGTCAACGGTATCAGAAGTTCTAAGGATAAACGGATTTGAGATCGCGAACGCGAAAATTAAAAGAGGACCATGTGTAAGTTTTTTGGGAGTGGGGATTACAAGCTCTTGCATAACCCCTCCCGAAGTAAAAATTCGTCGAGATATTCAGACACTTCATGATATGCAACAGTTAGTGGGGTCCTTGCAATGGCTTCGTAATATTGTTCTGATTCCTCCCGAAATCATGGCCCCCCTGTACGATCTTTTGAAGGGAAAAAACTCATGGGAACCAAAAACTCTGACGGTGGAAGCAATGAACTCTCTTGACTTTATCGAGCGACAGATGTCATCGAGTACACTCGCCAGGTGGAATCCGAGTATACTACTTGATTTGTATGTGCACTTCACAGAGGGGGGGGGAGTAGGCGCGTTAGCCCAGGGCCCTCCCGAAAAAGCCCAACCAATACAATGGATAGTCCTGGGAAAACCATCACGTGCATTTTCTCCGGGAGTCGAGTGCCTTGGCAACCTTATTATGAAAGGCAGAAAACTTGCCCTAAGACACTTAGGCATTGAACCCGCCAGGATATACCTGCCCTTCCGTAAACAGCTTCCAGTACAATCTGTGGCAATGTCAGAACATTTGGCCATAGCTCTTGTTGAATTCGGCGGAGAGGTCCGGTATGCTGTGAAGCCCCCCTGGACTCAAATGTTAGCAATAGTCGACATCGACCTTCCAAAGAAAATCATGGATCGGCCTCAACCGGGACCAACAGTCTTTACTGACGCGTCTTCAACAACCTCAACCGTGGCTGTGGTGTGGCAATCAGAAAATGAGTGGCATTGTGTTAAAATGAGCGATCGTGCTCTTTCAGTTCAACAGTTAGAGGCGACAGCCGTGGTACTGGCGTGTGGACTGTTCTCAACAGAACACCTTAATATAGTAACTGACTCGATGTTTGTGGCCAAACTTTGTTTGGCCATGTCGGGACCTGGCGTGTCAACATCTACAGTAGCTTTGATGCTGGAAGAAGCACTTTTTTCTCGAAAAGGCACTATATCAGTCATCCATGTCAATAGCCACAGCCCAGTTAAAGGGTTTTTCCAGACCGGTAATGATAAAGCAGACGCTGCTGCAAAAGGATTGTGGACATTAAGAGACGCCCGTCAGCTACATGAGTCTCTCCACATCGGAGCCAAAGCATTAGCAAAGAGATGTGGGATTTCAGTTCCTGAAGCGAAACATATAGTAGCTACATGTCCTTACTGTCAGAAAGCACCACTGTGGTCCAGTGGGGTAAACCCCAGAGGGCTTAAAGCCTCCGAATTGTGGCAGACGGATTTTACAATCTGCCAGTTGTTGAAACCTCGAGCATGGCTAGCAGTAACTGTAGATACATATAGTGGAGTGATAGTAGCCACTCAACATCGTAAAACCGATTCCAAAGCAACTATTCAACATTGGCTAACAGTCATGGCGTGGCTTGGGGTCCCTAATCAGATCAAAACGGACAATGGTTCAAACTTTGTTTCTAAATCAGTTCAGGCATTTGCTCTCAAATGGGGTATTACCCTAATACATGGCATCCCGTATAATAGTACGGGACAAGCCATAGTAGAACGAGCGAATCAAACTCTTAAATCTAAATTGGAAGTGTTAGCAAAAGCAGAAGGTTTTGCTGACGCTATCCCTTCGGGAGATCACGCACGCCTATTGGCGACTGCTCTGCTAGCATTAAATCAATTTCCCAGAGGAGAGGAGGTAAATAGCCCCACTCAAAAACATTGGGCCACTCGCGCACTAGAAGAAGGTCCATTAGTCATAATTAAAAATGAGCTGGGGGAATGGGAGCAGGGGTGGCGGTTGGTTTTGATGGGGCGAGGGTACGCTGCCGTCAAAAAAGATGGTAGAGTTAAGTGGTGTCCGCTTAAGTGTATTAAACCAGATCTCCAGAATAAATCTAATGAAAATTGTGAGTCTTGTTCACAGGATTAGATCATCGGACGCCCCCGTAGCCCGTATACCTCAGCGTCATGTGTCCCATCCAAGCTTGGGAGTTCCACATTGGCAGAATCCAGACCACGACAAAATGACCATCGTTGGGAGGGGTGGTGATGCTTTCGTGAGAATCAAGTCACCAGCCCTACAAATAGGTGCTTGAACAGGGCCGATCGTAACAATCATCATGGTACTGATCTTTGGGCCTTGTAAGCAGTTAGAGCACCAACAACTGCTTTAAGAATGTATCTACTCGGTGCTATGTTTACTTAGTGTTACCTCAGTGTTATATCTCAGGTTACTTTTAAGCTGCCTTAAGTTATGATGTTTAGGTTTTGTCGACCCTTGTAAATTGGCATGAATATTACCGGCCACTTCTTCCAATGCAGGCTGGCCACCTGCATCGGAACGAGTGTGCATTTTGGTCAGTTTAGAAGCCCAAGCCTCAGACAGTGTAAGGGAGGCATGCACCTTACATTGTACTGACGCTGTTTGGAGCTGGTTTTTTTTGATTTTTAGTAGGGTCGTTGCACTATATTTCAGTAACACTTTGTGTTTTGATTCTTATATTTGTATGTAGTCTTTTGTAAGATCGATCTTGTCTAAGGTGTCTTACGTGTTTTACTCAAGTTTATTATATATGTTTTGTACGGTTGTTATAAGGTATTGAATAAGATTTTATAAGATATAAATAAGATTTTGATTAAGTATATTGTAGCTAATTTGGTTAAGCATAGGGAGGGGGGATATGTTGTGGCACAAGCTAGGGTCTGGCGGCCGGAAGATGTCGTGCTGTACGGAAAGACAGGACTCCTCCCCTAATAGCTAACAGTGTCTACGTTATGATGTAAGCACACGGAAGTGACATTGTAAACCGTGGATATATAATGTTGTGTTTTCCTGTAATAAACGCCATTTTGCTGTTCACCATATTGGTGTGTATGAGCTGATGGACCGAGCGGCCAGGGGTTGGTCGCCGTGCCGTTCCTGAACCAGGTCGCCACGCCTCCGTGAGGCAACAGATAGCAAACCAGAATTCTGGCTACTGCTGAGCACTGGGTGGGCAAGAAAGTGGGAGTGGGCAGAGCTGGGACAGTTGACCCCAAGTGTTCAAAGGGATAGTCCATACTGTATGACTTCATGCTCAGCATTGAAATCATAGAATCATAGAATAATAGAATGATAGAATGGTTTGGGTTGGAAGGGACCAACCACCCTGCTATGGGCAGGGACAACTTCCACCATATCAGGTCTCTCAAAGCCCTGTCCAGCCTGGCCTTGAACGCTTCCAGGGAGGGGGCAGCCACAACTTCTCTAGGCAACCTGTGCCAGTGCCTCACCACCTAAACAGTAAAGAAATTATTCCTAACATGTAATTTAATCTACCCTTCTTCATCTGAAAACTGTTACCCCTTGTTCTATCACCACACTCCCCAACAAGAAGTCCTTTTCCTGATTTTCTGTAGGCTTTAGGTACTGGAAGGCTGCTCTAAGGTCTCCCCGTAGCCTTTTCTTCTCCAGGCTGAGCAAGCCCAGCTCTCTCATCTTGTCCTCATGGGGGAAGCGCTTCAGCCCCCTGGTCATCTTCATGTCTCTCTTCTGGAAGTGTCCTGGTGGATATCAAGTGGAACACGAGCCAGCAACGTGCTCTTGCTGTAAAGAAGGAAAATAGTATCCCCAGCAGCATCAAACATTTATTGAGGAAGGTGATCCATGTCATTTCAAGGCCAGGTTGGACAGAGCCTTGGGTGGCATGGTTTAGTGGAAGGTGTTCCTGTGCATAGCAGGGGGGTTGAAACTAGATGATCTTAAGGTCCTTTCCAACCCTAACTATTCTATGATTATGATTCTATGATCCTTCCCCTCTACTCAGCACTGATGAGGCCACACTTGGAGCATTAGGTCCACTTCTGTGATCCTCAATGCAACAGAGAGATGGGCATTCTAAAGAGAGTCCAGTGAAAATCCGCAAAGATGATTAAGGGATTAGTGCATTTCTCCTGTGAAGATAGGGTAAGAGAACTGGGGCTGGAACAGGTCTTAATGAGTGATCTCATCAGTATGTACAAATATTTGAACATGAAGAATAAAGACCAAAGCAGACTCTTTAGTGCCCACTGATGAGACAATAGCCAATGGACACAAACAGAAACAAAGAAGGTACCATCTGAACATCAAAACCAACTTTTTACTGTGAGGGTGGCTGAGCACTGGCACAGGCTGCCCAGAGAGTTTTCATCCTTGCAGATACTCAAACGCCGTCGGGACACAGTCCTGTGCAACTGGCTACAGTTAGCCCTGCTTGAGCAGGGGTATTGCATCGGAAGACCTCTAGAGGTCCCTTCCTCCAGATCTGACTGCAACTATCTCTGATTCTGTGATTCTGCAATTCTGCAATTCTGTGATTCCTTGATCATATGCTTACCTCCATAGATGGAAGATTTAAGGTCAATTGCTAAGGTGAGTACCTCGAGAGAGGATGCCTTCAACAACTGGGCGGGGAGAAGCTCAGTGCCCAGGAGACTCAGAGCGGTGAGAGCCACCGAGGGAGCCTCAAGTCCTCGACAGGACTTGCCTAGGAGCTGGCAGCTCAGCTGACACGAGCAGCTGACTCAGAGGGGGCAGCACAAGGAGGAGCAGCATCAGCCATGACTGGTTAAAAACACTCCCCAGGGAGCTCAGCGATGCAGTTTGCATGCACAGGCAGGTGCGATGGGTAGCCTTACGACCAGGGCCCGGTCTGGGAGCTCTGCTCTGGCTGTGCCGGCGGTGGCCAGCATAGGCACCCAGAGCCGGTGAGAGTGGAGGCTGCAGAGCAGATCTCGGAGTGTAGAGAGTGCCTGCACTGGTCCCTTGAGGCGCGGGTGCACAATAGGCAGGGCTGCACTCAGTGCTCCCTGGTAGAGGTCCTCCTGCAGCAGGTGGCTGAGCTGCCGGATGCTGTTAATAGGATAAAAGATGTCAGGGAAGCTGAGAGGAAGCAGGACTGCTTGCTCCAGGACCAGACTGTGCAGGGGCCTCAAGTGTCGCCTATAGCTCATGGAGGGAAGAAGGAGGCCGTGTCATGGGTTCAGCAGTAGCAGTCATTTTTTTCGCCTTCTTGGTAGCTGGTGCAGCGCTGTGTTTTTGATTTTCAGCCTGGGAACAGCACTGATAACACCAGTGTTTTCAGTTACTGCTTGGTAATGTTTTGGTCTGACCAAGAACTTTCTGAGTCTCATGCTCTGCCAGGGAGGAGGGGAAGCTGGGAGGAAGTAGAGACAGGACACCTGACCCAAACTGACCAAAGAGGTATTCCATGACACAGCACATCATGCCCAGGATGAAAAAAAGAGAGCAGAGACCCGGAAGGGTGGGGGTGCACTGCTTGGTCGGGCTGGGTATAGGTGGTGAGCAGTTGTATTCTTACCTTGTATTTGCCTTGTCATTATTATTATTGGTGGTAGCAGTATTGGTCTTGTGTTATACTTTAGTTACTAAACTGTTCTTATCTCAACCTGTGGGAGTTGTATTCTTTCGATTCTCCTTCCCATTCCCCTGGGGAGTGGGGGGAAAGAAAGAGGGGGAAGTGAGTGAGCAAAACTGCGTGAGTTATAGAGGCTTAAATCACGACAGACCTCTAAACCAGGAAGCTGGGAAACAGTAACAAAAACAAAACAACAAAAAAAGGAGGAAGAGGACAATTAAAAGCAAGGAGCTTCCTCCTAAAACTGTTGGCCACACCCAGAACCACTTTGCAGCTCTGCAGAGGGCCAATGAGGAAACACACTCGCACCATGAACAACGAGCTGATGCACTTCTAAAGAAGATCACTACTGGTGTTGCCAGGAAAAAGTGGCAGGTCATAGTAGTAGGTGACTCTACTCTGAAAGACACAGAGGCACCCATCTGTCAACCTTACCCAGTCTCAGGGGAGATGTGTTGCCTACCAGGGGCTCGGGTTAGGGATGTGGCAGAGAAGCTGCCTGCTCTAGTCGGTCCCACTGACTATTACCCACTTCTAGTGATCCATGTGGGTGCTATTGATATAGACAGCAGTAGCCCTGAGAACATAAAGAAGGACTACAGAGACCCGGGAGAGGTGATTAAGGGCTCTTGAGCTCAGATTGTCTTTTCGTCAATTCTCCAGTATACAGGGCAGGACCTTAAAAAGGCTAGGAGGATTGGCCAGGTTAATAAATGGTTAGAAGGTCAGGGGTTTGGGTACCTTGAACATGGGACTCAATTTAGTAGGCTAGGTCTACTGGGGGCTGGTGGAGCTGGTCTGACAAAGAAGGAGGAGAGCTGTTTTGGTAGGAGGCTTCCCAGACTGGTCAAGGATGATTTAAACTAGATGTGTTGGAGGAGGGAGGCATCACTCCATCTCAGCACACCCAGTCAGCTGCCAGAACCTATAATGAATGGTCAGAGCAACGTAGAAATATTCCAGCTGCTCCAGCCAATGAGCTGGCTTCATTTAGAGCTCAGCTCAGATGCCTCTATACAAACACCCGTAGCATGGGGAGCAAACAAGAGGTATTGGAGATGTGTGCATATCTACGGGGGTATGATATCATAGGCATCACAGAAACATGGTGGGATGGCTCCTATGACTGGAGTGTTGTAATGGAAGGTTACAGGCTCTTTAAGAAAGACAGGCCTGGCAAGCAGGGAGAGGTAGTTGCTATTTATGTTAGGGATAGGCTGGAGAATATGGAACTCTGTCTGGGGACAGGTGAGCAACCAACTCAGAGTTTGTGGGTCAGAGTTAAAGGGAAAACAGCAATGGGAGACATTATTGTAGGGATCTGTTACAGACCGCCTGACCAAGAGGACTCTGCGGATGAAGAGCTCTATAGACAGGTAGGAACAGCCTGAAGCTCTCAGGCCCTTGTTCTCATGGGAGACTTCAACCACCCTGATATCTGTTGGAGGGACATACGGCCCGGCACAGGCAATCCAGGAGGTTCCCCAGCTGTGTGGAAGACAGCTTCCTTCTGCAAGTAGTACAGGAGCCGACAAGGAGAGGTGCCATGCTTGACCTCGTCCTCACCAACAGAGAAGGTCTGGTTGGAAATGTGATGCTCCAGGGCAGCCTTGGTTGCAGCGATCATGAGATAGTCGAATTTGAGATCCTCAGGACAGTGAGAAGAGCGTGAAGCAAGCTCACTGCCCTGGACTTCAAGAGAGCAGACTTTGGCCACTTCAGGAACCTGCTTAGTAAGATTCCATGGGATATAGCCCTAGAGGGCAGGGGGGCCCAAGACTGTTGGTTGATATTCAAGGATCACCTGCTACAAGCTCAGGAGTGTTATGTCCCAACTAGAAGGAAGTGCTGCAGGAGGGCCAGGAGACCTCCTTGGATAGATGAGGAGCTGCTGAGGTAACTTCAAAGGAAAAAAGAGGCTCATAAAAGGTGGAAGCAAGGTCAGGCAGCCTGGGAAGAATACAGGGATGTTGTCCATGAAGTTATGGACCAGGTTAGGAAAGCTAAGGCCCACTTAGAATTGAACTTGGCTACGGATGTGAAAGGTAACAGGAAGGGATTCTATAGGTACGTTGCAAATAAAAGGCAGACTAGGGACAACGTGGGCCCTCTCCAGAAGCTATCAGGAGATCTGGCTACCCTGGATTTGGAGAAGGCTGAGGTTCTTAATGTCTTCTTTGCCTCAGTCTTCACCGGAAAATGCTCTGACCACACCACACAAGTCTTGGAAGATAGATGCAGAGACTGTGAGAATGAAAACCCTAGGCCCACTGTAGGAGAGGATCTGGTATGATACCATATTGAGAACCTGAATGTGCACAAGTCCGTGAGACCTGATGAAATCCATCTGCAGGTCCTGAAGGAGCTGGTAAATGAAGTTGCTAAGCCACTGCCTATCATATTTGAAAAATCATGGCAATCAGGTGAAGTTCCCAATGACTGGAAAAAAGGATATATGACTTCCATTTTCAAGAAGACAAAATGGATGACCCGGGGAACTACAGACCAGTCAGCTTCACCTCTGCGCCTGCCAGATCTTGGAGCAGGTTCTCCTGGAAGGCAGGCGTGCTAAGGAACATGAAAAACAATAAGGTGGTTGGTGACAGCCAGCGTGGCTTCACTAAGGGGAAATCCTGCCAGACCAATCTGGTGGCCTTCTATGATGGGGCTCAGGAACTGATGGACATGGGTAGTGCAGTTGATGTCGTCTGCCTGGACATGTGCAAAGCGTTCGACACTGTCCCACATGACATCCTTGTCTCTGAATTGGAGAGAAATCAGTTTGATAGGTGGACCAGTCAATGGATAAAGAACTGGCTGGATGGCCGCATGCAGAGTTGTGGTCAATGGCTCAATGTCCAGCTGGAGACCAGTAACGAGTGTTGTCCCTCAGGGACTGGTGTTGGGACAGGTCTTGTTCAATATCTTTTGTCAGTGGCATGGACAGTGGGATTAAGTGCACCCTCAGCAAGTTTGCTGATGACACCAAGCTGTGTGGTTAGATTGATACGCTGGAGGGAAGGAATGCCATGAAGAGGGACCTTGACACGCTTAATTGGATCTCTAAGGTCCTTTCCAACCCTAACTATTCTATGATTCTATGATTCTAAGATTAGATAAGGAAGTTTTATAAGGAATAGAAAATTCATTTTCAATATAGATAACATATGATCTTACTATGTCTTTGAAATGAAAACCCGAGGGCTGACAAATAAACAGATTTGCATTAAAGTTTATATATGTTCTACATTAATCTCTACAAGAGTTGTTTCTTTCTTTTAATTGAAAGTTTTCTTCTAAGTATTATATTCTTGGCAAATACTTGAAAGAAAATAATGCAGCATGTCTTCTTTTAACATCCTCAAGCCTCAGTTAGACTTCTAGGTTTAATGGTGCATTTTACCTCATTTATCAATTTACTGTCCACTGACTGTTGCATGACAAGGAAGTGAACAAACCATTTTTTACTTAACCTCACGCTTTCTATTTCTTGAAATATAGTACTTATAATTTTGTGGTGAGATAGAACTTCAGATTATTCCGTTTACTGTCATTAGGGATGCCAGACCTTTTTTTTTATATTTTCTATGTATCATTAAAAGATCTATATTGTACTACTGTTGGTAGTCAATATTAGAAAAATATTGTAGTTTGTTTTCTTGACCTCTGTATTAAATTTCCTTTTTTCACTGAATTTAGCATATTTATCAGAAAACAAGTAAATTCAAAATCATTTGAATATAAAATCACGTCTCAAGTTAAGCATTATTTTATATTAAATTATCTCTGTATACAATCCTGAAGCCTATCAGTTCTTCTTTCTCCAGGCAGAGAATAGCTAATGATATAACATTTATAAAGCTTGAAAATATTGTGAACTTCTAAATGTTACTTTTGGCCTCCAGCAGAAATGGAAAAGGTTGTGTGACTTCCTTGTTATTCAGCATTATGCATTGTTCACATAGTTTCATTAACCTTTACTCTCTTTGCTAATGGATGAAATATATATATTCACACCCCATCAAAATGCCATTTTTTATCAATATGTGGCTGTAACAGAGCATTTTTCATTTTTCTACTGGGAAGTGAATCACAGTTTGCAAAAAAAATTGTAGAGGATGTTTTCTATTTTGTGTCCCTTGTGACATTTTAAAATTCAAAGTAGGAGTTTCCTATAGGCATAATCTGCATTAAATAAACTTCTGGAAATCAGATCTCTATAATAGCTTCTCTGTTTTACTTTCCTGTTGCTTAAAGCCAAAGCTTGGCGCTGTTGTCATTTGTTATTTTCCTAACAATCTAATTTAACATAGACACAGTTCAGGCCTCTGTTCTGCTAAAAATGATTTAATTTAAATAATTTCTGGCATTTCTCTGTTAGTTGCACTACTTAATCTTAGCAGAGGCTAAATGGTTCTTTACAACCAAACTGTGATTATTTATGGCTGATATACATCAGATTGGTTACCAGTATTTTGAAATATCGTTTGGAGCTTACATAGATTAATTGTGATTGTTTTGATTAATGTACTGGATTTGTGTGTATCCAGCTTACTTCTACAAATGAGTTTTGGATATGAACTCTAAAAAACCTACTATTACAAGCATTCTGTGATTGGTCATCAGACTTTGCTTTTTACTTTCCTTGAAGCTTGTAACATTCCCTTGGCATGTAAAGAGGTAAGTAATGGCATTGACGCTGTCACTTGACAATGAGTAGACAGTTTGAATACAGCTGGTAGTGCTTCACTGCTGTACCCAGTTTTCCAGCTGTAGAACACTTAGGTCTACAGTGAAGTCTTCTTAGATTAATTCATTTTATGCAAGGGTGTGACAATTCTGCACTCAGAGAAAGGAATAATTCTCATTTGACTTTCTCTCACAGGGGAATTTTCTTTTTAAAAATTTCATCTCATGATTGTGATGGGGAGGATCCTTTTCTGAAACCTTCACCCTACAAGAAGTTCTTCACATGAAAGCAAAACTTGTGCTTAATCTGTCTACCACCCACATTTCTGCTTCATATTGAGCTGATCTTATAACCAATGTTTAACAAATTATATGAAAAACATATTAAAACATTAAACAAATAGGGTAGCATATACTGTAGGCATTCTAGTTCTCACAGGAAAAACAAGACAGGATAGATAGATAGATAGATAGATAGATAGATAGATAGATAGATAGATAGATAGATAAACATATAGATGAGAAACTGAGGGTTTTAGCATACTTGTAAATCAATATAGTACATTTTAGCATACTTGTAAATCAATGTAGTACATACCGTACTCCTGGTAGTATGTCAGATGAGCCCTGGAACATGAAGGTTGGAAAAGAAATGTGAATCTTAATGTTCTTTTCCCCAAAGTAACAAATCAAATGTGAAATAATATTTTCCACATTAGTGATCTAAAGTATAATTTATGAGAAAAGTAGACTGTATGTGGCTGAGCCTTATGTGTCCTCCCATATCAAATTACTCTCATAATATATCTCTGCTAATTAAGTAATTAGAAAGAAAGTTATCTGTGTTTATTGATTTTTATAAGATTCAAGATGAAAGATTAAGACATATTATGGAATAAACTGGTGACTCAGGATGCACCAAGCATATTTAGGAAACTCTGTATTGGATATAGAAAGAGTAGTATAAATAAATAATATAATACCACATAACATGAAGAAAAAAGCAGGTATATAATCAGAAAATTTAGGAGATTCTGACCAGAGTCAATATTAGTAGAATAATATATTAACAGCAAAAGTTCAATGAAACAGTGAGCAAGTTATAAAAAAAGTAATAAATGTCAAGAAAACTAAAGCCAAGGCAAATCTAAACCGTCAAGATCTGTGCCAAAGTGACAAAGTAACAGAACATATGATAGATTCCTATGATGCAGGAGTCCGACAATACAGAGGAAGAAATGAAAGTGGTAGATTGAAAGATGATTACCTAAAAAATACTTTTGACAAATTCTGAAAGTGGTTTTGTGATAAATCTATTTACTTATTTATGCACTTGTGATTATCAAAAATTACAAGAAAAGAAAACCTGAGGGAAAAGTTATGGCAACAGTTCTACCATAAAAGCGGTGTTGCTTGATGTACTAAGTGAATGTTAATATGTTTATGTGAATGACTGCATTTCACTATTTATGTTCTCAAAACAAATAAAAAAAACATAACAAAGAAATGGAGACAGAAAGTGGAAATTTTTAAGAACAAAGTGCTATGCAAGAGACAACAGATGAATTATCACTATTGAGGATATTAAGAAAGTCACTGACCCCTTGTGGTGGGTTGACCCTGACTGGCAGATAAACCCCCACCTAGCTGCTCACTCTGCCCCCCCTGATAGGGACAGATGTTTAGCTTCCCATCAGTAGGCAGATGTTTATCCACTTCCTGGAAAGCAGGGCTCATCATGCACAACAATTACTTGGGAAGACTAATGCCCTAACTCCAAACATCCGTGCTCCCTCCTTCTTCCCCCACCCTGCCAGCAGGTTGAAGGAGGTTATTCTCCCCCTCTACTCAACTTTTGAGACCCCACCTGCAGTACCTGTGTCTGGCTTTGGGACTCCCAGAATAAGAAAAATATGGACCAAGTTTTTAATTTGGTAACTCTGATAGGTTAGGGAAGAATGTTCTCCATGCCAAGAAATTATCACAGTTGGTCACACTTGTTTATAACTATTATGTGTCATTTTAAAAATACATGAAACATTTTTGTTGTTTTACTTTTTTTTTTCTTTTTCCACCCTGTTTTTGTGAAAAAAGAAAGGGAACTGGTTTATTTTTATTTACTAATCTATCTACTTATACACATTTTTGTCACTTTAAATTATCCCAAATACCCTGTGTTCAGGGTTTGAAAAACCCCAACATTTAATTCCTAGTCAAAGTTCAAGAACCCAGAAACAAACGAAAACATTCCTTTGATTTTGGCTTGATGTAAAACTCTTGAAATCAATAGGTGGTGTTCCACTGGCTTCTTAGACCATAGGTCAAATCCTTAGGGGGCAACTGTAAAGAACACTTGTTTGTAAAACATTCTGGAGCTGTTCAAAGTTTTTCTGAGCTTGTCATGGATAATTTGAGCAAGGTTAGGATGTACTTGATCTCGCAGAAAACTATTTCTTCTTCTCTAATGGCACAGATAAAAGACTGAGGGAGTTAAGATGGCTTAGCCAGGAAAAAGGAAGTCTTGAAGGGGACCTACCAGCACTGCAGAGGAGGTTGCCAAGAAGAAAGAGCCAGGTTCTTTAGCGAAGTGTACAGTAAAAAAATTCAGAAACTGGTCATAAATTGAAATGCAAAAGGATTCACTATGAGAATAATCAAGAATTGAAATGAGTGGAATTTATAGATTTTATAGTCTTGATCCTTGGAGATTTTCAAATTCCAGTTGGTCAGACCCCTGAGCAAGTGGTCTGAATTCAGTGTTTATGCTGTTTTGAGCTGCTAGCTGGACTAGAGACTCCCTGAGATCTTGTCCAAGCTAACTGACTCCATGACTCAGATTTCTCCTGTGTGCGCTGAATTTTTATAGCTGTTCACACACAGACAGACTTGTATATATATTAGCTCCGACTGATATCTTATTGGTTATTTCAGCAATGGTTTACCAAAACTTTATGAAAGAAAAAAAAAGCTTTCCCAGGTAAACTGTCTACTGTGTGCACCCACCCCTACATAATAAAAAAATGCAACAAAAACCTCTCCTAACCAGTTATTCATAAATTTCTCATCAAAGTGAACAGAATTTCCTCTGAAAATCAAAGACTACAGTTAAAAATATATTTATTCTAGTGACCTGTGGGTAGATTAAGAGAGTCTTATTTTTTTTTTATTAAATTAATTTGAATCTTGAATTTTCCCCTAAGAGCAAGATTCAGATAAGTTTTGATACTTCCAGCCGCAGAACACAATAGCGCAAAAATAATGTTACTGAACAATCATGCAACTGTATTTTCACAAACACTACCTTCTGTCAACAGAAGTTACCTAGTAACAGATGCGTTTTTAGTTACCTTCCTTTTCACTTTCACGCTCTGAAGATGTAGTTGATGAAATTATAATTTTTCATTTGGTATCCTTATTAATTGTAAGATCCCATGCTATTTAACTGAATAAATTAAATTCCTTTTCTGGGAAATTAAAAAAGAACCCCAAATGTTTGAATATACAAGTTCTCTTAGTTGTGGCTTTATATAATTAAATGCAGTAAAAAGGTATGAGATTTTACATTTTCAAGATTTATTAATTAAATGTAGAATTATTTAGGATATTTATTATGGAACCAGGAATAAATATGAGCTTCTTTTGGGATAACTACTGAAATGTACTACTGGATAATCTTGCTGTGAGTGGTCAGTCTTACTGAGGACTCAAAAAAACCCAGATGTAACGTTAGTCACATAAATATTTTTTATGCTATAAGCTTAAAAATCTAGAAGACTTCTATTCAATGGTGTGTTGAACTAATTGAGAAAGACCTTACTTATTTACCCAACAAGGAAAAGATATTGGGGCAGGCTACTATTTATTTCACAACGAAACTTTAGATACAATGTTAGTGCCAGAGTTTTTCTCTTTTAATATGTTTGGATATTTTTATTAAATTGCATAATGATAGATCTAATGATACAGTTTAAGGACTTGCTTCATAAATTATTGTCCTGTAAAATAATGCTTTTAATGTCAGCGGGAGGATTTATGGAAAGTAGAGTAAATCTATGTAAGTAAAGTTGTCAGTACCTGCCTCTTAAATCCAGGCAAATTATTAAGCAATCTCTTCAAAAAACCTCTCCCTTAGTTCTCAGCACCATAAAATGTTAAGAACCATCAATACGTAGTATGTTTCTAATATTTCGTTCTAAGAATGAAAAATATTGCATGATAGTCATTGCCAGGATGAAATTTAAAACTTTCTCAAAGGATATTTCAGTGCATAATTTAGAAAGTGTTTCCTTCTTTCCCTTTATGCTTGCTTACTTATTTATTTGTTCAGAAATATAAATTCAGTTATTTTCTGTCTCTTAGCAGGAACTTCTTTTTTTTTTTTTTCTTTTCTAGATATTCACAGGTCCATTGATAGCTAGTGGTTTATTAAATCTTTAATAAATAACATTATAGCTTATCTCTGTAAGCTCAAATCAATACAATGCTGCAAAGATAACGTCATTCCCGACCTTTATGTTTCATATCATTTTTATTAAACTTAGATAACTCAGTAGATCTTCAGTCACAGTTTGAAAATCAGCTTATAAAATGAACATTTGAAACTTTCTCTTGGAGTAGAAGTTGCAGTCAGTACTGCCATGGGAAGTTGCAATGTCAGCCTACCACTTCGTCTCCTCAGAAGATATCTAAACTGTGCATATGAAACCATAAATAAACAATGCTTTTAAAAGTATGTGCACATGCAATTTTATTCTATACATACATTAACCCTTTGTCAGCATTTGTCTAACGTGCCTGATTTGACTTTTATTTTCAGTGCTTTGCATCCCAAATGTTATCATTTTAGAGAAATCTTTGTTACTGTATATATTAAAATAAAATGTAGTTTTGGGATTTCCACTCAGATAAGGACTTCTTCCTACAGAAAGATTGTTAATTGTATCAAGTAATTTGTTAAGGAATTAAAGATAGAAAACCCCACAACTTTTCTGGAAAATATTTTTTTTAATGAATCAATTATTGTCTGACTATTTTGGCAAAATTAAACTTATTTTCAGTAACCATTATAATTGATTAAATCAGCATATTTAGTACAACATAATCATGAGTGTAATTCATTGCTGTTTAGAATTATATAGAATGAGGCTTCATATGTATGATTTTATAAAATCAATGCTCACATACTCTAGGGAAGTATAATTTCTAGAGAAAAAAACAGCAATTAAAACACCTGGTCTGCTTCCAAAAGGGTTCAAGTTTTCCCCTTCAAAAAAAATGTGGGTTAGGATGTTTTAAATTTATACCTTATCATCCTTGACAATGGAAATCTCAAAACTACCAAAGGAAAGAATTGCAGCATTAATTAATTCAAAACTCTGTATTGGGTTTGTGTAGCCAGGTTTTAGTAGTGGCTTCTCTGAGAAGCTGCCAGAAGGTTTCCTGTGCCTGATGGAGCAAATGCCAGCTGGCTCCAAGACAGACCCACTGCTGGCCAAGACCAAGCCTATCAGGGGTGGTAGTAGCATCTCTGGGATAACACAAAACCCATCATAATCTCAAAAAACTGCTAGGCTGTGATTCATATTAAAATACTTGTATGTCAAAACCTTACCATTTATAATTTGCACAGAGGAACCAGAGTGATAGTTGCTCAAAAGCAAGTCTGTATGGCTCACTATAAGAAAAAATCATTAAAACACATATGTTAATGCATGTAGTCACAGGTACTTATTTGCCTAAAAATATCACTATTAAAGAAATACATAAATGTATTCCTCACTCTGTTAAATTAATCTTAAGAAAAATATTACAGATTGTCTGTAATACTAAGATTGTATAAATATAAAAATGAGAGAGAAAAGGATAATTCACCTCCAGCATTGCAGGTGGTCCATAAAGAGTGCTAAATGTGTTTTGTCTTATTCTTTTAGAGTTACCTTACTTGTGTGGGTCATCTACTCCATTTCCATACAAAAGGTTACTGGAAAGTTACAGTTGCTAAAACAAAGGAGGAAAATAGAGATCTTACAGACCTTTCAGCCATGTATGCAAAGACAGCAATCTGGACCTGATTCTTTTCTATATTTTAGCTTGTGCTACCTGTGGTTCTCACATAGATCAACATTAAAACTCCTCTTGGAATTCTGAATCGGTCTCTGAATGATTTTCAGGCATGATTTTACACAAAGATTGTTAAAAATATGAATAATATATGACTTCTATATCAACTCTGCAGGCCACATTTGAGATACATAAATACTATTTTTATTTTGTTTTTCTTAGATAGAGTTATGAACAGTTACAAGTGAGCATATTTTAAGACTGGCTGAGTTCTTATATGCTCCACAGTAGTATTTCTGTGGAGATTTAATGAAGATTTCAGTCCTTATACCTTAAACCTTTATTTTACACTTTTTTACGAGCTTTATAGTCCAGAATATTTCATTGTTCTGTAAGAGCCTGAAGGCATTTGGCATCTCTGCAGTGATTTTAATGAGCTTTGAGTCAACTTTACTATGTTCTGGAAAAAGAGTATTCCTGGATGACAACACAAATTCAGATTTTGAGTAACAGTAGACATTCAAAAAAGTTACAGCCAGAAAAGACGATTATCGTAATTTCATTTTTATCCCCTATAACATAGACTGTAATATCACACACAAGTGACTACATCAAACCATGTGGGAAATATTGAACTGAACAGGTGAAAAAGAAGATTATAAAAAGGATAGTGGAGCAAATTAAGACAATGGACAGACTGAGAAATGAAAATGTTATGAGGTGGTAGAAGTTTAACTTCTCAAGTGGTCTTCCTTAAGAATGTTATGATGCACTGCAGGTAATAATTTTGTTGGCTACTGTGGCAGTATCTAGACTATACAGATACACATTCCAAGTTCTACTCTCATCTACCACTTCTCAATATGGGACTAGAAATCATCATAAATATCCCACAACATACCATGACAGTAGCCTCCTATGTCTGTATGGCAAAATTCAGGGGCTTTTGCCTCTTACAGCATCTCAAATGCTAACTTGCAAGGCAGAAGTGCTGACTTACACTTTAGAGCACCTCCCTACCTGAAAATTGGTCAGTTCCTTAGAGCATGAGATGTATTTTTGAGGATCCCAAGAAAAGGCAAAGATGCAAATAGCAGGATCACAACCCTGATTCTCAGGAGATCAGATTTGGACCTGTTCAGGGATACACTTGGAAGAGGCCCATGAGATATAATCCTGGAGACGAGTACAGGAAAGTTGGGTGGGGAAAAATGTTTCCATTTTCTAGTTTGTTCTTGTCATGGAGGATAATGGCCAAAACTCAAGTAGCTTTTCAAATAGCCAAGATCATACTAACTTTCAGAACAATTATCTCATTATAACACAGATTTTATGACTTTTTTACATGGCATCAGAAACATGAGGAGTTTTATTTAGACTACAAGGTGGTTTTGTATTACAGAGAACTGCACATTTATTTTGCATCTAAATGGACACCTAAACTGCAACTGCCAACTGTAGTATGTGAAGGAGTTAAAGGGAAGAGATATGGTATTACCTATTACCTGTTAGCTGAGCACTGAGATCTGACTGTGTGCATGCTCTCAACCTACAAACAAAGTGATGTACTGTGATTTCACCTAGACACTAGCACAAAACAACCTAACTGAACTTACCTAATGGTTCCTATAACTTAAGAGCACGCATTCAGCTACAATGGCTCAGTTGGCATCCATTACAGTTTTTACATTGGTGGTTCATTCCTGATGCACAGGCTGGAGTTACGGAAAGGCCGGAATTTTCTGCAGGATGCACTGAAAAGAATACCACTTGCCTTTTTGCTGTGGTGTGATACAAAATAGTTGTTCCATGACGTGGAGGCAATGATTCAGGACATGTGATGTTATTCTAATACGTGGGAACAGAAACAGTAAATAACAATTACTACAAAAGCTTATCTTTTGGTGTTGGGAACATGACAGACTACAAAAAAGGAGTGATACGCAATATGTTATAATGCTGTTGCATATAGTAACACAAATGAATTATATTGCTATTTAACTCTGCATGGCCTTTTCAGATGTGGTTTGATATTACAGAATTAAATGGAGATTTTTTCAAAGAATTTAACTAAAGGGCAACTCTGTGACAGATGGCCTGGAAGCAGAACAAAAAACTGCAGGATGGTAAAATTTATCAAAAAGTGTAATTAGTCTGCTACAGTCCAGACTCCAAGAGAGTTGGGAAGAGCTGAACACATGCAAGAGAGAAATTCACTTGTCATTAGTCCTTCTCTACTTCTGAGTCAGTCTCGTGCTGGTATTTGTTAGGGGGGCTGAATCCAGCAGTCTGAGAGGAGAGAATGCTGCAGCTCTGTCTGAACAGAATACCCAGGCAGACACACAGAGCACTCAAAAGAGGACAGACAGCACCAACAGCCACATCTCCACATTCTGCCCTCCCTGCCCTGTCCGTTGTTAAGAAGAAGAAAGAAAAATATCAAAAAACATGGACTGCTCCAGTAGCTGGGCTCAGACACTCTGCCCAGAAGCTGCCCCTAGACACTGCCCAGCAGCTGCCCCCTGGATCCAAGTCTCCTCAGTTGCTGGCATGCGGACATATGAACTCCAAGGTTGCAGTCCTGCTCCAATTGCTGGTAGAGGTTGTCTTGCTCACAAGCTCACACGCACAGAGCTAGCTGGGAAACCTGTGATCCCTTTAGCCTCTCCAGCTCTTCCCATGGTTTCATAGCTCCCTGTCTTCCAGGCTGTCACCTATTCACCTGCTAGTTTGGTTTGAGTTTCATGAGTGCTTTACACTTCCTCACACACCTGCACTTGTTTCAGTTGCTGGCTCCATGGCCACATAGTCCCTTATGACCTGAGTTTCCACTTCAGTTGCTGGCATTTTAATCCAGTAGCTCAGGCACCTGGTCACCTGGGCCATCTGATCCATAGTCTGACTCTAGTTGCTGCACTCACACCTGTATTCATACACATACACACAGAATAGTCTCTCAACCAGGCAAAAAGAGTTAGGAATTTAATAAAATGACGGGGCAGACTGCATGGCCAGACAAGTGTACTGATCAGCAAACTAATTACACATAACAGGACCTTTCTCACTCAGTCACACTTCTATTTTCCCATGCTTGTTTCTCCCAAAATTACCTACATCCTTACTTTTTCCTGCCTTTTTTTTTTTTTTTCCAGCTGTAAGTATACCGTACATCTTGAGCAATCCTAAAATGTTCTCCTCTTGCCTCTAACAAGTATACTGTGTCATATTGTCCTGGGTTCAGCAGTAGCAGCCATTTTTCTCCTTCTTAGTAGCTGGTGCAGTGCTGTGGTTTTGACTCTCAGCCTAGGAACAGCGCTGATAACACCAATGTTTTTAGGTACTGCTCAGTAATGTTTAGTCTGACCAAGGACTTTCTGAGTCTCATGTTCTGCCAGGGAGGAGGGGAAGCCGGGAGGAAGCAGAGACAGGACATGTGACCCAAACTAGCCAAAGAGGTATTCCATACTACAGCACGTCATGTCCAGGATGTAAAAATGGAGGGCAGGGACCCAGAAGGGTTGGATCGCTGCGGGGTTGGGCTTGGTATTGGGTGGTGAGTGGTTGTATTCTCTTCCCTTGTTTCCCTTGTCATTGTTATTATTGGTGATAACAGTAGTGGTTTTGTGTTATACCTTAGTTACTGGACTGCTCTTATCTCAACTCATGGGAGTTGCATTCTTTCAATTCTCCTCCCCATCCCCCAGGGAGCTGGGGGGAAGAAAGAAGAGGGAGTGAGTGAGCGAACTGTGTGAGTTACAGCTAAGCTTAAACCAGGACACCCATACCCCTAGGCAGTAAACCCCCTCAGTCCAAAAGGTGCCATCTCATTGACTTCTCTTGATAGGTTTTATGCGTGGAGAATGGTGATGCTGGCTCTTCTGGGATAGCTGTGGGAGGGGCACAGACAGGGTGTCCCTTTCCTCTGAGTCCCCTGTACTCCTCTGGGCTTGTGGAGATACTCCCCTACATCTGAGTGCAGTCAGTATGCAGAACTTCTTTACAGTTTCTTCATCTCAATCCAAAGTAAACTTTTGCCAAGTTACAACCTTTATTTGTTCTGCGTTCAGACTCCCACTGTGTAAGAAATTGTGAAACAACTATGGGATTAGGAATGAATTTATGAGAATAAATATTGGATCCTATTTAACTTTCTTTGAAAATAAAGTACAAAAATATAAATATTTTTCTTCTGACGTACACTGTTCTTTAACTTTCTTGAAATTCCCTTGCAGCCTTCTTTACGAGGTATCCTATGTATAGCAGGACACTTAAAATGTGTATCCTCCAAGAAAACTTTTGTATTGATTTCTGTGAACTTCAGATAGTTTCAAGTCTCTTGTCATTTCTATCATGATAATACTTTGAAATCATGCTAGTGTCTAACTCAACTTGGGATGCTGCTGCACTTTGTAGTACAGCTCCTACTAAATGCTATTGTGTCAAAAGAACGATTTGATGTCATTTGAAGGTATGCCAATTAGGAGCAATTTCTTCACATCATTAACTGACATTTTAGGAATTCAAAGTTATTTGTCCCTATCCGTGTTGTGAAATCAAAGTTCTTCCATCCATGAAATCACATGCAGCTCAGCGGCACTTCTAGTTGTGCAAAAGAAAGAGAAACATATATTTTTAAGAAGGCAGGGAACCTGTAAAGCATGATGGAATTTATGCACAATGTAAAATAACACGATAATCTTCACTGGGGAAAAAAAAAAGCAATAACATTGGAAAAATATAGAATTGGATCTAAACTAACCTGAAATCTGTATAATTTATATTTAAGAGCATTTTTATAGAGACTAAAATTCCAGCTATACAAATAGTTTTGCTTATATCAAAGGTGGTTCTCAGACCTTGATATTGGGAGTAGAAAAAAAGAGTAGGGCATTTCTTTTCCAAGTCAGAATGCTATTTACTTTTATTTGATGTGAGAAACTGTAATTTGCTTTTGTCCCAGAAATATTTTGTTTGTATAGATGAAAAGAACATCTTTCAATGCATTTATGTATTTATTTATCCTTGGAATCTCTTAGAGGACTACAGATATTGAACAATGAAGAAGATTTAAAAGAAAACCAGATTAAAAAATATTCATACAAACATTGTAGCATAAAATTATTTTAATGGAATATTTGTATGATCATTGTACCTATATTCATGTTGCAAATATAGGAATTTTGTAATTCTGATTATGTGAAACAGATTATTTGCAGAATGTAGATGAACTGATTTGAGAATTATTTCTTTGAAGCTTTCTGTGGTTTAGTGGTTTATTTTTTTAAAGCAAGAAAGAATATCAATTTTATAATTCTTGGTTTCTGCTTAAGTCAAACTGTGAGTTCCTATTACAATTTTCATATTACTAGTCAAAACCTGAACCTAGTAAAATCAGTAAGAAATTACAAACTGAGCTCTGTATAATCTAAATGTAATTTGATGATCAATGTCTTTTAACATACATATGTGAACTGAAAGTTAAGATCTGTGAGATGCCGGAGGGAGAGAATTCCTCTATCATTTTAAAAAAACATCTACATAGACCAGTTGACAATTCATTTCTTGTTGTGTTGAAGCTCATGAAGACCCTGATCTTCTGAAATAGATCAAAGTGACAATCAACTTTGTACAAAAATATGTTTCACACCAGGAAAGTACATTTTACTCTTCTTTTTTTTTGCAACCACCATTCTAATCACATTTGGAGAAAACTGTTTTCTTTTGTAACTGGAACAGCTGTTTAAAGTATTTAAAATATTCATGAAATCAACCTGTGCTATGATGGAGTCTAAGCATGGACTCGGGGTCAGGGACCCAACAGGCAAGGTGGAGAGAAGGGTGACCACAAGTGACAGTACATCAGAAAGGATTGCAGATACAGGAGCATAAAAATCGCTGTGGTGATAGGCACTTCGGGAAGCTGGATGCTGCAGGTAATTTTCCAATTATGAAAGAGGGAGCATATGACAGAAAAAGGAACAAAAAATAAATGTGGTGGTCTTCTATAATGCAGTTACAGTTTTGGTGGATAAGGGAAGAGCAACTGTTATTGTTTACCTGGACTTATGTAAAGCATTTGACACTGTCCCACATGACATCCTTGTCTCCAACCGGAGATGTATGGATGTGATGGATGGACCACACGGTGGATAAGGAATTGGCTGAATGGTCGCACTGTTGCAGAGAGTTACAGTCAACAGCTCAATGTCAAAGTGGAGCCAGTGATGTACTGCGTTCCCCAGGGGTCAGTACTGCTGAAACTCAGCATGAGCCAGCAGTGTGCTCTCGCAGCCCAGAAAGCCAACTGTATCCTGGGTTGCATCGAAAGGAGCGTGACCAGCAGGCCGAGGGAGGTGATCCTGCCCCTCTACTCTGCTCTTGTGAGACCTCACTTGGAGTATTGTGTGCAGTTCTGGTGTCCTCGACATAAAAAAGACATGGAACTGTTGGAACAAGTCCAGAGGAGGCCCATGAGGATGATCAGGGGACTGGAGCACCTCTCATACGAAGGTAAGCTGACAAAGTTGGGGTTGTTCAGCCTGGAGAAGGCTATGTGGAGACCTCATAGAAGCCTTCCAGTATCTGAAGGGGGCCTTAGGGATGCTGGGGAGGGACTCTTCATTAGGGACTGTAGTGAGGGGACAAGGGGTAATGGGTTCAAACTTACACAGGGGAAGTTTAGATTGGATATGAGGAAGAAATTCTTTACTGTATGGGTGGTGAGGCACTGGAATGGGTTGCCCAGGGAAGTTGTGAATGCTCCATCCGTGGCAGTGTTCAAGGCTGGGTTGGACATAGCCTTGGGTGGCCTGGTTTAGTGGGAGGTGTCCCTGCCCATGACAGGGGGGTTGGAACTAGATAATCTTTAGGTCCTTTCCAACCCTAACTAGTCTATGATTCTATGATTCTATGATTCTAAATGGAAAAGCGTGAAAGGATTTTTGGTTTTGCTAATAGTAAGTGTTTAAAACTTTGAAGTATTTTAAAGGCTAATACTTAAGGATGAAATGGAAGCAATTTTGTTGAAAATATTCTCAATTTTTACCTCTTTAACTTCTAAATTCTTGAGAAAGGGAAAGAAAATAAAGCTGCAACAAACATTTTCCCTTGTAATTTTTCCCAGAGCAACCCAGAACATACACTGTATCTTTGTTGAAATCCATTTAGAAGTTGCATGTTAATCTGTTCTTGTAGAAAAAGAAAGAGAAAATATCAAGGTATATTTCATATGATTTTTTTTATACGTTCAGTGCAGGATTTAAGAAAATATTTCTAGGACTGAACTTACAAATTTGCGGAGTTTATTCATACCTCTACAGAAGCAAAAAATCATAGAATCATGGAATAGTTAGGGTTGGAAAGGACCTTAAGATCATCTAGTTCCAACCCCCCTGCCATGGGCAGGGACACCTCACACTAAACCATGTCATCCAAAGCTACGTCCGACCTGGCCTTGAACACCACCAGCGATGGAACATTCACAACTTCCCTGGGCAACCCATTTCAGTGCCTCACCACCTTTACAGTAAAGAACTTCTTCCTTATATCCAATCTAAACTTCCCCTGTTTAAGTTTTAAACTGTTACCTCTTGACCTATCACTACAGTCCCTCATGAAGAGTCCCTCCCCAGCATCCCTATAGGCCCCCTTCAGATACTGGAAGGCTGCTATGAGGTCTCCATGCAGCCTTCTATTCTCCAGGCTGAACAGCCTTAAATAATAAACAGTTTCTTCAATTATGTCTCCATACTATATACATTTTAGTTTTCCAAATTATTCCTATAATTGCTTTCACAAAAATAGCAATTTCTGTAATTTAGTGAAATAATTTACAGGGTCGTTGGTGTTGTAAAGAAAATTCTAAAGGTATCCAACTAAACCATACCTTCATTTTAAGCTACTTTTAGCATCTTTTTTTTTTTTAAAAAAAAAAAGCATGTGCAATATTCATTGGTTCGTATGAATAAAACCATCTTGGAAACGCTTAAGATTTACTGTTTTCTTCAAAGCATCCTAAGTCTTCATTAAATACTGACACTCTTCCTGATGGTCTAATTAGTTTTTTTTCTTATATCCTTTCTGTGTTAAAATGCTTTATACTGACACATATAACAGCAAGGAAATGGATGTGATTATGAGATATCTGGGTTTGTATGGTCTTATATCCAACAACATTTGACCCTAGCTTTTCTCTATGAAATAGTGTCTTGAACAACATAGTGGATTCAATATGTTCTGCATCAGAGTCTTATTACAGTCTGAGGCACCAGTGCCACCTACTAAATGAATAACACATCTTCCTGTGTGGTTTACAATTTTGCTGTCATCAGAGTTCTGACCCATAGAGCTTTTGCTCAATGGCCTCTTTAACAGCTTTTTGCAAGCATCAGTTGCAGCTACTTTGCATGGATTTGCTACAAAAACCAATCAGATACAGTTCAAACACCTTATGAGCAGTTCTTGCTTTTGAACAATTGCTGGTTAACATATCTATCTTACTTGCAAAATACTAATGAATGTACATATGCTATGTGATGAACATAGCACTCTTTAGAGTTGCTAAAGGCAAGAGGTTATTTTCTCACAGCACAGAATCATATTCCTGACAATACAATGAAAACAGGCTTTTTAAATTTTTTTTTTAATTCCAGCTGTTTTGATATTGCCAATGTTACTAGTCTGTTATATATAAGTGATAAAATCATGTTCAGGATAGTTGAAACTGGTATCTTGGTGTTTCAGTAGCAAGTCAGCACATGTACTGTGTTTATTTCATAGTAGCAAGATGCTGAGGCAGATGCTGTCCTAGATCTGGAGGTCCCCAGTCTATCTCTTCCTTGTCTGACTCCACATGTTCACATCAGTCAGTATTCTTTTCTCTAAATACTGCTTGCCTGGTCTTACAACATACTCTGTGACTACATTGGATATAGAAATGGTCTCAACAGTTCTCTTTTCTCCTATTTTTGTTATGCAAACTTAATTTAAAATCTCTCTGAAAAGGGAGTTTTTTCACAGTTCTTCAGGGTAAATCTTCACAGTTAAAATGAAGTTATTCAAAGGTTACAAAATGACACTTCTGGAAACTGATGTCTTCAGTTCCACTAAATAATACATAGAGCACTTTGGTTTGTATCCTCCTTGTCAGTATGAACCAGCCATGTGCAAGTAAAAAACGCCTTTATCAGGCAGCTTAGTCAGTAAGGAATAGAAATGTTTGTCAGAAGAGAGTCTTGGAGGCTTTTCAGACCAGTCTCTGACTTGAAATTATTGCTAGCTCTGGTAAAGTCAGGCTGTGTTTTCTCTAGACAAGGTTAGAAAACTTCCAGGGATGGCATTACCCAAGAGATTTCTATTTAACTAGTAGTCTTTCTTAAAATAGAAAGATTCATTACAGAAAAGACAGCAGGACCGGAGCTTCTCTGTGGTGATGGTTTTGTAATATCCATGTATGTCAAACTATTTCATATAAACTATATATCTCCAGCATAGCCACTATATTCTGCATTTAAAACTAATAACAGGGAAAGACATATTTGTATATCACTTTATCAAACCTCAGTGGCTAAATGACAAAATTCTATTTAGCTCTGACAGAAAAAGTATTTAATTTATGAAGTTAGCAAGACTGAATATTTATGACATATGTAATAATGGTTATTCAAGTTACTACACTGATGGATGTGTAATAATCAGCTTGGGGACTTAGTTGGTATCCATATCTTTCTACCTGTCTCTGCTGAATTCTAATTCTTATTCAAGAAACAGATGGGATGCCAGTAGGAGTTAGGGGTCAAAATCCTACATTGAAAACTTTTTCTTTTTTTTTAGATAATGTACTGAACTCTGATGTTGTTTTAGGAATCCTGAATGATTAAGTCTCAGCTTCTGAAAAAAAGTAGTCCTTTGGTGCTGATTGTTGTGGTATAAGCCCAGCCGGCATCCCACAACCATGCAGACACTCGCTCACTCCCCTCCCCCTTCCTCCACCCACTCCTGGAGGGATGGGGAGGAGAATCGAAAGAATGTAACTCCCACGGGCTGAGATAACAACAGTCCAGTAAATAAGGTATAACACAAATCACTACTGCTACCACCAATAATAATAATGATAAGGGAAATAACAAGGGAACAGAATACAACCGCTCACCACACGCCAACCGATACCCAGCCTGACTCGAGCAGTGATCTAGCCCTTCTCAGTAACTGCCCCCAGTTTATATGGTGGCCATGACATGCTGTGGTATGGAATACCTCTTTGGTTAGTTTGGGTCAGGTGGCCTGTCTCTGCTTCCTCCCGGCTTCCCCTTCTCCCTGGCAGAGCATGAAACTCAGAAAACCCTTGGTCAGAGTAAACATTACTGAGCAGCAACTGAAAACATTGGTGTTATCAGTGCTGTTCCCAGGCTGAAAGTCAAAACCACAGCAGTGCACCAGCTATTACGACTGAGAAAAAGGACTGCTACTGCTGAACCCAGGACACGGATACATACTTTATGATTATTTATCCTGAAAAACTTCAGAGGAAAGAATTTACATGAAGAAATATAATCACTTTCTCTGTGACGTACATTTATGTCATTTTGGTCTGCAAACATGAAATTTATTGATTTAATGAATCTCTAAAGGTAATTTATATTCAATATCCTATAAGAAAATATTAGAAATTAAAAAAAAAAAAAAAAATTTGGAAACTTTCACTTGTCAAGGAAAGCCACTAACAGGGACAATAGGTTGTCCACTTTATATAGTCATTTTATGAAAAGACTAGATTATACAGTTATGGATAAAATCGCTAACATGAGAAAAAGACACAGACAAAAATATCCCAAAGAATCTATAATGTCAAATTCTAACAAGATTTAAGAAAGAGAAGTTATCTGAATATGTTGTTTTATTTTGCCATTCCCAGGGAGCAAACTGGTATTTCCATAGACGCAGAAGTTTTTTGGTAAAAGAAGGGGAGGGGTTACAAAAGATTTACGAAAATAACATATTTTCATGCAAAAGAGATTACTGCAGAGAAATGGCGATTTGAGTAATTTTCAATTGTGTGTGTCTCTCCTGAAACAATTTAAAGTATTATCATTGCTCTTGAGAGACTTATGACCCATCTAATAACATATAATGACTATATATTTTAGCAGCAAATTGGAAGTGATTTAAAAAGCATTTCAGGGCAATAGTGATATCCAAAATACAGATGAACATGCAAAACTGGTACTTTAAAAGCCGAAATCACAGCCCTATATATTCTTTTGTTCAAAGGTGAAAGTGAGAAAATTTTTGGGTTGAGATAAAAGCAGTTTAATGGGTAAAACAAAAGCTGCACATACAAGAATAGCAAAACAAGGAATTTATTCAACACTTCACGTTGTCAGGTAGGTATTCAGCCATCTTCAGGAAAGCAGGGCTCCATGACATGCAACAATTACTGGGGAAGAGAAACACCATGGGTCCAAACATCCCACTTTTCTTTCTTCTTCCCTCAACTCCGTATGCTGAGTATGATGCTATATCCTATGTGATATCCCCCGGGTCAGTTAGGGTCAGCTGTTCTGGCTGTGTTCCCCTCTACATTCTTGTCATGTCAGCCTACTCACTGGTGGGGCCATATGAGGAATGGAGAAGGCTTTGACACTGTGCAAGCACTCTTCAGCAATATTTAAAACATTGGCGTGCTATCATCACTTTTACTCACAAATCCAGAATGGAGCACCGTACTAGCTACTACAAAGAAAATTAAGTTGATCCCAGCCAAAACCAATGCAGAAGTGTATGAAATAAATAAGAGTCTAGCAGGCATAGTAAAAGTTCTGGGAAGACTGAATGCAGCCCTGTTCTGGTGGAAGCTTCAAGTTTTTACCCCCAAAAGGCCTTAAGGAAGAAGGTGTCTATTCCACCTGAGTAAGGCTCATAGGCTGACCCACAGACACAGCAAAGGTATTATGGTTTTGGCCTGGAAGGCTAGAATACAGCTCTTACTTGTATTTGAAATGTCTTTGCTGCTAGTTACTGCTTTTGCCAGAAAAGATCGCACTCAGTAGTCCACAGGAGTTACTGAGTTCTGTTGAAATATATTGGACTTAAAAAAGAGATGTATCAGTAAAGTGTTTAAAATAAGCCAGTTTAATTTGAATAAATAGTTTAGGGAGCCATTCCATACAGAGGTCATACAGCAGATTTCAGGGACTGGTGTATTTCTGGCAAATTAAGAGCAGCAGATCGCAGCAGCTTCTTTTACAGTCATGTAACAGAGCTAGAGGGCATTCTGATGATTGCGTAGAAGAGCATGAGATGAGAAAGCACTGGAGTTAATCTGGTCTTTTTTCCTTTCAGGTGGGTGCCTTCACACCCTGGCTTAACTGCGCTGGTAGGGTCAAAAGGAAAAAAAAGCTAACTTCCAAGAAAAAGCACCTAATTTTAAAAGTATTTACTCTTACAATATCCAGAGGCGTATATTCAAATAGATTTTTTACATGGTAGAGAAAAAGGGGAAATACGGACTGTAATTTTCATTATAGTGTTAGCATCCCCATAAAAAATAATAAAATAGTTATTTTCTTTTCAGATTAACATATTTCTAGATTCAAACATTTCTTCAATGAACATTATCTAAACAGGTTGGAAATACAAAAGAACAAGTTTGGGTTTTTTTTTTTCATATTTCTATTTCATTTGAGAAAAGAGTGTCCAGTAATACATACTTCATACAAAACAACTTGTTATTTACAGTGACTGATTCTGAAAAATATTTTTCTTTTCACATCAAATTTAGCAAGAAAAATTCTTCTCTCTAAGTTGTAGCAGTCTAAGAAAAATTGTAGAACCCCCCAAAATGTAAAAGCGCCATAAGCATTCCCTCTAATTTGTAAAACGTGTAGTTGTTAATAGTATGTTAACATGCAGTTAAATAACAGGAACCATACAATGACGCTAATAATATACTTATGTCATTTATTAGCTTCTTTTTAAAATGTCCATAATAAAAATGAGGTAAATCTCTGAAAATTATGTTCTTTCTTTTTCTCTTAAAAACTGTTTTGTTTTTTATCATTTTAACAATAGTTTGTTACTTTAATAGTAATAACAGTAATCATGGTCCAGAATTGCAAGCTTAAGACAGAATGAACACAATGAGAAAAATGAAGGGTTTTTTTCAAGATATGAATGATAATTCTTCATATTAGTACTTTAAAGAAGAGAAGGATGGATTGAAAAAACGTTTCAGAATCTTCAGAGACTGCAAGAGAATTTGCACTGAGGTATTATACTTAAGAGAGAATCAGATCTAATTTCCTCCTAAATTACTGATAGATAGACAGACAGATACAGAAAGAGATAAATAAAATGAATTTGTACTAAAGTTTTTTTCTGCTTTAATTGTATTTTCCCAAATATTTTTTCTTTCCTTTCTTTTTTTCCCCCAGCATGCGTAAGTATATATTTTTCTTGATTTAATCACATATTCTATTTTTTTTATATGAACATTTGTGCTATATGTGGCTGTATGTTCACTCAGCTTTTGGACAAAATGTGGGCTTACTGAAGACAGTCACAGTGAGTATACTTCAGAGCAGACACTGCATGAAAATTGTCTTCAGAAAAAAGCAGACTATATTTCAAGATGTTTAGTTAATTATAGAAATTGCAGTAAGATCATAGACAGTTTGGGGAACACAGATACTACTTTCCTTTGATAAATGTCTTTCTTTGAAAATTTCTCATTCATACATATAAATGTATTCTTACTTGTCTTTAAAACTGTGGATGGTATTTTTCCTAATGACAGGAATTATACATTTAAATTACACATTACAAAGTATTCCAAAGAAAACCAGTGATTTGTAATCAGCAAATAAGGTTATAAACTGTAGTATAAATATTCAATTATGAAAACATACTGACTGCATATAAAATGCTAAGAAGGCTTTGAAGTAAAGGATCCCAGGGTCCTGGTGCACAAGAAGTGACCATGAGCTAGCTGGGCTGTTCAGAATGATGACAGAGCATTACTGAAATGACCTCATGCCTTAGGATTTGATTGGTGAAAACTAGCTTCTTGTTATGAACTTCAGTTGTGGTTTAATCATTTTAGTTATCTGCTAAATGCAGCAAAGTTGCAGTTCGGTGTTCAGCTGCAATAGAGTTTTTTAAAAGGCTATTTTAAGATACAGGTGGAAAGAAAATAATGCTAGAGATTGTGTTGACATTTTTCTAATTTTAAGGCTGTCACATTTAGTCACTGTTCTTTACCTAAAGAAAATCCAGGGAACATTTTCATCTTTCACACAACATTTTGATAATTTTTGTTGGAATTAATTACTAAAAAATAAAGAAATAATGAGAATACTTTTTTTTTCAATATTATTTCTTTAATACAGTCAGCCTAATATTCATTACGAATATTCCTCATTAGAAGAAATGAAACCCAGTTGTGACTTTTTTCCCCAGAGATCTTAATGATAAAGGAGTCTATAAAACATGCAAAGATAGCATATTCAGTGCAAAATAAGACATCAATATTAATAAGTTTCTTGTTTTAGGAAAAAAAAATGCCCATAAGATTTCAGTTTACCCTTTTGCAGTTGTCCTTTGCCCTAGTCTCCATCAAAGTATTGTTTAATCCGCCTTTGGGAGTTACTGGCAGGCAATACCTAGGACACAAAGCAACAGACCTGGAACTATGGGGTTTTATGATGTTTGCTTAAAAATTAATTTCTTCAAGGAAACTCAAAAGTTCACCCATTAGAAGGATTCTGATGCTGCTAAAAAAAATATAACAATTAAATTATCTTTAATCTACCCATTTACAATTTGACTTGAGACATGCTTGAGAAAATAACGATGAAATTCCTCTAATTTTTCTGGAGATGTTCTACCTCGGCTAGGTTGAGAGCATGAGTGAGACAATTTTTTTCCCTAGCAAACTATTTTGCTAGAACAAACAAGGAAATCTACTGACAGTTGTGTTCATACAGTGCTGAGTTGCCCATGGTTTCAAAGTGAGCTAGAGAAAAAGCAAGCTAGTGAAAAAGAAAAGAACAACAGATCATTTATGACTTCCATGCTTCTTTTACAAAGTAGAATGCAACAGATCTTGTTCTGTCCCTGTATGAGAAAAGCTCTCACCAAATCTGGTAAGCAAAGAAGTAGTATCTGCATTACTTCTCCAATGATCATTAATATTTGTGCTGCCTTCCCACTGAATAAATCTTGACATGATGACAGAATCTGGAGATTATTATTTATTATGAAAATTTCAATGCCAACTCATTTCATATTGATTTCATTTTTATAGTTAAAACATTTTAGGGTTTCTCATTGTTATATGTGCTTTCACTTAAATATTTTTACACTGAAAAGTTCAACAACAGAATCTTTATAAAACCATTATGGGATAGCTTATTTGATTTACTTTTTAAATTAAAATAAAAACAACCTCCTGTGAGAAAAAGATGAAGTATGCTATTTTTTAGAATTTATTACATGCATTAGCTAGAATAAATAAGGTAAAATGTTTGCATCATGCTGTTCTTCATGGGCACAAAATTGCTAACAGGACTTATGTAACTTTAAGTTTATATACATTACTACATAAGTAACTTTTATTACCAAATTATATATTAGTTTAAATATGAAAATTGTATATCAACGTATATGCTTTAGGCTAAATTTCCATATCTTATTTATTTATATGTCTATTTATGACATGATACAATAATATTATTCAGAATAGATTAATTTTAATATAGAATAGGACATGAAAGCAAGAAATTCCATGAGTCATAATGGAAGAAGGAAAAAAGCTATTTGTGACAGCATGAGTTAGCGTCATTTTCTTATAGGAAAAGCACTAACTTTAAAAAAATATGGGAACATCTGCACTGTACTGTGGCCTGTAAAGTGCAGCTGGTCTAGGAAGAGAAAAACTCTGCTGCCAGATTTCTATAGAGTTATTCTGCCTAGGAAAAATCACTTTTATCACTTTCATGCTGCTTCCAAATCTGTGCCAAGAGCAAAGTGGACTTAATGGACCAAGAAATCTTCCCCAACATTTGATGAATTTTACAAGCAGCAAGTTATTTTGGCAATAAGCAACCAAAGAAGAATAATAGATATACTATCATGTTCAGTAAAGCTCTTATGGAAAATTGTGGGTGGGGTAATAACTCATATTTTCTATCCGTTTGTTAGCCTATTTTTAAGAATGAAGAAAGAATGAAGAAATATTTCAGAAGAAATGCAGTTTAAACTTCTAGGAAGCATGTTTGGGTGCTTTTGGTTTACTCTGAAGTGAAGGCTAAATAGAAAAGATGAGGGTAAAAAGCTATGTTTGAAGAAACAAACATGTCTTTTTTAGTCCTGCTTCTAGCTCTGTGCTCATTTCAGGGGTTTGCCTGTTCAAGCAGTACAGCAACACACATGAAATCTGCAGTTCACAGCAGTCAGCATGCACAGGTTCACAACTGGAGGTTTTACTGTTTTATTTTACAATACAGCTTATTATGGAAATAAAAGCTACTTGCATGTTTCCTGTTGGGGATGAAGCGGAGGTCTGCTTCCTTTTCCTTACAGATGCAGACCTTGTGCTCACCTTCTGGATAACAAATTATGTGACCTCGTTCAGAAACTTTCCCTGCAGGTTGATTCATTGCCGCGGATTGAGTAGCTGAATTGCTAACAAACAGTGATACGACTGCCATAGCTTTCTATCATCTTTTAATTATGAAAACTGAGGGCTTATAATTAAATTCAAGCATAGTAAGACAATTACTGTGGGTTTTTACAGGGCTTGCCATGTTATAGCTCACAAGTCTGTTAAAATAAGATTTAGAAATAATATATTTTTGTATTTATTATATAGCTGAATGTTAAAATGTTCTGCAGCAGTCTATATTCAGTTCTTTCACAATACACCATGAAAATTTAGAGACATAGTTCAGTGTTAAAATTCAGATATAACAACATTCAGATGCATTGCTCAGGGCAAAATACAGCTGCAGATTCTAAACTATGATTTTCCAAACCAAAAGGATAATCTTTCAAGAAGCAAGCTATCTACTAGCACAAGAAGATAGTAGGATACAGATGGATGTATTTTGCTGTTATTACTGCAGTATTTATGTGAATGAATTCCATTGGAAAAAAATCCAATTCAAAAGCAAGATGAGGGAGAATTTCAGCTCATAGTTAGAAAAAATAACTCTAATTGCATTTCAAAAAAATCCAGTTTATATATTATTTTAACTGACTGACCAGGTCTTTTCTCTCTTGAACCAGTCTCTTGAATCTCTCTGAGTGAGCCATGGGAAGTAAAACATCACGGTTCAAGGAAACATAATACTGCTACATTGTCCTACTAGCCTCAGGCATGCTTCTGCTCCTTTCATGCTTGCATAAAAGCTAGGCTATTTTGGGAATCAGGAATTTAGTCCCAATGTAATGCTTTAATTTGTATTTATTTTTCTTTTCTTTTCTTTCTTTTTTCTTTTCTTTTCTTTTCTTTTCTTTTCTTTTCTTTTCTTTTCTTTTCTTTTCTTTTCTTTTCTTTTCTTTTCTTTTCTTTTTCTTTCTTCTCCTGTCTTTTCTTTTCTTTTTTCTTTCTTCTCTTGTCTTTTCTTTTCTTTTCTTCTTTTCTTTTTTCTTTTCCTTTTCTTTTCTTTCTTTTCTTTCTCTTCCTTTTCTTCTCTTTTCGTTTTTTTTTTTCTTTTCTCCTCTTCTCTTCTTTTCTTTTTTCTTTTCTTTTCTTTTCTTTTCTTTTCTTTTCTTTTCTTTTCTTTTCTTTTCTTTTTCTTTCTTTTTTCTTTTTTCTTTCTTTTCTTCTTTTTTTTTCTTTTCTTTTCTTTTCTTTTCTTTTCTTTTCTTTTCTTTTCTTTTCTTTTCTTTTCTTTTTTCTTTTCTTTTCTTTTCTTTTCTTTTCTTTTCTTTTCTTTTCTTTTCTTTTCTTTTCTCTTTTCTTTTTCTTCCCCTTTCTTTTCTTTTCTTTTTCTTCCCCTTTCTTTGTTTTTCTCTTTTCTTTTTTCTTTTTCTTTTTCTTTAATCCAGATTAGATACAACATTTTAGTGGACTTTGCCAATATTTTGAAAAAAACTTATTTTCACAGTTATACAAATGAATAAAACAATCCCACAGGAAAAAAAAAGTGACATTTCTCAAAAATTCCTTTTGCTCTAGTGCTATGAGGCAAGCAGTTGATATTCCTTTGATACCAGATAAAATACTGAATAACACAGTTAAAAATTCATAGATTTATGTATCAGCAGCCAAGCAGGATAATTGTATAGTAACTTAGCCTCTTTTGCAATGCTGGAATAAAAAGAAATAATGGGACAGAGACAGTACAGGCTGACATAGTAAACAGCAGGAGAGGTCCAAGGAGGAGGCTTGTACTGCAGGAAGCCTCTGAGCAGTAGGCAGAAATCTGGAGTAGTGAGAAGGTTTAAGAAGCTAGTGACAGGGCTTAGAAGAGAAGGGACTTGGGTCTGACTAGAATGTAGGGACAAGTCTTTAGGGGCTGTGGGACAGTCACAAAGTGGTGGAACTGAAATGAGGAGGCAGTAGCCAAGAGTGGAGGATCAACGGAAAGAGACAAGTGAGGAGTAAGACATCTAAGTTAGAAGGGGTATCAAGAAAGTGAAGAAGTCAATGGCAAGGACCGAAATTCTACGCATAGTGGCAACTGCTTATCAGGGGAACCAGTGTAAGTTCAATGTAATACATGAAAAATTCTCATTGACTTTGGCAGCCTTTGGGTAAATTAAAGTTCTCTACATTGTAAATATCATTACTTCCAAATTCAGGGAATATAGGCAGGATTCAAGTCCAGAATCCTAGAGATATTCATCTGGAGTGGATTCACCATGCTGATAATACATGATGAAATTGGCGTCCAAATATGATCAAAAGATGGGCAAGGAATGGTTGCCTGACAAAGTGTACTGCTAATACACATGAAGGTCAATATATATATGTCAGGAAATTCAAAGTAGAGGGTGCTTAACAAGAACATTTTGTGCAAGGCATTTCATTACATCTTTTGTACTCTCTTAACTACCGAAATTAACTCATTTTCTTGGCAGATGAAATTTTCCATCATACAGTTTCGTGGCCTTGCTAACTTATCCACAGCCCTATAAATGTAAGCAAATCCTTCAACTACATTATCGCTGAAGAGAACTCCTTGCTGCAAAACTAGTTTAGATCTAGTTAGAGAGACTGTGTGCAGATGGGGGCTCAGTAGGTATGCTCATGCTGCTCAGCACAGAAATCCACCTTGCTCCATCCAACCAAATGTAATTATCAGTTAGGCTTTTGTTTGTTTGTTTGTTTGTTGGTGTTTTTTATCCCCCAGGTATGGCTTTCAAGAGAAGGAGTTATAGTATAAACAGCCAGCTTCAGGGAAGCCAGCAGAATTATTTACTGATAAGATTTCGCCAGTACTCCTTGCAGAGATCTTTCATTACTTGCTTTGAGTCTAAGGAAATTCTTAAAGTCACAATAGTCAGAATGAAAAAATAAGTTGTTTCAACTTTCCCAGGAAAATAATTCTGCAAATTTCTGTATTTCAATGTTTCAGAGAAATTTGAAAATCCAGATAGTAAATTATGATTTTGCATATGTATTTTTATGTCTATCCAATAGCATTTTGAAGCATCGCCTGTTTTGAACTCTAAAGTTCGTAGTACAGATTCAAACTTGAATCAAGCCATTTTATTCTCAGTTTTACTTAAGGGATTCCAATTTTAAGAAATAATTTCTCAGTAATATTTATCTGCTGATTCCTGAAATTCTCCATGCAGAGAAACATTTTTATAGAGGTTTGCAAGAGTTCTGTCTCTTAAGTTCCTTTTCCAGAGTCAAAGCCTAACTCTAAGTAGGTAAGAGGCAAATGATATCTTAGAATAGAAAGCACAAGTGCCATGAGTTCAGTGTATATTGTCAGACAACTCATTATTTTTCCCTATGCAAAAATTGTCTTTAGCATTTTACCGTAACTGTTTGTTCTAAAACTTTTAAAATGTGGATTTTCTCTTTACGGATTAGCTAGAACTTGCTGCTGTGGTTGCTGCCCTTGGTTTTTTTAATCTTCTCATACAGCTAGCTACTTGTTTGACAGATGATTGCTGAAGGGAATGATACACAATGATACCCAGCCACAGCAAGGTTGCCAGTGGCTCATTCACAAACAGTTATATGAAGCTAGAGATTTTTTTTCAAACATTTGAATTTAGGCAATATATACTAGCAGTGTACACCTGTGTTACTGAGTACTTGATACACTTGATATACTATGGCTGTGCTTTCACTGCTGTCAGCTGTAACAATATAACTCGTTTGCTAATACAAGTACTTTGGGCTTTTCTTCTTTTTTACTATGAAAAAAAATTAATCAATGCATTCATTATTTTCAGTTTTCACCTAAAAAAAAAAAAAAAAAAAAAAGTGAGGAACTAAATACTAATCAGCATTTGGCTTCTGCTCTCATATTATTCCTTCTAAAGAAAAGTAACTTGAAACGATGCTGTAAGGCCTCATTTGCACATTTAAGAAGTCACCACTAGTAGCCTATTGATTGAAAAATGGGTAATAACCTAGTATTTTTTTAACACTTCAGATGACATACTTCTTGACTATAATCTTTGTTATTTTTCCTCCTCAGTAGGTACCTCTCAACATTCAGCCAAAGAATAAACAGAAAAGAAGCAAACAGGGTACATTGTTCCATGCTGTTACATGTAAAAATATGAAATCCTAACAAAATCTTTAAAACATAATATTTGCAAGAAAGGGAGTTATAAAGAAGCTGGTTGTGGTGATTTAGTTCCTAGCATATAAAAAAGAATGAATCTGAAACAAATATTAAACAATATATCTCAAAGAGGTTTTTCATTTGTGCCTTACACTAATTCAGTACCTGGTTTGTTGCATGTCTGAATATATGAGACATCCTTATTTTTTCCCTGAACCCAGGGAAATGTGAGCTCTACCCCTTTTCAGATAGATTGGGCTTTTTAAGGGGGCATACTATTTCCTGAATTTCTTGAAATTTAGACTGCATCATCTTTAAATGTTTCTTCCCTTATCATGCAACAATATTTGTAGTGATTATATGAGAGCCTACACACACTTGTTTGAATACATTTTTTTGTTATTAAAGAGAATTTTTAAGACATCATACTTAAAGACTGCCCCTTGTCCGTCTTTGGCTTCCTGTTAATGTCCATGATTGTAGATTCTCATTCTTACAAATCAAGACACAAAAATGTGCCTGGATACAACCATGTAAAGATCAGGTGACACTAATAATAATTAAGATATTGTTAAGATGTTGTTGAAAGCTCCTAGCTAAGATAGTGTAAGTAAAACTAAGAATGGAAAGATACAGGAAAATCTGAAATTAATCAGCTGAAAAGTAAACAGAAGTGCTGCTACAACTCCCAGAAACAGATACTGAACAAAGACACATCTATTTAAGACTGCATCATATACATCGGTGTATGGTTATTGGCTTGCCATGACAGCCACAGTTTCAGAGTTTAATTTGGGTAAATAGATTAGAAGAGAAAATTGTTTTCAACTGGCAGGTATGTCTGTTTTCAGTTAAGATAAATTGTTCCACCAAATAACTTATATCGACAGGCTTATGAAGAAATAAATACTTTTGTGAGCTGAGGTTATTTTATTTATTTAGATATTTTCATATCAGGTGGTGAAGCCATAAGTTCTGACGATTCATTGTGTTGTTAGCAGCAACCTAGATTATAGAATGTCTGAGTTGCCTAGGCTACAGTATATATCTTTTTCAGAGGTATGAATTGTACAAATAATAGAAAATACCTTGCTTCTTTTAAGCTGCTGCACAAGGTTATATAAGAGTCTGGTAATGCTCATCCAATGATTTTCCAGACAAACCAAAATAGTGGCATTGTTGCTCACTCATTCCTTTTTGCTCTATTTCTCTCTCCATATATCTACAGCAACTGCACTTATGTACCACGTTTGTCAACCACACAGCTGACCACAATAAAAATAAAAGTAGTTAAAATTTAGAAAAAAACCTGAAAATGTTGGTATTAATTTTGTATTGCTGCTTTTAATTCAATCTTATTATTTCCATGTTATAATACAGCCTGCAATTGTCTCATCACACATTTTTAGTGACAATATTGCCTGACTTTGTGAAATAATTATTTTAAAATTTGTTGTTACTGTTTTAAAAATGAAATTGAAAAAAGCAGTTCTGTCATAATGACATATACCCCTAGTTGTAAAATGTGATTATTATCCTCTGTGTAAACTAGCATGTAAGGCAGATAAAATACATTAGAGGTTGTTTTCAAAGTCAACACCAAGAGCTGTAACTAGATAAAATTCTCAGAATGACTTCAAGATTATGGCAGGATACACGGCTTAAAGGACTTATCAGCCTGTTTTTCTGGTATATAACGGTTTTTCCTATGCCATTTACAGCATGGGCATATCCCTGATATTTTCCATGTTTAGGTTAGGTCCTCAGGAGCAATAATCATCAGTTTACTTAGACTACCCTTCCAGTCAAGTTTCATTGATATCCTGGCTTCTCATCTTAAATCTTTTTAACCATTTAATAGTTGTACATTCTGTTCTAAGTTTCTCCTTAACTTCCTCTGACTGCAGCCAAATCTCCCTCTCCAGGTTATCTTATTTTTTTGCAATATTTCCTCTTCTCCCTACCCTTTCTATTTGTTAAGACCTACAATTGGATCAGACTTTATCTTCAGTCAGTTCCAATTCACTGTTCAGGCCAGTGTGACATATCCCAGAACCACACACAGAAGTCATGTGATTTCAGGAACAGCAGCTATGAGGAACTTCATTGCTCACCCCATATCAATAAGATATAAGAGCTGTGATCTCTCTGCAGTCTATATGGCCATTGGTGTCCAGTTTTTCATGGGAAAAAAAAAAAAAAAAAGTAGAAAAGTCCTCCTGAAAATACTCCAGCCAGACTTCAGGATCTATATCAGATGAAATGTCACTAAATCTTTTTTAACACTGAGAAATACGGTTTCCCTACTATACTTGGCAGAAAAAGCCATAATGAAACTGCTGAAATTTTCTGATGGTGTTCAGACTGAGTTTTATGATCAGTATGGATATTTTTGCTGAGATAATTAAATATTGGAAAAGATATCATTAACTGAAAGATCCTTTCTTTGTGTGTGAGATGCTGATCTCATAATTATTTAAAAAAAGGTAATAATTATTAAAAAAATAGAGAATCAATCTTCTGCTACAAACAAGGAATGGATTTCTTTTTTAGATTACTGATTTACTGAAACCTTAGTCAAAGGGCAATGATACCAACAAAATATTGCCCTTTGCCTAGTCTCCTAACATTGAAGCAAAATTTGCAAATGTGATGTCAGAGCACTAATTATACATAAAAGAAAAAAATAACTTATGTAGGTCTGGTTTATACCACACAGTTTTTGAAACTTTGCAGACACCTTCAGTGTGACCATTTAACTTTCAGCTGTACGTGAAATAAATTATTACAAATCAGAAAGAACTGACCAGTGCAAAAGGATTTTGATAAACATTAAATTCTTTAGAAGTCCTCCAAATGTAGTGGCCTAATCTTTTCTAGCCTGAAAAGCATATACTGAAAGACCCATATTTAGGTCTTCAAGATTAATTCCCTAGCCTAGAAACAGGCCTTGCCGCTTCTTGAGCTTGTCCAGGTCTCTCTGGATGGCATCCTGTCCCTCAGGTATGTCAACTGCACCCATCAGCTTGGTGCCATCTGCAAACTTGCTGAGGGTGCACTTGGTTAAACAATAGCAGTTCAGTACTCATGCTAAGGACTTAAGGATCCTTCCCTGCAAAACAACTCTTTATTCTATCACACCCAGCCCATACTGTTTCATGGGGTCATGCCACACCAGGGGCTGAACTCCACATATGCCTTTCTTAAATGTCATGTTTCTGTCTGTACATTTCTTCAGCTGCCAGGGTCCCTCTGAACAGCAGCCCTGCACTCTAGCTCATCGAATGCTCCCTGACTTTGGAATTGTATGCAAACTTGCAGGTGAGTTTCCATACCATCATCCTGATTGCTAATGAAGATTTTAAAATGTACATCCCTTGGACAGTACCACCACAAGCTACTGGGAGCTAACTGACCTTCAAATTTGTTTTTAAATAGTTATCTTCACCTTCAAAGCCTGTGGTGCAAGTTTCATTCCAGTCACGCCATCATTGAAACTAATAATACAGTGCCCTACTTGCACACTCATCTTTGTATTGCATCTGGATCCCCACACCCCCAAGGTTATAAATTACAGGAAGCCTTGTGATTGGGAAGCAGTAAAATTTAAAACTTCATGGATGAGATAGGATATCCTTCATCTTTGTTTCCTCTCTTTCCGCCATGAACAAATTAAGGTCAATAAAATTAAAATTGCCTAAAAGCTATCTAAGGATTTAGCCTGACTGGAGTTTGCCTTTAAGTAAAACAGTGCTGTCTAGAACACAAGCCACAAAGACCTGAATTGCCTATCTCAGCAAAGCCTTGGCACACTGTAACTGTGAGCTGTCAAAACAAAGCATTTAGAGATTTTGCTTTGATAGTATAAAATTCTACAGCTATACTTGAATGTATTGACTTATCTAGGATTAGTATCATAATATCAGTTAAACAGAATGTTTAAATATAATTATTTAATGCAGTTTCCCAATTCTATAAAAAGAATGGCTTTGTGTTACCAGTCACAAATTTCAGAAATATTTCAAAATTCTAATTTGCAATAAAAATAACATTTCAAGTATGTTTCCAACAAAATTAAGTTTCAATTGATTTCCATAGCTACACATTGTGATGAGACTAGTAAGACCACATGGGGAAAAAAAATATATTAGGAATGTTTTAATGACTTTCTTTCAAATCTGCACATCAATGAATTAACCTTTCCTGCATGAAGTCTTAACATTGAAACATTTTTAGATCCTATAAATACATTTTTTTGCTTAACCAATTTTTCACCTAACTTTACACTCATTAAAAACAAGTACAGTTTCCTTGGCAGGTCTCCAAAGTAGTTCTCTAAGAAGACGGTAACTTCTAATAAATAACCAGACCTCTAAGATAAATATAAACATGTTCCAAAATGAGGTCTCAACTAATTATTTTCTCATTTCCTTCATCACGTATGAAAGACCATCAATAATGGACAATGAGAAATAAAGATGGAAACTTCTCAGCTGATTTTCATATAATAAAAAATGAAAAATACAATAAATTGGAAAAATAAGCATGCCTGACACATTTCTTGGGTTAATACAGAAGTAGAAAGAAACATATCTTGACTATGCAGCAATGGGAAGGGACCTCATGGGCCTTGGAAGAGGATTTGACAGGAGTATTGGAAAAGTCTCCACATGAGAGAAGGTGCTTTTAGCATTGTGCTGAGTGGAAAAAGAATTCAAAATCCTTTTTTTTTTTTTGGTCTTCAGACTCTGATGTGTGTAACTGTCACTCTGAATCAGTTCTGGTTGCTCCACAAGGAGGAGCTGACACATTTTGGAGCATGGGATGTTTCTGAACTTACTTTATTCTAAACTTATTTTCACAGAACTGCCATGCAGAAAAGGGCTCCTTTCATCCTAGTAGTGCTGTTCTATCCACCATGGTCTGCAAACATTGACAAGGGAAGATGTTTAGGGAGACAGGCAGTACCTTTTAATAAATTATTTTCCCTTACAAAAGATATTAGTTTTCCAGAAAAACTGCTTAGTCTTATTCTTAAGCATCTATCAAGGCATCTGCAGTGTAAAATAGATCCCAGAGCTGTAGCAGCGGTTAAAGCATCTAGCACAGGAAATTTGTTAATCTGTATCACCTTGATAAACAAACACATTGAATCTTTACATGGCTTTGTAATAATTTCATATATGTATACATACATCTACACATGTGTGTCCATGCATCTGCATATGTATACACACACGTGCACATAGATGCAGACATAACTGTGTAAATTTTCTTTGAAGTATCTTTAAAATATGGTACCCTGTTGTCCTGGGTTCAGCAGTAGCAGTCATTTTTCTCCTTCTTAGTAGCTAGTGTAGTGCTGTGGTTTTGACTTTCAGCCTGGGAACAGCGCTGATAACACCAATGCTTTTAGGTACTGCTCAGTAGTGTTTAGTCCGACCAAGGACTTTCTGAGTCTCATGATGTGCCAGGGAGGAGGGGAAGCTGGGAGGAAGCAGAGACAGGACACTGAACCAAACTGACCAAAGAGGTATTCCATAACACAGCACGTCATGCCCAGTACATAAACTGAGGGCAGTTACCCAGAAGGGCAAGATCACTGCTTGGGTCAGGCTGGATATCAGTCAGTGGGTGGTGAGCGGTTGTATTCTCTTCCCTTGTTATTACCCTTATCATTATTATTATTGGTGGCAGCAGTAGTGGTTTTGTGTTATACCTTATTTACTGGACTGTTCTTATCTCAACCCGTGGGAATTACATTCTTTCAATTCTCCTCCCCATCCTTTCAGGAGAAGGGGGAAGAAGAAATGGGGGCGTGAGCAAGCGGCTGCATGTTTCTGAGTTACGGGCTGGCCTTAAACCACAACACCTGTGTCATTCATTGCCTGTTGTGCAGAATCTGTGACTCCTTTTCTATAAATAAAAGGTCACAACCATTTAAATTAATTCCATTGAGTTATCTTCAAAATAATATAGTCTCCTGAAGAGCAGAATGTCATAAATATTTATACTTGCTAGAATTATAACTTAGGATGTTTAAGAATGAAAGAGAAGGTCAAAAAGTAAAATCTTAGAAACTGTGAGAAAAATTGACATAAATAAACTATAATGCAAAAAATGAAAGAAGAAATTAATCTTGATGCCTTATTGCTATTCACCACCACATTTGGGGTACTATGTCATAGTATACTATATTGAATTCAGAGAATTTAGCTATATGGACATCAGAATTAAGCTCTTCTAGCCTTTTTTCTTTTTTTGTGTGAATTATATTACTTCTAAGGCTGATGTAAGCAGCTACAAAATGGAGAAAATAATATTTGAGAATCTGATCAAAATAGGTAAAAGAATTTTACAATATATTTTAATAAAATTTATGTACCTCTGCTGAACAAGATAATAACAAGAAACGACACATAACTGATATAAAAGTAATTACCTGCCTAGTAGAAACAGGAATGATCTGTGTAACAATGGTGGAAATTCAGCATGAGCATTGTCTCCATTTACTTCAGTTCAGATGCAGTCTTACTGGTGCCTTTATTCCCAGTATGAACACAGAGCCGATCTGACATGTTCACAGAGATATTGAAGTTGCTGGCACAATTGAAAAATACTGAGAAGTCAAAACAACAGTCAAATGGAGAAAATCAAAGTTTATGAAACAATATTATAAAAGCTAGCTTACTCAGAGAATAACTTCTAAGAAATTTGAAAAGAACAGATATCCCTATTTCACTTCCCAAGTGACACTGATTTTTAGATCAGAAATAATATGAAGGTCATTGTTGTGGCTTAACCCCAGCTGGCAACTAAGCAGCACACAGCTGCTCACTCACTCACCCAGCTGCCCACCAGTGGGAAGGGGAGAATAGAAAAAAAGATAAAACCTGTGGGTTGAGATAAGAACAGGTTTATAATTGAAATTAAGAAGAAGAAATAATAAACAAACCCCAAACAACACAAAACAAACAGTGATATACAATACAATTGATTACCATCTGCTGACCGATGTCCAGCTCATCCACAAGCAGTGATTGGTCCCTTCTGGGTAACTCCCCCCAAGTTTGTATACTGGACATGACGTGCTGTGATATGAAATACCCCTTTAGCTAGTTTGGGTCAGGCGTCCTGTCTCTGCTTCCTCCTCACTTCTTGTGCCCCTCCTCACTGGCAGAGCATGAGACTGAAAAGTCCTTGATCAGGGTTAAGTGCTACTGGGCAATAAAATTATCAATGTGTTATTGGCATTATTTATGGACTAAAGCCAAAACACAGCACTACACTAGCTACTAGGAAGAAAATTAACTGCATCCCAACAGAAACCAGGACTCTTGTGAAACATCCACAAATTAATTTGTAAAGTTTCTTAGCCTGTACATTTTCAGTCCTAATTTTTTCCTTCATTCTCATAGGAAAGGTGAACTTTTCCCAACTGACTATACTTGGACAGCCTAACCCCTCTCTGCATCATTTATATGACTTAAATATATCACACAACAATTTCTACTATAAAGAAAACTAATGAATTTCAAAACTCTTAGCTTTAGAAAACTGAAAACCCACTAGTTTTGGTTCAGAATTGAAATGAATAATGACAAAGGAAAAAAATTTTCTTGGAAAATTAACCAATAAAAATTATTATGAATTTTCCAAATTATTTACTCAGAGATGGCTCAACATTAAAGTAAGTTTTTTACATGCTATTATGTCAGAAATCAAATAATTCTCCCAAATAAATTGTTTCTGTGCTCCCCTTTTTTGTGTCTCTAAGATCAATTATAGCATCTGTTTTACAGGCTGAATCTCTTCACTGAATCTCTTCACACCATGAAGCACTGACAATTACATCCTTGCCATTGGACTTACCAAACATGGAAATACATAGCTGTATCTGGAGTCAGCTTCCTTTCATATCAATAGCTAGTGAATTCCCTGCATTACCGAATGTAATAGTGTGTCTGCAACTGGAACCATGTCTGAAATTTAAACCAAATTGCAAAGCCAAGGCTTCAGAAGAATCTCTGAAATTCTGATAGTTCAGTGAACATGTAAAAAATTCCTTCACATGTGGTATTTCTTCTGTACATGCACTCTTCCTCCAGCATTCCTGAATTCCAATTAATAGAAACATAACTCCTTCTGAAACTTTTTCCCTGTTATATGGCATCCACATCGGTAAGGTCACTAAGTTTAAAGTTCTTTGGTTTTCTAAGTTTTAATTTCATTTTTAAGGTTCCTGTGCTTTTAAACATTAAGATTATAGAATTATTTAATTGTGTGTTTCTTCCTGCATTTCTCTTGTTTAAACAGAAAATACAGTTAAAATTTTGCTTTTATAAGTATTCTTTAGAAAAATTCTGAAAATGGCAGAAGGTAAGATTTTATCTTTTGTCTATGCTCTCTTTCATGAAATCTTATGCCTATAATCCTAACTATTCTATGATTCTATGATTCTATAATCTCTTGAAGAAGACAGTTACATCGACATACTGAATCTTCTATACTGAATGAATTTGTAATCACTGAGCCAACCTTCATCCTTAATTTAATTCCACTTAGAGATGGAAGTCAGTCCTTACACCAAGATGTTTAAAGATAATTGCAATAAGTAAGGGTTACAGAGTTTGAGTGCAGGCTGTTCACGGAAAACAGCTTTCAGAGATTAAGACATGTAGAGTGAGGAAGAGGTAACAACTGTTAAAAGAAAGTTTTGATTTTTCTGGGCTTGCATTTCCAAATTGCAAATAAGAAAAGTTGTACTTTACATTACTACTTTTTGTAAAGCATTGGGATTCTGATGCTCCATTCAGCTTACAAATCTCCATGACCCTATCACATGGCTTCTGGAACAGACAGCACAGCAATTTATTAACAGTGAAATACAACATTACAAGTGTTCTTTGGACCATAATTTTTCACTTCATTATTATGATACACTAGAGAAACTTGAAAAGCTCCATTAATCCATGTAATTGTACAAAATTCACAGCTATTACCTTTCCTTAAGGGTGGAAATTGGACTACAACATATTAAAATATTAGAATATTTTAAAATTTGCCTGTTTAATAGCGATATATTACACTTGCAATAAAGATAGCTTGTTCTGAGTATCTTCCTTTCATACGAGTTATTTTTAGTTGGTATCTTGCTGGCATTTACAACTTACTAATTTTTTATTCCTGATCGAAGGCAACACATGTAGTCCCAGATACAGTGCTGAAAGTAAACACAGATCATTTTGATGAGGACGAAAGAGAGAAGAAAGAAAAGAGAGAGCAGAAGTAGAATGAATGAGGAGAGAAAAAATGTTGAAGCATAGAATACAATTAATTTCTTCCCTCATAAAATAAAAAGGGTAATATCTGCATTCCCTACAACGTCTACTTAAAACAAGGAAATGAAAAAAACACACAATTGCAGTAAACAAACCCCAAACCAGGAGTCTGCTGGGTTTTTTTTTTAACTCTACCCCAATGCTATTAAAAGTTTTCTGTGAGGGTGATAGGCTCTATCACACCAGGAGCTGAGCATTCTCAACTGGTTGACTGAATTGTCACATACACAATAATTCACCCAACTTAGTGTAAAGTATGGAGTATCTGTGTCAACAGAGAAATTATTTGTGCTAATAATTGATTTTGCATGACAGTAATGTGACTCAGTATTAAATCTCTTTGCTCCTCCAGTGAATATACTTTGTACCTGGCTTACAGTCAGAATCACTTAGAACTGTATGGTCTGTATGGTCTTTTCTTTTCATCTATTTTAAACCATCTTGAACTGCATAACCCCATAAGATCTACAATTGAAGTCATTAACCATGAAAAGGAACATTTTAATGGGACGTAATTATTTAGAGAGCTCATTGAATTTCTGCTCCGCTTAGCCTGTGAGAATATTTCTTTTTAAAAAATTAAACCTTTTCATTGATAATGTTTACTCCAGTACCTGCTTTACTATTGGCCATAATCATGTCATTTCATTATGTCACTTTCAACTGGAACAATGAAACACCCATTGGAAATTCAAGGCACAAAGAGCAAAGCTATAGGCGTATGCTGACCTTCTTCTGCACTGGTGGAGACAGATTGTTTAGAGCTGTCCTCTGATAAGACCTGCATTTTGTTGCTGTCCTCACTCTTAAAGCTCATTCTTGATCTTCCAATCTTTTTAATTTTATCACAATAAGTCAGTTGTATTTAGTGGAAGAAATCCTCTTATGTGTCTTTTAAACATAGGAGAACCATTTTTCAACGTGATCAATTATGATAGTGCTAAGAGAAAGTCACATCAATTTGAGAGCCTCCTAATACCATGCACAGAGTAAAGGTCAACACTTTCATATTTGAGTACCTATTACTACAACTTCAGAGTGCAAACTGTCTCTTCCTGTTTTTACCTCATGATAAGGAAAGAGCTTGTTCCAATTAGACCAGAGAATCCAGCTGCAAAACCCCCCAGCCAAATAAGTAATTATTTTGCTTTTGTGACTCATTCTTTTGCAAATTTCATATTGTTTCTTGTATACATATTTTTCATTTAAAAAAATACACATCAATAATAGCCAGCAAACTTTTCAAAGAGATATTCAAATGTCAGTGTTTATTTTTGAAAATACATTAAAGAATGTCAAAGATCTGAGTATTATGCAATTTATTTGGTTTTAATTCCATTAATCACACTTGCATTTGCATTGGCTGAAATAGTGGTCTGATATGCAGATTTTTTATAATAATCATACAACTATTTAATGTGACTGTTTTATATTAACATAACCAAAAAGCTGTGAAATTGGCTTTAAATTGAGTAAGCATCCATGTTTGATTGTAATTTGTCATCATAAGTTGTCAGGTATTTGGATAAATGCTAAATATTTTTTCACCTTGGAAAATATATTTCTTTCATGTTGCCAGTCTTCCTTAGCAAAAATATGACTACCTGACACAGAGTCATAATATACAAACTGTTTTCATAGTGAAACCACAGCAAATAAAGTGTTGCAGAATCACTTCAATATTCCTATCACAGCATCTATGAGACTCATAGGCAATGTCCAGACTTACTATGCCCGGTCTTACACAAAAGCCACAAACGCTGCACTGGAAATTTGTGTGTGTGTGTTAGTCAGGAGACACTTCTTGTGTGTGTGTCAAAGCAATTCACAAGACAGAAGGGCCTGAGGAAGTTTGAACGCTTGTTCGCGGTGAGCAGCGGTGAGCAGCGTGATATCGCTCTAGCAAACGGTGGGGGGCAGAGCAGTGATTGGCTCCACCAAGGTGGGGGATGTTTTCTCGTGTTATCTGCCCTGAGGCCGCGAACATTGCATGGCCGGCAACAACAAACAGCCTGGCAACAAACCGCCTGGAGACAGCAGCAAAGACACCGCGGCGGCCGCCAGAGCGCAAAATATGGGTCTGGGTTTACCTGGTGCCCCTGAGAACGAGTCTCACCTGTGCGAGGGTGCCAAAAGAGCCTGACACTATAAAGACAACCCGCCTGCAGCCGTGTGATGCATCCTTCCACCCTGACAACAGCGGAGTCACTGACTGAAAGGACCTAAAGGACTGCAACTCGGCGACAGAGAGGACATTGCTGTAACCATGGGGTGGTGACCTTAATTCTCTGTTTTCTTTTTGAAAACAGAGCAATAATTTTCTGCTTTCTTTTCCTTTTATTCCCCGTTGTGAGAAACTATGGACTAGGGTATTGTTTATTAAGATTTATGTTAAGCCCAATGTAAAGGTCACCGTTTGTGCAAGACAAGATAAGATCGCTTATGCAAACTAAGACAGCCATCAGTCACCGTTTGTGTAAGACAAGATAAGATCGCTTATGCAAACTAAAACAGCCATCAGACACCTTTTTTGCAAGATAAGATAACCGCCAGATGTTCCAGGAACCGACATAAACATGACAAAAGGAAATATGAGTGAGGGGTCAACTATGTGACAAGGGAGGAGGATTTCTTACTCAACGGCCACCGGGAAGCAAGAAACGACCCCCTAGCAGCAACACGGAAGAAAAAATGTATAAAAGGGGACTGTTTGAACTGCTTAGTGCGGCAGTTGGCGGAGCGTAGACCCCCCTGCCGTCCAGCGCTGTTTTTGCTCATATTCTACTTGCTATAATTAATAAATTTCAATTGGATTTTAGTCTGTTGTGGTCTCAATTTATAACACCGTACTTCATATCCTTTATAAGAATACGAACTTGCCAAGAATTTTGTTCCTCCCCATAGGGTTTTAGGGAAGTTTGCAATAAAACAATTTTTTTTGTTTTTCAACCTCACCATTAACTGTGGTTTCTCCCACACATAGTGTGGTAAAAAGATCTTCCACAACGTGGGATGAGATGGGTAGGGGCAAGATCTGGGTTTGTACTACTATTCCATAACTGTTACTGACTGGCAGGTTTTCTGGCATCATAGTGGGAAGCAACGGCTAGTGGATGTTTCTCTTTGGGAGCTGATAACCATCCCAAGCATGATTATTTCTTTTTTTTTTTTTTTTTTTTTTTTATCTAATATGCCTTAAGTGAAGAAGACTCAAGTCTGGCAAGTTCTTTTCCCAGTAAAAGACTTTCCCAGTAAAAAAATTAAAAGACTGCAACAAACACATTGAAATTAATTTTATGAGAAAACCAACAATCTTTCTACATCTCTCCCTTACTATTAGTGTAAGATATAAATATGCCCTAGAGGATGTGTGGCCACATTTCCTAGTCATGCATTTGTAATTCCTGTGGAGTTTCACTGTTTCCTCTCTATAAAAGTGAAGGGAGAGTTATGTTAATAAAACATTTATTTTTAATGATGCTGAACAAGATTTATCCACATCCCCTCGAAAGCTACATCTCCAACTGCTTGAAGCAGAAAAGTCACATTTGAGTACATTATGTTTGACTTTTAAGAATGTGAGTAGTTCTGCATTCACTTGCAGCTGGATAATTGTTCTGCTGTATTAAGACTAGATGCACGATCCTTCTTTCTACAACTGATCTTCAGCTTAGTATCTGCCTAGCTTAAAGCTAACTTCAGAGACCAAAAGTAGATTTTGATTAGGTAGATCCTGTGATGCTTCAAAGCATATATGGCTTCCATAGCAGTGCCATCAGTTTCCTTACCAGTGGTTAGTATGTGAATGTGTCAAACCTGAATCAGGTCTGACCTAGAAGTGGGCATATCTAGGACTTGCTTATGTCTACACCATAAAAGAAGACACTTGGGGTACTGCTGGCACTGAACTGACAGAAATGGGATGAAATACAATAGCGCAGATCAGAAGATCATTAATATAAGAAATATTAGAGGAAAGAAGAAAAACCCTGTTGTAAACTGGGAAATTGCTGGCTAGAATTGACAGAGTGGGAGAAAGGTCAAGGTGTATTAAATTAAAATCTATCTTTATGATCTGTCATGCATGCCTCTTGCCAGGAGAGAACAGCAGTGTTCAGGCTGTTGTAAAGGGCTCTGTGAGCTACTGTGGAACTCGGAGGGGGGGTGGGCAAAATTTGCTATTATGAACCAAGATATTGTAAAAGAAAGCTTTCTTTATTTACCTTAGCAGAATCTATGCCAAAAGGAAGCTATGCTTGCTTTCCAAACATAGCACAAAACATAAAACATACCTAACATATAGATAGGCAATGGCAGATTTTTAGAACTTGATCAAGTTGATCTTCCTTTCCTCTAATTTTTTTCCAGCACAATTAACGTGGGATGTTGAAGCAGAAAATAAACACAGCAAATGAGTAAACACTAAATACCTGGAGTTTTTCTATTACAAAATATCCAACTTATATTAAAAATAATAGAAAATAATATTTAAAATACTATTATTTTAATTAAATATTTGAAAACAGCAGAACAAATCAGTTCATTTCCCCTGTGACTTCTTATCCATCCTTTTTTTGTGTGTAAAGGCATTTTTTTTTCAAGTGTGATTATTTCTGCCAAGGAATCCTACAGAATGTCATCATGAGAGTTCTTGTACTTACGAGTTCGTGGAGATAGTTGGAATAAGCAAGGGGCAGGAGCTAGCTGTACTCCTTGGAACTGTCTGTGCTGTTGCAAAATTAAAGATTTCAATGTGTCCCATTCACCTTCAGTCTTTGAGATTTCCAAGTGTCAGAGATATTTTGTGGTAATTGGAGATATCCACACAATGACTTTTTAGCAGCAGTGTTCTCCAGGAACAGCAAAATCCCATGGGGCTACAGCAGCACAACCTGCAAGAGCAAAAGAGCTTGCCTCTTGTCTATTTCACCATCTGAAGATGAAAAATAATTGAATTGTGTTTATTTCTATGGCATTTAATGGCAAACTGATATCTGTCCACTGAGCTGGATTAATTGGGACTGAAGAAAATGGCAGTTCTACCTTGTAGTGTTTCTGACTTTTTCTTTTTTTTTTTTTTTTTTTTTCAGGTCCAGTGGACAGATTCCCTAGGCAATAAAAATACCTTTTGATGGTTTAAGGATAGAATCGGTGTTTGTCAAATGTCATCCACAGAAAGATACAAATGACAATCCATTAGAAGAAAGCAGTGGAACTGCCATTTTAGCCACATAGGATTTGCTACTGTCATGGTTATTCTTAGCCCTAGAAATCAGAGGTAAAATTTCATTTGCAAAACTGTTCCCTACAGTCGGTGCTTTGCATAGCTTGCTTTAACGTAGTCATGAATGATTCTTGAAACATTTCACTTGAGAGTAAATTTTAATTTTATACTCTAGATTAAGTATAAATTTCTTGACATGCAGTCTGCTGTTTCTTTTGCTTTATAGCATCATCTTACCTTTAATCATACCTTACTGCTAGCCATCTAGTTCATACATCTTGAGTGATCTGTTTCAGTAGAAGTTTTAACTTTGGTTTTTTTCTGAGAGTATTACAAGCTTTCATTAAGCAAAGTTGATGCCAAGCCAGGAAACGCTCTTTAGAATGGTTGTCATATTGTATTCACTATCAAGAAAGCACAAACAGAAAATTAAGAAGAAAATGTTGAGAACCTGTTGTTTGTAATGAAGAAACAGCATATGCAAACAAAATATCTAGCGTTTTTTCCATCTGCTACTGAAGGTGTCAAGCAAGGTAAGTTTAATGGGAAATATGGTACTTCGAACACAGCTATTTTTGTTTATACAAACTGCATGCTTTTAGCCTGTCTCTATAGTGACAGACATGCTAGTACTGTCCCATAAAAAAAAGTGTTAGACAAAAAATAACCCCTTCCTCTCTGCTCAGAGTACTCTTTCAGCAGGAAAAATTTGTGCAACAATAACTGCTGCTTCTTACATGAATAGTAAAAACTTCTGTATGTCAGAATTGAAAATAGCTCACTTTAATCGCTAAGTTATTTTGATTATAAAATGCAGCACTAGTGAAGAATAGTCTGCTGGGAGGACATAACAAGGTTTGCTATGATCAAAATACTGTTAGAAGTTGGTATTCACTGCAGTAGAGTACGGTTGCTGATAAAGCACAATTTTCCTGTGCATACCAGTTTATACCAGATCAAGGGAAAGCCCCCTGTTACCTTTGCTGTTCTCTTGGTGAACCATTTCTTGATTCCAATATTGGCCTCGAAATAATGTTCAGAATTAATGTTTGAAGTTTTATGACAATGTCATAAAACAAGTACATGTTTTAAAACGAGTCAAGGTAAAAAGAAGTATTTCTCCTGTGCCCTGTTTTTCTTTCTTTATGCAGTCTGCTACACTTAGCAGTAGAAATAGAAGACAGCAAATCTAATGCAGAAAAGTGAAACCAAGCAATGGCCAAACAGTGGAAAGTAAAGACAGTACACATTCTTGATGACAAAAGATGTCCTTTTCTAACCCAGTGAGTGGGAATGCCAAGTTTAGTGCTTATGTAGAGTACAAAAGGACATTTTATTCCTTGAAGTATTGTTCTTAGTATCTTAGAGACAAATATGTAATGGAGACATATAAAATTATAATCTTCTTAAACCTCCCTCTCTTTCTCCTTCTCTCATATGTTTGCTCAAGAGGAGCCATAAATTGACTCTTAATAGACACAGCTCTTAGTGTAGTCTGGCATTTGTACATTACATTCTTTACTATAAAACATTTCTTTTGGTAGAAAAAGCATTCATTATTAATAACTAATTTAGTCAATATTTAATACACCTCGATTCTGAAATATAAAATTATTGATATAAAATATTAATTAACAATCAACATGCTGGAACTGTATCTCATTTAATTACACTTAAAATTAAACAATGTAAGTCAATAATACATTTTGGTAAGTCTTAAGACCAGGATCAGTTTAAATTAAAATACAGTAGACTGCACATATCTTGGTTGTAGCAGCTGAGATGGACAAGATGAAGTGTTTGAGGTGTTAGTACAGAGAGCATCATTCTAACAACAAAATAAAAGACGTAGATTATGAATATGTATAAGTATTCAGGAAAAGTGTTTGACATGTCAAGGCTGAATATTCTTTGATCTTCTAGGTATTCATTATTGCATTCATTGAAAAAAGATGTGTGAATGCTGAAAAAAGTAACAGTAGGGTATATAAAGAATTATGAATTTTACAAGACCCCTTGAAAAAAGTACTGGATGTGCTCATTTGAACATACTAACTTTTTTTTTTTTTTTGGCTTTATCACTGGCATCACAACCTGATGTACCCACTTTGTTTTGGTAGGCATTTATGGTTCTTTAAACTATGACAGCTTAAGCACATATAAGCATGTTATGTTAACAGCGTTGAAACACTAAGATAGAAGAGTCTGTCAGCTGAGCCTTGTCCAGAGCAGTGCCCATTTTTATTTTTAACAAGACATTCAGATATAAAATGAGATATAAACAGAACTGATGATGACATTTAACCTAGAAATGTGTTGGTTCTCTAACAAAAAAAAATTATTAAACTTCAGCTATTTTATATATTTAGATATTTGCATAGCTACTGTATATTTTATTCATTATTAAAATTCTATGAAGTATTGAAACATACAAGGTAAAAAGCTAACCTTCCAGTATATTAACTGCTTTTTGTGCTTTGATACCAAATTGGTTCTGTGTATCTTTAGGCATCCAACAGAGGAGCAGGAAGATTAGCTATGTTCTACTTCTATAAGGAGGACAGGATGTCTAGATTCTTAAGTGGGAGATCAGCCTGTTATTTGGGGGAAGTAAAGAGAGGACTAAGAGGACTTAAAGAGAGTAAGAGCTACCTTGGCTTGAGAGAAGTTGAATTCATTCAGCTTTCTCAACAGGCTTTTCCCAAGATGACTAATTGCAGTGAAGTTGGGATCCTGTCCTGAATTAAGTAAAAAAGTAATAATTTTTCTTCAAAGGCTGCAGAAAAGCTGATGAGCTTATCTTTCCTAGTCTTAAGTCATTATCTCACTGCAGGCCTTAAATAAAATAAAATAAACCCAAAAAAGTAGAGAGAGATACTGTCTGACTGGCCCAAAGACTCTTTTCTAATAAAGAATTGTGAGATGAAACCCTGACCTTTTTTAATTGGACATTGTGGTATGATAAAGCAAGGCCAGAAAGAAAAATTGCTTTTGTTTCAGACCTAAATGAGGTATATTGTATCACCCTCTGGAACACTCAGATACATGACTTGGATGATTCAGGGAAGAGCTTCCCTGCAAAACCTTGTTTCCCTCTTCTCTTCCTTCCTCTGTTGCATTAATGGAAGTTATATGCATCTCCATAGACCCAGCTGAAACACACAGAGAAAGTAAGTAGGTGATCGTTGTAGGTCACTTCCCACTATTCCAACTCAAGTATTCTAATTATAAACTTTATGAAAGCTATGCTGATTAACCCTATGGACTGGTGTCTAGAAGTCTCACAATTCATGATGATGACAAAAGAAAGAGGATCGGCTGAGCTGATCAGTCACAACTTCACATGGACTTTTATTCATGAGGTCCATGCTGTGGTATCAGAAGAGGCATGCATTTCAGTTTTGGACATGGAAGGTTTTGGACTCGCACCTGCAAATGTTGCATACAATTGCAAGAAGCTATTGTATATGATTCTTTTATGGTGATTCCTCAGTGGAAATCCTGTATTATCCACCATGTTTCAGCATTTATATTTCACCAGCTTCTTAATGCTTTACATGGCACTATAGGAGTTAAGGTTTGCTTTACAGCCATCAGTTGAAACTATTTCATGTGAATCATAATGTTATTTGATCCCTACATTTTCTAACATTCTCCTTTTAGGTATTCAGATAGTTAAAGAAACAAAATAAATAAAAAAAATTCTTCTACTTTTTAGCACTGTGCTCATTATGCAAGTCTCAACTTACTGGAAGAAAAGAATAAAATCTCTTCTGTATGGTGCTAATTCTCAGAGCTTTCATGACAAGATAATGAGTTCTGAAATTGTTAAAGGAGCAAAATACCACATCATTACTTCTAGATATAAGCACCTCAACGTAGCTTCCCAAAATACAGGTATGAATAAACAGAGGTCAGCATAAGTGCATTTTAAAATAAGATAAATGAGTAGTTGACAGTTGACTGACATATAATAGTGACCCTATTCAGAGCAGTTACCTAAATTGCCTCAGTGATAAGTAGCAGTGGAATAGTTTTATCAACTAACACTACATCAGTTTAATAAATGAAAATCATAGAACCTCAGCAGGGAGTTAAGTTTTTTCTAGCAAAAGGGTAGCAGGTAACTACTGAGATGTCTTTCTCCACATAGAAAAAATAAAATAATTTTTAAAAGGCAAAATTTCATACATTATGGTAGAAGTAGGGTAGAATGGGAAATTATATTCACCACTTTAAGTGCAAGAATTGTGTCTGTATTTCAGCTACATTAGCAAAAAATCTGAGGTGTGTTTAATTTCACAACCAATGCCATTAAAATGAGATAGAGGGCTATGCTGTGTTTAGTAACTACATCCAAAGATTCCTGTGTGTGCCAGCAAAAAAAAAAAAAAATCTGAGAGAAGAAAGCTATCACTGAATGCAAAACCAACAGGGAACTTCATAATCCCATAAATACAGTATGTGGAAGGTCTACCTCTATGTTTTGTTGGTACTAACAGAAACTATCTGTGCTAATATCCTCTGTATGGAAAAATGAATAGACCTCTTGTGTCTGCTGTTTTAAAAGGTTTGACATCTCACTAAGGAAAAGCAATTACTCCTGTTCCACATAGCTTGGCTGATCTCTTAGTCTGGGATAAGTGCCACAAGTTTTTTGTTCCTATCTTTCCATACATTAGAGAAATTTAATTTATAGCAGCTGCTTCTGCAGTTTCTGACCTCAAAATCAGGCAGAAAATGAAGAAAACTTTAAATACATGAATATTTCCATTGTACTTACAACTTCTATGAGAAGAAATGCTTAAAATAACTGCAGAAAATGTTTCTTAATCTAAAGACATACGTGCAAAAATGAAGTTTTATTATTAGAAGCTGCACCTATCAGGGTACTGTTTTTTCAAGAAATTCATAGATTTTTGGGACGGGATGATATTCTTAGATTATCTATTATTTTGCCTATTCCAGGCTGCTTCATTCTCATAACAACTTCTTTTGGCAAGACCTGTGGCCTGATTTGATGTGAAGAGAAACATGAAGACGTAAAGAGATGCATTGCTATTCTTTTAAAAGGATTGCCTTCACTTTTTAAGTGATATATTTGATTACCAGTTTGAAGGAGGCCAACTTTACTATCCATCTACTTGTTCTTGGTATGCCTTTCTCCATGCAGTCCAGGACCCTGACAGTACTTGTATTTTCTCTCTATGATGACACTGAGTCACCGTAACCCACCCATCTTCCAATCTTGTTTCCACTAAAATAAAGTGCTCGGAATGCTTCTGCAGCATTTCTTACAAACCTTGTGTGCATTTGTGGCATTTTATTTATCCCTTTCTAATATTTTAATGTCTTTTAACAAAATGACAAGAGTGCAGGCTGTTTCAAGACTGTGGAGGCATATCCTTGCATCCTGTATACTACTTCACTGTCCAGGCAGCCGAGAACCATTCTAATTCTTCCCTTTTGCACAATTCCATATGCTTTTGCTTATGTTTTATTACAGCCTGATGTACCACTATGGACTTGCTTTACAAGTCATGGTATCTTAGTTTATGGATATGGTCTATATTTCTTATTCACAGGTGTAGGATCCAGAATTTGATTATTAAATTCTTTTTTGCTTGGACTGGCTTGGTGCTCCACAACTCATATATCCTCATCATTTATCTTTCATTCAGTCTTTTTAACTGCACATTTTACTGGCAGTGATTTTATGTTTTCTTCTAGTTCAACAATTAAATATTGAACAATGTTGGAAGTTACAATGCCTATGGGGTGTCAGTAGAAATTCACATTAAAAGATGTATTTCAACTATCAACAGCTTCCTGAGAAGTCACCTGATTTGTATTCCATTTAATCTTTATATTACTGATTTCAAATACAGCTAATCTTTATTCCAAAAAATATACAGTACTTTGTCATGAATACCTTACAGAAAGTTCTTTAATCTGTGCTGTTATCATTATCAAATATATTTGTAATTTGAAAGAGGGGAATTGAGTTCGTTTAACAAGATATATTTTCTGCAAAACTATGATTGATTAGCATTAGCTATAATTTAATCCTTTAATTCTTTGCTAATTAAATCTCCTAGCTCTTTTTTCATTATTTTGGCTGGGATTCAAACCAGCCTACATGGTCTTGAATTACCTGGTTTTCCTTGCTAACTTTCCATTAACACAGAGAGACAATACAACATTTTCAGTGTCTGGATCTTTTAATTTCTGTTTTTTCTTTGGGATTAAAAAAAATGGAAAAAATAATAGAAATAAATGTCTTAACCAACTGCTACATGACTCCATTATGATCACACACTTGTAAATGTTTACCTCCACTGTACATGGTAGAGTGTTTTCTTTGCTGTCAACTACTTACTAGTGGCCTTCAGTCTACTTCAGTAATTCTCATGCGATAGGGGGATTATAATGCTGCTTTACAAAACATGACCCAAAAGACCAGAAGGCTTTACTTTATGTTAACCTTATGTTAAACCTTCTCAGTAGCAGACCCACTGCAGGTCTATTGACAAGATCCTTATTAATACTATTACATCTTTATGAAACATGTCTGTATATGTATTTGTTATAAATTTATACATAGACATGAGTATGAGACAATGCCATAAACTGTTCCCCACCTATCTGAATTTTTCTTTTTTTTTAAAAAGTTCCTCCAACTACTTTGATATGCCAGCAATTTCTAACAAAGTATCTAGTGGTTTTTTACTCATCAGTTCTAGTTATGACAAGTGTTATCAAAGCTTTTTTCAGTTGTGAATGTCTCTAGTTCATCCTAGCTTTTATTCTGTATGACTTACAATTGTATCTTTAGAACTTAAATATTAATGTTGTGTCCGCATTAATTTTTTACAATCTATCCACAGCTTCCAAGTAGATCATATAGAGTTTTCTCCCTTTCAGATCCTTTTTAAGATCCCTGCTACCCTCTCTAAATTTCGTTCTGCTTTACTGTGGGACAGTTCTAACTGTGTGAATGCTTAGCAAAACTCTTAGAAAGCCCTGTTCAGACTTCAGCAGGGAAACAGTTCTTAACTATTTGTGACCCAAAAAGAATGAACCTGAACCTGAGATGGTTGGTCAGAGGGGAGCAAAGAGGTGCTATTCATTGAACTCAGGACTAAAAAATAAAATTTAGCCCTTCTGAAGGATTTTGTTTTCTAGAAAGCTGAGATTTTAAGCAGTTATTGTGATGCGCTTGTACTTTAGTTCCGAGTAGAAGGGATTTTTAAATATTCTAAACTGTCCTACAGGTGCCAGAACTTCACCCACCTAAACAGATTTGAAACTAATATGCTTTCTAGTCTGGGTTTGTTAAATACAACACAAATTTCATATATTTCTTTTGAGTGGATGTTTAGAGCATTTCAAACCTTGGGCTTTTTCTCATGTAGTGAGAATGACTTGAGAGGTCATATAATAAATCCACACTCTAATAGATGCAAGATCTGCCCTGCAATACTTTGAAATATATTTGGTTTCAGTCCTTTGTTTTTACCATAAACCCCAAAATAGCAATTACTTATATATAATGAACAAGAATGCGCAAGGAAAAGCTTCTCTGACTTTGCTATATTTGCATGGTACAGATATTACATGAACTATTTTATACCAGCTGAGTGTGTAAGAAAAGAGAAGCTCCACTTGTTCCAATATGTAGAATTACAGCATGTCTTTGGTCTTCACTGTACAGTTCTCACAGAAACCAAGATTTGCACATATTTATGACAAAAAAATAAAAGGAAAATCCTGACTTTGATGAAGCAGTGGTAAAGTTACTATTAATTTAGGGGAACCAGCTTTTAGCATGATCTTGGCTATATCTGTACAAGTAAATGAAGCAGAGTACGGATTCTTCCTTGGTTGTGTGCCTGACATAGCTCTGTTCATGCTTACATGCCTAAACATGTTTGTTCACCATACCAAACAATAACATGTTCAAAATATTCATTTGGAACAAATCCTAAAAGGTGCTGTGTAGTTTCTGTCCAGGGAAGTGTTGCCATATGTTAAGGCAGGGACAAAAAACACAATAAGAATTCAAGACATATGGACAGTGTGAGCCAATGCTCAGGCTGTGCTTTGTTTTAGTAATGTAAGCACAGGCAGTGTCTGCTTTATTTCACTAGCATGTAAGTCAAATTTCCTCAGGAAAATTCATGAGTACAATTCAAAGATTTTGTTGTTTCAAAAGTTACATGAGCCCTAAAATGAATAGAGAAACCTTATGAAGCACCAACTGTGATCCTGAATTTTCAGATAATTTTGACCAGAAAAGAATCTCATAAAGCAGAATGATATAACCTAATTTGGGTAACATTTCATCTATATCTAACTTAATAAAAATGCAAAGAAACAAGCACACTTTCAGTGTTATTTTTGTGGTCCATGTTAGACATCTATATCAGTATGATAACAGTTTTAGGAAATGCCAATTACTTTCTAAAGTAACGGGAAACTCAGATAACTATCTAAAATGCAAACATTTACATTTTGTCAGATTAATTCCACTTGAAGTGACCTGATTTTTATGTCTTATCCTCTTGTTTGAGTCCCACTTTAAGATGAACTGTACTGCAGATAATCAAAAATGTTACTGTACACCTGTGTCGCTTGTGTCAGACCTTTTATTAATGGATAAACAGCAAAATTTTCCTTTCGTGAAAATTTTCCTTTAGTGAAAAAACATGGTTTAAACAGAAGGTATCATGTTCTGAGACAGAATCAGTAGCCTGGAGCAATTCCCTTAAAGAAGTCTTGGAGCTTCCTTATCAAGTTGTCTTTAACAACATACAAAACTGAAGGATAGCATTATTAATCTTTCTTTTTTCAACCAGTCATGTGATAACTGGGCATAAAATCAGTTTCAAGATGAATGATATCTAATGCAGCTTTTGTAGAACAGGTGCAACATAACCTCCCATTTTAGCACGAGTTATTGATCACATGTTATTGGAAGGAAATGCACTGTACTTATTTTTGGTAGTATTTACAAACAACTTTTGTGGACTTCTACCTTGTGTGAGCAGTAGTCAGATGAACAGAAAGTTTGTTTCATGTTTATCAAGGAATTAATGCTTTTTTCAAGCAGGAATCCAGCAAGGATACCCACAAGAAATATTCATGTAGGTGAAACAACATGAGGGCAACTTAGTTTTCTTTGCAGCATATTGAGGTCTTTTTTTCCACTTTTGACTTCTAAACTCAGGAAAGAAGAAAAGGTATCTCAGAAATTTATTCAGCTGTCTAAAATTTGCTATATAAAATTCTGGTAGACATTACAGATCTTTGAGAAGGATTTAAATGGAAACAAGTAGAGATTAAAAGCTGACATAAGGATTGTATTCAGTATGTAAGAGATGACATCAATGTGAAAAGGTAAATATTGGGTGATAATGGATTACAAGATGACCATACTGGAGGACTACACAGTCATAATAACAAAAATGAAAAAAACGGTGTGAGAAAGTTGGAGTTGTGCAGAAACAACGATGGGAAGACCACTGTGGCTGTTATTTTAATAGATGTATTGAGCTGCAGGGTTGAACCTACCAAGAGGTCCTTTTCAACCTGAATGATTCTCTGTTTCTCTGTTTGTCTTCTTTATCTTGGTAGGTCTAATGGTGATAAAGGTATAGAAGATACATGTATAGCTATATAGTTATTAAAATATTCTTGAAGAATTTTTTTTTTAACACTAACTCTTTTTACCTAATTAGATATCTGCTTCTCAGTGACATATTGCCAAACACACAGGCTGTATGCCCAAGCGCTGGTAGCAAGTAATATGTTCCCTTGGTATGCTGTAAAATGATGATGAAGTTCTACTTAGAGGAAAGATCTCTTCTATTCCACCTTGCAAGATACAGCAAGAGCGGATGATGACTGCTGTCACTGGAGGTCAGTGCCTGTAAGGTTTAAGCAAGCCTTTTGACATGAACTCTTTCATCAGTGATCTGAGTACTTTTGCCCTGTTGCAGTACCACGCTTTTGAATTCATCATTTAAAATACAGAGACAGGATGTTATCTCTGTTTTGTATCTACTTGACATTCCAAAGGAAGACTTTATTCTAAAGTATATTACTATCATATTGCCTTTTATAACCCCATATTCAGTGAAGAAAATGCAAATTTAGCAAATGGATTTGGGCAATGCTTGTAGGCATATGATTCAAGTATATTAAATTACTTGTGGTTAATTTGAGAACTTTGGATAATGTAATACAGTAAATGAATATGATTAGTTTAATCTGAAGAACCCCATTAATAATGCACAATAAGTGCTTCTCCTGCTTTTATGACTTTATGGCACGTTAGAAGGGTTTGTTAATGTTGCTCTAATTGTCATTTTGAATATGGTTAAGCTTTCTCAGTGTTCTAAGCTAAATATGAAAAAAATTTGATAATCCTATGAAGTAACAAATCTGAAAGATACATGTGTTTTGGTAATCCTTTTGTACATCCATCAAAGTTCATGAATAAGTCTGGACATTAAAATCTAACTATTTCAAAACATCTCAAATTGTTTTAAATATTATCAGATTCGTCACACAGAAATAAGCTTCTCTGAAGTGTCTTACCAGGCAGTCATTCTGTGACTTTTCTGCAGATGATGTTTGAAAAATCCTTCCTTCTGTGTCAAATTAATCAAGCTAAAAATACTCTGTTTAAGAAGCTCGAAACTTAGCAACATATGCTGTGACTTCTAAATATTTCTGAATTTCAGCAGCTTTAGAAATCAAATATTCTAGCACAAAAAGTGATGACAAGACTATATAAAGGAACTTCAAGAATTTGCTGTAATAAGTTGAGAAAAATCAGTTCTGTTGTTTCAATCAGAGTTTGGCATTTCAGAAGTTATCCATTTTGTTCTTTGAACTCTCTTCAATAGAATTCTCAATAGTCATGGATTTTAAGATAAGAACTAAGCACTACAGCAATGTAGCCTGTCTGAATTCACCCAGAATTCAGCCTACAACATTTCAACAAGTACTTCCAAATTACTCCTCTCTGTCCGACATGTGAATATCACCAAGACAAAAATCTTGTACTTATGTCTATCCTGACTCTAGGTTTGCAATATTTTTTTTTTATTTTTTCAAATCAAATTATGAGGTAAAGTATGCTTAAGTTGATTTATAAAGAATAAATTAATTAAAAAATGCTGCAATTTTGCTTTAAAATCCTGAATTCTTTTGAAAAAGAAACTGAAGGATGGCACCAGTGTACCATGCAAGTAATTATATTTGATAGATTATTTATATAGCATAGACTCTAGTGGACTCTAGACAGTCTGTGACCATGTGTGACCCTTCATGATGAAGCTAATATGAACTCATAATTGAGGTGCAAGCATGACATGGTCAATGGGATACTGGAAGGAAAAGGTGATGAACAAGTCTGAACAGAGATAGATGGGTCAGAGCAAAAGGGAAATTTGGGTAAGAAATCTCCTCTAACAAGAAAGTGAAGGATTCTTAGAGATTTCTTTTTCTCACAGAGATGGCAAACAGTTTTAGTAATCAGAAGGAAGACACAAGGAATAAAATGTTATCAACCAATAGGTTTTCAGTAGAGATACAAATACTCTCTCACTGGGTTCTTAATAGTGCTGAGGTCACAGAATCACAGAATTGTTAAGCTGGAAAGAACTTCCTGAGATCAGCTATTCCAAACCCAATGTCCCCCGTGAGCTATTTTTTCAGCAGCTCTTTCAGCCTCTCCTTCTATAAGAGGTGCTTCAGTTCCATAATAATTTTTGTGCCTTTCACTGGACTTGACCCAGTAAATCCATATCTCTCCTATATTGGGGAAATCAGAACTGGACTCAGCAGTCCAGATGTTGCCTCACCAGTGCTGAGTAGAGAGAAAGAATCACCCTTGAATTGCTGGAAATGTTCTTCCTGATGCAGCTCAGGACACTGTTGGCCTTAACTTCCACTACAGTTCACTGCTGGTTCATGGTCACCTCGTTGCACTGCTACAGCACTTAGTACTAGTAAGGGATAAAAATTATGAGTTGTAATGCTTGAAGTCCTGAAGAGTTGCCCAAGTCACAATTTTGTAAATTTTGTGTTTAAGCTTAAAATAATGGACAATCTTATGAAAGACTGAAATATTTGTGATTTATCTTAGCTAATTTGGATGAAATGGATCCTCACATAATAAATATAACTAGCAAGAACTTGCCAGGAATAACATAGGTTTTATTTCTCCCAAAACACAATGTCAAATATTCACATTTCCAAATGCAATGGGAGCATTTCAGATGTACTCAAAATGGTTCCTAACTGTGTAATCTGTCACAGTGAGGAATTAGAATGAATTAACTGAGAGATAAAAACCCTGTCCCACGCAATTACAGATGCAGGACTGGCACTGCCTGTAGTCGCAGTGCAGCACAGCAATGTTTCTCAGTCTGGGAGACAGCATCAGGGGTGTTTGTAACAAGGACAGCTAACAGCAGGGGAAGCCACTGTGAGCTTCTTCCCATGGCAGGTGAGACGGCCTCTGCTATTTTTATCTTTTTGTACAGAGACGTGGTCTACATTGCAGAGATCAGTCATTATTAGTCCCCATGGTGTGAGTCCTGGGTTTCAAGTAGTGCTGTCCTTGCCAGGTGTGGGATTCAGAAAGCATGCTCTCTGCAAAAAACACAAGCAGCATGAGTGTGAGATTGTAGGGGTTATTGCTTTACCCATGCTGATACAGGAGCTGCTTGCATCCCTGGTTAGTCTTTCAACAGAAAAAGATAAAATACAAGTTTTTAGCTTTGTTTTTCTGGCTGTATTGATTTAGGAGACATTTCTGGATAGAAAGCATATAATCCTACAAATGCTGCATTTCCCTGCATGAATGTTGCACTATTATTTATTATCATTACTAGACCATCAGGCATATGAAGGAGTAATGGAAATACAAAGGCAACCAATATTAGACAAAAGTCACATATTCAGAAAATAAAGAATACTGAAACACCTGAACCCCGAAAATGTGCAGATTATTCCCTTGAAATAATTGCGTCAGTGCTTGATGACTTTCTGGGAAATGTGGTAGTGCCAAGGAAGCTATGTGTCTCAAAATAGGAATAATTGGAATAAGCTGCATGTGCTACATAAAAGGGGATACCTTATCATTTGATATATTAATTTTTCTTTCATAAAACTTATTAATTTCTTTTCACCGTTTTAACAACCATTTAAATAAGTAAAAATTCATGAGAAAAAGAAGATGCAAACTGAAAATAAAAATAGCATTAAAGATTACTGACACAGTATTACGGAAAAAATTAAAAAAACAGGTAAAATGAAGTGTTAAATCTGTACTTTTTCAAATTTTATTAGCTCAGGTGATTGGGGGAAAAAACTGAGTAGTTTAAACCCACATAGATCATGAATGGCTAAAAGTGATTCCCTAAGCATGCAGCTTTTTTTTTTTTTTTTTCATGTTTATCATAGCAAATAGCTTGGGAATGCTTCTAAAAATACTTAAACATTTGTATGACTATGCCACTAAATGCTCTGATGCAAGAAGAGTAATGTAAAGCAAAAAAGTCCGTCTTGAGATTTTTAAAGGTTACAAATGATGAAGACCATCATCTTCCATCCAGCCTTGTTGAAATTTAGAGTAGAAGGCAAGACCCCGTGCAAAACAACAACCAAATAAACAAAATCACAATTGTCTCACAAAGCCAGACTGGTGGTCCTTCTACCTCAGTATCCTACAGTGATTCGCAACACATTCAAATAGAAATGGACTAAAGTGTGAAATGCTGCTTTCCTCTCCCAGTTGCCACCAATTCATGTTTCAGGGACCTCCTGAGCCAAAAGCAATGTTTTATATTTAATGTCTCTGAGCCAAGTTTTATTTTTTTTAATTATCCAACTGCTTTGAGCTCACATACATGTTGATCATACATAATATTCTCATCAGTTATCTTTAGTTATATTGCGTTGGATCAAAGAAAACGCAGATACTACAGTCATTACAGAGAGCAGTAGTATTTCTGTTACACACAATCACTTAAAGATTAAATACAACTGTGTATGCTTTGTATGTCATCATTATGTTGTCCTTATTTCTGCAGTCTCAAACCCATTTCCTAGTTAAGAACGTGAAGACCTTGCAAGCAGAGCATGGATATCATGGACATAGAGATCAGTTTATCCTATTACAGTGGTATTCTGCCTACTCGTAAATTCCGATATTAGATGGATAGGCAGTTGACTGGAAAACTGGACCTCATGGTTCAAATGGTTGTGGTTAGTGATATGAAGTCTAACTGGTAACTTTTAGTTGCTGCTTACTAGTGGTGTTTGTCAAGGGTTGCCACTGGAACTGAGAAGGTTTAATGCTTTAATAGTGGCCTGGGTAATAAAACCAAATGCACTATTAAGGTGTTTATAGATGACACTAGTTTGTTGAAGGAGGCCATACTGGAAAGCACAGTTGTAGTATCCTGACAGACTGAAGAAACAGGCTGACAGGAGCTTTATGAAGTTCAATAAAGGCAAATGCAAAGTCCTGCACCTGGGATGGGATAAACACACACAAAGGTTAGGGAGCAGCTCGACAAAATCGCTTGCAGAACAGGATGTGGAAGTTCTAAGAGACTACAGGTTGAACATAACGCAGCAACTCACTCTTCCAGCAATGGCAGTCAACCACATCCTTTGGAGTATAGCAAGACTGTAGCCAATAAGTCTAGAGCAATGATCCTCCTTCCTGCACCCTGCTGGGGGTGGTGGAACATGCTCTGGCTGTAAGGTGCTGCCCTGCAGAGCTCCCATTTCTCCCAGCTCCTGGTCCCAGCTCCCAGTTATCCTTCATGGCACCCAGACATATCTGACTAAAATACAGCCAAAATAAAAAGCACAATTCTTTCTGCTCCTCTTGTTGCTTATAAATGTAATTACAGTAATGAAAAGAGCATCTCATTTACATCAGCTGGAGCTCAGAATTTCAGCTCTCTAATATGGCCAACTTAACAATCCAATCTCTTTTTTCTTCCTTTCTCAGTTTTTCCTGTCATAGGTTTTGCGCTGTGTTGTTTATAAGTTCAAACTAAATTGATTTAACAAGTGTCAAATAGTTCACTGAATACATTATATTGAAAATTCATAAAGCATTAATTTCTAAATGAAAAGCCTATTTTGCAAAAATGAATTCTATGTTTATACTAATAAAACTCCTGTATCTAATTTCCTGTTCTGCAAATTTATTCCCAAAATCTTAAAATGTGAACTAGCTGTCCAACTGAGGCATACACAAGAATGAGCTGCCAAACAGTTGTCAAAAATTTTAATTGATTATATTAAAAATACTTAAATAATTCATTTTATCTTCAAGTTACTTTGCCATAATTACTTAGTTATGAGATGAGATGCATAAGTTTTGCTATTACTCCCTTTATACAGAAAGTGAAACTGGGACAGGGTCATTAAAAGAAGCAAGGGCAAGTGCCAAAACCAAGATTAAAAATCAGAATTCCTGAGTCATCACATTTGTCAAACTTGAAAATTGAATTTTCTGAGTGCCAGTCAAGTGCAATATCCCCAAGTCACTGCTGGTGATGATTTCAATGTTAAGGAAAAAACAGAATCTACAGTACATGTGTTCAGAATTCAGCTGTTTAAATAATGTTACTCACATTACTCCTGAAGATAATGATCTGAAACTCGAAACATTATTTGAAGCTTATCAAATGATTTATCTTATGGTAAGTTATGGTGATGTGAATCAGGTAAATGTGAAACAGACAATTACCTAACTCAGTTGTGATGCTATAATCACCATTCTGTTATTGAAACATCAAACATATGGCATTCAGGAAGATCCTCAATTGTGTGGAAGACAGCTTCCTTCTGCAAGTAATACAGGAACCAACAAGGAGAGGTGCCATACTTGACCTCGTCCTCACCAACAGGGAAGGGCTGGTTGGAAATGTGATGCTCCAGGGCAGCCTCGATTGCAGCGATCACGAAATCGTCGAATTTGAGATCCTCAGGACAGTGAGAAGAGCATGCAGCAACCTCACTGCCCTGGACTTCAAGAGAGCAGACTTTGGCCTCTTCAGGAACCTGCTTAGTAAGATTCCATGGATATAGCCCTAGAGGACAGGGGGACCCAAGACTGTTGGTTGATATTCAAGGATCACCTGCTGCAAGCTCAGGAGTGATACATCCCTACTAGAAGGAAGTACTGCAGGAGGGCCAGACCTCCTTGGATGGATAAGGAGTGGCTGAGGAAACTTCAAGGGAAAAAAGAGTCTCATAAAAGGTGGAAGCAAGGCCAGGCAGCCTGGGAAGAATACAGGGGTGTTCTCCATGAAGCCATGGACCAGGTTATGAAAGCTAGGCCCACTTAGAATTAAACTTGGCTAGGGATGTTAAGGATAACAGGAAGGGATTCTATAGGTACATTGCAAATAAAAGACAGATAAGGTACAATGTGGGCTTTCTCCACAAGCTATCGGGAGAACTGGCTACCCTGGATTTAGAGAACGCTGAGGTTCTTAATAACTTCTTTGCCTCAGTCTTCACCGGAAAATGCTCTGACCACACCACCCAAGTCTTGGAAGGCAGATGCAGGGACAGCGAGAATGAAGACTGTGGGCCCACTGTAGGAGAGGATATGGTATGAGACCATCTTAAGAACCTGAATGTATACAAGTCCATGGGACCTGATGAAATCCCTCAGCGAGTCCTGAAGGAGCAGGCAAATGAAGTTGCTAAGCCACTGTCTATCATATTTGAAAAATCATGGCAATCAGGTGAAGCTCCCGATGACTGGAAAAGGGAAATATGACCGCCATTTTCAAGAAGGGGAAAATGGATGACCCGGGGAACTACAGACCAGTCAGCCTCACCTCTGTGCCTGGCAACATCTTGGAGTGTATTCTCCTGGAAGGTATGCTGAGGCACATGAAAAACCACAAGGCGCTTCGTGACAGCCAGCATGGCTTCACTAAGGGAAAATTCTGCCTGATCAATCTGGTGGCTTTCTTTGATGGGGCTACAGAACAGATGGACAGGGGTAGAGCAGTTGATGTCATCTACCTGGACTTGTGCAAAGCGTTTGACACTGTCTCACACGATATCCTTGTCTCTAAGTTGGAGAGACATAAATCTGATAGGTGGACCACTCAGTGGATAAAGAACTGGCTGGATGGCTGCACGCAAAGAGTTGCGCTCAATGGCTCAATGTCCAGCTGGAGACCAGTAACGAGTGGTGTCCCTCAGGGATCGGTGTTGGGACCAGTCTTGTTCAACATCTTTTGTCAGTGACATGGACAGTGGGATTGAGGGCGCCCTCAACAAGTTTACCAATGACACCAAGCTGTGTGCTTCAGTTGATACGCTGGAGGGAAGGAATGCCATGCAGAGGGTCCTTGACACGCTTGTGAGGTGGGCTGATGCCAACCTGATGAAGTTTAACCATGCCAAGTGCAAGGGCCTACACCTGGGTCCGAGCAATGCCAGGCACAGCTGTAGGCTGGGCAGAGAAGAGATTCAGAGCAGTCCTGCAGAGAAGGACTTAGGGGTTTTGGTTGATGAGAAAATGAACATGAGCTGGCGGTGTGCGCTTGCATCCCAGAAAGCCAACCGTATCCTGGGTTGCATCAAAAGGAGTATGACCAGCATGTCGAGGAAGGTGATCCTTTCCCCCCTACTCTGCTCTTGTGAGACCTCACTTGGAGTATTGTGTGCAGTTCTGGTGTCCTCCACATCAAAAGGACATGGAACTGTTGGAACATGTCCAGAGGAGAGCCACAAAGATGATCAGGGGACTGGAGCACGTCTTGTATGAAGATAGGCTGAGAAAGTTGGAGCTGTTCAACCTTGAGAAGAGAAGGCTGTGTGGAGACCTCATAGCAGCCTTCCAATATCTGAAGGAGGCCTATAGGGATGCTGGGGAGGGACTCTTCATGAGGGCCTGTAGTGAGAGGACAAGGGGTAATGGGTTCCAACTTAAAGAGGGGAAGTTTAGATTGGATATGAGGAAGAAATTCTTTACTGTAAGAGCGGTGAGGCACTGGAATGTGTTGCCCAGGGAAGTTGTGAATGCTCCATCGCTGGCGGTGCTCAAGGCCGGGTTGGACATAGCTTTGGGTGGCATGGTTTAGTGGGAGTTGTCCCTTCCCCTGGCAGGGGTGTTGGAACTAGATGATCTTATGGTCCTTTCCAACCCTAACCGTTCTATGATTCTATGATTCTATGACATCAGTAACAGTTTAATATGCCTTTCACTGAAATCAAATTTTTGCATCAATTTCATGGGTCATGTATCATTAGGCTGTTACCATTGTTGACCTTTGTTAGCACTCTTGCTGTTGTTGAATTATAGAGATTCAAGGCAAATCCATTAAAGCATTCACTCGAGAAATGTGAGATAAGCATGAATGTTTTTGAAGCATACATTAAATCTATATTCAGAGAACAGAAAGTCACTCTAAGGGCAAACACCAACTCCCCACACTCTCACCCCCCCTCCCCCTGCATTTGGTAAAATCTGTGAACGTTGTCACTAATGAAGTTCACAAACAACGCTAACTCAGAACTTGATCTTGCAGCATAGGATTAAGCAGAAGTTTCAACTCATCTAAAAGCAGCTTTGCAGCCTAAAGTTTCCTGTGTGTGTATTATTCTCCATTTGTAAAATGCAAATAATAAATCAAAAACTCTCAAATTACCTGTAACTTAGGACTTTTTGATTATTATTTAGAAAACCTTAGTTTTTTACAACTGTGTCCAGCTGCAGAAATATTCCAAATAATTCCAAGGACAGGTACTTTTCTAAAGTCAACAACAGTTGAGGTATACAGTGAACACTTGAGAACGATACTCAGCAAATCTGTAGTAAGAAGCAAAGGATGTAATTTTGTAAGCATTAAAAAAAACCCATTGCTTAGATTCCACCTTAATTTTTACTTTATTTGCTTTAAGTTATTTTAAAAATTTCTTTGTGAATAATTTTCAGATGTTTTCATTTACCAGCTGTTATTTGATTTTCTAGAGATAAAATTATAGCTGATTTTTTCTTAAATAAATCTTTTTTCTTTTTTTTTTTTTCTTTTTTTTTTTTTTCTTCTATTGACAGATCTGTACTAGTTTCATCAAAGCTTTCATTAGGTAATTCCTGGTCAATAATAATGAAGTTGAGAATCTTCATCCACCTGAAGGGAGCTTCAGTGTGTCCTTATTTGTATCACTGAACACAGGTTGAACTATTCATTGAGGTGAGGTATTAAGAATTGCACAAATATTTCTAACTAAAGACAATTTTGTAAACTCAGGTTTTCCATATCTCAGGTCCCAGCAACAACTATTAGCTATCCTGTCAAGGCAATTTTTTTTCTTTTTTAACCATATGGAACATCTGCTGAGATGACAAATGAAATTTCTTTTATTTGTTTATTTAGTCAGCTGTAGCATTTCATTAATCCTAATGTTACAAGTAATCTACAGAAGACATGCGGAATATTTTTGTGAAAAATAGGAAATAGAAACCAATATTTATTTTTCTAATTAAAGTTTCTCCTTGGAGAAAAGATCATTTTTCAGTCAAAACTTGGTTTTATGTGAAAAATGCTGACTGGTTTTAAACCACATCAAAATCTTGAGTTCTTTTGAGAATGTAGCCAACTATATAGGTGAAATATTGAGTAGTGTGAAAATATGGGTGCAGAGGTAGTGGGTTTACTGTCACAAGTAATTTAGCATTATCTCTGACCTGTTGCTCCTTTAACCCTTGTTCAGTATCATTTATTGATGTTAGATAACAAAATGTCTAACAGAGATCCCTCTGGGACTACTTCCCCCACTAAGAAAACTGATTATTTATTCCTATACTTAATTTCTGGTCAAGTTGCCAGTACACAAGTGGACCTTCCTTCTTCTCTCACAGCACTTTTGCCTCTTTAAAAGATTTTGGTGAGCAGCTTTGCTGAATATCTATTAAACATCCAAGTAAACTGCTGTGTTTGTAGCTATCTAAAATCTAAAGAATTGCTGAGACTTGCCCATAAAATAATATTTATCCATTGATTCAGTCATTCTATTTTTATTATTATTTACATTTACCTGTCACATATAAAAGATTAACTTATTGATTTATAGTTCCCTGGATCCTCCTTGAATTCTGGTTAAAAACTAATGTGAAATGAAAACATTAGATACTAGGCTAGGCATTTAATAGCTTACCATCCCCAGTAAATCCCTGGTAAAGTGCTGTGTTTGCATGGTCACTGTCTGTGTCGTGGTTTAAGCCTCTCTAACTCACGCAGTCGCTCTCTCACTCACTCCTCCCTCTTTCTTCCCCCCGCTCCCGGAAGGATAGGAAGGAGAATCGAAAGAATGCAACTCTCACAGGTAGAGATAAGAACAGTTTAGTAGCTAAGGTATAACACAAGAACACTACTGCTACCACCAATAATAATAATGACAAGGCAAATACAAAGAAAGAATACAATCGCTAACCATCTATACCCAGCCCCACCAAGCAGTGCACCCCCACCCTTCCGGGTCTCTCCTCTCTGTTTTCCATCCTGGGCATGACGTGCTGTGGTATGGAATAACCTCTTTGGTCAGTTTGGGTCAGGGGTCCTGTCTCTGCTTCCTCCCGGCTTCCCTTCCTCCCTGGCAGAGCATGAAACTCAGAAAGTCCTTGGCCAGACCAAGCATTCTAAGCAGTAACTGAAAACGCTGGTGTTATCAGTGCTGTTCCTAGGCCGAAAGTCAAAAATACAGCGCTGCACCAGCTACCAGGAAGGAGAAAAAATGACTGCTACTGCTGAACCCATAACAGTATCCACCCCTTATTCCATACCATTCACATCATGCTCAGATCCCACATTTTCAGTATGCCGTCACATGTATATATATACATCCAGACACACACACAGAGGGGGAGAGATCATCCCTTAGTGCATGGATCAGTCCCTATAAAGCTGCTGAGTCCATCCAGTCCATGATGTCGGGCTCCATCTCTTCTAACAGTATTTCAGAGCAGGGGAGGCTGTGTGCAGTGTTCACACTCGTCAATAACCTGGGCAATAGTGTCCACCCCTCGATCATGAGTCCATCTGTGTGTTGCATCTCTGCCCTGATGGCCTGAAGTGTCATGGGCCCACCAGGCTCAAAATAATTCACCCTCCTCTTCAGAAGTTTCTGCAACTTGCCGTCGGGGACTCCAAAGAGCAGCCTTCCATCTGCGATGCTTCCAAAGCACTGGAGGGGCCCAGTGGACTAGATAGTCGCCCATACTGCCCCACACACCCTGCCACTCATGACTAATGATACAAGTCATTCCAATAAAGTACAATGAAACAAGAACCATAGCCCAAACCGCATGTCTGAAAAATGCTAAGATAGCAAATAGCGGCGGTAAGTAAGGTATAACAGGCTGAAACCGTGAACTCAAGAGAACCAAGAGCAACAACTTTGAGAGCCAAGAAATCAGCATTGTGACAAGTGGCTTAGTCCTGTCGTTATCTCAACCCTTCGAGCCCCACATTGGGCGCCAAAAAGAACTGTCTTGGTTTAAGCCTCTCAACCACGCAGTTTTCTCGCTCACTCACTCCCCTCTCTTTCTTCCCCCAGCTCCTGGGGGGATGGGGAGGAAAGTCAAAAGAATGCAACTCCCACAGGTTGAGATAAGAACAGCCCAGTATCTAAGGTATAGCACAGATCACTACTGCTACCACCAAGAATAATAATGACAAGGCAAATACAAGGAAAGAGAATACAACTGCTCACCACCAGATACCAAGCCCGACCCAGTAGCAAACTGCCCTCTTTTGGGTCTCTGCCCTCCGTTTTACATCCTGGGCATGACGTGCTGTGGCATGGAATACCTCTTTGGTCAGTTTGGGTCAGGTGTCCTGTCTCTGCTTCTTCCCGGCTTCCCCTCCTCCCTGGCAGAGCATGAGACTCAGAAAGTCCTTTGCAGACCAAACATTCTAAGCAGTAACTGAAAACATCAGTGTTATCAGTGCTGTTCCCAGGCTGAAAGTTAAAACCACAGCGCTGCACCAGCTACCAGGAAGGAGAAAAATGACTGCTACTGCTGAACCAATGACATCAGTAAAGCTGGATGTATAGACACCTGCATTAAACAGACACCCAGAAACAGGCTCCTAATATAAGACAGAATTTGTGCACTGCATGGAAATGGATGCACACATCACCACATTTTGTCTCTAAATAACAGGGAAACAGGATGTTGGTAGTAATTCATTACAAGGCCAGAGGAAAACAGACTGGAAAAGAATCAATTCAGACCTGAAAGGAAGATATTAAAATAAATAGAAGTTTGTTATTAACTGGAAAGTCAGACCAACTCTAATTAAGCTATTACAATTGATAGCAGTAATATCCTGTTCAATGCAGATAATCTCTGTGTGATATAAATTATTATAATTTACTACAATAGGTTTACTTTAAAAATAAACACAAATGAAATAAGTATGCTAGCTGGAACTTTTAATTATCATACTTTATTGGTATAAATGGGGTAGAATCATTGAATAGAAAAATAGAATAGTTAGGGTTGGAAAGGACATTAAGATCATCTAGTTCCAACTTGCCTGCCATGGGCAGGGACACCTCCTGATACTAAAGGAGATAGATAGAGCTTTATAAGCATCCCAACTAGAGGAATATTTGCTCTGAGGCTTCATTACTACCTTGCTACTGGTGAGAGACCTGATGATCCCATCCTTAGGTATTCATACAATATTTGTGTAACCTGAGGTCATGTATCTGCAAACAGTTATAGGCATCAAGACACAAAGTAATAGGTGTAGCAATAGCTCCATATTTTTAAGAATATGAACTTGACGTTCATAATCAATATGCCTAGTGGGAGGGCAAAAATTTAAATTTCAGAGCAAGAAAACGGAAATTGTGCCTTCTAAGGTCAAGCAAAAGGGACCTCCAGTATGTTTTTCTCTAATCAAACAGCGTATCGGATTTACATGATCAATTTCCTGTGAGAGCAGGAACAGTGTGCTAAAATCCAGGACCTTCCTAGCCAGTCAATGAAAGGACCTCAAATAGAATAATCTGTCTGAAGTGTTTAAAATGAAAATGTCACATTTATATTCCTAGTAGTACACTAAAGTAATCACACTTCTCCATTACCGTCGGGAACTTCACCTGACTGCCATGATTTTTCAAATATGATGGACAGTGGCTTAGCAACTTCATTTGCCAGTTCCCTCAGGATCCACGGATGGACTTCATCAGGTCCCATGGACTTGTATACATTCAGGTTCTTAAGATGGTCTGGAACCAGATCCTCTCCTACAGTGGGCCCACAGTCTTCATTCCCACTGTCCCTGCATCTGCCTTCCAAGATTTGGGTGGTGTGGTCAGAGGATTTTCCGTCGAAGACTGAGGCAAAGAAGTCATTAAGAACCTCAGCCTTCTCCAAATCCAAGGTAGCCAGTTCTCCCGATAGCTTCAGGAGGGGGCCCACGTTGTCCCTAGCCTGTCTTTTATTTGCCATGTACCTATAGAATCCCTTCCGGTTATCCTTAACATCCCTAGCCAAGTTTAATTCTAAGTGGGCCTAGCTTTCCTAACCTGATCCCTAGCTTCCCGGACAACATCTCACATGACATCCTTGTCTCTATAGTTGGAGAGACATCAATTTGATAGGTGGACCACTCAGTGGATAAAGAACTGGCTGGGTGGCCACACGCAAAGAGTTGCGCTCAATGGCTCAATGTCCAGCTGGAGACCAGTAACGAGTGGTGTCCCTCAGGGATCAGTGTTGAGACCGGTCTTGTTCAATATCTTTGTCAGTGATATGGACAGTGGGATTGAGTGCGCCCTCAGCAAGTTTGCCGATGACACCACACTGTGTGGTTCGGTTGATACGCTGGAGGGAAGGAATGCCATGCAGAGGGACCTTGACACTCTTGTGAGATGGGCTGATGCCAACCTGATGAAGTTTAACCATGCCAAGTGCAAGGGCCTACACCTGGGTCCGAGCAATGCCAGGCACAGCTGTAGGCTGGGCAGAGAAGAGATTCAGAGCAGTCCTGCAGAGAAGGACTTAGGGGTTTTGGTTGATGAAAAAATGATCATGTGCCAGCATTGTGCGCTTGCATCCCAGAAAGCCAACCGTATCCTGGGTTGCATCAAAAGGAGCATGACCAGCATGTCGAGGAAGGTGATCCTTTCCCCCCTACTCTGCTCTTGTGAGACCTCACTTGGAGTATTGTGTGCAGTTCTGGTGTCCTCCACATCAAAAGGACATGGAACTGTTGGAACATGTCCAGAGGAGAGCCACGAAGATGATCAGGGGACTGGAGCACGTCTCGTATGAAGATAGGCTGAGAGAGTTGGGTCTGTTCAGCCTGGAGAAGAGAAGGCTGCATGGAGACCTCATAGCAGCCTTCCAGTATGTGAAGGGGGCCTATAGGGATGCTGGGGAGGGACTCTCCATTAGGAACTGTAATGATAGGACAAGGGGTAATGGGTTAAAACTTAAACAGACGAAGCTTAGATTGGATATAAAGAGGAAGTTCTTTCCTGTAAGGGTGGTGAGGCACTGGAATGTGTTACCCAGGGAAGTTGTGAATGCTCCATCGCTGGCGGTGTTCAAGGCTGGATTGGACATAGCCTTGGGTGTCATGGTTTAGTGGGAGGTGTCCCTGCCCCTGTCATGGGGGTTGGAACTAGATGATCTTAAGGTCTTTTCCAACCCTAACTATTCTATGATTCTCTGATTACTACAAAAATAGCTATATTTGTAAAATACGAGAGAAGGAATAAATTTATGTGTTCTGAATGTGCCTTAGTGACTATCGGAAGGACATATAATGAATGACTTACAGTCTTATGTGAAAGAAGATAGTCAAAAGCATTTTTTCTTCCTGAAATATAAGTGGTACATATTTGGGTTAACCAATGTACTTAAAGAATATACATGGAGAAACACAGGACTGAACTTCAGCTTTCTTGTGGGTGAAGTGCAGTTCCTACTTGCAAGGCACACTCTTATTTACCTGAAATTGCAGAGCTGGATTGGCTTGTTAAAAAAGTCATACTCACAATGTAGATCCAAAGTAATATATTATTTAAAAGACAATTGTAATGTATATTTCCCATATCTTTCTCTGAGCCTATCATGCCTCTGTTGAAAATAGCTCCATGATGTCATGGTACAACACCTGTTCAGTTCAAACATTAAAGGAAATTTCCAACAAATTATCTAAACCTTGAAAAGAGCTATAATTATTTCAAGTAAATAATAAATTAAGCAAAAGTATGATTTTGACTACTGTTAAAATATTGATGAATTTTAATAAAAAATGCAAACAATTCTGCTTTAAAAATACTTTTAGGCTCAGATACACGATGCAGGTACCTTTAAACAAGCAGTCTTCCTTTATCCCACATGGAGAAATATCTCACGAAACTTTGAGAAGTAGTTCCATGTACAGGGATCTTTAGGATGGGAATATCCTGACAAAGGCAGGGTGGTTGGCATTTACATGTTTACTTTTTTGTATTACAGAAACTATCATTATCATAATTTACATGTTTATTGCATGAAAGTCTTAAAATAATAATTTTCATTATATTAACATAGATATATAAAAAATATCTTTCTAATAATGCTGGTTTTTTTTTTTCCTAGTTTGATTTATGAAGAAAACAAAACAATATATGAGCTAATTTTTCAAGGGCTGTTCTCAGATCAATGTTCTATGCATTTCTCTTTAAAACAAAACAATCTTTGAAATCAGTATATCTAGCAAAAAAAACCTTGGAAGGATGCCATATTGTTAAAATAATAATAAAAAAAAGGTAGTTGTTTCTGTGTCTCAAATTTATTTTAGATTAAAAAAATGTAATAAAAATCCCTTTAAATGTTTTAACACAGTCGCTGATGTGTTTATGGAGATTGAAAGAAAAATTGTGCTCATTTTTGTTAATGAGACATATTAAATCACAGTGCTGTAGCAAGTCTATGTATTCAGAGAATGGCGGTGAATTAGCAAGCTTGAAATAAAAAGGATACAAGTCCTCAAGGATGGTGGAGCAATTTATTGCTGTATAGGATTAGCTTTCTACAAGCACGCTGTGGAGGTCCTGAGGGTCTCATATCTCACTTATTCTAAACTTTTAATATCCTCATTTATATTTTCTCAGACTTAATAGCAGGCCCTGAAGTCAGAATTTGATATGTAGGGAAAACATAAATACAACAATTACCAGCTCAGTACTATCGTCTAAGACAATGAACATGCATCCAATCATCCTGCTGTGTCTGCTAGGATTTAGCAAGAAGACTGGAGGAGTTTTGATGTATTTTTATACTGTTCTGTGGACAGATGCTGTCAGACATGAGTATCCAGATGAGTGTCCCTTTCATGTCAGGCTGTGCATCAATACAACTGCATCTCTTTAGAGACTGAAACTGACTCCTGTCCAGGAGTGTTAAGAACAGGAATGACACCCATTTTAAGAGAAACATCTCTAACATCTCAAAAGAATAATGTATATTCTGGATTTAAACAAGCAAACAAACAAACCTGCTCTTGGTTAATATATGCTTTAAGATTGTTTTCAATAAAACATATCCAAAACACTATGAGTCAGGTTTAAAAAGATGTAAGCATCTCCTGAGGCTACAAGATAATGGAGAAGGATTTAAACATTACAGCTTTAGTGACCTGTTATAACACTTCATGGAGTCAAATATGCTAGTCTAGACATAAGTTTTGGGTCTTTTTTGATCCATATTTATATTGTGAGTGGAAAAATACCACTAAAAAATACAGTCTGAAGGCCTGTTAACAAGAAGAATAGATTTTGCTTGCTTGGGTTTGGCTTTTTTGATAAAATTTGTACATATTGTCACTGGTCTAGAAAATAATGGTATCCCAGCAGTTCTATGAAGAATGGCATGTATTTACAAGTTGTTACAGAAAGAAAGTCTTGAAACGGTTCAGAATAATCTACACTCATACATAGCCAAGACTTTTAAAGATTAAATACTTGCTCAGTAGGAAAAATAGTATTCAAAACTATAAATATTTTCTAGGAAATCCCTAGAGCAATGATATATCCCATACTCATGGAAGACTTACCCATATGTGTGTGAGGTATCAAAATACCTCAACAATAGAAAATTGTTGAGTCATTTAGACCTAGATTATCTGCAGCCTTGTAAGTGGGCTTAAAAGAAAGTTGGGGACACACTTTTTAGTGGGACAAGGGGTAGGTTGTTGCAATAAGGCAAGGGCTAATGATTTTAAAAGAAGTTGGATTCAGGCTAGATATAACGAAAAAAATTTCACCATGAGGGGAGTGAAACACTGGAACAGGTTGCCCAGAGAGGTTGTAGATGCCCCATCCCTGGAAACATTCAAGGCCAGGTCAAAGGGAGCTTTGAGCAACTGGATATACTTGAAGATGTTCCTGATCATTGCAGGAAGGGTTGGGCTTTAAAGGTCCTATCCATTCCAAACTATTCTTTGATTCTGTGACCACCTTTAGCAGAGCATTGACTTGTGTTGTGATCACAGCACTCAGTGCAGCCTTTAGCCGCACCTTCATGGGAGTCTTGGACTAATTTCTAAAGGGTTCTGACATGAAGTGATCCAAAGGTGGATGGAATTTGTAGCAAAAATCCTCTAGGCTAAACAAGGGATGATCATGACACTGGACAGACCAGACACCAGATTCTGGGGTAGGACGTTTCCTCTCAAAACGTTATTGGGTTAGCTCTAACAAGAATGTGTATAAGCAGCACAAGGGTCTCAGGCCCTTATATCTTACTAATTTGAGTACTACTTCATCTTTCCAATGCTACAATAAATAAATGAAGCATTTATTTATCTCAGGAGGACTATCTCCAAAGGGCACACAAAACAACCTTTGAATACAGAAGAGGGTATTTGAATTTTTTGAAAAAGAATTTTGAATCCTATTAAGACTTGATGGAAATGAAAACGTACCAGGAAACAGACTTTCTAAAATATGAAAAAGAAAGCTTAATTTAAAGAAATTCCGTTCTACCACAAGAAAAAAAAAAAAAAGTCATATATATACAGCATATTTATTTTAAAAGGTTAGACATTAAAAAACTGAAATTGAAAAGAAGAGCATCCCATAAAGATACATAATAGGAAACAATAGAAGGGTGGAAGGAGTTCAGTACCAGACAAATCTGAAAAAGATGTGGTGGAGAACAAAACTTTGCTTTGGTGATAATCAGTACTGGATGTATGCATTAGAGATTATCAGTGTGTGGAAAACTGAGACTGTAAACAGCATGGGTACATGACAGTCTTACAAGCAGGAACCACTGAACTGGCAAGAAAGTAGAGGAGTTCATTTTGTGAGTGTACACCACAAAATAAGCTGCCTTGCATCTTGCATTGCATTGTATTCAGCTGTTCTTGCTTTTCTGATGGGATTTGGTATGACAGACGTTTTATATCACCATTTTGAGAGTATCCTTTGGCTTCTCTGATTCTCTGATCCAGTCCTATAAAATGAGAGCTCTACCCCAAAGCGGGACTAATCCACAGCTGCATTTCAGCACAGTAATATCGGCATGACATCTTTATCTTCTGCCTTGGGCAACCATGTCAACAGCAGCATCACCAAGCAGCATCCACCAGTGGCACTGCTGTAAGAAGAATCTCTGCACTAAGCCTGAACTTATCTGTTCAGAGCCAGGGCACAGATGCAGACTAAATTATGGTAGCCCAAACTGGCTGGCCTGTACTTGCTAAAAAGAAGGGGGGAAAAAAAGAAGTGAAAATTAAACTGAACTACTAAACTTTTTCTCCAGCATCTGTTTTATTAGAATAGTGATGTCTCGTGGTTCAGGATGACTATACAGAATATGTGGAAACTGTAAGCAGAAGAAAAACTGCAGGATAAGAAAAAATATCTTCCGTAGATGAGAAATGGAAAATGATCAGTGCAGCAATAACAGTGGCTGTCAAAAAGAAGCCTTAAGTGGTGTATCATGGTTTAAGCTGTAAATCACGCAGCCCATTCTCTCACTCACTCCCCTCTCTTTCTTCCCCCTGCTCCTGGGTGGATGGGGAGGAGAATCAAAAGAATGCAACTCCCACGGGTTGAGATAAGAACAGTTTAGTAACTAAAGTATAACACACGACCACTACTGCTACCACCAAGAATAAGAATGACAAGGCAAATACAAGGAAAGAGAATACAACGGCTCATCACCCAATACCAAGCCCGACCCAGTAGCAAACCCCCCACCATTCCGGGTCTCTCCTCTCTGTTTTACATCCTGGGCATGACATGCTGTGATATGGAATAACCTCTTTGGTCAGTTTGGGTCAGGGGTCCTGTCTCTGCTTCCTCCCAGCTTCCCTTCCTCCCTGGCAGAGCATGAGACTCAGAAAGTCCTTGGCCAGACAAAAACATTACCAAGCAGTAACTGAAAACACTGGTGTTATCAGTGCTGTTCCCAGGCCCAAAATCAAAAACACAGCACTGCACCAGCTACCAGGAAGGAGAAAAATGACTGCTGCTGCTGAATACATGACATGGTGCATTTGGAAACTTTCAAATTCCATTGTTCTGCTGATAGTTCAAGGACTGAAATATTGTTTGGAAAGTAGCATCTCCTGGTCCTGTTCCGTGCTACCTTTCAGTAGTGGCATGCAATACCATAGCTGGCTTTGCCCAAGTGAATCTCCAGCTATGTTGACTATACTGATGACACATATCTACATATTCAGACTGCTCAACAGGCATGCTTCAGCAAGTGAAAGGACTAGTAACCCACCATTGTATAGGACATTTTTTTATCTCTGTGGATGGCTACAACCATAGCCAGATGGCCTAGAAAAATATATGGCAGCCCAGTTCACATCTCCTTCCTCGAGCAGAGATGGGCGAATGTGTATATTTGTGATGCTGGGCCAGACAAGATTAATGGAACCACTGGGCCATTGTTATTTGGCAGAGCACATATTCTTATTAACATGGCTTCTAAAGTTCAAAAATGGAAACCCATATATCACCAGAACATCTTTAGTTACCACCTAAGGAGATACCAGCTGGTCAGGGAATAAGTTTTTCAGGGGCAAATGGTCTTAAATCACTCTTCATTATGAGGAGTCCAATTCTTATTTGGTGTTTGCAAAAGCAAAATGTACACACAAAAAAAAGAACAGGAGCAGAAGTTCAAGTAAAGCCATGGATGCCACCTGTTCCAACTGAGCCTAGTTCACTCACCTGTGTGAACCAGAAGCGTAAAATCACAAAGGATATCCTGGCTGAATGTCTTATGTAAATCATTGACAGCTGTTTGCCTGCACTGGGAAATTTCCTAGAAAGTAGATACAAGTCATTAAAAATTTCCCTATATTTTTGTTTTGCTTTTTTTTTTTTCCTTTGCCTGATGACACTGAAATCTAACAGTGGAGTTTCTGGCAGCTACTGGACTGTAGCTTCTGCCTGTAGCTGGGAATCCAGATTCAGCTGTATTTTAAATCCCAGCCCTGCAATCCCAAAAATTCCATTTGGCAGCTCCAGAGTTCATTTTTCCAGCTCTGGTCTTCGTGTCATTGATACTACGTTACTCTGAAGAGCCAAAAAACATGATTACAGTTCTGCAGTAAGCAATGAACTGTATAAGGCTCTATTAAAAGACAAATGTACAGTGCATAACGGGTATCAAACTGGATGAAATTCGTTTGGAGCAATTTATATTTTAAAATGTAGAGGATGAAGAGATGCTCATTATTTGCCAGTTACTGGTTTGGATTTGGTAATAACAGGTGCCATGTTGATGAGCTAACACCAGACAAGAGCATGAGTCTTCCAGGTTTCCTTTGTTCTAACAGGAGAGGTAATTTGGGAACTGCTGGACATGTAGCAAACTCTCATAGAAGCAGCGACACATGCACTGCAACAGGATAGGGTGGCAAAGGTATGGAAGAAGCAGCACTGGAACTGAGTCTGCAGTCATACCGGCATTATCTAGTTTCATTTATGGAAAAATGTGAATAACTTTGAGTCAACAACAGCCTCATGAGAGCAACAGAGAAGGTAGATGTCACCATGTCAAGACAGAGAATTACCCTTTCCTTATCACTTTAAAATATCTGCTTTTATAGAGATGTTAAAAATATGCGTTCTATTGGTGATAGCAGAAACAAAGAGTAGGAAAAATGTGGAAGAGGGAGGGTAGATGAAGGCAGCTTGGTGGAAATATATTTAGACAAGAGTCTAGTTGAATCTGTTAATATATCTAGCATCCTGAATCCTTTTTCAGCTATTCTGAACTAGCAGATTTTGGAAAACTGAAATCAGTGTTTGCAATCACACCATGGTAATGTTTTTGGCTGTTAATAGGGTCCCCAAGACTGTGAGCAGCACATGCTTCATTACCGCTGAGACACTGAAGAGAGAGCAGCAGCAACAGCAACAGCTGCTGCAAGTAAATGGTGGAGCAAGAAAAGTTAGTGATGCAGCAATTAGATGCTCAGGTAGCTAGGGCCTGATGAAGCTTGCTGGTAAAAATATTATCTAATGAAAATGAAACTTTGAGTTAATGCAAAATATTTGTAGATTTGGATTGTAATTCTTTATGATTCCTACTGGAAAACATCTCCAACTATTGCTTAAACATACTCATTTCTCTGTTCAGAATCTTTCTTCCTGAACAATTATGTCATCTTTGGTTCATTGTTGTTTTTCCTCCTAGACAATGATCAGGAACTACTCTGCCAAGAGAAAATGAGAAGATTGAATATGGAGTACATTTCTGTTAATCTATTTTAGCTGTTGTGTAAAAACGGAAATGTTTGTGGAATAATGTCTATTGAAAATCTATGAAATTTCAGGTAGCATTTTTTAGTTATTTTGAGTGAAGCCTGATTAAAACCTGATCCTTTGGGCAAACTTAATTTTGCAAAAAAGTGTTTCACTTTTTTTTTTTGTTTTTTTTTTTTTGTTTTTTTTTAGTATGAAACAGTAACAGCAAGAGAATAAGAAGGGAATTAGAATCTTCCAAAATTAAATTATTTGCCATACAGCTTTAATAAAGCAAAAATAAAACCCACAAAATAATTCAACTCAATCAGTCAGTCTGAAAAGATTTCCAAGAACATTGATTAGTTCTCAGTGAGTTTACCATAGTTCCTCTGTAATTACTCCCATATTAACACTATTTAATTTCCTTGGCATAATCACCCCCATATTAGTAAAGCTATCACCATTCTTAACGATTTTAATTTTTAAATGTGCTTTTTAATTAAATAGCTTTATGAGAAATATATTTCTCTGTTCTCTACTCGTAAGATAGTCCTCTATGACAGTTGCCTGAAGTAAACCTCAAGTCTTGAGACTGCTATTCCTGTCCATTCAAAAATTATGACAGTCACAAGATCAGTGTAAAAATTATAATTAAAAATAATAAATACATGTTTATTTCAATTAATTAGACACAGTATGAACTGCATTTGGATTATTCCTGAAAATATGTAGTTATTTAAATGTTCATGTAGCTGAAGGGATATCTTCATGTAAGTGGTAGAATGGAAGTGAGCTTTATGTCAAACATGAAATGCATGTATATTTCAGTAAACTTAGATATCAAATACTGTTATATTTTACTTTTGCTTGTTTATTTGAATTTAATGTTGGAGGACACAGGAGACATGAAGCTCAAAGGAAACAGTGAAGTGGTGGATTGTGGACAAATATAACTAATTTCACTTTTAATATAAAGGCACAAACACACAACTATGTAATATGACAGTGGATTTTCTGGCGAGAAAAAAATATTCATTCAACAGAAAGAGTTTAAGGTATTACAGCAAAAATGTGTGGAATACAGGAATTTGGCTTGCAGGATCATTGCAACTGTAAATGGATAATATTTTTGGCCTTAAATCTTTCAACAATTAAAAATGATTCAAACTAGAGCTCACTATTCAATCATGTTACATTCAATTATCTAAATAACTCCAACCTTCTGTAACAAAACTCAGCCTGAAATTTTCCAAACCCTCATTTGCCCCATTTTTTTTCTTGTATGACTGAAAGCATATGGCCCAGCAAGAATTTTCTCCCTGGCTTAAGAATTTCCAGTGGCGTAATTCAGCTATATTGCAGTTCAGTTCATGTACATACATTCTGAGATAGGCAAAGCGTCAGATTAAGTAGTAGACAATACTAAGCAGTTGTTAAAAACTCTATCTGTTTGACTTTCTTGAATTAAGACTTGTAAACAGTACTATATTTATTTCTTGAACAAATGCTTGTGTTAAATAAAAAAATATTCATATCTAAGTATACACAGAAGCAGAAAAGCAAGTTTAGTACAGAGTAATTACAATAATTTTTCATTTCTTATCAAATTTAAAGTCTAAAGAGAATTGAAAAACAAAAAAGCTGTAATTCATAATTAGTTACATGTAGTAACGCCAAAAAAAAGTTTAATTTGAATTTTTTTTCAAATTATATATAAACCACTAAAGGACAAATTTATATAGGGCCATCTTTCACATCAAATTTCCATATAGGCTGATTTCCATTCATAATTTATCAACACAGCTATCTAGATTATGATTAATTTTTGAGAAATGACTGAAACTCCTATTTTTATTGTTTCTTTTACCTGGTTCACAATATATGACAAGGAAAATCCAAATATCTCCTCAGACCACAAAAACTTTGATCTCTATTCTAAATTAAGATTATTGTAATCCATTGTATAAAAGTTTTCTATTCCGATGAAGCATTTTAAGTGTAATCCTCCTCAGCTTATCAACTTATTTAGGAACAGATGGTGAATATGACCAGGTGGTTATAATTGGGCTTTTTCAGTACAGAAAGTCACCATTTCAGAAAATTATCTGTTGGCATTTCCAACTCTTTAAATAGCATTCATATACAGACATGATTGAGCACAGAAGACTATAATATCCTTGGCAATGATCTGCAGTGTTCTTGCCATCAGCTTAAAGAAATACAGCATATTTTGTTAATAAGATGAAATTTGAATAAAATATATTTTAAATATGGTAAGTAGCAAAGGTTTACTACCAGCATGCTACTCATTACTCCTTGAATTCACATTCAGATATTCATTTCTTTAAATAGTTCTTGTAGTTGTATTTTCTTAGTTAGCTTAAATCTATAGAGTCCAATGAAAAGGGCATGAACTCTTGTTAGCCTCAAATAATGTTCAGAATAGAAGCATATATGCTCCACATATTCAAATTCACATTTGATGGTTATGTTCTTGAAGATTAAATCTATAAAATACTTCCAGTAAATTGAAAGGCTCAGATTTTTACTTTTTTTTTTTTTTTTTTTTTTTCTCATTCAGCTAGTGTGGACTCATTTCTGAGCAAGCATGCAATTTTAAAAAAACAAGCAGATTTTTCCACCTATAGTTAGTTACAATCATGAATGGAAAACAGCTGATTCACTTTCATCTGTTTTAAAGAAAGGTGGAAATTTGATTTTTCAGAATTATTTTAATAAGGAAGAGTTGTAAGAAGAAATATCAAGAGTGAGATATATTCCTTCCCTGACTTAATTCAGGGTTTTTTCTATCCAATAACTGCCTAATATAAAAAGCATGAGTAGAACGGAGAGCAGAATGATGCTTCATTCCCATCCTTTATAGATATGATAATTTTTAAGCTACTGCTAGCATGACAACTGGAAGCTGAGAGATTTTCTGAAGTCTGGTTTATTGGTCATTGCTGACATAAAAAATACAGGTGCCTGATCATTCGATATTACAATGTTTTCCATGATATAAAAAGATCTTAGTTTATATTTCACCAACTGCTTATATACATGAAAACTGATATATGCTTATGGATGCTTTAATTGTCTGCTTAAATGCTAGTAGTGCTTCCAAAGGTAAGATTTACAGCTTTTTCATACTGAGATCAGAATACGTCAGGCTTAAGCAGCACATAGCTTTAATTCTTTGAAATTCCTGCTTGACTGTCAATTGTGAGTTTCCCCAGTCACCTGTAAATTACATTTAATTGAATTTTTTGTCGCTGCTGTGGTATTCTTCTGCTGATTGCCATCAACAAGATCCTTCTTTGAGTTTAGAAGCTCCATAATAAAATAATTTCAGACTGTGATTGTTTAAGCACTTCATTATTCCTGATTCACAATTTATAGCATCAAAGTTAACATGGCTATTCCCACATGTAACTTCAAGGTTGGCAATGTTTGTAGGATTGTGCCTGATAGACACTAACAAGTACAACTATTAAATCTGTGTCCATCCTGGTTCTTTTCATGGTCTTAATCTGTCCCACATAATCATTTATTTTCCAAGTTAAAATTTTGAATTTTAGGTAAAGACTTATTTAGGGGAAGAAGATTTTCTTTTTTTTCCGTACTTCTCTCCAAGGATTAAGTAAACTTCAAAAGACCTATGAAGATTAAGTTTATACCATTCTACTTTGTGAATATCCTGCTTTGGAGGGCCAGGGAGTGTATTCAGCAAATTGATAGTGTTCTCAGTGGATAAGCAGGGATTTCACCTTTCCTAAAGAAAACCCAATTTGAAAAGAGATATTAGTTCCTATTTTTGGACCGGTTATATAGGCACCAATTTTTTGTTGGTTTGTTTGTTGGGTTTTTCTAAATTAGTTTACCAAATAATTTACAAGATCAATATACACATTTCAGCTTTCATCAGGATAGTCTGTATTTTCTATCTACAACTAAAGAATAACGTATTTGCATGTACTCTGCAAGTATGCAGCTTTGCTGCAGGGGAAAGCTGGTCAGGCGGCCCTTCTTGTGCGTGTGTCAAAGCAACTGACAAGACAGAAGGGCCTGAAGGAGGTTGAACACCTGTTCACAGTGAGCAGCTTGATGCCGCTGGAGCAAATGATAGGGGGCAGAGCAGTGATCGGTTCCACCAAGGTGGGGGATGTTTTCCCGTGTTATCTGCCCTGAGGCCGTGAACATCAAGTGCCCGGCAACAACAAACTGCCTGGCAACAAACCGCCTGGAGACAGCAGCAAAGACACTGCGATGCCCACCAGAGCACAATGATATGGGTCTGGGTTTACCTGGTGCCCCTGAGAACGAGTCTCACCCGTGCAAGGGTGCCAGGAGAGCCTGACACTAAGAAAAGGGAAATGGTCGTTCAGCCGTGTGGTACTTTCTTCCCTTCTGGGTTTTAGCAGAGTCACTGACTGAAGGGACTGCAACTCACTGAGCAAGAGGACATTGCTGGACCTATGGGGTGGTGAGTCTGTTTTGATTGGGATAAAACTCCAGAAACAAATTCGCCAACAAAGTTTTAAGTTGACAAGCAGGTATTCTTTATTGTGGCACTGGGAGACACGGGGGATAGCTCCTCCAAGAGTGTCTATCATATTGTTGCACAGGCCATCCTTATACAGTCACTGGGCATACGTTCATATTCACGAGGCTATACATGAATTACATCATTTTCCATAAAGTTTCCCGTATGTATACAAAAATGTGATGGTGGTCTTTGAGAGTCGTTTACAATATTCATAACTGCTGGCAGTCTTTGGAGCTCCAGCTTAATTAACATTACAGACATAGCAATCATCCTGTCCTTCTATTAAGCAGAGAGTTTCACTGCTCCCATCCTGGACATCTGCTAGTCCCGGATACTTCCCATACCCAGATTCTGGTTTTCTACATTTTTGTACTGAAGTCCTAAGGACCTACAACTATGTCAACTACCTTCAAGCGTCTCAGTTATTTTCCATTACAAAGCCACCAGACTTTACATTACTTAGAACTGATTACATTTGGTGTCTCCTTTTCTCAGTTTCTTTGTTTTCTTTCTTTTATATGTTGGGCTGTTTATAAGAATACGAGCTTGCCAAGACTTTTGCTCCTCCCGACACAGTTTTAGGGAGGAATAAGATCAATTGTTCCATTTTTCATTCTCTGGAGGGCCTGAAAAACCCTCCGGAGGGTTTTACTATGCAGTGTGATAAAAGATCAGTTGCCCTGGACCCACCAAGTGGGATTGGACAAATGTCCAAGAAAAATAAAATAGATCTGTGAAAGGACTCCTCAAATCTAGTGTATTCTTAGACTACACTAACTTAATGTAGAAATTAGTGATTCGGATTTAACTCCAGGAACAAGCTCGCCAACAATTTTTTAAGTTGACAAGCAGGTATTCTTTATTGCAGTGCTGGGAGACATGGGGGATATCTCTTCCTAACGTGCATCATAGTGTTGCCGCACAGATCATTCTTATATAGTCACTTGGGCATACATACATATTCATGAGGCTACACATGAATTACATCATTTTCCATAAAGTTTCCCGCATACATACAAAAATGTGATGGTGGTCTTTGAGAGTCATTTACTTCTTCCAACAGTCTTCATAACTGCTGGCAGTCTTTGAAGCACCAGCTTAATTAATATTACAGGCATAGCAATCATTCTGTCCTCCTACTTATCAGGTAGTTTAACTGCTCCCATCCTGGGTCCTGGACATCTGCTAGTCTCAGATACTCCCTTGTAGATGTCTACACCAGCTTAATGGGTTCATTAACACCACAAACACAGCAATCATCCTGTCCTTCTACTAATCAGCTAGTTTAACTCTGCCCATCCTGGACATCCACCAGTCCCAGACCCTCCACATCCCCAGATCCTGCCTTCCTATTTTTTCTCCTACACCAAGGTTGCAAGGACCTATAACCATGCCAACCACACCCAAGCACTTCAGTCATTTTCCACTACAAAGCCATCAAACTTAATGTGACTTAGAATTGATTACATTCCGCACTTTTGTGCCTCCTTGTCTCACTAGTGATCATTTTATTAATCAGTGTGTGAATGTACATAAGTAATTCACTTTAAACTGAGTATTAATTTTCCTTGCATCCTATTTATACACTCAACCATGTGTTTTGTCCCACAGTAAATGAGATGATATCTGAACACGAACCAGGTTGTGCCCAGGCAGTCAGGAAGGCCAAGAGCATCCTGGACTGTATCAGCAGTAGTGTGGGCATCAGGACTAGGACAGCAATCCTCTCCCTGTACTCAGCACTGGTGAGGCCACACCTTGAATCCTGTGTTCGGTTCTGGGCCCCTCACTGCAGGAGAGACACTGAGGTGCTGGAGCGGGTCCAGAGAAGGGCAGTGAACCTGGTGAAAGTTGCTTAGCCTAGAGAAGAGGAGGCTGAAGGGAGACCTTATCACTCTACAACCACTTGATAGGAGGTTGTAGTGAGGTGGGGGTAAGTCTCTTCTCCCAAGCAACAAGCGATAAGACAGGAAGAAGTGGCCTCATGTTGCTCCAGAGGAGGTTTAGATTGGATCTCAGGAAAAATTTCTTCACTGAAAGGGTTGTCAAGCATTGGAACAGGCTGCTCAAGAATGTTGGTTGTGTTGCCATCCCTGGCGTTATTTAAAAGACATGTAGATGTGGCACTTAAGGGATGTGGTTTAGTGGTGGACTTGGCAGTGCTGGTTTAGGGGTTGGACTTGACGATCTTAAAGGTCTTTTCCAACCTAAATGATTCTATGATTCTGTTCTATGATTATATGATATTTAAGGGTTCAATATTTATACTCTAAAATCTAGATCTTATTTTAAATGCAGCATGTTTCCACCCAGTGGAAACAGTACTTTCACCAATAATTGTATGAAATTTTGTTTCTAATTTCAGTAAAAGCAAAGATAAACTCCTGAATCAATTAAAAATGGCTAGTCATTGTTTTACTGTGGTGTGGCACTTTTTCCTGTCAAAGGCACACACAAAATTATGAAGCTTAAGAATTGAATTTCAGTACCACTATTAAAAGTGTATTTCCATCATTTGCATGTGATTTTTTAAAAATATAATTTAACTGCACAGTCAGAACTTGGGAGCACAATCCATCAATAGAGTAGTATTACATTCGTTCAGCTGTTAATTTATGACCGATTTTGGATAGCTCAAAAGCTTCTGGGATTCTTTATATACAGTTTCCTCTAGTGTTTACTTTTTAATTTGTAATATGTACCACAGAAATGAGTTGCAGTGATAAATCTCTGTTTTGTGATTATTAAATTTTTAGATTAAGCATTTTATCTCACTGGCTGCAGCCAAATAAGTATAATTTACACACAGAACAGTCTATTATATTTATTCAGTGCATGGGATTTCAATTTTTTCAATCCAAATGCAATCTCAGAGGCTTGCTAACAATACAATGTAGTGATCAGAAGCTGCAGAGCAATTATTAGCACACATATCACATTATCACGTAGGAAAAGGTCAGTGCTGGACCTTATAGGAAGGATTATACTGATATTTTAGTGTTTATTTTCCTCCAAGTTTTTTCAGACTAACTAACTGACATTTAGGTGATTATTATGCCATCATTGTGATTGTATGCAGTTGTTATTGTCTTAATGTATTAAGTACCCAGTTTATTAATTGCAATTTCTTTGTTATAGTATCTGTTATAATTTGTTTAGAATCTGATGACAGGATATATGTGATGGGTCATAACTTTGGATATGCAGATGATGGTCTCTAACAAACAGATTCTGTAGCCTTTGATCAGCTGTCGTGGTTTTAGCTGTAAATCACGCAGCCCGTTCTCTCATTCACTCCCCTCTCTTTCTTCCCCCTGCTCCCAGGTGGATGGGGAGGGGAATCAAAAGAATGCAACTCCCACAGGTTGAGATAAGAACAGTTTAGTAACTAAAGTATAACACATGACCACTACTGCTACCACCAAGAATAAGAATGACAAGGCAAATACAAGGAAAGAGAATACAACGGCTCATCACCCAATACCAAGCCCGACCACGCAGTGCACCCCCTACCCTTCTGGGTCTCTGCCCTCCTTTTTACATCCGGGGCATGACATGCTGTGATATGGAATAACCTCTTTGGTCAGTTTGGGTCAGGGGTCCTGTCTCTGCTTCCTCCCAGCTTCCCTTCCTCCCTGGCAGAGCATGAGACTCAGAAAGTCCTTGGCCAGACCAAAACATCACTAAGCAGTAACCGAAACACTGGTGTTATCAGTGCTGTTCCCAGGCCCAAAATCAAAACACACAGTGCTGCACTAGCTCCCAGGAAGGAGAAAAATGACTGCTGCTGCTGAACCCATGACATTGGCCTTTTCCATCTTTACCTCTATTGCCATCATAGCTTGTTTTCTGTGTTCTCCATAAGAATCCAGTTGCCTCTTCTCACTCTCCCAACAGAAATAACCTAACCAGAGATCTGATCCTATTTCTTAGATGATGCTGGTCAAGGTTCTTGAGGACCTGTGAACTGGCTAATTCTGCATCTCATCTGAATGAAAGAAGTTCTAGCTGTTGCACGATTGTTGGGTAGGCAGTGACCTGCAAGGAGCCACTATTGCTGAACGAATCCTAACTCTTTAGAGAATCACGAAAAGTTCTGTAGGATGATTTGAATGTTCCAGGTTCGGTGCATGCTGATGATGAAGCAGGATATGTTAGTGGTGAATGGGCTGAGAAATAACCATGCCAAAATTGCTGCTTGGCATAGTTCTCCAATGAACTGGTCATGTGTCTATACCAAGAAGTCATTTATAGGATGTGTCAGATATTTCATCTCTTTCCAGAAGTGTCTGTGACATAAAAGTCCAAAATATACTTTTTGAATCCCAGTAGCTCCCCTGATCCATCTGATTTCCTTCCGGGTGTTGCTGATGATAATCACAAGCTGTCATGCCCATCCTGCTGGGGACTTTCTGAAACACCTCACAGCTTCAATTCTTATATTTTTTTTTTTTTATCTAAGCACTTCTCTTATTTTTGTTCTATTACTTTGCTGGAATAATCAGGAGCTAAACTATTTGTTCAGGTTGCTGCTGCTAACAATATTGTCATTTTGATAACTGTAAATACTCTGGAAGAAAGAGTACTAGACTTCTCCATGGGTGACACATGAAACATGCTAAAATACGTAGTTCAGATGGAGTATAGGAATGCCTGAAGATATCTGTAGGGGCCCACACGTGTCTGAGATCTCTCCCCTTGAAGTACTACTTGGCCTATTCTCAGGACACCATAGGAGGAGGATTAAGGAAAATCAATGTGGACAGGCAGGGAATCTAACCACAAGGGCAATATTGGAACTGTCAATGTGGACAGTGTTTTGAGGATGAGCAAAGTTTGAGTTCTGTCATCATTAGTTTTATTCTTTAGAAGAGTGATGGCTACTCTCAATTAGCATTTGATTTCTGTCCTGCTGCTTTAATCACATACCTCTAAATTTCTTCAATGACAAGAACATAGAAGAAAACTAATATACCTGGAATTGCCTGTTCTTCTTTTACATTCAGAATAATAAAACTAAATTGTTCATGTGGCTTTTCAGATGTTGCGTGTTATAAAGTGTTTCACAAAGTAATGAATTAAATGTTGGTAGTGCTGTGCCCTGTAGGCAAACAGAGCTTCTATTATGTTACAACAATTGTTCACGCAAAGATGTAGAATTGCAACCTGATTATCCTATTGAGAGCATGAATAGAGAGGACACTGAGGTTATTTTCCATTCATTTTGTATAGTTCCAAAAGCTCTGGAAACTTTCACCTGAATAGTCAAAGGCATACAAGGCAGAAAGAACAAATATATATGAAAAAACTGTGGATGGGTGCATTTTGCTGATTTAAACCACCAGAACTAGCTAATCTAAAGCATTTGTTGGCAGTTTGATTTGTCAATATGCAAAAAGGGTGTAGTCATATAGGAAAAATATTCAGCAGTGCTCACATTTTGTTTGTAAATCACCATGTCCAACTTTATCAGCAATATAAGGGAACTGTTGTGGGTGAATCTTATTAATTCTATTAATTGCTAATGAAGATCTGAATAAATAATTTATTAATTGTCCCCTTTGGCCAGATCTTTTCGACTATTTCTATCTTACCCTTTCTTGACTATGTCCCGTTTTGATTTTTTTCTTTTTACACTGAGCTGAAGTTTTTCTTCTGCTATAACATGTCCCAGAAAAGAGATTTACATGAGAAACTAAATGCACTATTTTTTTATTAAACAGGATATTTAAGTCCTTATTTAAAGGGAGGGCACTACAGACAGGGGAAGCACTGGCTATTTCAAGGTCTCCTCATTCCGTTTACTGCAGAAAGGACTTTGTAATTGTGTATATCTGCCTATTCTTTCTTCTTCCTAATGTAGTAATTTTGAACCAGTTAGCCAGTGACAGGCTAGCTTTACAGTCTTAGCTTTATAGACTTGGCAATATCAATAGACTTGGCAGAAATTGGTGACTAGAGAAATATTAGAGAGGGGGATGAAGAAAAAACATGTCCACTTTTGCTATCTCTGTGTCCTACTGTCTTTCCTTAAAGGAGCTCTGAACCTGCCACAGTGTATGATGTGTGTTTGAGGAAGATACAGAATATTTACAGAATCACAGGTTTCATGTGATTAGAAGGGACATCTGGAGATTAGTCCATCACCCCTGCTCAAAGCAGGGTCAATTTAAGCAGGTTGCTCAGGACCATTTCCTGTTGGGTTTTGAAAATTTCCATGAATGGAGGCTGTTGGGGTAATAAGGGACACTGGAAAAGAGAGGAGGTAATGGAAAATCTGCACCTGGTCTGCCGTATACTAAAATGAATGGAAGGGAGAATTAAGTGTTGAAATGGAGATGGGGATGCCTGGCAGCCAGGGGATGAAATTGGTGATACTACAGTAAGGGACTATTTAGTATGAGAATATTAAACAAGAAGAAATCAGGCTTCAATTCTTAATACTGCCGACCATCATGATAAACGTACTCTCTTCCTTGAAATCCATTAAAAAAAAAAAAAAAATAGGCCTGGGAAATTTTCAAGATGTGTAGGTATGATATAACCAATTGTTAAAAAAAAGGATTGTCTTTTTTTTTCTTCTTCTTTTTTTTGGGGGTGTGTGCTTTATTTTCCCAAATTGGAAATTGTTGGAATTGAAACAGCATTTCTTAAAAGGTTAACCTTATGACTTTGTGTGGAAAGATAGAAACTTATTTCCTGTTCAGCTGGGTCACTGTCACATACAGTGATAGTATGGGATAGTATGGGTGACACGGTTTAGTGTGAGGTGTCCCTGCCCATGGCAGGGGGGTTGGAACAAGATGATCTTAAGGTATTTTCCAACCCTAACTATTCTATGATTCTAAGATCAATAAATGCTGCAGTTTTGTAATATGCAAATATGTGAAGGCACAGGCATGAGTTCTCACATTGGTTCAAATATGGCTGCAGCCAGCATTGAGAGCTCCTCCCTGGCACTGAATATGCATTTCTACTTAAATATATTTTATAGCATTATCATTAAGGCATGCCCTGGTTTGTACAAATGTAAGATAACCCTATGCTCAAACTGCTGAGCTTGCAAGTTTCAGCTATGAAAAATTCTTTAACGTTATTTATATAAACATAAGAAAAGGATGAAGATTCTTTCTTACTCTCTTTCACAGAGCAGAGATCACTTACAGATGCAGAACTATTAAAGAATTCTCTGTTGGTTTATAAGATCCCTGAGAATTGTCTCCTTTTCACACAGTCTTGTGCCTGAAATCAGGTATAGCATATCTTACCCTTTTGCTTCTTGGCCTGCATCATTATTGGTTATTAATTGCCAGGTCACTTATTAGTCACAACTAGTTTTTGTCAGGATATCACAAAAAAATTATCTCAGCATTATTTACGTAACAACTGAATGCAAAATAGAGATGAAAGCCTGCTAGAAGAGTTTGTTTACCTTCAAAGAAGCAAAGCATATATACATATAATTGAATTAAAAGAAAGATTACTGGGAAAAGCAGATAAAACACATTTTCATGTAATATATAAACGTAGTCTAAAATTGTGACAGGAATAATCTTTTACTGAAAAGGTAGAGAATTCAGCCTCTAGATTTGTGTCGACTATGACAAACAAGTCAAGTGATCTCTTTAAAAACAAATGATTTTAGAAAGTAGTTTATACCTTTCCAAAAGGTAGTGTCACAGAACCTCACTGTTAGATAGAAATTTTTTCATTTATAGCCCGATCTTGGTATGCACAGGTAGGATCTGCAGCTTTGGCATTGCCATTGGTTCTAGGTACGTGTGGGATTTTCCCCCATTTTACCAATGTGTGCTACTGGTATGTTAACAGATCAGTGATATTCTTTCAGGGAGCATTTTATACTAGAAAAATTGAGTGCACAGCTTTCATTCTCTTCCAAGAGTGGTGACACAAGATGGTAACACCATAAGGTACATTATATTTAATAAGAGATGCTATTGAGTATAATATGATACTGAGAAAAAAACATTGGCCTTGTGTAACTTCTCACTGTTGGATTAAGTTTGCTTGAAAAGCATATGACATTTTATTTTGTTCAGATACTTACACCTGTTCTGCTATAGCGCATTGAAGCTCTGGTGGATCTCGCCACAGGCTCATAGAATTTTTGTTGGTTTTTTTTGCTCTCCGAGAGCATCTGCCACTTTCTGGTTTTGTGCAAGCTGGCACACTAGCCTTTTACTTAGATAATAATGTGAAAATGCAAATTCAAAATTATATGAAGTATGCTATACTGTCAGGAATTTCTGTAATGATATTAATGATACCTTTACTGAAATTTTATTTCTAGTAAAAATTCAAATTCAAAATTATATGAAGTATGCTATACTGTCAGGAATTTCTGTAATGATATTAATGATACCTTTACTGAAATTTTATTTCTAGTAAAACCTAGTTGTTCTTTTTGCAACTTCTTAACATTGATGTGAAACAGTGATCATAGCTCATGTCTTGAACAGTCTTTGAGATACTTACATATAGCCTTGTACAACTTCTTTGGAAAACACATGGATTAGGTAGTCCTCCTAAATATTTTCTGGATAAATTGCCTCATGCTTATCATAACCCAGGAGAGAAAGCAAGAATAATCTCTAGGTCAGAGAGGAAACAGTCTTGAGGGAACAAGAGTAAACCCCATTTCAACAGCTACTGCCACCTTCTAGGTTTTACAAGAAGACAACAGCAACCTCCAGGTTGTCAACTGTTTTAAAAACAGGTTTTATTAATTGTTTTACTAACTGACCTGATTGTTCTCCTGAAATTAAAGCTTTGTCTTTGATTCCCGTTTCTTCTTCCTTTATCCTAGGCTGACTTGTCTCATTCATTAAGAAATATAATATCCTACATATTATTAGACTGCAAAGAGGAATATCTACGTAATGGTAGGTCATATCTTTTCAAATCCGTATAACATTCAGTGCAGATAAGAAATTGCATCCTGAAAGGAATTGTGGAAGGTCCTCAGCAAGACCCTTATGTGCATGAATGACATTCCTCTCTTCCTGTTCAAGTAGTCCATATACTCACCTTAGAACCTGCAAAAATAAAGGAGTGTAGGGTTTATATCTTTAATATTTATAGAATTGTAGAATAGTTAGGGTTAGAAAGGGCATTAAGATCATCTAGCTCCAACCCCCATGCCATGGACAGAGACACCTTACACTAGACCATGTCACCCAAGGCTCTGTCCAACCCAGCCTTGAACACCACCAGGGATGGAGCATTCGCAGCTCCCCTGGGCAACCCATTCCAGTGCCTCATCACCCTTACAGGAAAGAACTTCCTCTTTATATCCAATCTAAGCTTCGTCTGTTTAAGTTTTAACCTGTTACCCCTTGTCCTACCATTACAGTTCCTAATGGAGAGTCCTTCCCTCACCAGGATCTTTATAGGCTCTGTTCAAGTACAGTAAGGCTGCTATGAGGTCTCCATGCAGCCTTCCATTCTCCACGCTGAATAGTTCCAACTTTCTCAACCTATCTTCATATGGCAGGTGCTCCACCCCCTAATCATCCTCGTGGCCCTCCTCTGGACTTGTTTCAACTGTTCCATGTCCTTTTGATGTTGAGGACACCAGAACTGCACACAATACTCCAAGTGAGGTCTCACAAGAGCAGAGTAGGGGGGCAGGATCACCTCCCTTGACCTGCTGGTCACGCTCCCTTTGATGCAGCCCAGGATACGGTTGGCTTTCTGGGCTGCAAGCTCACACCGCCAGCTCATGTTCATTTTCTCATCAACCAACACCCCCAAGTCCTCCTCCATAGGGCTGCTCTGATTCTCTTCCCTGCCCAACCTGTAGCTGTGTTGGGATTGCTCCAACCTACGTGTAGGGCCTTGCACTTGTCATGATTAAACTTCATCATGTTGGCATCAGCCTACCTGACAAGCATGTGTCGTGGTTTAAGTCCAGTCAGCCACACAGTTTCGCTCTCTCACTCCCCCCTCTTTCTTCCCCCCGCTCCCGGAGGGATGGGAAGGAGAATCGAAAAGAATGCAACTCCCACAGGTTGAGATAAGAACAGTTTAGTAACTAAAGTATAGCACCAATCACTATGGCTACCACCAATAATAATAATGACAAGAGAAATACAAGGAAAGAACACAATTTCTCACCACCTAAAACCAAGCCCGACCACGCAGTGCACCCCCACCCTTCCGGGTCTTTGCTCTCTGCTCTCCATCCTGGGCATGACGTGCTGTGGTATGGAATAACCTCTTTGGTCAGTTTGGGTCAGGTGTCCTGTTTCTGCTTCGTCCCGGCTCCCCTCCTCCCTGGCAGAGCATGAAACTCAGAAAGTCCTTGGCCAGACCAAAACATCACTAAGCAGTAACCGAAACACTGGTGTTATCAGCGCTTTTCCCAGGCCCAAAATCAAAAACACAGCGCTGCACCAGCTACCAAGAAGGAGAAAAATGACTGCTGCTAAACCCATGACAGCGTGTCAAGGTCCCTCTGCATGGCATTCCTTCCCTCCAACGTACCAACTGAACCACACAGCTTGGTGTCATCAGCAAACTTACTGAGGACACACTCAATCCCACTGTCCATATCACTGACAAAAGATGTTGAACAAGACTGGTCCCAACATCGATCCCTGAGGGACACCACTCATTACTAGTCTCCAGCTGGACATTGAGTCATTGATAACAACTCTTTGCATGTGGCCATCCAGCCAGTTCTTTATCCACTGAGTGGTCCACCTATCAAATTGATGTCTCTCCAATTCAGAGACAAGGATGTCATGTGGGACAGTGTCGAACGCTTTGCGCAAGTACAGGTAGATGACATCAACTGCTCTACCCCTGTCCATCTGTTCCGTAGCCCCATCATAGAAAGCCACTGAATTGGTCAGGCAGGATTTCCCCTTAGTGAAGCCATGCTGGCTGTCACCAAGCACCTTATTGTTTTTCATGTGCCTTAGCATGCCTTTCAGGAGAATCTGCTCCAAAATTTTGCCAGGCACAGAGGTGAGACTGACTGGTCTGTAATTCCCCGAATCATCCATTTTCCTGTATTCTTCCCAGGCCACCTATCATTGCTTCCACCTTTTATAAGTCTGTTTTTTCCTTCGAATTTTCCTCAGCAACTCCTTATCCATACAAGGATGTTTCCTGGCCCTCCTATTGCACTTCCTTCCTATTTTTTTTTTTTGCTATCCCATGTGAATTTTGTAGTTTCATGTCATTATAACATATATGCAAATGATATAACTCTTCTGATAGCAGGAGTTTCAGGATGTATGCACTCAAGAGTTCTCTTTTGATTTCTTTGCTAACCTTATATGATCACATATTCCTTATCTGAATGGTAAATCATCATTCATTTGTTTCAATACTTGGCTAGTGACAAGTGAACATAATAGGATTGATCAGAAGCAGCAATGAACCACCCCTTTGTGTAAATTCCATTAATCACAATGTCAAGCTGGATAACCATTGTGTCAAATGACAGCTTCTAACCTGTAATTATTTTTATCTCTGGATGCACAAATAGCTCATAAATATTAATACTTGGGCAGTTTCATAATGCATGAATGAAAATTCTACCTATGTATTAAATGTTAAGTATACATCAGAACAATTAAAATGTATGTCCTCACCAAATTCAGGTGTTTGAAACTGGCGTATGCATTTCTTTTTTGCAATAAAGTGAAAAATGATGAAGGCTTTTCAGAAACACTTTTTCCTAGAAATATTAATTGCACAGTTGGGTCTGGAAAAAGTAGGCAACACTCCATTCCTATTGAGTTACTGCATTTTAAGTTTCAAAACCTTCCACTATGGATCTATTTTTTATTTAAATATTAAAAAAAATTGCTTTCTAATGATTACATGTTTCATGAAATGTTTTTCTCATGTAATGGGTTACTTTGTTTTTTGGTTTATCACTGCATATGTTGTCTTTGGAGCATGTATTTGATTGAAGTGGCAGTGTGGCAGATCCCCTGAGGCTGAGTCAATGCAATAATTTTCTGAGGTCAATCTTGTGAACAAAAAGCAACTAAATGTAGCAGATGTCTAATAATAAAGATCTGGGTTCCCATTTCCCAGCCTTTCTTAGAAGGGACATAAAAGAACCATTTCTAACCTATTTCTAGAAGCAAAATATCTGTAACCATGAAAGGGTTAGGTTTGGAAAAGACCTTCATGAAGTTATTGTGCATCTATTACAGAAATGAAAAAATGTCCATAAACTTGAAAGATGACAGTTCTGAAGTCACTCATGGACATTTATTTGGTTTAATTCTTGATGCAGCTGCTTTCTTTAGAAATAGGAATTCAAAAGTCTTAGAGACCACTAAAAAGGAGTATACACAGCAGTTCACAAATAAATGCACACTGCAACAAATAGTTGCCCGGGTGAGACTTTACCTTGACATATGGAAAGTATATTTAGAACCATTATTTATTTCATTGAAAGATATATTTCATAATGATGTAAGATACTTCTTGTGGTAAAATCCCAAGGACTGTGCCTGAGTCAACTGGCTTTGAGGAATGTGTTCTTCCAGAGATCATTTCCAACCTAAAACCAAAACTTCCTGAGGCTGCACTCAATCTCACTGTCCATGTTGCCAACGTGTATTATTTATGCAGAAAGCTACCCCAAAAACCAAGTATTATTTTTACCAAAGGTCTTAAACTCCCCTTTTTTCTTTTTTTTTCCCGAGTTCTAGCCTGGCTGAAGAGACAGCATTGGCTGGTCTCCTTCCTTGCCAGCTTGTCTTTTGGAATATGGGGACAGGCTGCTTCTCTGCCATTAAAATCTCATTCTTAAAGAATGTCTAACCTTCCCAGATTCCTTTGTCCTTCAGGATTGCCTCCAACCAGGCTCCTAAGCCAGCCAAAGTCTGCCTTTTTTTTTTTTTTTCTTTCATGTTTTAGAATCCACTGGTATTAACCTTACCTTCTCTGAAGTTACTACATCTCTTATGCACAGAGAGTAAGCAATTTCTAGATGAAGACTAGATAGGTCAACTGTGAACAGCATTTGGAGAGACAACAGTAGCATGTATGAGAGCAAGCTGTATGATTTGAGTCCCGCTTTAATGTTGCTAGAGAAAATCATTAAAATGCCAACCTTCAAAACTGCCAATTAACATGTTTGATTTATTCCTATCAGTAAAACAGCCACACCAAAAAGGGATCAACAGTTTGCTTACTCATATTTAGAGTTATCTGTTTTTACAGTCTGATATAACATCTTCTTATATCTGTCATACTCTAATTTTGGCTTCTTTCATAAAAGATCAAGCAAGCAAAAACTGAAAAAGAATGCATGCTGTAGTGTATTACCTCAGTAATGGTTTGGGTCAGTATCAAATTGTTGGATGAGTTATCTGGACAGGCAGGATGATAGAAATTAAGTGGGTAGTACACAGAAAGCAAAAGCTAAGCACAATAGAATATAAGGGGCAGTACAAACTAGTTTTACTACAATGAAAGTAGAATTAGAATAATCCTACAATACAATGAGGTTAAAAAAAACGATTTCTGGTAACAGTAAGAGTGAGGAAGACTTAGGAAGAGGTTGTTACTTTTTTTGTTTTCCAGATAATGTAAACGGTAGCAATGCTTCTGGAATTTCGGACAACATGCTGAAGGACATCCCGAAAGAATGGTAAGCATTGGACTGGACCTGCTGATAGTATATAGTAGCATGGATATATGTGCAACTGCTTCATATGAAGATGAAGTATGAGTTCAAAGTTCTCAGCTGCTCTGTGGTCACTGCCAATGTGTCTCTTTTACTCTATACTTATTTCAAGGTTATAGATCCTTGGTTTTGCATGGGGGTAAAAAGTGTGCAGTAGCTATTGCAAGGCTATATTACAGTAACCAGTTTGTCTCAACTTAGCTGCTCTTTTATCCAGCAATTAAACCTCCCACACGGAAGCAGAGAATATTTGGTTCTTAGCTTCACTCATATAATTGAATAGACATCAGAAAAGTACTTCTAAGCATACTTAAAATATGACATTTCAAAAAATAAATATTGACATATCAGCTTTTAGACTACAATGGTAGTGAGACTCTAGCCTATCTATCCTAAATGAAACTTCTTTTCTTGGGAAATGCTCAGTCTTAAAATTCAGTGTAAGTATTCTCTCTCTGAATTACTTGCCACTCATTGAGTTGCACTGTTCCATCTACTTGTTCTCCTAAACAGGTCATCTGACTATTGTTTTCATGCTTTTCAGAAAGATTTCATACTTTATTTCCCTGCCACAGCTCTAACTGCCCATACTTGAGAGAATCCACAATTCCATCTGTCCTTGAGGCATTCCCATGCCTTGAGAAGGTCTTAGTCTCTCCTTAACTCTTTTGTTTGCCTCATCTTTATTTTACCTGGAACCCATTTTGTCATTGGCACAAACTAAATTTTTCCCTGACCAGGGATGAAGACTACCTTGCAGCTCACCCTCAGGGCAGCAAAACTAAATTTTGTTTGCACCATTGCGCTGACTATGCTCATCTGGTCCAGGTTTCCCTTTCTCTCCAGAGGCTTATTAAACAGAGTGTTATTATTTAATTTATTAATCTTCTTTCATAATATCAGTTTACTATTTTTAATAATAATTTTCTAGTGGTCTTTTATTTGCCTTTATGTAATGAAGACTCTGAAATTAAGCAATCATCAAGAGACTTTTCAGAAGCATACTGGTTTTAATTTGTGGATGTAATTAGTTTGCATACCCAAAACAAATCATCTAGACAGCAAATCACCTAGACAACCTGCTTACCTGAATCTTCTACTCTTCTTGTATTATCATGAGTTGCAGATTTCCATTTTTTTCCTCTACCTTTATAAGTTTGTTTTGGGGTTATTCTAACAATGTGTTTAAAGAATTTTAAGATAAAATTGCACTATTTTATTATTTTTTAAAAACATATTAATTCTTTCCTTTTCGTCTTTATAGTCATCAGCACAGCTGTTTTATTCATTGCTGCATACTTTAAATCTCTTCAGAACTGAATCAATAATGATACTTTACAAACACAGGCAATCAGACCATAATCCTCGTTGTTATATATATCTGTAACAAATAGATTGTTTTCAAGAAACGGCTGATCAAGCAACAGGTCCAGAGGGTAAACAGGTCCTGTTTCTCTAAAGTCCTGAGTATCTTCCCAGAAAATATAATTTGCTATAATTCTGGGTTACAAATTAAATACAAATCCTTTTGTAAACAGTCAGAATCTTTTTACTTTTCACATCAGTAAATATTATCAATAAATATTGGTTACTGTGCTGGATCAGTTACTAAAGCAAAGAACAGGAAACAAACAAGAGAAGTGACATCGAATAAGAAACAATTTTCCCATTTCTTTGCTTCTAAAACTTCTATTTGCTACTCAGACAGCTCAAATGACATTCAGTTATTTGATTCCCATATGTCTATGATTTAATTATAATCAAAACTGTCAGGGAGGTATTTTAAATCATGGGGTTTGTCAATGTTTGCTAGCACAAGCATGGAAATTTTCTGTGTTAATCTTTTTCTCTGACTTCAAATTTATATTAATGGCCATCATTCTTCAAGCTGCCTCCCTAAGAAGTGCTAGGGATCAGTATTGAAAGAGAAATAAACTATATATTGCCTCCAGCAGTGAGCAGCTGGTGTTTTAACTGTCTGAATACAAATGGAAAATGCACAATTCTAGCTTTATATGACAAGGGCTTTTACGGCTCGAACACTAACAGCACCTAACTTGTCCAAGTTGACCACAAGTATTGACATGAAGAGATTACTGTAAGGCTAACTGAAGTAGAAAGAAGCTGTCATTAAGTGGAAAAGTGCAAAGAAGTTAAGGAGGTTCAAAATGCTTCACTGAAACATTTATTTTCTAAAGCAGAGAAAAGACCAAGAAAATATCACCTGTCTTAATGCCAATGCACTTTAAAAATTTATTTGTTAAACAAACCAAAACCACACGAAATCTGCAGTTTATACCTTAAGACTTGTAGTTCTAATTAAAAAAAAAAAAAAAAAAACAAAAAAAACCCCACAAACAAAACCACAACAGAACAACCAAAATCAAAGCAAACAAAAAATAAAAAGGAAAAAATACTTCTGTTATTGCTGTTGGTGTGTGTTTTGTTTTTTGTTGTTTTTTTTTTTGGTTTTTTTTTTTTTTTTAATAGTGGTGCAGGTAATGTCTCTTAAGAGAGAACTCTTTCAATGAAACAGGTGAAATTATAACATTATCTTACCCTTTGCACTTAAATTGTAATGGAATGGCTTTGAACCTATGTGATTATTAACTTCTTAGATGTCAAAAAATAAAAAGATTAAAGTGGAAAAAGCTAGAAAGACTGAAACATACATTTTTTCAGAATTTCCACTAAATTCAGTCAGCGTAAGACTTCTGTGTCTTCTGTCTTTCCAAAAAAAAAAAAAAAAAGTATTGCAGTTGTTTCTTAATATCATTGGAATTATGCTGTCCGACATAAATATTGGTCCAATTTTTTGTTAATTATGACCATTCTCCTAAATTAAGATTCTCTTGTGTTGATTTTTAGAAATACATGGTTTTCCACAATTAAAAACAAACCCTTTTTGGATTATTTCCCAATAGCAAAGAGCAAACGGACAGGCTAATTGGTAAATCCTACTGGTCTGATGATGAATCACAATTTTTATTTCCAAAATAATGTTAGCAGGTTGAGGGCAATAAAACAGAAAAGAACTTCTACAAGGATCAAGAAACAAAACATGGAATACATGTCAAAAGGAGTGAAACTTTTGGTTGCTCTGTGCCATGCTTTAGTCGCTGTGCCCTAGTTTTTACACCCATCCACATGGGTAGCAATAATGTTGTTTTTTAGTGTTGCATTTTCAAATCCACAGAAAGAGCTACATTAATTTCTTGACAATGTATAACTGGGATCAAATTTAAATCATAATTGCTCAATCAACTAAGATAGAGGAGGTTAGAGACAATTTCTAAAATTATATAATATAAGGGCTATTATTAAATTGTTATTTACTGATAATATCTGAATCAGTGTATCATCAACACTTCTCACTTCCATCTTTGTTAAGAAAGATAGAGTTTAAAGTCCTAAAGTTCAATCAGTCAATCAGACCTCTTGTCCTAATTCTCAGAGATACTTCATTTCCTTCTCTGGTGACCAGTCAATTTCTGCATTGAGACAATACCTGCAAGGCCTCCAGTTAAAAGGACTGGAATTTAGTTATACTAGAGAATCTTAGTTTTTCATTGTGGGCAAGGCTTAATTTAACTGCGTCCCTTAGCTATAAATAAGAATGGAGAAAACCATTCATTTTATATTGTGCCTGCCATTCATATGAAGTGTGACCTTTGCTAATGCATTTCAAAAGAAACGTAATCCTATACCGAATAGGTCAACAGAATAGTCATGGCATTATGTTAGCTTTCCAATACTTGGTTAAAGTATATATGTTCAAACTAATGAATGGGTATATATAGGAGTAGCTCCATTCTGGCCCAGTCACAGAATCATCTAGGATGGAAAAGACTATTAAGATCATCGAGCCCAGGACTATCAAGTCCACCACTAAATCATGTCACAAAGGGCAAATTGATCTTCTCTTGTGACTGTTTCTCAGTATCTCCAGTCACAGCCACCCCTCATCTGCCACTTTGTAGTGGCCCACACTATGTAGCTGTTGCCCCTACTCCTCATGGCTACCCCTCACCTCTGCTCATGGCAATCCCTCAGCCCATGGCTGCCCCTGCTCTCCCCTCACGATCTCCCCTCACGTCCACCTCTCCTGTTCCCTCACGATCTCCCCTCAGCCCTCATGACCACCCCATCTCTCCTCTCACGATTTCCCCTCATGGCTGCCTCACCTCTCTCCTCATGATCTTCCCTCATGGCTGCCTCTCCTGTCCCCTCATGATGTTCCTTACCCCTCATGGCTACCTCTTCTGTCCTCTCACAAGCTTCCCTCACCCCCCTCATGGCTGCCTCTCGTGTCCCCTCACGATCTCCTCTCACCCCTCAAGGCTGCCTCTCCTGTTCCCTCAATAGCTTCTCTCACCCCCCTCATGGCTGCCTCTCCTGTCCCCTCATATTCTTCCCTCACCCCTCACAGCTGCCTCTCCTGTCTCCTCACAATCCCTCCTCATGACTGCCCCACCTCTCCCTTCATGATCTCCCCTTATGGCTGCCCTTGTTCTCCCCTCAAGATCTCCCCTGACCTATCATGGCTCTCCCCCCGTCCCCTCATGATTTCCCCTTACACCTCATGACCGTTCCACCTCACCCTCAAGATCTCCTCTCATGGCTCTTCCCTCATGATCTCCCCTTCATCCCTCATGGCCACCTCTTCTGTCCCCTCACGATCTCCTCTCTGGACTGTGCCATCTCTCCCATCATGATTATCCCTCATGGCTGCCCCTGTTCTCCCCTCAAGATCTCCCCTCATCTCCAGCATAAAAAAACAGATGACAGAATAGTCACAGAAACTCAGAAGGATGAAGCTTATTAATTTGACATATTTCTTTTATTCAGGTTCTTGGCCTCATTCGTTTTTTGTTACTTAATATTACCTAATGTTCATGAAAGCAGGACCTGTTCATCACAGTTAGGAAATTATTGATGGATAATATTAAATTTTAGAGTTAGTCTTAATACATCAAGAATTTTGAGCATCTTCATTCTAACAGTTTTTGTTTCAACTGAAGTCATCTGAGAAAGAAAGTTCAAAATAACTTTCAGAACTAGTTATGCAAGGGTAGTGGAGACTTAAGCCCAATCTTTATGCCATGCATACATATGCATTCAGACTGAGGCTTTTTATTTATGCCTCCCAGAAAATAGTATACCATCTGCACAAAACATCTGGACATGGGGGTAATTGCAGCTTTGCTTTCTATGAAACTAGTTCTTTAAAAACTGGACAAGTCACTAAGTACCATCTAATTGCAGAGCTGCTGCTGTAAAATGCCCATGAATGTAAAATAGTAAGAAAACGTACATGCAGGAGGCAGATGGTACCACCCAGTCTTGCAACATAAAAGCAGCTTGTAATCTTTTGAAAAAAGGAAACATTTCTAATTCTAAGAAAGCTATGAAACAGTTGTAGTGCATCCTTTCTGTCTGTTTTAGATACTAGGTTCTACTTATGTATTTAAGAATATGATTGACACTTGTAATTCTTTCGTCAGAAGGAGAAACATACGAGAAAGTGTGTTAACATTTGAAATAACACACATTTTAATACAAATACAATTTCTGCTGTCATATATCATTTATTATATGTTAATTCTACGTTTGAGGAGGTGAGGTTGGAGGAATATGCCTCTGTGTTTTGCAGCTGCATCATACACTTTGAAACTCTCATGTCAGCCAGAAGATAATGTATTTCTTGTAGAGAAAAAAGCAGAAAATTCCAAGGTACAGTACAGTTAGTCATGGCCTTTATTCCAGAGGCTCAGATACTTTTCAAATCACTTTCACTGAAGTAAGGAAAATGTTTTGAGGCTGTAAACTCTGAGCTTGACCATGATTCAGAGAAGGCCTGTGTGAGTTTGCTGTTCAAATAACACCTCTTCAATAATTTCATGTTTAAATAGTGACCAGAGTGGGTAAATGGGAATTTCGCAGTTGATGTGTGCAAGAGAACACTCAGGAGGCCTTGAGCTTCTGCTCTGGACCATCTTGAGTGCGTGGAGGGTGTTACAGAGACAGACTCCATGGCAGTGTAAGTTGGAAGCTTGTGATTTCCAGTAAAAGGAAGGTTATTTCTGGATTTGCAGGTGTCACTGGCAAGGTATAGAACTGTGGTAGGTATAAAAGACAAAACTCTGCCCAGGAGGCTTCCAGGTCAGCTGTGCTTGATTTGTGGGCAGGAAGCAGTGGCACCAAGCAAAGCTCATTGCTGAAATTTGCTGTGTTTTGAGAGACTGCCAAGTGGCGTCCAGGCCACACGTTGCTGAGGACTCCAACAGTACTCTCCAGAGAGACCTGGAGTGTGCTAGGAATGACCACAGGATTCCATGGGTCAAGATGAAATGCATGGAAACCAGATTTGTGTGTTCCCTGGGCCTGCCAGTGAAAGGGAAGGGTCGAGTAGGAGCAGATGCAGCTTTGTATGTCACCATGGTATTGTGTGGCAGGCAGGATATATGGGCTTTCCTGATCACAAAGACCTTTTTAAGAAACATGGATTTCTGGGGTAAGACAGGATCCATTTGATGAAAATGGTTAGCAGAATCTTCACCAACAGGCTTACCATCTAATGAAGATGATATTAACTAAAATGTATTGAGGGAAGGAATTCAAAGACCACAATGGAGAACAGAGGGAAGGAGGATAGTGGAATACAGTGTGGTAGAATATTTTCCTACACCTCTAGTGAGAAAACAGCATGACTGGAGGCACATGTCACATGCTGGCATGTGAAGGAAAGTGGAATGAGAGGCAAATGGGAAGAATCAGAAATGCGCATGAAACTGCAGAGTAGTAGCCTTACTAGTGTCATGGAAAAGTATTGGGATGCCTTGTACAGCTGGAATGGAGTCATGGAAGGGCACAGACTCTTCAGGGAGCAAACCATGAGCTGTGGAAGGAGCCTAGATCACTGGTGTAGGCTAGGCACGTCACTTTAAGTGCTAAGCTATGGAGAGATAAATCCTATATATGTACCTAAACTTGAAACAAAGCTTTATCATTAACCTTGAGGTTTGATCTCCTTTGAGGTGTTTGATAAACAGAATTTCTAGAAAAATGGTACTGTAGAGTTTCATTATCACTTTGATAATGTAAGTTCTGTTTAGAGTTTCAAGCATTGAAAAAGCAGGCCAAGCAAGTTAGTGCCTGAGATTTCATTTGTAATATTTCTGGGCTAGATATTTCATCTTTATTGCATCCTTTTCTACTGAGCACATGTAATCTGATGACTGACTCTTTTACAGTTGCTACAAAGAAACAATAAGCATTTTTCTGACTAACCGGGGCATCTAATCATCCCTGGCAATCAAAAGATTTGTAAATGTCACTGCACTTTGTTGCATCCTTCCAGCTGTCAGTGCAAGTTATGATTTTACTCAAGTGCTCAATTCTCTTGTCTGACCTCCAAATATGGCACACATGGAGAGTAAAGGAAACCAGAACCTGGCATTTTCAAACAGAAAATCCTTAAAGTTGTCAAACGTGTTTAAATTCAAAAGCGATAGGGTTCCAAATACATTTTAATTAAAATGTTAAACATAGTCCATTTTATATACTTCATATAATTCTAACTGAATAGATTTGTAGGTCTTGTAGGTCCAAAGTCAACAGTTTCCTGTGTCCCGTGTATTACTAATGAGCTTTGTAAACTGTAAGCTGTAACATAGTTAGAGTCAGACAGAATTTATTTCCATCGAGAGTGTTTACAGGATCTAAAGCATATAATGGGAAGAAATTAAACAGTATCTTTCGAAAAGACTGCTTTTGTAAGCCTTTGAGATTTTGTTTGTTTGTCTGTTTGGTGGTTTGTTTTTTTTAAATACTGCTTCTCCTACTTTATGTGACCACAACATGTTATAAGTGATACAGGAAATTATATAAATTCCTTTATTCTGTTGCTGCCAGTATTCTGTTGCTGCTTCCCCCCTACCCCTCTCCAGCCTGAAATTATGGATAAACAAGTAAAATTTTTTTGGATAATTAACAGAAATCAACAACTTAGTCTACCCCTGTAGAAATTCAATAAAGTGAGAGTTTAAGGCCCAAAGGAAATAAATGAGCAAGTTCAGGGGCAAATAACAAGACCAAAAGAGAAATCAGAAGTATATTTCTGGGGCTGAACTTTGCAGTGAGACTTGCCATCATATGTCTCTAACTACAGCAGATATCAAAGTCAGAAATAATTGTTCAGATTCACTGCAGTCCCTATACAGGGAGAAAAGGGAATAGCCTGGTCACGATTCTCATGATCGTAAAGTCTATATCTAAGTAGACAGTAGTAGTAGGTGAGATTAAAAATGCCCTAGCAAAATCTAAGCTATGAAAGCAGTCTGGGGCAATGATATTAAATCATAGAATCATAGAATAGTTAGGGTTGGAAAGGACCTTAAGACCATCAAGTTCCAACCCCCTGACATGGCCAGGGGCACCTTACACTAAACCATGTGACCCAAGGCTCTGTCCAACCCAGCCTTGAGCACCACCAGTGATGGAGCATTCGCAACTTTCTTGGGCAGCCCACACCAGTGCCTCAACAGCCTCACAATAAAGAACTTCTTCCTTATATGCAATCTAAGCATCTTCTCTTTAAGTTTTAACCTGTTACCCCTTATGCTGTCACTACAGTTCCTAATGAAGAGTCCTTCCCTCCCCAGCATCCTTATAAGTCCCTTTCAGATACTAGAAGGCTGCTATGAGGTCTCCATGCAGCCTTCTCTTCTCCAGGCTGAACAGCCCCAACTTTCTCAACCTGCCTTCATATGTGAGGTGCTCCAGCCCCCTGATCATCCTCGTGGCCCTCCTCTGGACTTGTTCCAACAGTTCCATGTCCTTTTTATGTTGAGGACACCAGAACTGTACACAATACAACAAGTGAGTTTGCACGAGAGCAGAATAGAGGGGCAGGATCACCTCCTTCGACCTGCTGGTCATGCTCCTTTTGATGCAGCCCAGGATACAGTTCGCTTTCTGGGCTGCAAGCGCACACTGCTGGCACATGTTCATTTTCTCATTGACCAACACCCTTAAGTCCTTCTGCGCAGGGCTGCTCTGAATCTCTTCTCTGCCCTACCTGTAGCTGTGCCTGGGAGTGCTCTGACTCAGGTGTAGGACCTTGCACTTGTCATGGCTAAATTTTATCAGGTTGGCATCAGCCCACCTCACAAGCGTGTCAAGGCCCCTTGGGATGGCATTCGTTCCCTCCAGCATATCAACCGAACCACACAGCTTGGTGTCATCAGCAAACTTGATGAGGGCACACTCAATCCCACTTTCCATGTCACTGGCAAAGATGTTGAATAAGACCAGTCCCAACACTGATCCCTGGGTCTCCAGCTGGACATTGAGCTATTGGCCACAACTCTTTGCGTGCGGCCATCCAGCCAGTTCTTTATCCACCGAGTGGTCCACCTATCAAATTGATGTCTCTCCAACTTAGAGACAAGGATGTTATGTGAGACAGTGTCGAACGCTTTGCACAAGTCCAGGTGGATGACATCAACTGCTCTACCCCTGTCCATCATCACTGAAGGCCCCCAAATTGATCAGTCAGGATTTCCCCTTAGTGAAGCCATGCTGGCTGTCACGAAGCACCTTGTTGTTTTTCATGTGCCTTAGCATGCCTTCCAGGAGAATCTGCTCCAAGATTTTGCCAGGCACAGAAGTGAGACTGACTGGTCTGTAATTCCCCGGGTCATCCATTTTCCCCTTCTTGAAAATGGCGGTCATATTTCCTTTTTCCAGTCATTGGGAAGTTTACCTGACTGCCATGATTTTTCAAATATGATGGACAGTTGCTTAGCAACTTCATTTGCCTGCTGCTTCAGGACCCACGGATGGATTTCATCAGGTCCCATGGACTTGTGCACATTCAGGTTCTTAAAATGATCTCAAACCAGATCCTCTCCTACAGTGGGCCTAAGATCTTCATTCTCACTGTCCCTGCATCTGCCTTCCAAGACTTGTGTGGTGTGGTCAGAGCATTTTCCTGTGAAGACTGTGGCAATGAAGTCATCAAGAACCTCAGCCTTCTCCAAATCCAGGGTAGCCAGTTCTCCCGATAGCTTCTTGAGACGGCCCACGTTGTACCTTATCTGTCTTTTATTTGCCATGTACCTATAGAATCCCTTCCTGTTACCTCTCACATCCCTAGCCAAGTTTAATTCTAAGTGGGCCTTAGCTTTCGTAACCTGGTCCATAGCTTCCTGGACAGTATTCCTGTATTCTTCCCAGGCTGCCTGGCCTTGCTTCCACCTTTTATAAACCTTTTTTTTCCCTTGAAGTTTCCTCAGCCACTCCTTATCCATCCAAGGAGGTCTCCTGGCCCTCCTGCTGCCCTTCCTTCTAGTTGGGATGCAACACTCCTGAGCTTGTAGCAGGTGATCCTTGAATATCAACCAACAGTCTTGGGCCCCCCTGCCCTCTAGGGCTATATCCCATGGAATCTTACTGAGCTGGTTCCTGAAGAGGCCAAAGTCTGCACTCTTGAAGTCCAGGGCAGTGAGCTTGCTGCACGCTCTTCTCACTGTCCTGAGGATCTCGAATTCGACCATCCCATGATCGCTGCAATCGAGGCTGCCCTGGAGCATCACATTTCCAACCAGCCCTTCTCTGTTGGTGAGGACGAGGTCAAGCATGGCACCTCTCCTTGTCGGCTTCTGTATTACTTGCAGAAGGAAGTTGTCTTCCACACAATTGAGGAACCTCCTGGATTGCTTGTGCTGGACCATACTGTCCCTCCAACAGATATCAGTGTGGCAATATGCAATGTGGGGGAAATAGGGTGGTAATATATAATGTACGTATTGTTCTGATTTCAGCTGTTCTGATTTCAGCTGGAATAGAGTTAGTTTTCTTCCTTGTAGCTTGTACGGTTAGCTGTGTGTTTTGGATTTAATGTGAGAATTATGCTGGTAATACACCAATGTTTTAGTTTTTGCTCAGTAATGTTTACCTTGATCAAGGACTTTTCAGTCTCTCGTGCTCAGCCAATAAGGAAGACGCAAGAAGCCAAGAGGAAGCAGAGAGAGGACACCTGGCCTGAATTAACCAAAGGGGTGTTCCATACCACAGCATGCCATGTCCAGTATATAAACTAGTGGCAGCCAATGGTTGCTGCTCAGGGATGGGCTGGGTATCAGTCACTTGGTGGTGAGCAGTTGCATTGTGCATCACTTGAGGTTGTTCTATTCCTCTCTCTCTCTTGTTCCTGTTTTGTTATCATCATCATAACGTTGCTTTATATTTTACTTTATTTCAGTTGTTAAACTGTCCTTGTCTCAACCCACAGGTTTTACCATTTTTATTTATTTTTTTTTTTCTCCCAACTCTCCTTCCCATCCCAGTAAGGAGTTAGAAATAGTGAGCAAGAGCTTGTGTGGTGTTTAGTTGCCAACTGGGTTTAAACCATGACATATATGTATACTGTCCAGCTTAATCCCTTCCACACAGTCAGCAGTCTCTAATTTATAGAAAATATTGGTTTTTGCTTGATTTATGGACAATAATGATTTTTTGTTGTTGTTGTTAAAATGTATCTAAGCATTCAATTAGCACTTCATAGTGGTCAAAAAAGCAAACTAAAAGTCATCATTGACTTGAAGGAAGAAAAAAACCAATGTATTTTTGTATTAATCTATTGTCTGCATTCTTGTGTATATTTCTAGAATCTATCTGGACCATCTACCTAAAAAGTACAGTAGAATAAGAAAGACAGAAAAGGGCTACAAGAATTATCAAAGCATGGAATAGCTTTGGTATGATGAATGACTAAATGGACTGGACCCTATAACCTTGAAAAGACACAACTGAGATTCTATAGAAGACGTGAAAATTATGAGTGTCACAGTGAAGGTGAATAGATACGTTTATTCTCTTCTCCTGATATAAAAATCTATGAAATTTCACATGAAAATAACACTGACAGGTTTAGAAAAAAAAAAAAAAATAAAGAGGTTAAACAAGACATACTAAATCCTAGACAAAAAAAGATTAGACAAAGTCACAGAAGAAAAAGTGATGTATAGTATAAATAGAAAAATTATTGTTGTCTTTTTTTTTTTTAAAAAAAGAGTTCACTTTTCACAAAAAGAAAGTAAAAAATATTAGACAGGATAAAAGCAAGAAGCAAATTCAGCAATTTTTTCAATCTGTCCTGTAAGGTCCCTGAATACATGTTTCTTAATCTGAGCCTTTGAAAAAATCTGAAAAGAAAAAAAAGGTGCTGTACTGAAAGCCTGTATTCTTAAGGTTATGCACGTTTTGGTGCAAAGGTGGGTTCCAGCACAGCCACATCCTCAAGAGTTACTGTTGTGGTTTAACCCAGGATGATAACTCGGAACCACATAGCCCCTTGCTCACTCCTCTCCTTCTTTCCCCACAACTCCTGAGGGAATGGGTAGGAGAATAAAAAGAATGTAAACCCCATAATTTAAGATAAGAACAGACCAATAACTAAAGTATAATACAAAACTACTACTATCACCACTACTAATAATAATGATAAGAGAAATAACAGGGGGAGAGAATACAATCGCTCACCACTCAACAATTGATACCCAGCCCTACCCAAGCAGTGATCTGAGCCTTCTGGGTAACTTCCCCAAGTTTATATACTGGGCATGGCATGCTGTGGTATGGAATACCCCTTTGGCTAATTTGGGTCAAGGTGTCCTGTCTCTGCTTCCTCCCAACTTCTTGTGCCCCTCCAGCATGAGGGACTGAAAAGTCCTTGATCAGGGTGAGCACTACTGAGCAACAACTAAAACATTGGTGTGTTATCAGCACTGCCCACAGACTGAAGTTGCAAACACAGCACTTCACCAGCTACTAAGAAGGAGAAAAATAACTTACGGCTGAACCCAGGACAGTCAAATAGAATCATAGAATGGTTAAGGTTGGAAAGGACCTTAGGATCATCTAGTTTCAACCCCCCTGCCATGGGCAAGGACACCTCAGCCTAGACCATGTCACCCAAGGCTCTGTCCAGCCTGGCCTTGAACACTGCCACGGATGGGGCATTTACCGTTTCTTTGGGCAACCTTCTTTGGTTCCACTGCCTCACCACCCTCACAGTAAAGAACTTCTTCTTCCCTATATCTAACTTGAACTTCCCCTGATAAGTTTAAACCCATTACCCCTTGTCCTATCACAACAGTCCCTAATAAAACGTCCCTCCCCAGCATCCTTGTAGGCCCCCTTCAGATACTGGAAGACTGATATGAGGTCTCTACTCAACCGTTTCTTCTCCAGGCTGAAGAGCCCTAACTTTCTCAGCCTGTCTTCATATGGGAGGTGCTCCAGCCCCCTGATCATCCTCATGGACCTCCTCTGGACTTGCACCAGCAGCTCCATGTCTTTCTTGTATTGAGGACACTAGAACTGCACAGTAGAACTGTTCTGCAACCTCAGGAGAGGTATTACTCCTTAGAGGCACTTGTTCTAGAAGCCAAATGAGGTGCACATGTTCAGTGTGTCTGCCTACAAATAAGGTGAAACATTTCCATTTTCAACACTGAAAAAAATGATCTAATAGAGTAAATCACACTAACTATTGCCTTGTGTTCCTGAATCAATCAGTTAGCATTTTTAGTTTTCACTGCAGAGGCCATACATTATTTATGAATAAGCTAAGTAGTTTTATCTTCAAAGAAAGACCAGAGACTCTCATTGACATCCCTGAGAGAGGTGTGTTTTTCCTTTTCTTTCTTTTTTTTTTTTTAATTGAACTATTTATTTAAAGACTTCATTATGAACTTAAGATCCCAATTTCAAGCTTATCAGTTGGAAAATTCTTGTTTTCTTTAGCAGTTTTTCGGCAAGCAGTAGAGTGGAACCTTCTCAGGTAGAAAAGGTGAAGCCCATAAGATATTTTCTCCTTTATTAGTAGTAGAAAAGAATTTCAAAGGAAAACATCTTATGGTAGAGCTTTTGACAGTGTAAAGGTGTGAGGTCTGTTATTTCCATATCAGGATAATTAAACCACAAGCATGCAAACACTTTGTGGATAAGTAGCTTTAGATAGAATTAATATACCTTAATTTTAGCAGTTAAAAATTAGCATTTAGCTTAAGCTAATTAAGCACCCTCACTATATAGAGACCAAAGAGCAACAGAGGCTCCTCCTGAAACAGTTATCTGGGATTAATTGTCATCTGGAGAATTTTGTCTCTCTTGTTCACTAAAAAGGTAGAGTAATTATTATTGAGAAGAACATCCAGACCAATACTTAGGTGTTCGTCATCTCTAAATCTGATCTAGTCCTGTGGGCTACTTTCATTATTAATGAAAAGTACCATTAAAAGATAATTTCTCAAAAAATACACATGGAAGGTAGCTCAAATGAATTACCATCTGTGGATGTCTATTTTTCTGTTATGACTGTAGAAGGATTAACTAGTTCAGAATTAGACATCTACATTCTACAGTTGAAATTATTTAGGTGAATGCCACTCATCCTTACCTTTTTATTGTTAAGGTTAAACACATTGAATTAAAGCACTTCTTAAAAATCTCAGTGTTCTTCTCTTTGCATCTGCAACTGTCTTAGATACATTTAAATACTCAACTTCCTACAACTTAGCCTTTCATGTAAAATAAAAGCATCAGTAATTTTCTACCTCACACAAATAGTGAAATTTAAAATGCACCAGAGTGTGAGATTTCCATTCCTATGAAAAGAGGATAAGAGTCAACATGATAAACTATAGAATTAAGGTTTTATCATTATTTTCAGTATAACACTGGTGACCACAGTTGTCCGTTATAGACATAGTAGTATATAGAAGTCATTGTATTGCTTTAGGGTTTTTTTATGTCTATCTCTCCAAATTCAGGCAACGCCTTCTAGAAAATAAATGAGGGCTGGCTCTACCTTTAAACATATACTGAAACTGTATTAATCTCTCTTCCACATATGAAAAATCATTCCTTTGATACAGAATGACAGTGACATTACACTCTAATCGACATAATAAAAATAATGCTCAGTCCCACTGTGATAGATGTTCCACCCTTCTAAATTACGCAGTTCTACAGATCTGTCGTTGCAAGGGAGGAAAAAAAAAAAGGAAACACTACTCCAGTTTCTTGCAATAAACAGAGAAGCTGTTTTATTTGATGGCAAAAAAGAATATAGGCCTGAAGGCCTATTCTTATTTTATATATATTTTTTAGATACATTTATATATATATTTTATATATATTCTTATAAATACTAATATAGGCCTGAAGGCCTATTCTTATTTTGTACTAATGTCACATTTGTACACAGGCTATCATAATAACTAGATATATGGGAGCACGGAGTAAGACATAAAATAAGGGCATTTCTCCCCAGAAGCCTGTGTTTTGCAGTGGTATCCGTAAAAACACATCCTGATTTCATCTGTAACGAGTTATTTTTCTTCTTAGTAGCTGGTGTAGTGCTGTGCTTTAAATTAGCCTGAGAGCAGTGCTGATAACACACTGATGTGTTAGTTGTTGCTCAGTAGCACTTACCCTGATCAAGGACATTTCAGTCTCCCATGCTCGACCAATGAGGAGGGGCACAAGAAACTGGGATGGAACAGAGACAGAATACGTGGCCCAAACTAGCCAAAGGGGTATTCCATACCACAGCACATCATGCTCAGTATATGAACTGGGGTAGATTACCTGGAACTATTTTGCTTGGTTGCTTTATAATCCCTTTTTTAATATAGCCATGGTTTAAGCCCAGCGGATAACTCAGCACCACACAGCCATTTGCTCACACCCTCTCCCCTTCCCATATTCCCCCAGTGGGGTGGGGGGGGGAATTGAAAGAATGTAAAAAGTGCCGGTTAAGAACAGTTTAATAACTAGAATAAAGTACAATATAGTGGTAGTTGAAGCAACACCAATAATAGCAATAACAGTACTGATTATAATAGGGAACAACAACCAAAAAATGAGGAATTAAAATTCAGAAAACACAAGTGATGTACAGTGCAATTGCTCACCACCTGCTGACCGATACCTAGCCTGGGCTGAGCAGTGATTGGCCCCTTCCACCCAGCATGATACTGAGCATGATATGCTGTGGTCTGAAATATCCCTTTGGCTGGTTCAGCTCTGGTGTCCTGGTTGTGCTCTCTCTTGACTTCTTGTGCCCCTCCTCACTGGCAGAGCTTGAGAGACTGAAAAGTGCTTGGTCAGGGTAAACATTACTGAGCAACAACGAAAATATCGGTGTGTTACCAGTGTCATTCTAAGACTACCGCCAAAACACAGCTCTGAACCAGCTACTAGGGAGAAAAACTCTATCCCATCCAAAAGCAGGACAATCTCCATGGCTAAGCATTCTATAAATGAAATGGTGGGAGCCATCTACTTTCAGGCTGAAGAAGCAGGTGAGATAAATTGATTTCTAGGAATATTGGTTTGAAAGCCTGTCAAGTGATGTGATTAGAGAGACAGGACAGGTTATTGGGCTGAGACTGTATACACAGATGTTATTCAATTGCTTTGCTATTTGTCCGTAGTAGCTGTTAACAACTGTTTTGAACTTACAATGCCTCAATCGCCATGTGAGAATGGACATAATGATAATTACTAATAATGCAAACTCACAATTAACTGAAATAAAAAATGGAAAGTATAACTGTGCTCACTAGCAGTAATCAGTACTGATAGCTGAAAGTCGTTAGCAGGTACATGTATCTTAGGTGAAATAATTTATATGATTTCAAAAGATAAGGAACAAAAACAGCTATATCTTTACTATTGATACTATATAACACTTTCCAGGAGTCTTTTCAGAGAGGCTGCAATTCATAGGATGAGTCTTGTGCTGAAAGTAAGGCATGTACTTAAATTCTTGCTTATCTGAATGCCATTATGCATTCTTTCACATCTAAAGGTACATCTTCCCACAAAATGCCATTGTAAAGAAGATTTAATGCACTGTGAGGATGTGAAAAGGCATGTGAAACTAACTTCAGTTATTTTTCTGGGAAAACAAAACAAAATATCAAGAAGGTCAAACTAATTGCTTTCAGAATCACATAGGATTCTTGATAAATTTTATGCTCTTATTGCTGCATTCTGTGAAAATCTGGCATGATAGGTCTTTCATAACAAGTTACAAGGAACAGTATATTTAGCAAGAGTTACAGATAACTTTAGATAAGTTGCTTTGCTTATAGTGACTTTACAAACTTAGGCCTTGACATCAAGAAATGAGCCAGATAAGCTTTGATGAGAAGGAAGGCTTTTGGTGAGAGCAGAGGCATTTGATAAGAATGTTGGCAAATGCTAACACTCCATTAAGTTCTTGTGAAATTCCATTAAGTTCAATCACACTAGCTTTAGTTTAGAGCAATCAGTCATTGCAAGTGAATACCAGGATTAGCTTTTCTGATAATAAACAACTAACCTGTGCATTTAATGTTTATTAATTTACCTTTTTGCTTTTTGGCTCAACAGCAGAAAACAAACCTGGCCTTTTATGTATGGAGTGTTATTGGTAGCTAACATGGAGCTGGCCAGTTCTTGCCTCTGCTTATTTTTATGCTAGTTTACTGCTTCTTTTTTTTAACCTGTAAACACATGTGCATACTAAATCTGCAAAAGACATGGCAGTAGCTGAAATAATTTTAACTCTGTAACTTTTTAGCTGTTATGATAAAAGTCATTTGGCCTTGATTGTTTGTTGTTATTTTTTTTCTGTTTGTAACTTGTTTAACCCCTCTCAATAAAAGTCCTGGTTTATGGGTCAATAATGTATTTCAATCCCTACAGAGCTTATTCAATTGCTATAGACTCTCCATGCAGGTTATGCTTTAGTGAATTTGTTCCCTATCAGCTCTTTCCTTTTAATTCAAACTGAAGAACGTAATATGTGCTTTACTCAGCTGATACTGTGTTTTGTTTGGGGGTTTTGTTTGGTTTTGTGCATTTGTTGGTTGTGTGGTTTTTGTTTCTTTATTTTTCCCTGAATGATGACCTTCTTACAATCCTGAAATGTTCTCATATAGACATGCTCAGTAATTAGGCATGTCGTGTATCAATCATGATTGCTATTTAGCAATCAATCTTCACTTTTAGAGGCTAACTGGATAATGCCAAAGCATTCTAAACTTTTTCACGCTTCCAAGTGAAAGCTTGTATTAATCTAAACACATCATGCTTCTGATGACTCAGTTACTTATCTTACATTGTGCAACAAGAAGATACAATCAGACATATTAATGTTTTCATTAAGTTCTGAACTAGTTAGTAGCAGGAGGAAAAATGTGTCTCTTTGATTAAGTAAGCAGCAGCAAGATAATGTCCTCTAGTTATAGATGATGACGCAGGATAAATCTTTTGACAATTTGTGGAAAAAAGATCAGATTGTGAACGGAAAGGGTGAAAGAAGAGTTGATGTTCTATACTCTGACAGGAAAAGAATGAGTTAAAGAACTGTTATTTTCTTCGTGTCATGTGGCTTCATTCGTATTAGGAGACTGTAGGTTTTGTACCCCTGGGACCAAAGTGTGAATTCTATCTCTGAGCCTAGCTTGAATCAATATGAGGCATGGGTTTACTCATTGCAACTGTCCCCAAAATATTGTTTCTGACAATTGCAAAGGTCAGTAGGCTTTCGACAGTTTCCTTTACCTTGCACTTATTCTTGTGTCTGCAGCACGATTCTTTACTTCACAGTTCTTCAAAGTTGACAAAGCTGTCTCTGTTCACTTAGCATCTTCCTGAAAATAGCACAGCAGGAGAAGAGAAAATTTTCTACGTGAGTTTTTCAAGCACTCACTGCAGTGGAAACAAAGAGGAAGGGACGCTTTGGAAGCTCAAAGTAATTCTACTCGAAAAAGCAGCTCCGATTTCTAGCTTCAGCACGTAATCTACCTGTACATACCTATACAATCTCCCAACCCCAATCTTTATCCTTATGTACGTCAAACATTACATCTTAATATTTCCTCAGTCAAACCTACAACTAATTTAAAATAAAATTCAGCCAGCCCTGTAAGCATTATGCTTAAATTTTGTCAGCTTTCTATCAAGGCAGCCAAATTGCACTGCTATAATACAAAAATATTTCCTGGTCATGACTAATGACTGCCAAAAACTGCACAGCCTGCTTCCTACTATTGAGGAGCAGTGGGAGGAAGTCTTCTGTCATCTCATTCAAAATTTGAATGCAACAAAGACTTACCTGTCTTTTTTGTAGAGTAAGGCCTGTTGTATAACACAGTATTTCTGTTTGAGCAGTGCCAGTATGTGGAGGAAGATGTTTGACTCTTGTTTTTTCTGGTTTTGGTACTTTCCCAAATGTTTTTCCCTAAAGTCTGGTGTTTGTGTTTGGCTTTTATTCTCTTCTCTCCTCAGGTTCTATTTTGAAGCTAAGCTTCAATACCACCAAGCAGACTGACATTGTTTATATTATTTAACTATAATAACTTGGAAGCATGCCAAAGTTTGCATTCCCAGCGCAATCATCATATATTTTGGGAGGTAGAATGTGCTATCTACAAATCATTCTTTTCAAGGGGTCGGCTGAAGCTATTCATTTTGTGGGAAAAAAGATCTTAGCTGTATGAATGCATACCATATTGTACTGCCTGGCTTGAGGTCTTGACTAGAATAGATGTAGCCTCATTGTTTCCTTCATTCTACCCCAGTTCCTGGCATCCTAGTGTTGGATTTTCTATCACAGCTATCCAAGAAGTCTACAGCAAGACTTCTCAGTTGTTTAAGCACAGATAAATTTTTATGACCCAGGAATGAAGGAAAAAAAACCAAATCCTTTTGATGGCATTATTCAAAATTTCCAACAGTAGCACAATAATTCTTCCTGATCCATTTCCATAAGATAAGTGCCTAAACAAATCAGGCTGAGGTTACTCCATGCATTATGTATTTTACCCCAGTTTTACTCTCCATTCCAAGCACTTCTGGCCTAACATGCCAGGCCCTGAAGAAACAAAATTACCAGATTTTTGAAGTGAAAGGGAAATCAACAGTAACAATGTTAGTCTTTCCTTCATTCCCCTGTAGGTAGGGTTGTCTAAACAGCCATCTACTAGTTTGTTTGGGATTTTTTTCACCTTGTGTCACAGCACAGGCTTCTTTATTTCATGCAGATATTGGGACCATAGCCACTCTCTACTAATGTTGATGGATCTTCTTCAGTCTCAAGACTAGGAAGTATTTGCCACTGGCAAATAGTGTTGCTAGCAGGCTGAGGGAGGTGGTACCTATTCCTTTAGTCAGCATTGGTGAGGCCATATGTGGAGTACTGTGTCCTGTTCTGGGCTCCTCAGTACAAGAGAGACATGGACATACTGTAGAGAGAGCAACGAAGTGCCACAGGGATGATTATAGGGGACTGGAGCACCTCATATATGAGGAAAGGCTGGAAGAGCTGAAGCTGGTTAGCATGAGGAAAATAAGGCTTGTAGGGAATCTTATCAATGCATACAAATATCTGAAGGGAAGGTGCAAAGAGGAGAGCCAGGGCCTTCTCAGTGGTGCCAATGACAGGACCAGAGTCAGTGGGCACAAATTGAAACATGAGAGGGTCAATCTGAATATAAGGAAATGCTTTTTTACTGTGAGGGTGACTAAGCACTGGAATAAGTTGCCCGAGGAGGTTGTGGAGTCTTATCAATATATCTTGTTGCAGGAAGAAATTAAGCTTAATCACACTGATATAAAATGCCTTTATGTCAAAATAAACAAAAAAAGGTTCAGGTGACCAAGTGCTGTACACATTCCAAACTCTTCAGCTGTGGACCCTTCATGCTCAATAGCCAAAGGCACTCTGGACAGGCAGATCTTTTCATTCCAATACTAATATCCAGATAAGCCGGATAAATCCTTCTCTTCAAGTGTTTTTTTCTCTGCAGTGTATCTGAAATAAATTTGAGGTGAGCAACACCTCAGTGGAAACATCTGCATTACAGATTTCTAAAGGCAAATGAGATGTATCCTACACAGTTTCTGTTCACATTTTGTATTGGTTTGTCACAATTACTGCATAAAAAAATATTTGTGATAATCACTAAATCCACATACATAAAATTTGAAAAATATATATATGGTTTCGATTAGTATGAGAGAGAGACATTTAAAGGCTCTTCAGCGTGGAAAAAGATGACCTGTAGTGTCTCAGGGTTGAGATGAGTGTTTAGAGAAATGGGTGTTGTTTTGCTGATTAAACAGATAATACTATAGATGGAGTGACTGCTGCTGCTGCTTGTAGAATACTTCCCATAAAACTAGTTACCATCTTGCATACCCAAAACCTTAGAGGCATCAGTAGAAAGAACAGTTAAGCTCTTTATATGCAATTACTTAAAGCAAGAGAAAATGGAAACCAGCAGCATGGATGTCCCTTATCTGTGATGTCCTCTCCATTTCTGATCATCTGCTGTTCTGGGCCACAGCCCAGTTTGCCTCCTCTAAGACACAAATCTCCAGTTATCAACAAACATGTTGAATTAGCAAGACAAGTGAGTGAGTGCTTGCAGAAATCAGGACTGTGCTTAAATCAGTAATCTTTAACATACTTATGAAGCAGTTGGTTACCTGCCCTGGGACTCTGCACTTATCATGTTATGAGAGTGATCTTGAAGTAAATCAAGGTAATTTTGTACTGCCTGAATCATTCTATACACATGCTACACATTTCTTATGTATATATACTTTATATACAGCAATTTCTGCTTTGTATATATATATGCATCATATCTATTGTATATATAGATACACTATTAAAATTTTGTTATTTACTTTCTAGACTTTTATGTTTGCATTTTTGTCCTTGTGCTTAGTAGCTGTATTTAATAATGACAGAATAGCACAAATTGTGCATTTTGTATTAAGCATTTATTTTTCCAGCTTCTGCATTAGCTTGCTTATATTTATTTGAATTTCAGTTGAAGATCATAGCAGTATAAAAGATTTTCACATAAGTTTTAAAATATGCAATATTTTTCAATAATAATCCCTTTATAAAACAACAAAAGGTGATCTGTGTGGAAACATAAATTGTGTAAATTGGTAGTGCTGTCTCTACATGACACTACATAAAAAGCAAAAACTACTGCAGAATAGAGGTCTATTAAACTGTGTAACATACGAAAAACTCAAAACCTATCATGTCATGTCTCATAGGTTAACAAAAGTTGAAGACAGAAAAAGGCCCTATTATTTCTTCCTTCCTGCCAAAGTGAGATTGTTCCCCACAGTATAATTTTCTAGTGTTTGCCCAGTCTCACTTTAAATTATTCTAACAATGGGGCTCCCACTACTTCCTTTAGGAAGTGTAACAGTAGGTGACAATTTGACATTCACATTACACTCTAGTCTCTAGATGACACAGTTCAGTGTAATGTGACATAAGATTTATTGTGATGGACTCCAGCATTTGCCAGGCTCCACTACAATGTAATGTGCTGTGAATGGCTGATTTAAACAATGTTTAACAAAACTGCTATAGGTATAAAGCCAAGGTGATTGAAAATCGTTGGAAAATATAAATAAAAAAGTAAAATCTCTCAGAGAGTTATTTCTGCATACAGTATATTGACACATTGGCAAACACTCCTGTTACCATGTAAATTTTGTCTGCTGGTCTCTAGACAAGATGAACAGAAGATGCAAAAGTTAAAGCTAAAATCTCAAATATTAGTAGATGAAGGGCTGAATTGTGAAATGTGTTTAATCTCAGAGAGACAAAATGAGAATCAACCAGCATTTTCAAAAGAAGCCTGCATGTCTAACTGCACATTCAGGTATTCACTGACTTAGAAATCCAGGTCTTAGTTTTGAATGTCAGATATTTGCACAGATTTTAACTGCTGGCTATACAAATCTTTGTGCCAGCACTAGGAAGCGGATGCAGAGATAGAGAAAGAAAAGTCATTTATCTTCTGACAGCAGTGCTGGCAAGGTATTAACACTGATCAGTGGTTTTTAGATTTGATCCTTGTTTGTAAACAAACACCACAAGAAAACAATAAATAAGCAAGGAAGAGGAGATGAGCAGTCAGGATTCCAGTGGAGAGAAAACAGGAATGAGATTGGCACAAGTGTACTAGTGTTAACAGTACACTAGTTAAAATTAACAAGTTTTACATGAGCCATCAGGTTTGCCTCTATAGGTCTAACGAAGAAGACAATCAAGCGTGCTCGAACATATAGCTAATAAGCTACAACTTGGAAGCTATGTATCATAGAATACCTCTTTTGCCACAGGACTGACTTCATAATATATGACAGATCTTGTAGTGTCATGAAAAAGAGTGATTTAGAGTCATTCAAACAATGACTGATTTTATCAAAGTGTGACTTAACAGAGTTCAATGGCAAGGTTCACCCTATTACTTATTATGTGGTTGAAACATACAAAGGAAAATTGAGGTGAAATCAAGATAAAAGGCTTAATACAGAGACCAAAGGCACAAAATGTTAAGGGAGACCCTCCCATTCAGCCACAAGGTTCAGGATAGAATCCCATGCTTTCTGAACTCCTGGTGGAACCTAAGTGTGGCTAGATCTAGTCTTAGTTTCTGACTTGGTCACCAGTTTGTATCTGAAGGGTTGTATCATGAAGAGGTGTACCAATTCAACACGGAGGAGATTTTTACAGGTCTTTCATCTAGTAGCAGTATGACGTTTTAAAGTGGATCTTAACATTTATAAAGTGAGTCCGCAGAATTTACTACACTTGCCATATCAATTTATACACACACATGTACACAGACACAAAGACATCTCAAAGTACCTGTTAAAAATTCCTCTCAAGTTCAGTGAAATATTCACATCAAATATCAGCATTTGACGAGGGAGGGTTGACAACGGAGTGGGCAGACTTCAGCTCAGATGCCATCATCAGCTTTCAGTTACTGTTCTCCAGTTTTGCAGACTTGAGAGTTCGTGAGCTCTAAGAGGTGTCCTACTCAGAGGGAGATGCTGGTTGCAGTCTGCTGTCATCCAGGAGATCTCAAAGGGTCTCGCTTAGGACCACTGTCTATGAGGTCACAAGATGATTGGATTTTGCTATTACATTTCCATTCTAGCTACAACCCAAGCTGGTAATTGCTAGAAATTTTACAAAACTCTGGTAATAATTATACCATTCCACTTGGGCTACGATCAAGGAAAGGAGTGTTCTGAGGCTAGTAGGGGATGACATTATTCTTGCTCTTGTTTCTCATTTTAGCCATGGAACAGGAGTCCCTGGTACAGTCTGGTACTTAGCCATGTGAGAGTTCCTGGTACCGTCAAGGGACGCTTTACTGCCCAACTCAGGGTATTTCTGAGTTCCTAGAACACCACCATATGAAGTCATCTAATCTAATCTAGTCCAATCCCCACAAAAACATGCTTACCTTTCCATTCTCTTCCGCAGTTTTTAATCTCTTGTACCTTGGTAGCCAATTCTCTACTGTGTCTGAGGGGTTTGTATGATGACCCAATAGGTCTTGGGAATCTCAGACTATAAATAGGATCTGTCTTGGCTTTATGGTCTGTGAATCACTTCTTCCACTTGAACAACTCATTCATCTTCTCATGGAAGAAATAGTTTTGACTTCTTACAGGAAATAAAACATACAACATTCTTTATAGGTCACACCCACCGTGCAGTAAGGCACAGATACCAGTGGTTCAGTCATTTATCAGAATATGTATTCTTCCAATATTAGATTGTTGCAACCAGGCTCTCAGTTGCCAGAAGGTGAAAGGCCATTCTGGTTTTATGCTGCCCCTTTAGACTTTAGACTATGACAGTGGAGGAATGTTAGTTCCAACAGCCAAAGACACGAAAGAGAATGAGGCTGCAGAATACCATGTCCTCATGGCTTTATCTCTTCAGGCTAGGAGGTGTGGTGCACATTTAAAACAAAGTCAAATGGAAGACTGTTGCACAAGAAAAAAGCAAAGTACAAACCTGAGTCAGTATCCTCATGAAAAATCTCTTCATTCACTCTATTTCTGCACCTATCCTTTATGAATTCTAGGCGAAATTGAGGATTATTTTTATTGTATTTAAAGTGATAATATGTAATTTTTTTTTTTCCATTTTTTTTGTGTTGTAAATATACTACATAGTCACACTGAGGAGAGTTTTAAGAGACCTAGCTTTTACTGATTATAAATTATATAAGGTTTATAGTGAATCTGCAACTCAGCAAATTTTTGAATTTAAATTTTGTATCATGACTGTTTATATTTTGTTTTGAAGGCTGTGCCTAAGTGTTAGTTACTGTAATCTCAACTTTGAATAAAATATTGAATGGATGATTTTCAAAGCAAGTAGTAAGCCCTGTAAATGTCAGACTGTAAATCTGAAGAACACTGGGTTTGATAAAGTACTTTGTGTATTCCTTTTTGAGCCAATGCTTTCTAACACAATAGTAATAAGAGGTTTATAAAAAATACACCAGTGCATAGGTGTCAATGCAAACACTGCATTAAAGGTGAACATTCATAAACTTGATGAAAGATAAAAAAAAGAGTTTAAAATTTATTTTCAAACCTGCTTAAGGGTAAGAGTATCTTATATGAACATATTATTCTTGGATATCCATTCTACTGTGTATAGAATCATGGAATGTTTTAGATTGGAAGGGACTTTTAAAGGTCATCTAACCCACACCCTCTGTAATAAGCAGGGAAATCTTCAACTAAATCAGGTTGCTCAGAGCCCCGTCTAGCCTGGCCGTTTGCAACCTCCTATTTCAACGAGCTGTACTAAACAGTTTTTACCTGTCTTTCTTGCAAGCCCCTTTAAGTGTTGAAAGGCTGCAATAAGGTCTCCCCAGACCCTTCTCTCCTACAGGCTGATCAAGTCTAATTTTCTCAGCCTGTCTTCACAGGATAATCCATCTGATTATTCTTGTGGCCTTCCTCTGGACCCTCTCCAACAGATCAATGTCTTTCCTCTGCCGAGGACTCCAGGGCTGAACGCAGTACTGCAGATGGGATCTCACAAGAGCAGAGTAGAGGGGGAGAATCCCCTCCCTTGACCTGCTGGTCACAATCCCTTTGATGCAGCCCAGCATAGTGTTGGCTTTCTGAGCTGCAAGCACAAGTTACTTGGTCAAGTCCAGTTCTTCATGCACCAGTACCGCCAAGTCCTCTGCAGGGTTTCTGTCAGTCCCTTCATCCTCCAGCAGGACTGAGAACTGGAGGTTGCCCTGATCCAGGTGCAGGACCTTATACTTGGCCTTTTTGAACTTCATAAGGTTCACATGGACTCACTTCTCAAGCTTATCCAGGTCCTTCTAGATGGCATCCTTTTCCTCAGGCATGTCAACGCCATCACTCAGCTTGGTGTCATCTGCAAACTTGCTGAGGGTGCAATTGATCCCACTGTGTTATGTCATTGATCAGGATATTAAGCATTACTGGTCCCTGTATGATTCCTTTAGGGACATCACTTGCCACCAGTCTCTGGACATTGAGCCATTGACCACCTTCCTCTGGATGTGACCATCCAAACAATTACTCATCCACTGAAAAGTCTAGTTCTGTAGTCAGTTTTCTTCATTCTGTTACTTGCTGCTGAAAACGTTACTGGTTATCTGCATTAAGACAAATGGGGAATCTTAATGCTTTCTTTTAATTAACTGATTTTTGTAAGTGTTTTTTAATTACTGACTTGAAAGACAACAGAATATTGTATTTCCATCATTCTCCCATTTTCCCCTTTGTAAATTGTCTTTGTTGCACCCTTTGCACTCCTGGAAATTACTGCATACAGATTCATTTCTGTTGCTAGTCATATTTCTGTCTATTCATGCACAGCTTAGAACATTCTTTTTTACCTGAATAATTATATAAGGACAGAATCATTGCTTGGAGCTTGCCTAAGGCATTACAATACAGAGGATTGCCTGAGCCCTAGTTTTACTGCAGTATGCTTTCTCACTGCACCAGAGAGCATGCATTCACTCAGCCAGATTCCTCTGTTCAGCCACTACAGTGTTCAAAAACCCAGATGGTATTTTATTTGCTTTCACTCACTTTCTGTCTATTGTCTGTGATTTGTTCTTTCACACTTATTTTCACTTTGCTTTTTCTTTTGAACAATATCTTAATTAAACAACTGGAAGTTCATTAGTTGATAAGTCATATAGTTTGCTTTAAGTAACATTTTCTATTGTACATCAGCTCTGCTTAGAACAATGATCCAGCAAGGTCCTGAGCACTCCCAGCTTCTTTTTGAGTCATGACATGACAGTGTTATCAGCTCTCTAATTTGAATCATGATTTCATTGAGCATTAAAACAGAATTTACAGTGAGGAGTCTGACTCAATTTAGATTTAAAAGTAAATGAATTTATGACCACCTACTGTATATAGATGAAAACTCACCTGAACCAACACCGGGAGAGAAGGGAAATTAACTAGGACAAAAGAATAAATCTTAAAAAGTCATCTTCCTTGCTCACTGAATAAATTTGAACAGTTTACAGTAAGTATCAGATTATCCTTTAAATGTTTTTCCTATTTGTCATATTCGTCTTAGATGACCATTTAATTGTTACATAGTTGTTAAAGGTTATTTTACTGAGGTAATGTCAAACATAAATGAAAGTTAAATAGCATGTGTTTTACTCTGTGACAAACATTAACAGTCAGAAATGTAGCACAAAACCTGCTGATGTTCCTAGTAAGATGGATTTGCTGCTGATGGCAGTGATGTTATCTGTTCAGTAATTGTTTTCTCCTGGAATCACTGCATATATGCCCACAGCTCTGTATTCAACTCCTTGGCCTTTTGATCTACGAAAAATCTCACTAAGTTAAACTGGAATAACTTAACTTTATCCGTCTCTCAGAAACAATTAATGAGTTAATGAGTATACTCTAAACTGCAAGGGAAGACAATAATGTAATCTATGCAGACCAACTTTTGGATAAAGGCTCTATCAAAGACTGGCTACATGCTTCAAACACATTATGCAGAAATGCTTTAGCACGTAGACTTACTGTAAGACAAGGCACCAAAAAAAGACTGTTTCTAAAATGGAGCTAGTGCAGTCTGGCAACCAGCCTGGATGCTGCCTCCCTTTCTTCTTCTCAGGAGCCTCATCCAAGGTTCTACACTATTGCTGCTGATAATGCAGTTATTAAGAGAAAATGTGGCTCAAATGTTAATATAAACCTAACTGAGTCTTTCCATAACCATAAATAAGATGAGATTTGCAGGTAAAGGAAATATTTTATTGAGTGATAAAAATAGAAATTTTTTTTTAGCACAGCAGACATTTCTTCAAGTCTGAAAGAAAAGCAACAAACATCAGACTTAAATGTCAAGTTTTTATATTTTTATGAAGTTTATCAGTTAGATTATTTAAAGAAAAATATAAGTAAGTTGCACATTCAAAGCAGTGAGGATTTAAACAAAGGGAGAGATTAGGTGGATATTTTCTACGACAAAGAGAGCAGGATTTTTTTTAGCATACAGCACAGGACAGGATGCAGAGCATATATATATGCATTAAAAGAACAAGAAAGTGTGGGAAGAAATTACAGTACATCACAAAACCATAACTTTATGAAGCCTGTGATTTGGCATCCACAGTAGTGATGTGTTTTCATCATTTCTCATCAATTTCAATCTCATCAATGCTCAGGCTCACCTTCCCAAGGGTCTTCTAGCTCTGTCTGAGAGTGAGAGATCAGTGGTTGAGCAGTTAGTTTTCAAGATGTAATTTTCTATTGCTAAATGACCAAACTTTTGATTGGGATCACCTGTGTAAACAAGTTCGGCCTGGACTGCTATCCCAACCCCAGCACCCCCAGGGTTTGGCAGTTGGGGCCATTCTTTCAACTGCATGGCTGTGTTTAGGCTGCCCTTCTGCTTGCTTCCACGACATCCCTGTGAACTTTGGGCTTGCGTGCTACAGCAGGGTGGTCTGCCCCTGCAGGGCTGTGACTGGCCCTGGTCCGCCAACCTGGGCTTGCTCCACCTCTCTTGTAGGACTGGGGGATGCTTGGGGTGAGGACATCATCGACTCCACACACCCTGCTTCTCCCCTGCACCCTGCCCAGCATCTCCCTGGCAGGTGGCATCTGCTTGTCATAAGGGGTTTGGGGTTCCAGCTCAGGTGAAAGAAGTGGTTCACAGATCATAAAGACTATCTTCAGCCATCAGCCTTTTTCTGGAGGCCTTTGTAGACAGTCTGTTCTCCCACAAATTTTGAACCCAAGAGACCTCCCCATGGTCACTCCTAGGACTGTGACTCTACCTCTGAATGAAGACTTGCTCAGTCTCTAGACACCTGTCACATTTTTGCCTCATCACTGACCCAACCATAAACTCCATCATGATGGATATCACCTAAAGAATAGAGCAAAAACTTGCGAGCAAAAACTTGTTAACAGGAATGAGATCTGTCATAATATTTTGGGCCAAATTAATTTCCAGATCTACTTGCATTGAATTCAGTGTTTTATTTTAGGGCTGAATGTGTTTCTATCATTTAGTGACTAATTAAAAAGACACTTTACACCTCCCCTGAGATGTCACAATGAAGAAAGGTGCCCGAGCATCCTCCTGGAAGCTTCTTCAGCATGTCATTGCTACTTTTCAACAGGGATGGTCTCTCAGACAATGTATAGACTGCTTGCAATTGAGGGTCATTTTTTAACCCCAACCTGTTATTACTATTCTGTTAAAAAATTGACACCATGAGGCAACTTTTACAAGACTTGCTTATCTCTGAAAACATACTATGGAAAATAAACCAAACAAACCAGAAATAGTGTGCATTAGTAAAAAGAATAGAGCTCATAGGGAATGGGTCATAGACTTGAGACTTGACGTAAACACCCTGAAAATCCTAAGTGTGCTTAAGTACATGAAAAAGTGATCTGTGTCAGCAAGCATCTTGTTCTAGGAAATGACAGAAGGGAGTCATAAAGTTTGCAAAGTGCTACTGAAAGGGAAAGCAGCCCCTGGTGCCTAGCAGATAACTGATGCTTAAACAGCTGCTAAATGTTATGTTCTACACTGCAGCCCTAGTATAGTATTCGACAGCTAGAGAGTATTAATAATGAAAAAATATTTGCATGTTTATAAATTCTTTCAGTTAAGGGTCTTTATGTTTGTTGTACACTGTGCAATGGAGTTTCAAAATGTCTTAGTAATAGATACATAATTCGATGCTCTTTATGTAGACCTAGGAGTTATGCATAAAATAGTCAAACTCAAGGTTACACAGAAAATACTAAAAATATTCGGGATTAAACTCCTTGATTTTTTACATTGCATTTCTATGTAACAATCAAAAAATGGCTGAAATGTAGTATCTGAGCAAGACCAGGAGGATGAAATATGGTGAACTTACAAGTATGGCATTACCCTAGGTGTAAGATTTTCAGCTTCAGATATACTCTGAATCACAGTATTTTCATGAAGCATCTTGTTTTATTTGTATATCCTATTCAACAGATTATTTTAATTGACAGTTCTAATTGTGTATGTATTTGTTACAGTTGTATTTTGCTGGTAGCAATAACAGTAATCATAACACTCAGGGTGCATTTCAGTACTTTTTCTTTTCTAACTGAGCAGTATATCCTATGAATAGGCTCCTGAAAGTATTTAAATGCACTTATTTATGGCTGGAATATTGTGTTAATTGCTTTAAGGACATAAGATGTGATATATTTTGTGATTTATGTTGCTAGTCCTTTCAGTTCCAAATTCGATGTCCTTTTAGAAGATATCCTTCAGCATGCTGGTTTTAGCTGGGATAGTTAACATTCTCTAGCTGGTATGGGACTGTGTGTTGGATTTGTGCTGAGAACAATGTTGATAATACAGGCATGTTTTCATTATTGCTGAGCAGTGCTTCCACAGAGCCAAGACCTTTTCTGCTCCTCATATCATCCCACCAGCAAGTGGGCTGGGGGTGCACAAGGAATTGGGAGGGGTCACAGCCGGAACAGTTGATTCCAAGTCACCCAAGGGTTATTCCACACCATCTGGGGTCATGCTCAGCATATAAAGCTGGAGTAGGAAGAAAGAAGAGAGGGGCCACACTTTCAGAGTGATGATGTTTGTCTTCCCATGTAACTATTACATGTGATGAAGCCCTGCTTTCCTGGGCTGACTATACACCTACCTGATAATGGGGAGTGGTAAATGAATTCCTTGTTTTGCTTTGCTTGCATGCACAATTTTTATCTTACATATTAAACTGTCTTTATCTCAAACCATGAGTTTTCATCATTTTACCCTTTTGATTCTCTTCCCATCCCATCAGAGGATAATGCTGATAATACACCAGTGTTCTTGCTGCTCAGTAGCACTTACCCTGATCAAGAACTTTTCAGTCTCTTGTGCTCTACCAGTGAGGAGAGGCTAGTGAGGAGGGGCACAGGAAGCCAGGATGGAGAAGAGACAGGACACCTGACCTGAACTAGCCAAAGGGGTATTCCATACTATGGAACATCCTGCTCAGCATATAAACTTGGGAGAGCTGGCTGGGAGCTCCCATCACTGCTCAGGGACAGTCTCGGCATCATTTTGCACATGGCAATTGTACTGTTTATCACTTGGGTTATTTTTTTCAGGGGGCAGGGTTTATTCCTTCCTTTCTCTCCTTCTCTCTTTCCCATTATTATTATTACTATAGTATTATAGTATTCTACTCTTATTCCATTATTAAGCTACTCTTATCTTAACATTTTCCTCCCCATTCCTCTGGAGGGGGCAGGGAAGGAGCAGTGAGCTGCTGTGTATTAGTTGCCCTCTGTGTTTAAACCATGACAGAATGGAACTATAGAATGTGGAATTAGATTATGGTTTGTAACAGTTATTGTATGAGAAAATTTATTTGTCTAAAATTTTGCTCAAAGAATGAGCCATTACAAATCCACTTTACAGGGATTGTATTTCAAGGCACCACTACTGAGGTCTTGCTCATTGGGTACACACAGGAAGATTTTGAAGATTCATGGAGCTGCCACGTAGACCCAAACTGTTTGATTTTAACAGCTGCAGAAGTGACTTTATTTTACCTTCATTTCTGTCATACCTAAGGGGCTGCCTTTAACATACCAAGTCTTCCCATTTGGCAGAGAATTTTGTACAGAATTCATGCAATGTCAAGCTCAGATTTTCTAAGCCTTCAGGTCATGCTGCTCTGTTATGGACAGGGGAGACTATTACCAGGGGTGTCTGTGTAAACAGAGCCATACTTCCTTCATCAGATTGCAAGAAAAGCAACAGAATATTTTTCATTTTCACTGTGAAAATAACTGCTTTTAGGTCAGGAAATCTCCTGTGTTGTGTAGTTTTTTTCCTGTTTTCTCTAGACTTATATTGCATATTGTGTCTTGTGAAGTGTCTGAGTGCATAAAATGTTATTTTTTGGAAAAGACAATTTTTATAAATAATAGAACATACAACTACCAATATATGTTTCTACTAACTTATCAAAAAGGACCTATGTTAACAGAAAATCCACATGACAGAATATTAGGATATGTTTTTCAAACCTCTTTGAGATTCAGTACAACTTCTTTCTAATTAGATGTGTTCTGTATATGTACATATAAATTTTGAAAATGGTTTGAGCATGCCAAATATTCTTGTTTTAATTATAATAAATAAGAGTGATGTTTGAAAGAGTGAAACTTTGATGTTAAATTCAATTCAATGGTAAAATGTAATCGGCAAGAGACACTGAATCTTTCTTAGTGGAAAGCAAATTAAGTATTATGTACCCTAGAAGTGCACAGAGCAACAAGAGAATTTTAAAATCTGTCCTGGACATCAGAAGAAAACAGAAGTTTGAAAAGAAACAGTTTTGCATGAGTAATCAGTGATGAAGGTCAAATTTTCTTTTTCTAACTTCTTTGAAGAAAAAATAATTATTGCAGCTGAAATAGGAATCTTGAGAAATACATGTTGCATTATGAGATGGAGAATTTGTTCCGAGAATTTGTAACAAAACAAAATTATGGGGAAAAAACCTCTTGCCACATCACAGAGTACTACAGTTTTGCATGCTAGACATAGAGGAAAATTCAAAGTTTTGTGACTTTTTTTTTAATAGACAAAATTATTTCTCCTGAAGGATATTAAATAGTATGCAAACTTTTGAAAAACGGACTGCATCTATTTACTGATAAAGATGTTTTAAAATGCCTTTTCTGCTTTTAAAGGAGTTCTGCAACAATGTCCAGAACAAATCTACTATTAAGCTAGAAAGTCTGAAAAAATTACATTTGTAACGACATAAGAAACCTCACTTTTTCTGGGAACAAGAACACATTTCTTTTGTTATTAGGCTAAAAATATTAATAATTTGAAAATTTGATTGTAAAAGCATCCATTCTCACTCTGAGATAAAGTAAAACTCTTTTATAATCCATCTCACCAAAATGTGTGATTATAGGGAATTTTGAAGTCAGTTCTTGCGTTTGGAAAAAAACCTCTCAGTGAGTGCCGTGCAAGGAGGGGAACACATGGCCTCAGTGCACAGGGGCAGACTGAACACTGGATTATGACACAGTGAGTGACAAAATCTCTTTTATCCTGAAGACAAAGACTTGAATTCACCACAAGGACATCTGGATTCAGGCTGAAAAAAGTCAGTAGTGGGTGTTTCCAGGTGTTTCCCCTCTTACTGCTTTTAAATGACTCTCCTCCCACCTCACCTCACAGGAAAAATGTTACCTGCTTTGAATAGTCATTGTAGATTCAAGGGAACCATTCCCAAAAGAAAAGATTCTGTCTACCATATATGTGGTTTGCAAGAGTTTTCCTTTATGTTTATGACAGCCTATTGGGATGTTCCATTTTCTTCTTTTACTGCAGTTAACTGCAGTAAGAGGAGTGAACTGCTAATGACCATAGTCATTACAGAGAATTTGGGGAGCCAGATAGGTGGCTAGATGGATAGATAGATAGATGTGTCTGATGTGTATGAACACTGGAACAAAGATAAGTATATAAATGAATCATCACAAATCAATAGCAAAATGAAGATGTGCACCTGTAAGTTTATGTATCTATGCATGTCATTTTGCATACATATATTCTTTATATATGTTGTTATGTGTATATTTGTGAGCAGAGAAGTATGTTTACACTGTGTATGTGAATATATGCTTATACATTTATAGAACATCTTCTATACATACAGAAAATATGTAGGTTCTGTATATATATATGCACACACCCACAAAATACAGTAAGTTTATGAAATTGTACAAAACTAGGTTCTTTTTTTCTTACTTAAAACCTTAAGGCCAGCAGCACACAGACCACTTTGTGCTTCACTCAATGCACAATTACAACTATATGTAAACCTCATACGCCTCACCAAATCAGACAGAGATTTGATTTTCTTTGCTAGAAGGTTGTATAAAGCACTGCATGTGAACCGAGAATGTTCCCTAAATGGTTCAAAGATTTATTAACTTCACAAGTTTACAATTTTCTGTGGATTTTTGTTGTTTGTTCGGTTTTGGGGTTTTGTTTGTTTTCTTGTCTTGTCCCCATCCACCTCCCCCGTTCCTCATCCCACCCCCCCAGAGGCAACATCCAAGCTACAGGGTACTTTCACTTGACAACAGATGCTTAAGGGTCAAACTAATTCCTACATCTAGGACAAAATTAAGTCCAGGTGTTCTGAGCTACAAAAGAGAAGAAATTAACTTTGCAGGAAAGTGGAAAATAGGTTGAGTTAGATAAATTTTGATTAAAAATGAGAACTGTTGATCAGTTTTAATAATGCAGCATATGCTGCTATTGATCTAAAATTTGCATTGAGTGATTTGTCACAGTGGTTCACAATATTTAAAGAAAGTGAGAAACTTAATGGGAACGCTGACCTCTAAATCACATTGGTTTGGATACACTGAAAACAATTCATAAGAAAAGCAATGGCATCTACTGTCTACTCCTCTGTTTTTATAATTTTTTCTTATGAAGGTCTAATTAGATTTGGAAAGAGAGTATGCTTTACCTGACAAACTGTTAGGAATGACCTATAGCATCTCAATCACCATCTGTAGCCTGTTAGCTGTGCAGTTACTCAGAAGGAAAGGAAGGCTCTTCAAAGGTTAATGAATGAGGTTAATGAGCGGAAAATACTGCAGTAAGATAACAGTTGTGGTTAGCCTTTATAAAAATGGCAGGGAATACAAACAAATAGAAAAAGAAGGGTTTTTTTAAAAAAATCAACTGCCTGTCCAGGATGTGTGAAGCTTTTAAGCTAGATGAAGAAAAGCATGGGGAATACAAGACCAGTAGAGGCCAAAAAAGGAAAAAGCAGGTAAAAATCATGTGTCCTAGGATGTCCTGTTTCAGTTCATTGCCATTAAGAGACTATGGTTCTATAAATACATGCATATTGAGACATATTTGCTATATCTATACTCATAAATATTGAATGGGTCCAGCACTGAAAAATAGTTGTCCAGGCTGTCAAATTTTTATTTGACAGACTCAGACACTGTTTTGACTTGGATAACTCCAAAACTCTCAGGCATGCTCAGGAGTTAGCACAGGCCAGGAAACATTTCTGTAGACAGTTCAGATGTAGCTAATGCATTTTGGAGAATAACAATGCTAGTGTGAGTGAGCCCTGTCAACTGATTTCAAGGTCTATGAATATGCCTTAGCACTGCTGAGTTTACCATTATGTAGCTACAGTGGTTCAGTCAAACCCTGAAGTGTTTTCTCAGGAAGTAAGAGTTCGTCGTCTTCTGCAATCCTGGTAACACCTGAATAAGAAACATGAGGCCTAAGAATAGGAGGCATCTTTCCATTAACCCGTCTGATTAAACAGAAATACTATAATGTGTTTCACACTAAATAGTTTGCTAATTGCAAGAGTGACAGAACAGTATTTTCACTCTGTAATTCATTGTATTTAAATCATAGAATCATAGAATAGTTAGGGTTGGAAAGGACCATAAGATCATCTAGTTCCAACCCCCCTGCTAGGGGCAGGGATACCTCACACTAAACCATGACACCCAAGACTATGTCCACTCCAGCCTTGAACACCGCCAGTGATGGAGCATTCACAGCTTCCCTGGGCAACACATTCCAGGGCTTCACCACCCTCACAGTAAAGAATTTCTTCCTCATATCCAATCTAAACTTCCCCTGTTTAAGTTTGAACCCATTACCCCTTGTCCTCTCACTCCAGTCCCTAATGAAGAGTCCCTCCCCAGCATCCCTATAGGCCCCCTTCAGATACTGGAAGGATGCTATGAGGTCTCCACGCAGCCTTCTCTTCTCCAGGCTGAACAGCCCCAACTTTCTCAGCCTATCTTCATATGGGAGGTGCTACAATCCCCTGATCATTCTCGTGGCTCTCCTCTGCACTTGTTCCAACAGTTCCATGCCCTTTTTATGTTGAGGACACCTGAACTGCACACAATACTCCAAGTGAGATCTCATGAGAGCTGAGTAGAGGGGCAGAATCACCTCCTTCTACCTGCTGGTCACACTTCTGTTGATGCAGCCCAGGATACGGTTGGCTTTCTGGGCTGCAAGTGCACACTGCCAGCTCATGTTCATTTTCTCATCGACCAACACCCCCAAGTCTTTCCCTGCAAGACTGCTCTGCTTCTCTTCTCTGCTCAACCTATAGGTTTGCATGGGATTGCTCTGACCCAGGTGGAGGACCTTGCACTTGTCATGGTTAAACTTCATCAAGTTGGCATCGGCCCACCTCACAAGCGTGTCAAGGTCCCTCTGCATGGCATTCCTTCCCTCCAACGTATCAATCGAACCACACAGCTTGGTGTCATCGGCAAACTTGCTGAGGGCACACTCAATCTCACTGGCCATGCCACCAGCAAAGATGTTGAACAAGACCTGTCCCAACACTGATCCCTGAGGGACAACACTCGTTACTGGTCTCCAGCTGGACATTGAGCCATTGATAAGAACTCTTCGCATGCGGCCATCCACCCAGTCCTTTACCCACCGAGTGGTCCACCTATCAGATTGATGTCTCTCCAACTTAGAGACAAGGATGTCATGTGAGACAGTGTCGAAGGTTTTGCACAAGTCTAGGTAGATGACATCAACTGCTCTACCCCTTTCCATCAGTTCTGTAGTTCCATCATAGAAACTCAACATGTTTATTGTTTGACACGATCAAATATAAGTGGTTATTACTGCTATAGAGGCACTTTGGTACTCTTTAAGGTCAGATAGTAATTTGACATAGAATTAGTGAAAGATGGACTAGAATATTTTCAAAAAATCTCAGCTTTATGTCACCTACTGAGATCTTTTGATAATCTAGTTTCTCAAATTGGTGCTTCAGTAGCAGCAACCTTCTGAAAATTGAGGCCATAATCTATTCACTATTAGTTGAAAAAATATAGCAGAAATTCTGGCCCTACAATAGTTTTATCATTGTCTTAATTTGAACTAGAATTTTAAATATGTTTTATCCCCTCTGGTGTTTTTTGTTTTGCTTCTTTCTTTTGATTTCAGTTTTTCTTTCAGATATTTTCTTTTTAGGATTAAAAATATGCAGCAAGTTGATTATGACTTGAGTACCTCATAGTTGTGAACACTGCATTCAGGGAATTAAAAAAATTACAGTTTCTAACACAATATTAAATTAATTATGTTTTATGTTTTCCAAGCATATTAACTTAAATGTGAATCTCAATGTTATAGATGACTTTATGTATATAGCAGTAGTGTTGAGATATGGTTATATAACCACTTCCATTTAAGGGTCTTTTTCAGTATGAACTTCAAGCTATATATAATTCTGAAAAACTACTGGCTTTCTATGCTTTATTTTTCCATATGTGATCTCAGTTTGTAATGAAACTTTATCCTTTTTGTGTGTGTGTGTGCCTTTTATTTATTCTTTTGTTCTGGGGTATTTTGGTTTGAGTAATTTTTTTATACTTTTCTGAAAAGGAGATGAACAAATAATTTCCCTTCACGGTAAAAATCTACTTTCAGTGTTGGTTTTATGAAGCTTTAATATTGATTTTAAATAGACTTAGAGAAAAACATACCGACCTAAACAAAAAGAAATCTATGAAAGTAATTGCCCCTGCTCAACAATACCATTTTCTTCTTCAACAGGAAAATAGTCTTTTTTATTTTTTTTATGGCATTTTTAGTTTTTGCAAATAAGATTCTTCTCCTGGTTATTCCTAGCATAACTGTGGAAGACAGCAACATGAGGTGGGCTGATACCAACCTGATGAAGTTTAACCATGACAAGTGCAAGGTCCTCCACCTGGGTCAGAGCAATCCCAGGCACAGCTATAGGTTGGGCAGAGAAGAGATTCAGAGCAGTCCTGCAGAGAAGGACTTGGGGGTTTGGTTGATGAAAAAATTAATATAAGCCGGCAGTGTGCACTTGCAGCCCAGAAAGCCAACCGTATCCTGTGCTGCATCAAAAGGAACGTGACCAGGAGGTCAAGGGAGGTGATTCTGCCCCTCTACTCGGCTCTTGTGAGACCTCACTTGGAGTATTGTGTACAGTTCTGATGTCCTCAACATAAAAAGGACATGGAACTGTTGGAACAAGTCCAGAGGAGGGCCACGAGGACGACCAGTGGATTGTAGCACCTCCCATATGAAGATAGGCTAAGAAAGTTGGGGCTGTTCAGCCTGGAGAAGAGAAGGCTGTATGGAGACCTCATAGCAGCCTTCCAGTATCTGAAGGGTGCCTATAAGAATGCTGGGGAGGGACTCTTCATGAGGGCCTGTAGTGAGAGGACAAGGGGTGAAGGGTTCAAACTTAAACAGGGGAAGTTTAGATTGGATATGAGGAAGAAATTCTTTACTGTGAGAGTGGTGAGGCCCTGGAATGTGTTGCCCAGGGTAGTTGTGAATGCTCCATCACTGGCGATGTTCAAGGCTGGATTGGTCATAACCTTGGGTGTCATGGTTTAGTGGGAGGTGTCCCTGCCCCTAGCAGGGGGTTGGAACTAGATGATCTTATGGTCCTTTCCAACCCTAACTGTTCTATGATTCTATGATTTTCTTGTCTGGTCTTGTGAGTGTTTTTTATTACAGAGATTTCCACCAGTGTTCAAACAGAAAATTTTGCAGTGTTTTCTTCCATATTTTTTTGTTAAAAAAATGCCACTTTTTCTTATAACTATTTTCCACAGTATTCCATTCTCTAATCTGGACAAAAATGTTTTATTTTAACATTATAAGTAACTTGACTTCACTGTACATAACCTTTGAAGGTCGATCTACAAACCAGAAGATATAATTGAAACTCAGGAAGATATGGATATGTTAGTTTTCTTTTTTTTTTTTTTTTTTTTTTTATTTTCTTTTACTGGAAACTTCCTTTGATTAACTAAACTAAAAAGGGCTGTTTCATAAGAGGCAATAGCTAGTTTTGAATCCAACAATGTTCAAGGTTGTGATGGTACGTTGTATGATTACGTCTTTCGTTTCTGGCAGTGAAAGCCATGAACTTTTTTCCAATATGGTGTGAACAGTAGGAATGGTTTGCCCACTCTTGACGGGTTTGTGTGAAAGTGCAGTGGCCCATTGTCTTAAGCCTGTACAATGGGCCCTGGAATGATTTTCCTGGCACTGGTATTTGGTACACACCTCTCCACAATGTGGATTTGTCCTGAGATGAGCCAAACTGCATGATCCCTCCCTGCCCTCCACCCATGTCCTCACATTCTCACATAAGCTCAGGCACTGAGACTGGAAGGGAACTATGGCCCATGTTAATAAGAGTCTGTCCTAGTCACAACTAGGGGATGGATGTTGAAAAACATTTGATGTGCTTATAGAAATAACAGTGAAAAGCAAACATCTGTTTCACCTATCTGTCTGCATTAGCTATTTTTAAAATCCAAGAAACAGTACAATGAATGAAATCATATACACAAGGTATTCAAATCATTCTCTAGGGCTGCATAATGTGAACATACTGAATTCCAGACTAGAGCTAAAAATATTTTTAAATTCTCCAGGTGCATTCCCTCAGGATATATAAGCAATCTCTTTTGTAATTCTGAAAGTGCAATGTTCCCAAGGGCATTGCAAATGTTGATTGTTCACAGCTTTTCTATGAGAGAAATCTCACATTTATCTTTCCCTTCACCATTGCTCCAGAGCCCATTGAAGCCCTAAAAGGGAGAATATCCAAAGTCTGCAAGCCACAAAGCGACAGGTTTTATTGTTAGAGAACAAAGTGTGCAAAGACCTGTTTCACACCTGTAATAACCATAGTGGGGGCCATACAGTTAGACATAGCTTTTAGTTATTCCAGCAGTAAGATAAATCACGGCTTTGCCATGACATGGTGCTCCTTCCCTTATGTTCTGGTGATGGGACTGTATGAGGTTGGACACAGAAGGGAAGAGAACAGAGAAAGGCTATTATTCCTCAGCATCACTAGCCTAAAAGCAAGGGTGAGTCCTGAGAATTTGTAAACAAAGGATGCCTCTTTCTGCAGCGGGATCACTGAGCACAAAACCTGTAATTCTGAAATAATGTGTATTTTAAACATAAGCTTTCTACTAAGATGTTATGTAGTGAATGAAAAGTATTTCCTTTTCTACATTTTAAATCCTAATCTCTTAAGTATAGCATAATAATGATACAATATATGAATAGGAAGATTGTTATGGAGTGTTTGCATGAACTGTATTTCAAATTTGCACACAGCAAACATAGCTTGGAATGTTTTTTATTGATGAACAGGTCCTCAACTTTTTCTTTTTTATTTCCCATGTGATTGCATCGGCTAATACCATATTCTGCAAACTTGAATGGAGATCAGAAGTTCAATTTAAATCTTGGCAATTCTTCAAGAACATTAAAAAGAAATTAAATCCATTTTTGAGATTGGAGTTGTTATATTTTAACTTCCTTTTTACATAAATATTCGAAGCATATTTTCTCTTTAGAATCTGTCCATAGCATATGACCAAGGCACTTCTGCGGTAACCAGTTAACTGAAATGCTCAGTCAAATCACAGGCAAAAAAAATGTATTTTAAAGGACTGCCATACACCAGCCACAGTATGGTTGATGGGTTGTTACCTTTCCACTTACTAAGGACACATTTTTACAGATATCTAACAGCCCAGCAACACTTCTTTTGCTTTGGGACTAGCTGGTAGACCATGTTTGCATGCTGATACCCAAAGAGTTTTCTAACATCCAGACTGCTTGCTGAATAAGGTCCCTTAGCTCATGGTTGACCCCATATCAAAACTGGAAACAGGCAGTCAGAGAGACAGCTGTCCTATGCCTGTTGGCTGTGCTCAGATCGATTTAACAGAACTGAGATATCATATTGTGCCCATATTACTCTTTAGTTACTAGTTACATCTCTTTAGTTACTAGTACAGTTTGTCCTTGGTGAGCTATAGAGACATTTCCCCATTAATATGAAATGTTTTTTAACCAGTGATCAGTAATTGTTTTTTTTTTTTTTTTTAATGGGAAACCTGCTGTTGATTTCCAAAGAAGCTGAATCATAGAATCATAGAATAGTTAGGGTTGGAAAGGACCTTAAGATCATCTAGTTCCAACACCCCTGCCAAGGGCAGGGACACCTCACACTAAACCATGCCACCCACGGCTATGACCAATCCAGCCTTGAACACCGCCAGTGATGGAGCATTCACAGCTTCCCTGGGCAACCCATTCCAGGGCCTCACCACCCTTACAGTAAAGAATTTCTTCCTCATAGCCAATCTAAACTTCCCCTGTTTAAGCTTATTCTCTCAAGTATTTATAAGGGAAAAATCGTGAAGGATTTGTGTCAATACGTAAGGTATTTATAAGGGGGACTCAGTGCAAGTAAAAGCAGTTGCTGCTGAATCTTCTCTTTGACTGATGTATAGTGTAGTTAAGAAAATTTATTACAATGAATAATATGAAGATTTGCTTAATACTGCAGAGCAAAGAGTGATCTTATTGTGCCAAATGTGTATTGCAGACTAAGTAAAAATAAAAATAAGTGTTTGATGGAGGTACTCTTGAAAGATGCTGATATACACAGTTTCAGTGATAAATTAAAGATGTCTCTATTTAATAAGGTTAGTTATTTCTATGAACACTTGAAAGTTCATGTTTTTATTTACTAAGGTATAAGCTATATAGTAAAGGTAATACAAGCATTACTTCAAATATAAACCATTGTAAATTGAGTTACAGCTTAGCTGTGGGTTATTAAAGTTGGTGCAGTATTATCTATTATTATGTATAGCATACATAATAACGGAGAAGAGAAAGAAGCACAGATGTTAATGGAAACAGATCCAGAAAATATCTATGGAAGTGAAATATGTATGAGGTGTGTACTCAACACCATAATTCTCAAACACATATAGTGAACCAGAACCAACTCTTCCATCACGGCACATTGGAACTGTAGGCCAGTTTGGATTTGTATTATTTTAAACCAGGTGAGACTGATCTGATACAGAGTTTTGGAATAAACGTTTTGCAGAGTTCCTTTTTTGGATGACTGATCTCTGGAGAGCATACTGAATATATTTATTTTAAGCAAAAGTACATTAATAAACTGCAGCTATGCCAGGAGGATAGTTTCAATTGTCCTCTTAAGTGTCAGAGCACCATGCTGCACTACTTCTGCAGTTTGGAGTTTGCCAAAGCTGTGAACTGCAAAAATACAAAGCAAAACAATATCAATTTACACACAACTTAAAAGTTAACTTCAGGAGACTAGCTCTTATTTCCTTTGAAGAGGGCTTGGTACATTAGTTCTAACTGCACCTTCAAAGATGTTCTAGTGAATGCAGTGCAGTAACAATATTATTGCTTGAAAATCTTAATTTTTAGTTTCTTCATGATTATTTACCATGAAGCAAACTGTCTTTTTCAGCATGATCTCAGAGGTTTTTCATAAAGAATTGTGTCCATCTAAAATGCAAATGAGACAGAATGCTGATGTCTAAACACAATAAAGTACTCCACAAAATGCAGCACTAGTGATAGTATTTATTCAGTATCCATGATACCCTAAAAAATTTTGAAGTTCCTGTAGATTCCCAATAATACAGCTCTCACTCTCATTATAACTGTGTGTGCGCTCAGATTCAACATGTAGCCCTGGTAGAAGCCTTTATGTGCTGACAGGGGCTTTCCATCTGAGGCAGTGCTAATGCACCTGTTTGATACCATAAAAAGTTCTGGTGGCAGGATTGAAAACTTGGAAGATGGAGAGCTAGGTTTGGTGTCTTCTTCCTCCTCACAGGGCTTATGTCCACACTGCTTATTGAACCAAAAGATAGTCTAGTCACGGGCTAGAGCTTGGTCTACTACCATGCCACCTCATCCACTGCTCTTGCTGAATTTGTAGAGAAGAGAATATTGATGTCTTGTCATCTGCAGGAAAAAAAAATAAAAATCTTTATGCAGCTGGTTCAAACTATAAAGAAATAACCAAATAATGCCAATTTTTGTGTGTAGGATCTGTGGTGTATTTGTTTGTCTTGTCATCCCTCCCTTTTCAATAGAAGATGAAAATTTCATTTGTTACCTTGCTTATATAGGATGGGGGTGGGGAAGGGAATGTAGAAGACAATATAAGCAAAGATATGGATGAGGACAGTGCACTGTGATGCCGAGTTTCACACCAAATGAGTTGAAAAATAAACAGAAACCAATTTTGTTTGGTTTCTTCCACAGTGATATTTCTTTGTTGTCAGTTGAATATGAATAATACCATCGTTTGAAATCAAAAGTCCTGCTGAAAGGAGAGGTTAAGAACAAGTAAGGTGCTTGTGCTCCTTTTGCTGATACACAAGCAAGAATTAAGGCACCATCATCATTGTGGTTACAAAAACCCTCTTCCTCTTGCAACAGGAGGCCTGACCAGCAGTGTTGTGAACAGGAAGCAACACATCCCAGATGTACCACTTAGAATTTTATTACTTTTAAAAACTTATTCTGGCAGTAAGTTAATGTGTCTCATATGACTGGAGTTGTCTGGATTCTCACTTATTACGGCGGTCCATCAAAAAGCGTTCTGTAATGAAATACTCTGCTGTGAGGAACCATGCTTGAATGTACAGGAGCTTAAATTTACAACTTCCTTTCTTTGTGTCACTCTTCTTTAGCTAGCTGCTTTTACGTGCTCTGTGAAATATAATTTAGAGATATTCAAGCTCTTATCAGTTTTTTTAGGCCATTTAAAACTTTAGAGCAAAAGAAAAGTTAATGATCTCATACACTTCACCCATATTTGCAATTTTGATGACAAACTGCACTGTTCTCTTCCTACAGTTTAATAATATTCAGGATTTAATGGGGAAACTTGACAAGCGAAGCAGTGGTTTCAAGTGCGGCATACAGCCCTTAAGCAGAGAGAATTACAGGCTGATTCAGTCTCTCATTGTGTTGTACAAATGAAATAGCATAGCACATGGAAGAAACGTTTAGTATTCTTACTGCTATTATTCTCTCTCAAGATATATTTCTGTTCTGCTGATTTTCCCTTGTTTTAGGAGCTTATTGGAGCACTCAAGAGGATTTGCAATTAAGGTAAAGATTTATGTTTCCTAGTCATATAAATTTCAAGAGTTTCAGCACTTCAGACCTCCTCATATAATCATACTACATCTTTGAACTTGAATGGCTTTCTCTTCTGATGTGCGAGCACTCCATGCTTCTTGCAAGCAGCAAAGCTGAGGGCTTGCTCTGAGCTCCTCAGAATTATCTGAAGAAGCAGAAGAAAGTTCCCTCCTTCTGCTCTTATATGTATAAGGAAGTACAGAGCTCAATGAAATACGTTTCCCGTGCCACCTTTGTGACACCTGTGGTTTTCCAAGCCAGGGCAGACTTTGTGCTGAATACTAATTATATCACTTTTTTGAAGTAAATAGAAACAAGGACTCTATCTACATTGTGGAGTGTTCAGACATATTAAAAGCATTCCATTATCTATTAAAAACTGAGGGGTAAAAAAAATGGCAGTAATGTTGTTTAGTTATTCACATGGAAAATAGGTGCATGCGCAGGCAGCACTGTCTTACTTATCTGCTTCTTGGTTTGGATTAGAGTATTTCCCATGCTAAAGTTGATAGTCTTTGTGTTACTTTTATAAGTGTGAAGACTCTGAGTATATTTAACAAGAAAAGGACATAATCTACACATCACTTCTGAAATTCAGTCAGTCTCTCCTAACTAATCACTTGGTCCCTCAGCCTCCCACTCTTGTTGGCATTTTTACAGTACCACTACAACAACCAAAGACTAAGCCTGTAGAAAAAGGTAGCTAACATCTTTCTGTTTTCTTAACTCCCAGAGCTTCCTTACCAAACATATTTCTATCTCATCTCAGAGTCTACAAAAAGGGGGCTGGGTGTAGATGAGACAAGTCCCCACTTCCTCTTTTGATGGTAATTAGGCTATCATTCTAGCTCTGCTGTAAGCATGTAATATAAATTCAGTAGTCACAGGGCTATATTACTTTTTCTTTTGTGTTTCCTTTAGCTTGCAAGTCCTTCTGAGACACATTGAATGTACGGACACTGCAGCCTTCCATTTAATTGATGACCAACTGCCTCACTGCCCTCCCCACCATTTTTACCTGTCAGGGGAAAAGGTCCTTCTGAAAGTGTCAGGCAATAATTTTTTACAGAGTAGCATGTACTTTAAGACAGAAGTGGGTGTAAAGGGACACCCTCCCCCCTCTTTCTTTAAGTTTTAAAACAGAGACAAACTGTTCTGACTCCATGGACTAAACTAAACTGAATGAACTGTGTTTAGGCATACTGGCAGAAACTGATTAGGTTTTTGAATTCATCGCTTCTTTGAATTGAAACTATCAATAATCCTGCACGAAAAGCTAAAGCACAAAGCAATGCTGAATACTTTTAAAGGTCTTTTTTTCTTAAACTGAGAGGAAGTATTAACAAAAAATTTATTTCTGTTATGCAGAATGTGCCTTTTCTTTCTATATGTCTCCTTTCTTTTCCAGTCCATTTTGAGATTTAAAACCAAAAGCATGTGCAGAATGCAAAAGTGAATGTTGTTTTGTAACACATTTTCATCAAAGTGCATTTGTTTCTCTTCCAGGTGCTTACTTCCTCAGAAAATGTAATAGTGCCGGATTTGTCCCAGTAAACACAGAAATCAAGATCCTTAATTGGTCAAAATCAGTAATATTTCACTGAAAAAATTAATTGATTCTGCTCTGGCTCCCTTCACAGATTTGAGCATTATTGCTTTCTGGAATCTGTGTCTCAATCTAGGATCCTAACTTCGTCTGTAGGGAAGCTTGTTAGTTGACGTTTAGAGCCTGCTTTATCTAACTTCTGGTCTGACAAGCCTTTTGCCCTATTAAGACAGATAATATAATCCTAAAAATTGCACTGTGCATGCAAGAAGCCTGCAGGGATGCATTTACTACAAAACAAATTGCCAAAGGAGAAGAATAAGCGTTGCAATTGATCTATAGGTAGCGTTTAAAAAAAGAAAAAAAATCATAAATTTCAGCAAATATTCTGTTGATCATCTATCCCCTGAAAATGCTAGGCTTCTGCGCTCAGTACTGTCATCGTAGTCTATAATTAAAATGTGTTCATTATATATGCTATATTATGCCACATAAATCAATTCATCTTAATACTGCTGTGTTAAGGTACTGTTTTTCAATTGTACCCAGAGGTGTGCCCAGCTGAAACTCCATTATACCGGAATAAATGTCAGTCCTTGCCTCCAAGAGATTGCGGCCGAAAGGACAAAAACTAGCAAGTACTGAGGAAGTAAAATAAATATGGTAGGAATGATAAGTGGTTAGTTTAATACAAGTAATACAAAGTGGTGTAAAAAAGCTCAGGTCACAATTTCTTACTTGCATATAGGCTAGGAGATGGCAATATTCTGTATATGAAATGTTAGAAAGGAATCTCCTATTTTTATGCAGGGACTTAATGAACTTAGAGGTACCTAATTCCTGAAAAGTTTATTAGTTAAAATTCTGTTCAAATACTTTGGGTGATATGAACAAATCCCAAGAATATTATGTTATTTACTGCTTCCCAGGATAACTTCTTTAAACAGCACACATACTAAGGCAAATATTTTTAAGCTTTGAGGTGAGTTTGGAAAGAGATTTTAAAAGATTTGTGAGTATGCAGTTAATATCTGAAATTTGGTCTTTGAGTAATCAGTATTAGGTATACAAAAATAAAAAAAAAAAAAATAATGCTATACCCATAGTTTGAAGAAGTAAACCAGAAAGTACCTACAGTACCTGGAATTTAAAAAAAAAAATCTCTCCAGCTAGAAGCAGACTTAAGAAAAACACCAAACCAAAAGAGTCCTACTTGAATGATTACAAGTCTTGATTAAAAAGCAGTAATAGCCTTGCAAGTCTTAAAGCAGCTTCATCAAAGAGAGAGCAAACACAAACCCAAAAGATATGTATATAGATTGGCTGGGGATGATGACAATATGGTATACAATAAAATCCACAGTTACAGCTGCTTCCAAAAAATACACGCTCATTATGCGCTTTGAATATAAGCAAAAATACCTTTTACATTTGGATCAATTACTCTAAATTCATCTACAGTTTTTGTGCATAGATTTAGAAAAAATATTTTTCTAGAAAACTCCAATAACATCTATGGCACTTCACTGGAAGGAAAGGAGGCACCCACTAGTTCCTTTGCACTTACACTTAGAAGTAAATGAAATTCTAAAACAGGTGGGATTAAATTCCAGAACTGAATAGAGTGGAGTGAAATCAACATAAGGAAACTGGAAAAGAAAGGCAGGAAACAATTTATGAGTAAACTAGGATTTTGGCAACCAGAATTAATATTGTAAATGTCAGGCAGTTGTGTTAGGTACGATTCATAGACACCATTAGGTCACTTTGTGGATGTGTGAGTATTGCATAGTGGAAACGTATGGCATCCCAGAAAACAGTATTAATTCCTTGATTACATTATCATATGGATTCCTTTTCTCTGTTTTAGTCTACCTGGACCCGAATACTGAAAATGAATACAAGATCATGAATTGCTACCTTTTAAAATGATTTTCCGGTTTTACATTGAGCATGGGAATACTTCTTTCCATATAGAGAAAACGGCATTAAATCTTCTATGGCAAATAGCTGAGTAAGCAAATTATTCAGCACATGAAAGAAATGTCATGACAAACAAGATTATTAAAACAGACCCTCCAGGTATCTTTTAGCCATTGGATTCCATAATCAGCTTCAATGAAGTAGCAAATGGTAATTAGCCCCTGTGGGTATCCTGGGCAGCTCCAGTAGCAGCCCTAACATCAAAGGCAAACAATATTATAAATGTAATTGATAGCTACTCTCTTGCATCAACTACTTGATCAAATTGAGTTCTTCATCAATACCAAAACTTCAGAATGCAAGTAAGTGTATAAGAAAGAAACCAGTTGTCAGACAAATGCTGCAGCAAAATTAAACAGTAGTTTGATTTTTCTTAGCTTATACTGTGACAACAGCCACAAGAACAGACTTTGGTCTAAATGTTGTAGACGTCAGAAAATATCATATTTCAGATATTTTAGTTGTGATTAGTTAAGGTTAAGAGAATTATTTTCTCATTGTTTATTTCCCTCAACACACTTCCATATTTTAGACTTTCCTTTGATAGCTCAGATACACAGAGTAAATGACTAAATACAAAGTAAAACATGTAGCAACTATCTGATGACTTTCCTCAAACACGCTGAGCAGTGAAACAGTAAGATGATCTGCCAAATTCATCACAAGACCACTTTGTACTTATTCTCACCCAAAGCTAAGGCTATTGCTTTTATATAGCTGGGATCAGAAAACTGTTTTCTTTTCTTTGAGTGTTTTTCTGAATAACAGTTACTCTTGGCTTATGCCAGTGAATGAGAAGGATCTGGCCCTTACTTTTTTTTCAGCTGCCATGCTTATTCAACAACTGTGTAAGAAAATAACTTGCCTCTAAATCTGAACTTTTCTGATAACACAGTGCTTATTTCCACTACTAGTTATTGCACAAAGTAAAAGTGTTGTGACATTGGATCATCAAGCATGTGCTTATGAGGAAAGTTCTTTTCAATTACTTGCAAAATATGCTTTAACAACAGCTATATCATTTTCTGTTTAGGAGAACAGATCACCTGAAGTGGCAAATGAGTCTGGCATTCAAATATACTGAATTCACTGATGGTTTAACATGTAGAATTTTAGTAATCTCTTCTGTAAGTGGAAGAATAAAGGCAACACAAGGCATACATATTTTTATGTGAAAATCTGGTCTGTTTTGTGAACATTCATGATCAAATACTTCATAATTTTATCTCCAGCTTTGTGGTTCAATGCTGCCATATTGTACCGCTTGCCTCTAATGAAGTAATTAAAAAAAGTTACAGCAGAAAGTATCAGAAGAGTCTTTTGTTCCTTTAGAGGATTAGTAAATGTACATGTGGAGGAAACACTTGGAGCTCTTAGACTCCTGTATGTGCTAAACATAAAGTTATCTCAACATAATCTCTTTACCAGAAAGAGAAGCACAGAAAGCTATATATCAGAAAAACACTCCTAACTTATAATTATGCAGTTCTTTTTATGAAAATGTTCTGACAAAATCTTACTTGAATTATGGTAGTCACACAGGTTGGAATGTAATTGATGATCTACTGCATTTGGGAACTTCAGTCTGCAAATGAGACTTCTCTTTCCCAAAGCACCTAAAGATTCTATTAAACTGGAATATATTGTCCTTAATATTATATCATATAATTTCCTTTTTCTCTCCATGTTTATGACTGAGATAGTTCCGCATCATAAACTAAACAAAAACAACCCCTCAAAACACTCCTGGTAAAAAATCAGCACTCAAAGTAGTCTTTATTTGCCCCAAAGCCTTCATAATCTCTTCCTAGGTGGTACAAATAAAGTCACCTTGCCAGCTTTTCAGCCGCATGAAATGTTTCACACTTCCTACTCAGCCGCTTTCCAAACTGCTTCAGTTATGCATTTGTTTATCATCTCTCAAGTCAATACAATATTATGCAGGTGAGAATAAAATAGATGAACCAGCCAAATAATTTTTGGATGTAATCATGGGGCACCCATGAGGAAAGGCAGTAATAGAGATGAACTTGGTAGTTTACAGGCCTCTGCAACAGATTAGGAGTTGATGCTAATGAAAATAGATTCTATTAAAGAAACCTAAAGGCATAAAAGATGCTGCAGCAGATGCTTAGAGAGATTTTAAAATACTGGACAATGAAAGAGAGGAAAAATATAATTAAAAGAGCTAAGAATAAAATCTTCATGCAATCACTGATCCTTTGTTGTTAAGCAGAGATTTAAAATGCTACTTTCTAATTTTTCCTTACTTGTTATAAAAGTACAAAAATCAATTCTTTCCCCAGCATCCTTCCAGCCTGCAAGTAGAACTGAGCCCACTACTTCTATTTAAGAGGGAAAATATAGATTTGTCCCTGTGTAATAATTGTCAACATCAGTGTCCACATTAAAAAAGATAAGAACAGAAATGTGGGTTGGTTTAATACTTTATTTGCCACACCCAGAACAAGGGTTTTATGCTTCTATGACTCCATTGCCAGTGTTGTGGTTTAAGCCCAGCCGGTAACCCAGAAAAAACATCGGTATTATCAGTGCTGTTCCCAGGCTGAAAGTCAAAAAAACAGCACTGCACCAGCTACTAAGAAGGAGAAAAATGACTGCTACTGCTGAACCCAGGACAGCTGGTTATAGAAATACAGTTGAAAGCATCTCAAAAGTAAATTAATTCTGTCAATGGGTGTGAAAATATTTCACTTCTCCATCATTAATAGTGAGTAAACGTTCCTCAAATAGACAACTGGCAACATAAATGCTGCAATAACGACCCTTGATTTTAGTATTGCTATTATTTTTACAGCTTTTGTCCTAAATCAATCTCCCGGAGTCTTTTCTTGTAAGAGAAAAAAAAACAAAAATTCATTTGACTCCTGTGTTGATTCAGTTATAATTAGAGGGGGTAAAAAAGACAAGCCTTAATTTTCATAAGTTTTATTTGTATTTAATTTCACAACATAATAGTAAAACTGAAATGAACTGTCTTTGTAAAATAGAAATGAACTCTCTTTATAAAATTGCATAGAGAAAGGTTAACATGAAGGAAAAGGTGACTCAAAAATAACTAATAAATTGAATGTAAACAGTGATATCAACAACCTGTAGGCAACAAAAGAACAAAACCAAGTTTGTATGCAAAAAAAAAAAAAAAAAAAAAGCAGCTTCAAGTGAGTACTGAACCCCTTTTTAACATGGCCTGGAGGCAAGGCAACCTTTAGGGCTTTTAAGGTGGCTTCTTGCATACTGATGTTCCCTAACAGTATTTATTTGTCAAAACTGTGTGTAGCTACTATCCCATAAAAGCCAGTAATGTATATAACCTTTGAAAGTAAGCCTGTTTTTTGAATAACAACTTTGGTAAAAGTTAGGGATTTTTGCCTGTAGTAAATCCAGTTTGAAAGTTTAGGTCCATTTGCATATTATTATTTATGTGCAAAATTTTGTTTGCATATGAATCATTACAATTTAAAAGATTTTCAGAAATCGCTAAATTCATTCATAAAGCCAAACTTTCAAACACTGAGCAATTAAGTGCATATATTCACAAAATACACATGTCATAAAGTTATCTTAATTTACCCAATGAAAGGTGCATTTTAACCTTTTTAATAACATTGACTATGCAAATACTGTTTTGAATTGTGACTTTTTTGGAAGTTTTATCTTTCAGATAGAGACCATACAGTTCAGTTATCTGAAGTGACTGAGGCAGGTGTTTGACCAAATAAAGTACTGAAGTCTTCAATACAATTTTTGGAGGTACCGGTGTCCAATTTCACAACCTGAAAGCTTCACTTTCATTTTCAAGTTAAATCTAATACAATAACTCATGGCAAAAATTAAGATTTCTTTATGTACTTTTCATTGCTTATATTGTAATAATAACATAATGGTTTAGCCTGTTGCCAAATTGTGTATAGTTTCAGAGTTGCTCCACCCAGCTGCGATGACACCCTAATTATGGCAGCACACAAAACTTCATAGACAGGAGTAGTCACATTTTAGTTGACACAAAAAAGCGAAACATCCATCTTCAAAGTAAAAAGAGCAGTAACTCAGAATTGCTTTTGTTATGTTTTTCTCTAGTGGGACTTGAAAAAAGGATGGACGTCAGATGTTCTTTGGTAAAGAAGCAGATAAATTTTGCTACTACATACTTACAGAATAATTTAAAAGTCCTGGGGCCATTCAGGGTTTAAGCTTAGCTGAAACCTAGTTTAAGCTTCCTCTGTAATAAATTTTAATTAGTGGAGAGTAGTCTCATTTAAAGGGTGCTTTTTTTTTCTGAAAACTTCTAGGTATCTAAAAGATTTGATGATGTGTTTAATATAGCTGCTAATAGAGAAAGACAGGTGTCTTCACAGTTTACATGACACATCATAAGCAATCTATCTAAAATGGGTGAGCTGGGTTGCCCCAAGGCTATGAGTAAATTGCTGTCCCAGCACACAAGAAGCCTCTGGAAGTGTCTGTCTTGCCAGAGGCATTTGAGACAGACAGCATATTCTGGCTGCCCAACTCTTAAATGCCCCAATTGAGCTGCTTTTAAGTCCATCTATAACTATGGCAGTTGTCTTCTGGAAGAAGATGTCTTTTTCTAAGCAGCATAATGTCAGCACAGTCTCACTAAGCTGAATTTGTAAATACCTGTCTGAGACTCTACTAGCACCAGTTGTTTTAGAATAGACCATAACATAGTGTAAGGCTGTTAACTCTGAGTATCCACTATCTTCTCTCTTTCTGACCCTCTCCCTTCTCTCTTTTTATGCATTAAAAATTTATTCTTAAAAAGTTAAAATTTTCCATATCTGGAGCCAGATGCAAACATCTATTAAGTGAAAGTGAAAGTAAAAACACAACAAGACAAACGTGAATTTAGAACAGTTCATTTCAGCGATATTCAACTATTTCATAAATTGGCCTCATCATACTGATATAGTGCATTAGATATAAAGCTCACTTTAAAATGGGGCAATGATAAATACCTATAAACTTACAAGTAAATAGAGAAAAATATTTTTTCCTTTTATATTTACCTTATATTTAGTAAAGATAAGTAAATTTGATATTAATATTATGCATGTTAATGGTTAATAGAAGTTGAATAATTAGGAATCACAATTAAATGTCTTGGAAAAGTGTAGAAACACAAATAAAGGCTGGAAAGGACACTGCCATCTAGCGATGTGATAAAAAGTTAACCAGATCATACATCAAAAATTTCTTAGTGTTTTTGTAAAGAAATAAACATAATTCTCAAAAAGGAGAGAATGCTCCTTTAAATTGGTAGAATGATTTTATGATCCTTTTGAAAAAAAAAACTACCAACGATACTGTGCTCCAGTATGAGATAGACCTACTTATAAAGTGACATATATCTTTAAAAAAGTGAAATATTCTCTTAGAAAAAAACTTATTACCAAACATAATTATACTTCTGTTTTCTACATAAAACCAGACAAATATAAAAGAAAATTAATCAGAGTAAACTAGTATCAATTAAATGTTATTGCTTCACTGCTGGCTCTGAAACCCAGCATCTGCATTGCTGTTCTTTGCTGTTATTACATTATTTCACAGAAACAATGCTGAAACATTCCCCAGGACATAGAATCATAGAATCATAGAATCATAGAATAGTTAGGGTTGGAAAGTACCTTAAGGTCATGTAGTTCCAACCCCCCGGCCATGGGCAGGGACATCGTGATGATCTGACTCCAAGGTAAATGTTGTAAAAAGAAAGCATGGGTGACTCTTTCTTTTCACAAAAATAAGCTTTCATGAATCTTAGGTAATGTTGGCAAGTGTTGCTTGTTTAAGGACAAGTCCAACTGATCTAGTAAAACATTTCTACTGGGTTCTGTATCTGAATAATAACAATATTTTTTGAGTTTTAGTTGTTTCTCTAATAATGAACACATATCCATTGTATATACCCATTTTATTCACTATACATATCCATTGTATTTATCCATTGTATTCAAAATCAGTGGAGGAACTAAAATTCAAAAAAATATCATTATAGTCCTGAATTCACTCTTTGATGAAATAAGATATAGAACTCATTAGAAATGCTGTACTAGATCAGTTGAGAATTCATTCTATGAAAGTAATTGCACTAGTGAAAAGGTTGAATAAAAATCACCTGAGAAGAGAATGGATGTAAGATCAAAAATAACAGCAAAAAAGCAAGGATGTCTAAATCAAAATAAATACTTTGCAACAGCAAGATAGTTTTTAGATATTATTCCATGTGTAATGGAAAAAGAGAACAAAAAATTAAAAAAGACACAAATAGCAAGGGTATAAATATTGATATTGCAGCAGCAATTGACTTGACATCATAATCTCTTGTCAAGCTGCACAGTGTCTCTTACTCTTGCATTGAAATACAGCAGCTCTAAATGTCATCCTAATTATACTGGTGGAGCAAAGTGTCCTCAGGGAAATATGAAGTGGAAGCAAACAAACACTGCCTTCCCATGCTGTGGGAATGGCACTTATACTTCCATTTTAGTGCTGAGGAATACCTTGCTACATTTGTACCTAAAACATTAACCATTGTTTATTTATTTGGCTGCTTTTGTCTTTATTATACACTGTAGACATTTACATCTGTGATCATGGTGCTTCTCTTCAAAAAGGTTTGCTATTTTTTTCAAATGTTAAGAGCCAGATGAAATACTAAAACCAAAAGTACCCTTCATTATAACTCCCAGATTTATTTTTTTCTCTTACTCATTTTCTCTAGGTACATAAAGCCCTGTTGTTACATGACAATTTATTTTTCTTTTCTCAGGATGCTTGTGAAGTGGGAACATATGATCAATTCCTTTAAAGAGACGAAGAATAGAAGCACAGAAAGAAAAATCCAGATCTTCAGAAAACATAGCAATTGCGATTCTTGCCAACAGAAAAATGTGCAGCCTAATTCATTTTTTGTCTGAGGATAGACATATACAGAGATAAATATCCTTGCAGAGGTCTAAAAGGACACATTTCCAGACTGAGGCAATGCTATAAAACCAAGCTGCATTTCCATTTCACCTTTAGAGAAAAATGCAGTAGTCAAATAAATAGAAACTACTATTACTACAGTAGTAGTAATCATAATTGCAGTATTAGTAGTAGCAGTGGTAGTAGTAACAGCAGTGGTAACAGAAGATACTTCTGGCTTCAGATGACCCCAGGCATGGCTCTTCCTCAATTGGAAAGAGTTACAGTGCTATAGTGAGGCGCACAGATCAGGAATTTGCTGGAAGGGACAGCTGTACATGGCATTGATCAGAATGCAGAGCAGATGATAGACACATTTGCTTTTCTAAATAGCTGCAGAGGGAGTTTCTACACCTGGGACTCACAGATGTTCTTTTTTATGTGTTCATCCACCACAGAAACTTTTACCTTTATTGTAGCAGGGCTTTTAGTTTTGGTTGCGGGGGAAGTTGCCCACAGAATATTACTCTCCTCTCCATAGTATGTACTACCTGTCATATTTTATAGAGTAGTTCACATTCACTTTCATCATAAAGCTTTCAAAGGACCATATTACATAGAAAGGAAAGTTGTTCTCAGAAGTGAAACAAGATGGTTACCTGAAAAAGTACTAGCTTCATACGTCAAAATTATTTCCTTAGTGGAAAAAGTTGAAAATAAATGAAAGGTCTGGGCTGGAGCCAGGAGATGCACATCATCCATTTTTTCTCGCAGAAATTGCATAGGACGGTTTGAATCAACAATATTTTTTCTACACAGTGTCCTCAATGTTAAAAACTACTTCTACAAGATTTCAGTAACGCCACAGATGTGCAGACCTGGGCTTTTTTAATTTATTGTGTTGGTGGGCTACGTTTCTCCTTTATAAGTTACAGCCTCACGCTTCTCTGGGGGGATATAGGAACAGGGGAGCATTCAAAGAATTCTAAATTTTGCTTTGATTTCTCTGACATAGCCTCAAACCAAAGTTTGTGCTTTCCAGTTCTGCTGTTTTCTTCCACTGTTTTTATAGTTTTAAAACAACAACCTGAACAAGGAGAAACAGTGTATAATTAGAAGAGATTTATTGCTAAACTGATCTTTAACTTGTGTGCTGAAAAATACAAGCCAAATGTAAACCTTAAAATCATTAGCACATAACAAATATTATTAGTTTACAAGTCATTAAGTATAATTCAGATTATTGATCTTTTACTCCAGTTAAGAAAGTTTTTTGACTAAATCTAAGAAAAATAGTGGTACAGTATTATGTTAGAAGCATAATATTGAAAACAGCAAATAACTTCTACTCAGAATGTCATTCATGGGTAATATACTATGAATAGTAGTATATAATGGCTTGATATATTGCATCATGTCATTGCATACATATATAATGTCACATAGAATCATAGAATCATAGAATAGTTAGGGTTGGAAAAGACCTTAAGATCATCTAGTTCCAACCCCCCTGCCATGGGGCAGGGACACCTCACACTAAACCATGACACCCAAGGTTATGACCAATCCAGCCTTGAACACCGCCAGAGATGGAGCATTCACAACTTCCCTGGGCAACACATTCCACTGCTTCACCACCCTCACAGTAAAGAATTTCTTCCTCATATCCAATCTAAACTTCCCCTGCTTAAGTTTTAACCTGTTACCTCTTGTCCTCTCACTACAGTTCCTCATGAAGAGTCCCTTCCCAGCATCCCTATAGGCCCCCTTCAGATACTGGAAGGCTGCTATGAGGTCTCCATACAGCCTTCTCTTCTCCAGGCTGAACAGCCCCAACTTTTTCATCCTATCTTCATATGGGAGGTGCTACAATCCCCTGATCATCCTCGTGGCCCTCCTCTGGGCTTGTGCCAACAGTTCCATGTCCTTTTGATGTTGAGGACAGAAGGACTGCACACAATACTCCAAGTGAGGTCTCACAAGAGCAGAGTAGAGGGGCAGGATCACCTCCTTCAACCTGCTGGTCACGCTCCTTTTGATGCAGCCCAGGATACGGTTGGCTTTCTGGGCTGCAGGCGCACACTGCTGGCTCATGTTCATTTTTTCATCGACCAACACCCCCAAGTCTTTCCCTGCAAGACTGCTCTGCTTCTCTTCTCTGCTCAACCTATAGCTGTGCCTGGGATTGCTCTGACCCAGGTGTAGGACCTTGCACTTGTCATGGTTAAACTTCATCAGGTTGGCATCGGCCCACCTCACAAGCGTGTCAAAGTCCCTCTGGATAATATTCCTTCCCTCCAACGTATCAACCGAACCACACAGCTTGGTGTCATCAACAAACTTGCTGAAGGCACACTCAGTCCCACTGTCCATGTCACCAACAAAGGTGTTGAACATGACCAGTCCCAACACTGATCCCTGAGGGACACCACTCATTACTGGTCTCCAGCTGGACATTGAGCCATTGAGCACAACTCTTTGCGTGCTGCCATCCAGCCAGTTCTTTATCCACTGAGTGCTCCACCTATCAAATTGATGTCTCTCCAACTTAGAGACAAGGATGTCATGTGGGACAGTGTCAAAAGCTTTGCACAAGTTCAGGTAGATGACGTCAACTGCCCTACCCCTGTCCATCAGTTCCTTAGCCCCATCATAGAAGGCCACCAGATTGGTCAGGCAGGATTTCCCCTTAGTGAAGCCATGCTGGCTGTCACGAAGCACCTTGTTGTTTTTCATGTGCCTTAGCATGCCTTTCAGGAGAATCTGCTCCAAGATTTTGCCAGGCACAGAGGCGAGACTGACCGGTCTGTAGTTCCCTGTGTCATCCATTTTCCCCTTCTTGAAAATGTGGTTTATATTACCCTTTTTCCAGTCGTTGGGATCTTCACCTGGCTGCCATGATTTTTCAGATATGATGGACAGTGGCTTAGTGTCATGGTTTAAGCCTCTCTAACTCACGCAGTCGCTCTCTCACTCACTTCCCCCTCTTTCTTCCCCCTGCTCCTGGAGGGATGGGAAGGAGAATAGAAAAGAATGCAACTCCCACAGGTTCAGATAAGAACAGTTTAGTAACTAAAGTATAACACAAATCACTACTGCTACCACCAATAATAATAATGACAAGGCAAAAACAAGGAAAGAATACAATTGCTCACCACCTGAAACCCAGCCCGACCACTCAGTGCACCCCCCACCCTTCCGGGTCTCTGCTCTCCTTTTTTTTTTTTATCCTGGACATGACGTGCTGTGGTATGGAATAACCTCTTTGGTCAGTTTGGGTCAGGTATCCTGTCTCTGTTTCCTCCCAGCTTCCCCTCCTCCCTGGCAGAGCATAAGACTCAGAAAGTCCTTGGTCAGACCAAAACATCGTTAAGCAGTAACCGAAACACTGGTGTTATCAGTGCTGTTCCCAGGCCGAAAGTCAAAAACACAGTGCTGCACCAGCTACCAAGAAGGAGAAAAGTGACTGCTACTGCTGAACCCAGGACACTTAGCAACTTCATTTGCCTGCCATGTATACATTATAAGATGTATTGCATAATATTTTAGAACTCTGTAGTCACAACAAGTTCAGTGTAAACCTATTGGCTTCTATAATGATTTTCTTTAATTCTGTACTACTTTTCCTTAATTTATCTATAAAATAATAGAAGCAAAATAAATTAAACCTACCACAAACTACAAAATTTTAGATGCTGCAGCTAATTAAATTCTTGTGTCATTTGATGAATTATCGGCTTCTTTAAAATTTAGGCTTAAAAGAACCTCCTATGTGTCCTGTTCACAGTTCTTGTAGTAACTGTAATCTGAAAATGTAGTTTTAGAAAAGTAGAAGCACTGGCCCTCCAGCTGGTATGGCGGGTGAAAGACACTTGGGTACAGCAACCTTTCATGTTGTTTTAATTCCAGCCTTGTCTTGGAAGTCCATCTCCATTTGAAGATATGACTGAAAGATAAGACTGAATCTTAGATCACTTGATTTGCAGAGGTAAAAAAAAAAAAAACTAAACCAAAAAGTGTTAATATAAAAAAAGAGGCAGAAGGATGTGTAGGAAATTGGCAGCATTCAGAGTGGTGATCAGTTATTTTTACCCAGGCTGGCAGTCTGTCAAAAGTGAGATCCCCTAGGGATTGATACTTGGCCCACACTGTTCAAAGTCTTCATAAATTATCTGGATGATGGGATCGAAAGCCCCCTCACAAAGTTTGCTAATGACACCAAACAGGATAGTGAGGTGGGTATCTCAAAAGGGAGAGACATCTTACAGAAAGAATCTGGACATGCTGGAAGAGCGAGCCAGCAAGAACAGTACGAAGCTTAACAAAGAGAAGTGCAGTCCTGCACCTGGGACAAATAACCAAGGCACACAGAACAGGTTAGGATCTGTATGACTGCAGGGCAGCTCTGCTTAAAGGGACCTGGGGTGGACAAAAAACTGAACGAGTCAGCAGTGCACTGCTGCAGCAGTAATGACAAATCAGATCCTGTGCATCTACACAGGCATTACTAACACAGATAAAGACATGATCATCCCATTCCACTAAGCATTTGTCAGGTTGCACTTGGAGTCCTGTGTCCAGTTCTGGTCTGCACAGTTCAAGAAAGATGTCGGTAGAGGTAAGAGAGGTTAGAGGACAGCTGCAAAGATGATCAAATTGCTGTAGAACTTGCCCATGAAGAAAGATGAAGGGTTAGGTCTTTTTTCCCCTGGAGAAAAGAATGCTTGGAAGGGGCCTCATCACAGAATCCCAGTACTTAAGGAAGGCTACAAAGAGGACAGAGGCTCTCTATTCATAAAGAGCTACATGGAGAAGACAAGCAGCAACAGATACAAGTTGCAGAGGGAGAGTTTTCATCTTGACGTAAGAAAAAAAATTTTAGAGTAAGAGCAGCCATTCCCTGGAATAGCTTCCCCAGAGATGTGGTAGAGTTACCATCACTGGAGGTTTTCAAGACGTGATTAGACAGGGTGTTAGATAATCTCGTCTGTGCTCTTTGCCAAAAAAGGCTGGCTCAAATGTCCTTTCCAACCTGCACTGTTCTATAATTCTAAGAAAAGGCAGGATCTGTAACTGGATTAGTCAGACAAATGATTTGCAGAGATTCTAGACTGTTCATGAAGAGGACACTGCCACTGTGGACCAGTGGTTTTATGGCCTCCTTGTGTAGTAGTGCTGGAATGTGAAAAGCATTTCAACTGAAAGTTAACTTTACAAAATTTAAGTAACACCTAAATACTAGTTTCTATCTCTCTAAGCAGTCTTTTGTAATCCAGCCTTCATTTCTGCTCCTTGTTTCAACTGGAAGGTTTATTTTTAATGACAATACTGTCCTTATCACAGAAATCAAAAGTCTGACATGTCAGATTTTGCTGGAGAGTACACAGCTGCTCAGCTTCCCTGAATCAAGACATCTACTGGAAGAAAGCCGCCACACTGGAAGAAGAACACCATCTCAACAAGGTTGTTAAAGGTTCCTTATGGCCTTATTGCTGCTTTAATGAGTCATTAAAAGGTAATCTTTTGCAGAATGTACCTAAGTAGGATAATCTGCATATTTAATATTCACAAAATCATTCTCTGCTGGAGCTAATGATTTAAAAAAATTATCCCATTTATGACACAGAAATTTTAATAAAATATAGTTATCATTTATTTCACTTTATTTGAAATATTAAAATGAATGTTTTGGGCCGCATGGAAAAAGATTAAATGAATGAAAAATCAGCCAAAACTCTGCATCTTTTCAACAGTGTCTATGTGGGACAAAGGAAGAGAGAATTCATGAAGGAAATCCATATTACCACAGTGATTTCATGTTTTCCAGTCTCATGTCTACTGTACCACTAGAAACTCTCTAAAGAATATAATGAAATAACAACCCTGTAGGTAATTACAGCAGGAAATGCTTCAGTCAACTGACTACACCTCCCGTCATGTGACAGAAAAGTAATTTTTCTTCCCTTTTTCTTGTCAGATAGCTGAGAACAAAGATAAGGAGCAGTTTTTGTCAGCATGCCTGCATGTCACGGTAATCGCTGGTCTCAGCAAAGCAGCTAAAGTCAGCAAATTGGTATTAATTTTAAAATATTTTCAACAGTTACCTCTGAGTCATACCAATTGAGGTGGATTCCTTGTGGATTCCTTGATGTCAACTGGATTACCTACTGACTCGGCTAAAATCAGTGGGAACAGAGGTGACTCCCATGTAATCAAACTCATCAAGGTTTATTCTTATATGTGAAAATATGAGACTACTTCTATTGAATAAAGAGCCCTGAAGTCTTTATATATTTTTTAAATGTAACTTTACCAGGAGAGTCATCACCTTCCTTTCATTATAACCTTTACAACTTCCTATACTTTGAAGCTGACACAAAATGAACTCCTTCAGAGAGTTTGTGAGTTGCAAAGTTTACAGATATTATATGCTGCTTACTCAAGTACATTATGATTCTTTCAAACATGCACACTTTGAGAAAGAAGGACTTTTAAAAATTCTGACTGGCTTTTATATATTCTGCATAAACAGAAAAGACATAAGAAGTATTTTCCAAAATGCAATTATAGAGAAGTCTGTGTCGCTTTAGTCTGAAAGCTCAGAGTGGAAAAGTTTCAATTGAAAAAAATTTTTTTCTTGGTGAGAATAATGTGTTTCTGCTTCCTGTGTGTGGTTTCTAAAAAGTAAGAAAATAACTGAGAAAATCAGGGTGAAATGAGGAGACGTGGAAGACGGCTGCAGCTTGGCCTCCACTGCGAGCAGCGGTTGGGACTTCGTGTAGATGATTGGAAGCAGGCCTTATGAAAGGAGGAAGCAGGAGTGAAGAAAAGGAACTGACTACAAGCAAGAATAGAACATGTAAATGCTGTGTTAGCAATAAGTGATTATAGATATGCTGCATTTGCAATAATAATATGCTGTGCCTGCAACATTGTAATCATAAGACTAACATGGATAAGCTTGTGCCAAGAAAAAGAATAATGTCATAATCTTGTGATCAATACTCTATATAGAAAAAAGGGAACTGAAAATTTCTGTGTGGGGCTAGAATAAGTGTATAAAGCTTGAGCTGTATCTCATTAAAAGGTCTTCTCTTCACCTCACGAGAGGAGTCTGTGTCATCTGTCGTCACAAGGAGACACTGAAATGGAGACAATACTGCAGAAGAAAGACAACAGTTCTTGGGGCAACAGTATTTTGAGAGGTGAGTTTTAAATAACACAAGTTAGAGAGTCTCATACTAAAGTATCTGAAATGCATAAATTATATATTAGCTTTTGTTGCTTTGAAATTGTTTTTAATCTTTGTCACTTTGTTGCTTTCAGATACCCCGTAACTTCATGTACACACACAAAAACAACAGAGAGAAAGAGAGAAAAAGTCAGCACTGCCCAGTAGTGAGCATGTTTCTGGAAAGGATTCTTTTATTATTAATGAAATAGAAAACCAGTCTCCCTGATGTCATTATATCATAGAATAATAGAATGGTTTGGGTTTGAAGGGACCTTAAAGCTCATCTAGTTCTAACCTCCCTGTCATGAGCCCAGACACCTTCTACTAGACCATGTTGCTCAAAGTCCCATCCAACCTGGCCTTGAACTCTTCCAGGGATGGGGCCGCCACAACTTCTCTGGGCAACCTGTGGCAGTGCTTCACCACCCTCATAGTGAAGAATCTTTTGCTAATATCTAATCTAAATCTACTGTCTTTCAGTGTAAAGACATTCCCCTTTGTCCTATCACTACATGCCCTTGTAAAAAGTCCCTTTCCAGATTTCTTGTAGGCCCCCTTTATGCATTGGAAGGCTACTATAAAGTCTCCCCTGAGACTTCTCTTATCCAGGCTTGAAAAGGCCCAACTCTCTCAGTCTGTCTTCATAGAACAAGTGCTCCAGCCCTCTGAGCATCTTTGTGGCCCTCTTGTGGGCTTCCTCCAACAGGTCAATGTCCTGATGTGGGCCCTGGAGCTGGACACAGTATTCCATGTAGGGTCTCCTGAGGGTGGAATAGAGCAGAAGAATTGGCTTCCTTGACCTGCTGATGAATAGTCATTTTGACTAAAATAGTCGTGGGTTTTTAATATAATCTTTAACAGGTGTCCCCTGTACAAATTAATATATATATATATTATTTTCTTTGTAAAAAAACACAAACTGGGACAGAAGAAATATGAAGTAACACTATGTAGGTAACTATAACAGATTTTCAGTTATTTCTTTCTGGAGCTTCTTCAAAGCAAGAATGTCCCTGAACATTTTTTAAAAGTTTTCACTAGTTTCTCTTCCAAGAGATTATGGAACAATTCTTCTTTTCTTTTTGGTTATAACCTGAACACTGAGATATTTCAGTTCATAAGAATATCCTGCTGTACAGAGTAGAGATGCTGGTTGTCATGGGTTCAACAGTGGCAGTCGTTTTTCTCCTTCTTGGTAGCTGGTGCAGCACTGTGGTTTTGACTTTCAGCCTGGGAACAGCACTGAGAACATCAATGTTTTCAGTTACTGCTTGGTAATGTTTTGGTCTGACCAAGGACTTTCTGAGTCTCATGCTCTGCCAGGGAGGAGGGGGAGACAGGAGGAAGCAGAGACAGGACACCTGACCCAAACTGACAAAAGAGGTTATTCCATACCACAGCACGTCATACCCTGGATGTAAAATGGAGGGCAGAGACCCGGAAGGGTGGGGTGCACTGCTTGGTTGGGCTGGGTATAGGTGGTGAGCGATTGTATTCTTTCCTTGTATTTGCCTTGTCATTATTATTATTGGTGGTATCAGCAGTGATTTGTGTTATACCTTAGTTACTAAACTGTTCTTATCTCAACCTGTGGGAGTTACATTCTTTCGATTCTCCTCCCAATCCACCCGGGAGTGGGGGTAAGAAAGAGAGGGGAGTGAGTGAGAGAATGGGCTGCGTGTTTTACGGCTTAAACCAGGACACTGGTGTCTTTGTCTTCTTTGTAATATAAGATCAGGGCATTTGGCTTGAGGAAGTTTTTTTTACCTGATTTGAAGACTTCAAAATGCTTGCTAGTGCCAAAAAGCAAGTAAGGTAGGGACAAACGAGAGGTCATCTCCAATGCCCTCGTAAAGTTTCTTTCCACTAGTGGCTCAGGTCCTTCTAACGCCTAGTGAAAATTATGTTGCATTGAGAGACTTGTTGCAGTCCTTTTCCTTTCCCAGCTGGCTGCTATGAATATCCTTACAGCATTTCCATAGGGAAAATGGGACTGAGTACACTTAGACCATTTGTAGACATGAAGGTGAGTATTGTTGTTACACTGCCACCACCAATTTTAAAAAGAGCAAGCTGGCCTGCTTGAAATGAAACTTTGCTAAAATATCATTGGGTTGTTGAACTTCTATATCACTAGTATTTCACTTGATGCTGAAAGATATTTGAAGCCTAAGCAAAAGTTATAAGCAGCTACAATGAAGAGAACAACCCTGCCATCCGTCTTTCTATTAGTTCTTCTGGTATATATTTTTAGTGTATTTTTTTAAAGAAAGAGTGAAGAACAAAGACAGCAAGTATATGTTTTTCCTTGCAGTTATTCCCTCTCAAACAGTAACACTTATCCCCCAATGAACTATAGAGGTGTTAAGTTCCACCTCTACGAATGTGCACAGGAAATGCAGCTGTTGGATGCGCAGACATAAACCCTACTTACGGCAAACAAATCCAACAACTTGCTGTCACCAAAATGAGGAGATCATACCCTCTTGTTCCATCTATTTATCTGTTGTTCTTAGCTGCACTCATTCATTTTGATAAACCCCTTGAGTGAGCCAGTTAAACTTACATGGTCAGAGGAAATTAAACCAGGAAAAAATGTGAGCAGGTTTTTTTTCATTTGGAATGGAAATAAAGTCTTCAGCAGAAGGGAGTTGGTGGGATTTCAAATTTGAGGTGCTGAAAGTGATGAGGTGCCCAAACAGTGAGCTGTTAGCTTGAGTCAAGTGCTTCTAGGAGCAGCTCTCAAGACTGCAGCATATGAAAGCCTGTGCTATATCATTTAGTGTTAAGGGCTTAATTAATCATCTATATTGGATCAAATTAATCACAATTATGAAGCGATCACTGTGTCTCATTCCTGTCTCACTCTCAGACCTGAATGTCCAAGAGACATCTCTCTTCCTATTCAGGAATCACAATCCCGAGTTTGTTTTGTCTATGCCATTTGTATAAAAAATTCAGGGGGGCCAATGAGTCTGACAAAGCATGTCCTGAAAAGGATCTTTCTTTTCTATAAAGTATCTATAAAGTGGATGCCAGAATCTGGGCTTCTTTTGCTCCATTTTGGGATATCAACCCCAATCTCCTGGCAGCAAACTGTTTCTACTAGGTTGTAAAGTCTCCTTCCTTCAGCAGAAGTCCTGTTATATTAAGTAGCATAATGGGTAGTCCTTTTGGGTTGGTTGCAGAACAGCATCTAGGCCTGGTTCTTAGTATATATTTTGTGTGGATTTCAGTATTTACTCAGTATGTTACTGTTTTGACCGTTTCCTATATTTGAGAAGAGGTAAATGGAGAGTCAGAGGATTCAAACTGTGGATTAAAAATTACAAGCATCTTATACATAAGCACTGTTGATAACCTGTAAATGTCTGATAAAATTAAAAAAGCAGAGAGATCTAAGCAGGAATAAAAGGAGGAAACAGGGATTTCAAGTAGGAGTGTGTCTTGTGGGACCTTGGTAGCAATTTTGAAGTGTTATCTGGAAAGAAGGAAAAAGAAAAAAAAAAAGTCACACTATCTTTTTTTAAGTTTAACACAAAAAAAAAAGAAAAAGTTGTTTTTTTTTTTGTATATAGTGTTCCCTTGAACTTTTTCAAGTGTTTAAAAATATATATTTCGAGCAGCTTTGGAATAGTGAAAGGAGGAGGCACAAAAGTGCAAAATGTAATCAGTTCTAAGTAAGGTTAAGTCTGATGGCTTTGTTATGGGGGTGCTTGAAGGTAGTTGAGATAGTTTCAGGTCCTTAGGATCTTAGTACAAAAAGTGTAAGAAAAATAAAATAGAAAAACAGGACCTGGGAAGGGGCACAGTTAAATTGGCTGATCAGTGGAGGGACAGGATGATTGCTATGTTAATGAACCCATTAAGTTGGTGTAAACATCTACTGGAGAGTATCCCCGACTAGCAAATGTCTGGGATGGGAGCAGTTAAACTAACTTCTAAGTAGAAGGACAGGATGATTGCTATACCTGTAATGCTAATTAAGCTGGTGCTTCAAAGACTGCCAGCAGTGATGAAGACTGTTGGAAAAAGTAAATGACTCTCAAAGACCACCACCACTTTTTGTATGTATGCCGGAAACTTTATGGAAAATGATGCAATTCATGTGTAGCCTCATGAATATGTATGTATGCCCAAGTGACTTTATAAAGATGGCCTGTGTGGCAATACAGGGACGCGCTTTAGGAGGAGCTATCCCCCATGTCTCCCAGCACTGCGATAAAGAATACCTGCTCTTGTCAACTTAAAACTTTGTTGGCGAGTTTGATCCTGGAGTTTTCTCCTAATCAATAGGCTATATCTTATTAGCTGAAACACCTCAGGAAAGTCGAAGTGACTCTGAAGCAAGAAGTGAGCTATTCCTTTTTTTTTTTTTTTTTTTATAGTTGTAAGCAAGTATTTTCTTGAACTGAAACACTATTTGAAGAGAAAGCTAAGTATAGAATTTTTAGGCCAAATAACAATTGAAAAAACAGACAAGTTTTCAGGGTTTCAAACCCTTTTTCAAGGTCTTGTATTCTCAATGTCTTCTTGTAAAAATCCTACACATACTCAAATGCTGATAAGCCTTAAACTTGTGAATATTAGTGAAGACTGTCACTCTTACTACTCATAAGCCTTTGCTCAACTAAAAGTTAAATTCAATATGACAAGGGTCAGATATTTCTTTTTTTTCAGACCCTGTCAACTGCAATTTAAAATCAGTGAAGATGGTTAACATTTTTATTTCCTGAGGTAGCCAAAAATGTGTCTATCATCTGGAATGTCTTTAACTTTGAAGTGTTACAAGTGAATCCCTGCACTCTTGATGGCCTAATTAGCAACCCTAAATACCTGAAGTGACAATTAGGACAACTCTGTTAATACAGTGATTGCTGTCTTTCAGCCTCTGGGTAAACTTTAGGATATCTTTATCAGCTCTGTTTGAATTATCAATTAAAAATGTTCTTTGGAATTATGATTCAAAATGCCACCCAAATGGTCTGAAAATTGCATTTGGAAAAATTAAAGAGCAGTTAGTTAATGAAATAAATGAAAAGTCAAGAAGCATTACATTGAGGGATTTTTGTACTATTTTTTATTAATGAATTCCTAGAGAGTGTTAGAACCAAAGGTGGGTAGCAGGCAAAGTACTTTGCAGAAACCAAATATAGATAGATTACATCAGGTAAACAGGAACTGAGGGGCATGCTTAGAACTTTAGCTATTTATTTGCAATTTATAGCATAATGAACATATTATGTACTACATATGGTGGATGAGGTGATCTTCATGGATCACTGTCTAAATGTGTGACATCTACAGTACAGTTCTAATACCCACTGCATATACTGTACATACTGTGAACAGCAGGAAAAGAAACTAAAAGAAACATAAGATGCACAGAAGACAGGAAAAATAAAGGGCTAGGAAGCAAATTTCAAATAGAGCAGGAATAAATTCCTGTAATCAGCTGCCATGGAATATAACTTGTAAAACTACAGAGCTGCAGAGTTACATCTCATTTTTAACCCTAATGCTCTGTGCTCACTATGATTTTGTCAATACAAATCAGGTGAGGAGTTCAGTGAAAAGGATCAAAAAAGTTTTAAATGCATTTATATTAGTATGTATTTGTATTAGATACAAAGAAATATGATTTTTGACAGTCTTAAAAAAATAGACTGCAAGAACACAGTGATGCATCTACATTGTCAAGTTGCTGGTTTAATAAGTAGCTACCAAAAAAATCTTTAAAAACTCTGAGAGTAGTATTTGTCAACTCCTCCATGTGATCTTAAAAAACTGTGTGTATATTTAAAAATTTTAAAATAGCAAAGATACAATAACATATTTAGAATTTCATTCGTATTCAATTTTCCAATTACTGGGTGTTTTTATATTTTTTTGGTGTTTTTTTCTAATGTATGCTAAGGAGCTTAACACTTTAGATGTCATATATTCTCAATGGAATTTCTTCTTTATCTTAGTAAGAGTCACAATCCTGGACACAACGTGGTTTAATCAAAAAAACACATCTAATCTCAGCATAGCCTAACATTGGCTCTTCCATCCATTCTCTTGGGAACTGCATGACCAGCCTCACAATTGTTCTTTCCTCCTCTTCCTACAATGAATACTTGAATGCAGAAGTCCACCTCCTCCAAGAAGGTGGGGAAAAAATATTTGTTCTTCTAAAGTGGTTTTGTCCATCAGACTGCCCCAACCATGTTCCCAAGCTTTCCTGCATCAATTGCTATTCAAATGACAGTACACTGGGAAAGGAAAGAGGTTTCATTTTCACTTAGTAGAGCTATCCAGTACAAGCCCACTTGAATGAAAGAAGAAATGCACAAGGTTGCAATTTCAAGGTGAAAACAGCTCAAACATCAAACTGCAGAAGGCAAATTCATCTCTATAGTAATTCCAATTAAGACAGAGATCAGTTCAGTTTTGTATGTGAAGTTTCTAGGGCGCACAAAATGTGAGAATCTTTAGTAATGCATTTCAGATGAATACTGTTTAGTAATGAGTTTCAGGTGAATACTGTCCACAGATTTTTAAGAGGTGACTGTTCATGGAAATACTCTGAAATGCAGTCACAGTTTTCTTATGCTTAGTGTAAACTGTTCACTCATTCTGGAAACAAAATGGTTCCTAAAAAAATGTGTCTTAGAAATAGGATATACATTTTTCCAGGCTATCTTCAAGATCATGCAGGCAGAGAGAGAAACAAGCAAAGAGCTTTTTACTAGATAAACAATTCATAAATAAATGTTACTGCTTCCAGCCCTTTTACTTAAAACACTTACTTCCAGCATCTTTGCATTCAGCTTTGCAGTGAAAAATATCCAGGCTATTATTTGGAATACATTATGTGTAGTTTCATGTGATTCAGTCTGGCTTTTTGTGCGCTGCACATACTCACAATCTTTATAATTCATGTGCAACACAATCTGCCATTAATCTTACATCACAAGATAAGAAGTAGATGCATTAGGAATGCTGGATGAGTAGATGCCTTAGAAGGAATCTAATAGATGTGATAACATGCATAAAAAACTATTTGAAAGGCAAAAATTTATAAGATACAGCAGTGATGAAATGGCAAGATAAAAAGAGATGAGCAACATTAGAACAGAATGGTTAATGAAGCACTATTCCAGAAGATCATGGCAGTAGTGTAATGTTGTCACATGAAAAATCAAATAAAATCTTTGAGGTAGATAAGGAAAGGAACTTGGTAGCATTGTTGGATTGGCAACATGGACACCCAGCATAAAAATAATTGCCTGCAATGTAAGTATATTAAGTAGGTAATTAGTATGTATTAACCAGACTAAAAAGACCTTTGTAGATCTAGATGCTAATCCTCCTGAAGAACTAGATTTTTTCTAGAGAGACACTGACTTGACTTTAAGAATTCTAGAGTATGATGAACTGATGTTATTGCATGAGCTATTTTGTCCAGCAGTGGAATGGGGAAGACAAAGTTTTAAAAATGCAAAAGGAAGAGCATTTCTTTTTATTTATGAACATAGAATCATAGAATGGTTAGGGTTGGAAAGGACCTTAAGATCACTAGTTCCAGATCCCCTGCCATGAGCAGGGACACCTCACACTAGACTGTGTTTCCCAAGGCTCTGTCCAGCCTGGCCTTGAACACCGCCAGGAATGGAGCATTCACCACTTCCCTGGGCAATCTGTTCCAGTGTTTCACCACCCTCATAGTAAAGAACTCCCTCCTTATATCTAATCTAAACTTTCCCTCTTTAATTTTTAACCCATTACCTCTTAACCTATCACTATATTCCCTAATGAAGAGTCCTTCTCCAGCATCCTTATAGGCTCCCTTCAGATACTGGAAGGCTGCTATGAGGTCACCACACAGCCTTCTCTTCTCCAGGCAGAACAGTACCAACTTTCTCAGCCTGTCTTCATACAGGAGGTGCTCCAGCCCCTGGATCATCCTCAAGGCCCTCTGGACTTGCTCCAAAAATTCCATGTCCTTCTTATGTTGGAGAATGGCTCGCAGAGCAAGGTAACGGGTCACTGAAATCGCTTTGTGAGCAGTATAGTCTGGCGCCCAGGTGCCCAGCAGTGTCAACAAACCAACAATAGGCATTGAAACCATAATTGCGCAGTTGGAAAGGACCTATCATCAGCAAGAACAGCCTGACTTTGGACAGTATAGAAAGTACCGAGGAACCTGAAATTGAGGAAGAAGAATTGCAAAATGTAACCGCAAGATAATTATATTTAGCAATGATTGTTAGCTAGTTTTAACCAATGAAAATGTAACACGGATAGCTTGTAACCAATCATATGATAACAAGTATGAAACAATCAACCGTTTGATCTGTATAAGTCAGCGTATTCTCTGAATAAATCGAAGCTTGCTTTATCAACCATATTGGTTTGGCTGCTTGCTTCCCCCACGGTCGCATTCTTATGTTGAGGACGCCAGAACTGCACACAGTACTCCAAGTGGGGTCAGATGAAGGTGGCTGGACACTCAACTCTGAGTAATAATAGCAAATCCATTCTTACATTAATTACTGCACTACTTTCAAGCAAATTTCAGATTCTAAATATGAATACTTGCAAATCTTAAATGTATGCCAAATAGATATATAGAGAAATGTGTGGATTTTAGGCAAAGTAGTAAGGCCTTGGTTAACCAGACCAAAGCAGTTTTGGATCAGACATTTCATAGAATCTCATCATGAAATGCAAAAAACTGCAAATCATCTATCATGACACCAGATTGTTTATCTGAGCTAGAATTGTAGTAAATATAAAAGTTAGACTTGCTGCTTCTCCTAATGGTACTCTTGTAAATTGCTACTTCCTTGTGAGGAATGGGATACAAAATGCAGCAAGGAATTTTAAGACATGAAAAATCTATTATGATTCTAAATCAAAGTAAAAAATCCATATAATGTCAAGGCACTCTTCTAGATGGAAGCACTCATAACTGATTATCTGTCAGAGTTGAAATGAAGATGCAGTTTAATTATATCCTTACAGCAAATATGAGGACAGGAAATGTTACAAAAATTCTGAAGAAAAGGCTGCTATCCCAAAGCACACTAAAAAAAAAAAAAAAAGGAGCACTTATCATCCACGCTAGTGGGGATCATTTCAGTTCAACCATAAAGAAACACTGTGTACCCAGGCTGCAGTGTATTTTTCAGGCTGGCAATTCTGTGGTATGCTAACTGCCTCGAATCTAGGGGTGCCAACAGAGCTGAATATTTACCTTTTGGTAGTCAGTAGGCATTTCTAGGGTTAAAATGGACTAAATCATACAGGAATTTTAAAGGGAAATTTACATTACCAAGAATGAACAAATAATTCTTGATTACAAATGCACTATTTTATTTTTTTTTTTATTTTAATCATTATAATTAACCCCTCATTGATTTTAATGTCACTGGTATCTCCCCCATTACAGATAAGTGTCTGTATTTCAAGTAAAGTAGCTCAACAGCTTGAGGTTGATTTAGTTCATGGGTTTTCAGGTTTTAACTCCAAGACAAACGGATAGCTTTTAAACACTGAAAGTAGAATAAATCCAGTGGCCTCTAGGAGCTTGTTTCAGTAATTTCTGTTTTGTTTTGGAAGCATTTTTACCACATTTGAGAGCAGTCCTCTAAGATTCTGGGAATTTGGGGTTCAGATAAAAAAAATCCATTGAATTCAACAAAGGAACCCTTGGCAATACTTCCGTCACCAAGTAAAGAGAAGATCTGAAGACTAGGCTGAGGGCGAAGACCCTACTTGCGTCTCTTGTCTGCAGTGTTGGCTGCAGCCCAGACATTACTCAGGCTTTGCTGGCGAAGTGAATGCTGGAACTCAGATATCAATGTTGTCGGAGTATTTCTGTGTTAAATCCTGTCATGGCCTCTCAGCCACGCAGTTTCGCTCGCTCTCTCCACCCTCTTTCTTCCCCCATGTCATGGGTTCAGCAGCAGCAGTCATTTTTTCTCCTTCTTGGTAGCTGGTGTAGCACTGTGTTTTTGATTTTCAGCCTGGGAACAGCGCTGATAACACCGGTGTTTTGGTTACTGCTTAGTGATGTTTTGGTCTGGCCAAGGACTTTCTGAGTTTCATGCTCTGCCAGGGAGGAGGGGAGCCGGGAGGAAGCAGAGACAGGACACCTGACCCAAACTGACCAAAGAGGTTATTCCATACCAAAGCACGTCATGCCCAAGATGGAGGACGGAGAGGAGAGACCCAGAAGGGTGGGGGGTGCACTGCATGGTCGGGCTTGGTTTTAGGTGGTGAGAAATTGTATTCTTTCCTTGTATTTGCCTTGTCATTATTATTATTGGTGGTAGCAGTAGTGATTTGTGTTATACTTTAGTTACTAAACTGTTCTTATCTCAACCTGTGGGAGTTGCATTCTTTTCGATTCTCCTTCCCATCCCTCCGGGAGTGGGGGGCAAGAAAGAAGGGGGAGTGAGTGAGCAAAACTGCGTGAGTTATAGAGGCTTAAACCACGACACCCCCGCTCCCAGGTGGATGGGAAGGAGAATCGAAAGAATGCAACTCCCACAGGTTGAGATAAGAACAGTCCAGTAACTAAGGTATAACACAAACCACTACTGCTACCACCAATAATAATAATGACAAGAGAAATACAGAGGAAAAGAATACAATCGCTCACCACCCCATACTCAGCCTGACCATGCAGTGCACCGTCACCCTGCCGGGTCTCTGCCCTCCATTTTACATCCTGGGCATGATGTGCTGTGGTATGGAATACCTCTTTGGTCAGTTTGGGTCAGGTGTCCTGTTTCTCCTTCCTCCCGGCTTCCTCTCCTCCCTGGCAGAGCATAAGACTCAGAAAGTCCTTGGTCAGACCAAAACATTACCAAGCAGTAACTGAAAACATTGGTGTTCTCAGTGCTGTTCCCAGGCCGAAAGTCAAAAACACAGCACTGCACCAGCTACCAAGAAGGAGAAAAATGACTGCTACTGCTGAACCCAGGACAATCCTTATCAGATGACAGCTGTACACAGTTTCCAAGTACAGGGTTTGTGCTAATGCAGCTAATATCCCCACTTTTCTGCAAAACCGTGCAGTCCTGTTCAAGCTGCCTGTTGGGAAACACTGTTGGCTAACACTAATCACGGTCAGTCACAGGGCAGGACTAAGTTTGTTGCCAAGCCAAAACCCAGCCATTTTTTCATCAAGCTATTCAGTGATAAGGAAAATCACATACTGTTCCTTACCCCTGTATCTGGCCTTTTTCTTTAATAATGTAGATGCAGCCCGAATCACTGAACAGACTCTGGAATATAGCATGAGGAAGCCTTTAATATGAACTTGGATGTTTACAGTGTGGATATTAGGAGAGTTTTGCTGTTGAGGAAAGGCTTGGACTCCAGTTTAACAGATGGTACAGGCCACTGAATTCAACAGGTGATTGAACAAACCTGTGGAGAAGTAAAAAGGAGATAAATTTACGTGAACTAAAACGTAACTGGCATGGCAAAGGTTTGACCCAGCTAGATGCAGAAACCTTTAGTGAGATGCTTTAGAACTACTGATATGCACTATAAGATCAGCTGTCTGTTTGGGTGCCTATATAGACATATATACACTTGAAAAAAAAAGCATGTAAATATTTAAAATGTTCAGTAGTTAGGATCAGTATTATTAGAAAGCATTCAGTGTGCTTAATCATAATAATGAATGTGAATCTTGCAATGCACATGAATCATATATTTTAATAATACTTTCTCTAAATACATAATTTGGCATTTTACTAAATAAAAGATTCTTTCCTCTAGAGACACCTGTCATGGTTCATATTGTGAGAAATTAACGTAACTGTAAAGTTGATTACTATTGCTGCATACAGTCTTCTGGAATACTTGCTGTTTCTCTCTAGGCATCTGTTATTGTATCACAGCAATTTAATTTTTTAAAACAGCAGTATTTTTAATTTAAGTATAAATCAGTTCATGCGTATTTTTCTAGAAAAAAGAAAGCAAAACTACAGGCACCTTGAAAGATAGTCACTGAATATATTTTTTTGGTTGAGAACGTAATGGTCATAGCAACCTTTATGTGCATTATAAAGCAACTGAAGCAGGAGTTGTTCAAGCTAATATCAAAATGCATCTAGGAAAAGTCTATTTAGCAATTTTGGATACCAAAATATATGTAGGTGGAATGAATTCTCACAATTAAAAAAAAAAAAAAAAAAAGTCTTTGGCTGCTGTATCTTAATGGATGCAGAATTTACTAGTAGCAAGAAATGTAATTAACCTGAGGCGACAGACCCTGATGTTGCCTAGCTTGTTAACATAGTTGTGGCCATAGTATGTTAGCAGATATTTCTGCATGTTCTTTGTGTACAATTCACAATGAAATTCTATAGAAACATTTGACAGTGATGTGCAGCTAAGTAACTGATTCAGCAACTGTAAATTTCGAATGCATTCACCATTTACTCAAATAACTATTCTATAATTACCTGTTATGCAAATCAAAGGCAGATGTTATATCTGTAGTTCATAGCAATTAAAGTAATACTCCGTATTTGACAATTTGTCCTACTAGTAAAAAAGATGGGAAAGTCACATGAATAGTTAGATGAATTATTGCTGCACAATGGAGAGGCAAGATCAAAACTTTAGCTTTTATTTAAGATGCATTGCTTATCGTGAAGGAGTGATAATGAATCATTTTGGTACCAAAGATACATTTCCTCTTTTCTTTCAGTCGCTTGTCAAGTGTCAGTTTTGTCTGTCTCAAGCTATGAACCATAATAATCTGACATAATCTGATCTCTTATCTAAATTGCCAACATTTTGGCGAGGGCTGATTCTTTTCACCTAAATGAGTTATGAACATGCAAACTGCCTGAGAGGTTTTTAAAACTGATGATAAACATTATGTGCAGTGAAAGTTGTTTTTCTGCTAAAAAGGGATTTAGAAATTATCACCACGAAGGACTGGGAAAAGGATTTAAGAATGCAAAATATCAAAAATATGAAAAAGTTTTTTTCAAAACAGATAGTGAAAGTAGTTCTTTATATCTGCAAAAAGTAGATATGCATAATAAAAATATTTAATGAAAAAAATAAGCTTAAATTATTTTAAAATATACTTGATATAGATTAGTAAATCATAGTTAAACACATTACCTAGGGAGACTGTTTAATTCACAACATTAGACCTTACTTAAAACAGACATTCAGACAATGACAATAGCATTCTGTCAGACCTGTTCTAGACACATTTATTTATGCCTCTGAGCTGTGACCTAGACCAAATAATCTCCTGAAGACACTTTGAAGCCTAAGTTTCTATGACTGTATTATGCAGCTCATTCTTTCTGTTCTGAAGAATGACAGCTTATGTATAAACTGTGAAGAATACTGGAACATTTATTAATATTTCCTAAAGGAACCTTCTGGAGATAGAAGTATTATATAAAGCTCTGTCTGCTACTTTATAAGACTAAAACAAAAGGCATGTTCAGAGAAGGTGATTCTGAGCACTGTTAATTATCTGCGTTGGTGGCTTTTACTTTAGTAACATTCAGTATTGCTCTGAGACTATTTTTTTCCTCCTTAAGAATTGATTCTTTTCATGGTAACAGGGTTTTGGCTTTTTTTTCTTCTGTTGTTCTTCTTGTTTCTAGTAAGTCTCAAATTACTTTTTCCTTAGCATTGGTATTCATTATTAGAAATTGCATTTTTAGATGACATAAAGGATTTTAAGCCTTTGCTTTTCATATGCCTTCATAACATGTTGTATTGCATGTTTTATGCTTTTGCCTACAAAACTAATGATAAAGCTAGTCATTGGTGATATAAAAAGGAAAAAAGAAAAGTTAATCATTCTACAAAGGATTTTCTTTAGATCTGATTGCCACTAAGTATTTCTCGCTGAGATACTTTCAAGGCACTTGTGTAGGAGCTGAATTGTTTAGATTTCACTGTTCATCTGTTTTTCTTTTCTGCTTCTTATGGGGGTTTTGTTTGTTTGCTTGTTGTTTTTACATCAGTTGCATACTATGTATCCACAAGCTTATCATTTAAAGATACACAACTTACTTCAGCATAGCAGAATAAATAGAGTGTGCAGAATAGCTCATGAATAAGTTTAACAGGTTCAGAGGGTTCTCTGAAATAGAACATAATTGGGTTTAGAAATGTCATCAATGAGGAAAAGTAAAAAAGTCTGTATTTTTCTGGTCAATTATTAGAAAAAAACCCCAGAACTACTATCTCTGCACAAACATATTTCAGCTATCTCAAGAAGCATCATTAGTGTCTGAATTAGTAACAACTGGACTGATCTAAGAAAACAGGAGCTTTTTGCAAGATATGACCATGTGCCATAGCATTATAATCATAGAATCATAGAATAGTTAAGGTTGGAAAGGACCTTAAGATCATCTAGTCCCAACCCCCATGCCATGGGCAGGGACACTAAACCATGCCACCCAAGGCTCTGTCCAATCCAGCCTTGAACACTGCCAGCGATGGAGCATTCACAACTTCCCTGGGCAACCCATTCCACTGCCTCACCACCCTCACAGTAAAGAATTTCTTCCCCATATCCAGTCTAAACTTCCCCTGTTCAAGTTTGAACCGGTTACCCCTTGTCCTCTCACTACAGTTCCCTCCCCAGCATCCCTATAGGCCCCCCTTCAGACACTGGAAGGCTGCTATGAGGTCTCCACGCAGCCTTCTCTTCTCCAGGCTGAGCAGCCCCAACTTTCTCAGCCTATCTTCATACAGGAGGTGCTTCATTCCCCTGATCATCCTTGTGGAGCTCCTCTGGACTTGTACCAACAGTTACATGTCCTTTTGATGTTAAGGAAACCAGAACTGTACACAATACAACAAGTGAGGTCTCATGAGAGCAGGGGGGCAGGATCACCTCCTTCAACATGCTGGTCATGCTCCTTTTGATGCAGCCCAGGATATGGTTGGCTTTCTGGGCTGCAAGCGCACACTGCCAGTTCATGTTCATTTTTTCATCAACCAAAACCCCCAAGTCCTTTCCTGCAGGGCTGCTCTGAATCTCTTCCCTGCCCAACCTGTAGCTGTGCCTGGGATTGCTCTGACCTACATGTAGGACCTTGCACTTGTCATGGTTAAACTTCATCAGGTTGGCATTGGCCCACCTCACAAGCGTGTCAAGGTCCCTGTGCATGACATTCCTTCCCTCCAGCATATCAACCAAACCACATAGCTTGGTGTCATCAGCAAACTTGCTGAGGGCGCACTCAATCCCACTGGCCATGCCACTAACAAAGATGTTGGACAAGACTGGTCCCAACAGCGATCCCTGAGGGACATCACTCGTTACTGGTCTCCAGCTGGGCATTGAGTCTTTGAGCACTACTCTTTGAGTGCGGCCATCCAGCCAGCTCTTTATCCACCAAGTGGTCCACCTATCAAATATTGAGTCCTTAGCTCAGTAAATGAAATGCTGAAATGCTTTGCATAATTATGGCTTCATTTAATATTTCTGTCAGCCCACTGCTGTATTTTAGCAGTACAGTGCTGTGCAGAGATAGCCGGTCATAAGTAAGTGAGCCTTAGTGCTAAAAGCAGTGATGTTGAATTGAGCTTCATTTTCCCCTTCTTGCTGGTCCTTTAGATTGCATCAATGCAGAGTATGTATCAAGATGACACATCTGACCTTGGCCTACAGCCACAGTAAGAAAAATGCACTCTGTTCAAGGTGAGTGCCTCCAGTCGAAAATACAGTGTACAAAGAATAGATGCCCATTTATGACACTTTTTTTTATGGAAAGAAAGTGAGGGTATCAAGCTATGAGGTATATTGTGAGAGTGTGAAAGGGCATTTGAAGATGCAGAGCCTGTTTAGCCAGGGTAGGGTACGAAAAGAGCTGGATCTGGTGCAGTCTTGTCTGTTGTGTCTGTAGGTGCATATTTGCCTCAGCATGAGCCAAGGAGGGGCTGAGCTCTGAATTTAACCAGAAAGTGTAGAGAGGAAAACCAAGAATGACTGTATTAGCTGAACCTAGTGCTTCTGTGATTAGCTCAAGAATTTCTAGATAGCTTTAAACTGCATAATAAAAATTAGGAACTTAAATTTTGTCACTGAAGAATTACGCTTTCCCAGACTTTGAGTGTTAGACCTCGTCGTGGTTTAAGCCGCTCATCCAGTTCACACACTCACTCCCCCCTCTTTCTTCCCCCCCTGTTGCATGCGAGGCGTGGCGACCTGGTTCAGGAACGGCACAGGCGACCAATCCCCTCAGGCCGCGCGGGCCATCAGCACGCTGACACCAATGTGGTGGACGGCAAAATGGCGTTTATTGATGAACGACACAGCATTATATAGCCAGGGTTTACAATGTCACTTCCGTCTGCTTACATCATAAACCGAACGCTATTGGCTATTGGGAGAGGGGCCCTGTCTTTCCGTACAGCCCGACATCTTCTGGCCGCCAGGCCTTAGCTTGTGCCACAACATTTCCCCCCCTTCCTATGCTTAAGTAAATTAGCTAAAGTATACTAATCAAAATCTTATCTATATCATATAAAATCTTATCCTACACCTTATAACAGTCTTATAGAGTATAAAGCCTTATATAAAATCTTCTTATCTGTATCTTATAAAATCTTATTCTATATCTTATAACAGTCTTACAGAGTATAAAATCTTATATAAAGTCTTATCTGTATCTTATAAAATCTTATTCTATATCTTATAGCATAGAATCTTATAATCTTATTCTATATTTTATAACAGTCTTATAGAGTATATGTGATAAACTTGAGCAAAAGACATAAGGTACCTTAAATGGGATCCACCCTATAGAAAGACTACACAGGAACTCAAAATCTAAAATAGAAAACGTTGACAGAACAAGGTGCAAGGACCCTGCAAAGTTTCAAAAACCATCTTGAAAACGCGTCAGCACAATGTAGGGTGCATGCCTCCCCCACATTGTCTGAGGCTTGGGCTTCTAGGTTGACCGAGATGCACACTCGCTCAGATGCAGGTGATCAGTCTGCCTTGGAAGGAGCGGCCAGCAGCATCCACAGAGATCTGTAAGGGTCTAGCACATGACCATTAATAAGACTATAAGTAACAGGTGATAAACAAACGGATAAACACTAAAGATAGGTGACCCCAAAGTGAGTTTGAGCTAAGCACTCTAGATTGTTCTATCTGTTTAAGTGCCCATCTAAAGGGCTAGTGGCCTGATTCTCCCACGGGTGGCATTAGTATAATTAAGATTACGAAAAAGCATCGCAGCCCCCTTCCCCCCCCCCCCCCCCCCCCCCCAGGGGCTACTTTGCCATCGTCTGGATTCTGCCAGTGTGGAGCTCTCAGGCTTGGAAGGGTCGCTTGGCACCGGGGTGTGCAGGTTACGGGGGCATCTGATGATTTGGTCCTGTAAATAAAAACTCACAGTTTTCATTAGTTGTGTTCTGAAGATCTGGTTTGATAGACTTAAGCGGACATCACTTAACCCTGCTGTCTTTTCTGACAGCGGCATACCCCCGCCCTGTCAGAAGTAGTTGCCACCCTTGTTCCCATTCTCCCAGCTCATTTCTAATTATGACCAACGGACCTTCTTCTAGTGCTCGAGCGGGCCAATGTTTTTGGGTGGGGCTATTGACCTCCTCCCCCCTGGGGAACTGATTCAGTGCTAGCAAAGCAGTCGCCAATAGGCGTGCTTGATCTCCTGAGGGAATGGCGTCGGCAAAACCTTCTGCTTTTGCTAACATCTCTAGTTTCGATTTCAGAGTTTGATTCGCTCGTTCTACTATGGCTTGTCCCGTGCTATTATATGGAATGCCGTGTACTAGAGTAATGCCCCATTTTAAAGCAAATGCCTGGACTGATTTAGAGATAAAATTTGGACCCCTGTCCGTTTTTATCTGGTTAGGAACACCGAGCCACGCCATGGCTGTTAGCCAATGTTGGATGGTTGCTTTGGAATCAGTCTTGCGGTGTTGAGTGGCTACAAGTACCCCGCTATATGTGTCTACAGTTACCGCTAGCCACGGTCGAGGTTTCAGCAAGTGGCAGAGTGTGAAATCCGTCTGTCACACCTCGGAGGCTTTAAGACGTCTGGGGTTTACTCTGCTGGACCACAGCGGTGCTTCCTGACAGTGGGAACATGTAGCTACGCTATGTTTCACGTCAGTGAATGAAATCCCGCATCTCTTTGCTAACGCTTTGGCTCCGATGTGAAGGGAATCGTGTAGCTGACAGGTGTCTCCTAGTGTCCACAGTCCTTTTGCTGCGGTGTCTGCTTTATCGTTACCGGTTTGGAAAAACCCTTTAATTGGGCTGTGACTGTTGACATGGATGATCGATACAGTGCCCTTTCGAGAAAAAAGTGCTTCTTCCAGCATTAGTGCTGCTGTGGATGTGGACACGCCGGGCCCTGACATGGCCAAGCAAAGTCTGGCCACGAATATGGAGTCTGTTACTATGTTGAGATGTTCTGTTGGGAACAGTCCACATGCTAATACTACGGCCGTCGCTTCCAACTGCTGGACCGAAAGAGCACGATCAGTCATTTTAACACAGTGCCATTTTTCTTCTGATTGCCATACTGCTGCAGCGGTTGAGGTCGTTGAGGATGCATCTGTGAAGACTCTTGGCCCTGGTTGAGGCCGGTCCATGATCTTTTGTGGAAGGTCGATGTCGACGATTGCTAATATTTGAGTCCAGGGGGGCTTTGCGGCGTACCGGACCTCTCCATCGAATCCAACGAGGGCCACGGCCAGGTACTCTGACATCGCCACTGATTGTGTTGGGAGCTGTTTACGGAAGGGTAGGTATATCCTGGTGGGTTCAAGGCCTAGGTGTTTTAGGGCGAGTTTTCTGCCTTTCATGATGAGGTTACCAAGACACTCGATTCCTGGAGAAAATGCACGTGATGGTTTTCCTAGGACTATCCATTGTAGTGGTTGGGCTTTTTCAGGGGGGCCCTGGGCTAGCGCTCCTACCCCCCCCCCCTTTCGTGAAGTGCACGTACAGATCAAGTGGTACACTCGGGTTCCATCTAGCGAGAGTGCTTGATAACATCTGTTGCTGAATAAAATCGAGGGAGTTCATTGCTTCTGTCGTTAAAGTTTTTTGCTCCCATGGGTTCTTCCCTTTCAAAAGGTCGTACAGGGGGTCATGATTTCGGGAGGGATCAGAACAATATTGCGGAGCCACTGTAAGGATCCTACTAACTGCTGCATATCATGGAGTGTTTTAATATCCCGACGGATTTTTATTTCGGGAGGGGTTATGTGAGAGCCTGTGATCCCCACTCTCAAAAAACTTACACATGGTCCTCTTTTAATTTTTGCATTCGCAATTTCGAAGCCATTTGTGTTTAGAGTTTCTGAGACCATTGACACCAGTTGGTCTACCTGACTTCCTGAAGGCGCGACGATTAAGATGTCATCCGTATATTGAATGATGGTCGCAGTCAAGTTACTGCGCCGGGTTGGTGCCAACGCTCGATCCACCGTGATCTGGCAGATAGTGGGTGAATTGATCATTCCTTGGGGTAACACTTTCCATTGGAAGCGCAGGTTGGGGCGTTGGCTGTTTGGAAACACGATAGAAAAAGCAAACCGTTCCTTGTCGTCCTGATGCAAGGGTATCGAAAAGAAACAGTCCTTAATATCAAGGACAGCACAAGGTTGGCCTTCGGGTATCATAGAGTTCATAGGCAGCAGCGTTTGGACAGGACCCATTGGTTGGATTGTCTTGTTTACTTCACGCAGGTCGTGGAGGAGACGAAACCCCTCACCAGTTCGTTTGGGTATGACGAAGACTGGGGTATTCCATGGACTAGTGGAAGGCTCTATATGACCTCGCTGTAGTTCGCGGTCAAGTAGCTCAAGAAAAGCATCCATTCGAGGCTTCGATAGGGGCCACTGCTCGACCCACACTGGGTCCGATGATTTCCACTTCAGTTTAATTGGTAGAAGTGGGTGTGCGGCAGTGGCCCTTAGGGCAAATTTGTCACCCTCACTTTCAATGGGGTTAAAGCATCCCTTTCCAACAGGGGTGGGACTTCTGGCATAACATATGGAAAAACGGTGATGGTTTTTTCTGGTCCCTTTTCAGTGTGAAGCGTGATTGCTACCAATCGAGCGCTCTTCCGAGCTTGGGTTAATCCCCCGACTCCACCCACCATGGGGGCATTTTGTAATTTCCAATGTGGGGGCCAATTCGTTTCAGGAATAACTGTAACATCTGCTCCGGTGTCAATCAAGAAGGGGATACTAACAGTAGTATCATCTGAGCTATTATGGAGGGAGCAGATACCCCACACCACTGGTTGGTTGCCACACTTTAATGCCAGGGCCACCCTGGGGTTTGGCCCCCATGGAGTTGTTCTTGTTGTCCCTGAGACAGGGGTGGATTCGGCTGATCTGTCGGTTGGACTGTGAAGTTGGCCACTTCGCAGAGGGGCAGCGGGTTCGGGAGCGCTTCTCCCCATTGGGGGTTGGCATAGTTGGACCGCCTCATGTCCCAAGTGGGAGAGGGCTGAGCACGGCCCGGGCGCCCCCTCCCCTCCCCGTTTCCCTGGGGTCGAGCTTTAAGGTTGCATTCCCTAGCGAAATGTCCTTTCCTACCACGAACCCAGCATGGTCCCTTGGATAGATTTTTGCGGGGAGCGGGCGCTGTTGGCGGATCCCCCACTTGGGGGCAGTTAGCTACCACATGCCCCTTCTGGCCACATTTAAAACACGCCATCAAACTAGCCATTGCTGCAACAGCTGCCTGAAATGGGGCCAGATGCTCTTCATTCACGACATGTTTAATCATAGCCGCGACACTTGACCCGCCGGCAGTGAACGCAGGATTTCTTTGGTTTTTGTATTACACTGTTGATGTAAACAGTCTGCAACGACCGGGTCTCTAGCTTCTTCAGGCAGAGTCGAGGAGTCAATTGCTGCTTGGAGACAATCCACAAATCACGCAAAGCTCTCACTTTCATTTTGCCCTATCGTGGACCATGGGGATGGCCTGACAATAGTTCTGGAGGTGGTGTGGATGGCTTCTCTAGCCGCACGAGTAGTTGTTGCAACTTCGGAGGCCTGCAGGCCTCGGGCCTGTGCTTGGGGGGTAAGCATGGCCGGGTCTGTGCCCATTAGGCGTGGCAAACTGGAGCCATATAGCGCGTGACTCCTCCCAGTTACCTGGGCTAGGTCTTTTACACAGTTGTCCTCCCATTCTTGCTTAAAAACCATCACCCCTGCTCCATCAAAAATTATCCTACAGATATGTTTTATGTCGAATGGGAGCATGTCGTCTCCCCCAAAGACCCCATATATAAGGGCAGAAGCCATAGGAGAATTAATCCCCTTGTCTGCAATTGCCCTAAGAATTGCTTGTATATCTTTAGGGTTTACTGGCGAAAAAACCCCATCCCCCATGTCCGTTATTTGGACCGGGAATGCTAACGTGGACGGTGGGACCCATTCAGCACATGCTTTCTTTATTTCCTTCCAGTCCATGAAAAGGGTTTTTTCCTCTTTCGGTCTTTCTTCATTAAGGATGGGAATAGTTTGGCTTTTAAGTCTGCATACCCTCATTTCTTCCTCCTCTGAATCTAGATCGGTTTTGGGCCACTCGTCCCCGCTAGTGTCTGATCCAGGGTCAGAGCTCGACTGACTGGTTACTTCCGGGCTCCGATACTTTTTTGTCAGGCTCCGGCCCCACCCCCTTCCAGGGCTCCGGTCCTGCCCACTTCCCTTGCAGGCTTCGCGGGGAGGCCGCTCTCCCCCTCTGCTCCTCTTCCGCCCCTCTCCTGAGCTCCGATCCCGCCCACTTCCCTTGCAGGCGGGTCGTTCCCCCCCTCCCGACTCGCCCCGCCTTCTACTCGGGGGGGGGGGGGGGTGTTTGCCTTATAATGGCGTTTTGTTAGGTGGCCGCTCTGATTGGCTCTCCGCCCCTCACACGCGCTCCCCTCCCCTTCCCGGTCGCTCCCACCGCCTCTCTCCTCCCCATTCTCCTCCCCTTCCCGTTTGTGTGCGCATGTTAGTTCTGGCGTTTCCCCCATGTTCCCGCCGGAGACACCATCGCCCCGCCCTTCCCCTTGCCGCTCGGTGCCATCTTGGGGCGCATAGGGGGGTGGTCTAGCCCAGTTGCCCTCCGACTCTGATTTCTCCGCGGCGCCCCTGGCCTCCTCAGCTAGCCCACCCCAGAAGGATTTTGCTGGTTTCTGTCCCTCCGTAAGCGGGTCGGGGTTCGGGGATTTGGGGGGTGCACTGCCCTCCCGTGAGTCTTTAGACTCCGCAAAATTACTATCGTCTGGGGGGTACGGAGTCTGCGCAGTAGCCCCGACTCCTAAGTTCGGGGTGGCTGACAAGCAGTCCCTTGCCGCCCTCCAGGTCTCCTGCTCCAGCATGGCCTTTTGCAGGGCCTGTGTAACTTTCCCCCACGACTTAAGATATTTTCCACAGCTCGAGGACATCGCTTCCTCGGCTAACGCTTTAGTGCATTTATCCCACACTTCTGGGTGGAAAATGTCCACCGGCCCGTCAATGACCCCAATCTTTAGGAGCCTCGCAGTAGCGAGAGTAAAATCTTTGGGCTTACAATCAATATCCCACTGCTTATGCGGTAATTGTACAACCTTCTCAAGGGCCTCCATCGTCCTTGCTGCTCTGGGAGCGTCCTCCCCGCCGGGCTGGTCCTGCTGCTCCGGCCGCCGTTCACCCGAACCCAGGCAAGGTTCCCGGGTTACGGCACCACTTGTTGCATGCGAGGCGTGGCGACCTGGTTCGGGAACGGCACAGGCGACCAACCCCCTCAGGCTGCGTGGGCCATCAGCACGCTGACACTAATGTGGTGGATGGCAAAATGGCGTTTATTGATGAACGACACAGCATTATATAGCCAGGGTTTACAACGTCACTTCCGTCTGCTTACATCATAAACAGAACGCTATTGGCTATTGGGAGAGGGGTCCTGTCTTTCCGTACAGCCCGACATCTTCTGGCCGCCAGGCCTTAGCTTGTGCCACGACACCCCCCACTCCCAGGGGGATGGGGAGGAGAATCAAGACTGTAACTCCCACAGGCTGAGATAAGAACAGGCCAGTAATTAAGGTATAACACAAATCACTACTGCTACCACCAATAATAATAATGACAAGGCAAATACAAGGAAAGACAATACAGTCGCTCACCACCTGATACCAAGCCCGACCAAGCAATGCACCCCCATCTTCCAGGTCCCTGCCCTCAGTTTTTTACATCCTGTGCATGGCGTGCTGTGGTATGGAATACCTCTTTGGTCAGTTTGGGTCAGGTGCCCTGTCTCTGCTTCCTCCCAGCTTCCCCTCCTCGCTGGCAGAGCATGAGACTCAGAAAGTCCTTGGTCAGACCAAGCATTATTAAGCAGTAACCGAAAACATTGGTGTTCTCAGCGCTGTTCCCAGGCCGAAAGTCAAAAACACAGCACTGCACCAGCTACCAAGAAGGAGAAAAATGACTGCTACTGCTGAACCCAGGACAGACCTATATATGGATTTGAAGGAGGCGTATGGATTTCCTATATCTGTTTTTCCGTACCCTTGAAGAAACAAGGTGAATCCTTTTGGAAGCTTTAAGAAAAGAGAAACACACCTGCAAGCTCAAATTCAAAGATCAGTGGTAGCATCATAGAACATCTCAAGTTGGAAAGGACCCAATAAGGATCATCAAGTCCAACTCTGCTTCTTGCAGGACTACCTAAAACTAAACCATATGACTAAGCATCGTCCAGATGCTTCTCAATCTCTGACAGGCTTGGTGTCATGTAACCCTTTCCCTGGGGAGCCTGTTTCAGTGACTGACCACCCCGTCAGTGAAGAACATTCTACTCATGTCCAATCTGATCTTCAGCTGATGCAGCTTCATTCCATTTGCTCATTTCCCATTGCTTGTTACCAAAGAGAGATCACCACCTCCACCTCTGCTGTCCCCCTTGAGGAAAATGTAGACCCCCATGAGGCCACACCTCAAGCTTCTCTAAACTGAACAAACAATGTGAATTCAGCCTTTGCTCATAAGTCTTGCTTTTGAATAGTATGGGAGGTTCTGCTTCAAATCCTAGCTCTTTTTCATGGGATATTTACTGGCAAAAACATCTGATCCACTGTAAGCACAAGAAAACATCTTTGCTTAAGCAAAGTAGTTATACTGCATTCATAAATTAAGTGTGAACCTTAAACAGCCAGTAATAGGATTTAATTTTAAAATCTCACATTTTCCTTTATTCATATTGCAGTATTCTCATCTATAGCACTGTATGTATTTTTAATGGGGAAACAGAAAGGATTTTTTTCTTAGATTTGATTGAAAGTAAGTCCATCTCTCATGGAATGAAAAGTGACAATGACAATTTTTAACTGATAGCTCTAGCAGAAAAATATTCAAAACTGTATCCAAAAAAAACAAACTTCATATTGTCTATTTTTCTAAGAAAATGAGCTATTCATTTCCTAAAATTACTGACTCCTGAAATTGTTGTTTCCAGCCATATGTTTTCCCGTTTATTATTAAATTACCTTTAAGGAGGAAAGAAAATATGTAGTCTTAAAATCATCAGTCTCAATTTTTAAATGTCAGTTGTGCTACTTTGTCATTATTACGGACTCTATTTTTTCTGAGCATGCCCATTAGGTTACCCACATCCTTAATTCTTTGAGCTATTTTAATGTAAGCTTTTTTAAAGCTTTTTTTGTTTGGATTGCCGTATTCAAGATGCTGTTGTCGGATTTTGTCAGCAACTCCTGAATTCCAAAATAAAGATGGACTCTGACCTATCTGTGTTTGCATAACTTGCTTGATCACGGTGTCTAAACATTCCTATTTTTACTGCAATTATCCTCCTAACACATTGCCATGTATAAGGGATTATATAGATACTCAGCACAGTTACTCAAAACATAGAAGTCAGCTTCTGGTTCTGTGTGAATGGAATAGATGCAATTACCCGTGTGAAACAGTGCTGCCTATATATTACTGATAGGGAAGAACTATAAACAGAAGCTAAGCAAATAGCTTAAGCAGAAGAATCCTGCTGGGAGGCAAAGTCACTTGTCTTAACCTTGGGCTATGGATTTAAGCATGGGATTTGCTTTGTCTCTAACCAGTACCTCTATGCTGCTGGCTGCTTTTTCTGAAATTTATGACAATCCATATTCACAGTAACTCACATGCATCAGTTATATCTGCAAAAATAATTTTTACTCAAAAAAAAAAAAGGGCAAGATAAAGGTCGTCATGATACAGGGTTTAATAACCTATGGAAATAAGCAAGGGATTAATTTATTTCCTGTTTCTTTTTGCATATGTTTAACATGATAATGATAAGTTCAAGAAGTTTCCTATCAAACAATATAAAGCAATATTCACTTCTAACAAATTGCATATTTTTTTCATATCCCTATTTCCTCATCTTTAATTTTATCCAAATTTCTAGATAAAATAATTAAGTCACGTCTCAGAGAATAACCAAACCTGTATTTCACATTGATTTTGAAGAATCACTTACAACCGCATTATTAGGTCCCAGATATAACACAGATTCTATTAACAGATGCACATAAAGAAATCTGGCAGCAGGATTGAATTCATTCACACCACAGTGGTTAGGCAGTATGAATCAGTGGCAATTTACGTGGCTCTAGTGACTCCAACAGTATTAGGATTCAAGTTAAAAAGTATTCAAAGGACTCTTTTTTTGCAAATACTTTCTGCAGGTAATTCTATATTATTTGGACATCTCTGAACTATGATAAGTAACTGATTTGCTCTAAAATTTATACCTGAGATATCTAACATAGGACTAAATACATTTTTGTATTTTGGTCATCATAAGCAAAATTCTTAGGACATAGAATCGTAGAATAGTTTTGGCTGGAAGGGACCTTAAATATCATCTAGTTCCAACCCACCTGCCATGCCAGGAGTACTTTCCACTAGACCACATTCCTCAAAGCTTCATCCAACCTGGCACTTCCAAGGATGGGGCAGCCATAGCTCCTCTGGTCAAACTGCTTCAGTTTCTTGCCAACTTTCAGAGTAACCAGTTTCTTTTGAATATCTAATCTAAATTTACCATTTTTCAGTTTAAAGCCATTACTCCTTGTCTGATTAAATAATTGTATTAAATTATCAATGTGACCTTGACAGGCCAGATTTTTCCTGTTCTTTGAGTGTGTGCCATTTTGGGAATGTTATACCAATATTAAAAGAATGGAAGCTACTGTAAATGCATTCAAATGCTCAGACAGCTAAGAGCAATGCCAAAACTACTGGTAACTCATATTCTGCAGTTTATTAACAGCATTACTGGTATATGAATTTTTATATAAACTAATTACATAATTTGGTTTCTATTGATATATAAATTCATTTATGTATATTTGTTTGTGCATGAATAAAAGCACAGAGAAGAGAATACATAAGAAATGTCTATACTCCACTAGAATTCTGTATTATTTCAGACATGGCAGGGATTCATATTCTGCTTCTAATGGAACAAGTTATAAAAGTCTGCATGAGTTTCCCAGAGATATAATTTTCTAAAGAATTAAGTGCTAACACTGGAATTGTGCTGCTTTTATTTTTTTTTTTTTTTTTTAATGTTACACTGGATATGCAGAGAGGGGGGAAAACCAAGGAGGAGTTTCTCCAGAAGAGTGTAAGAAAGAAGGCTCTGAGACTCACTAATGAATGTTATTTTTTATCTTTAAATGATTCTTATGTAAATTGTATTAAATGCTTGCTTGTGCATGAAAAGGATTTGTATCTGTGGGGGAGTATAATATCTACCAAACCACTGACATAAAATACTTCATATTAGAACACTACTGTGTTCAGTTCCTAAAAACACAGAATCACCAAATTTTGCTTCTTTACACTCTGTTTAATATCATAACAAAATATCTGCAAAATTCACAGGCTTGCTGAATGTTTGGTTACTCAGAATGTAGTATAATTTCTAACCTAATTTTCTTTTACTATTAGTACACTAACCACCTTTTACAACCTTACGCAGCTGCAGTAGGGTCAAATTTGACCTGGTTGCTCATAGAAAGGATTTGCAGCAATAATATTTGACATGTTTTGAGAGCCTTTGAATTGCCTTATATGTCGTTACTAGAGTTTGACAATGTACATCATCACCAGGAATGTGTATCCAGAGAGATCATTTTTCTCATCTTTGTACCAAGCCATAGGAAAATTATGTTCTTGCATGTTCAACATCCTCTATAAAATTGTGTAAAAAAATTAATTAATAAACATCTTTTCATCCACCATTAAAAAATACATGCATATTATTAATTTAAGCTTCAGTACTGCTGAAGTGCCAAAAAATAAATTACTCTGTAGCAAACAATGATAAATAAGAAAACTTCACCACTAGAAACATATTGTAGCGTCAATACAAATCATGTAAGCACATGATAGTTTTAAAGATCAGACATCAAGTAACTATTTTCGTAAATATTTATCTATTTATTAAAAGATATTTTTAAAGAACACAGTGTTTGTGAACTAAGGGATGTATGTGCAATCCTGTAATTAATCTATGAAATTCTGTATTCAATTAATTTTTCTGCAGCTTTTAAGTATTTCACTGCCTGAATCTTCCACACTCTGCCCTTCCAGGGAAATTTTAAGTATTACGTAACGAAAAAGACAAATGCATCGTTTGCCATTTCTAATGTCCTGCTTGCACAAGGCTCAATAGCTAAAAGATAAAAAGCCTGTCAGAATGCTCTTCTACCTAAAAGCACATGCACACATTATATTTTCTCATCAAGGAAGTGCCATTGTTGCAAAATTGATACTTGACCTCACTGATTTCGTATCAAGCTCTCTAGACAAGCTGGTAACTTTCACTGTCCATGGAGTTTTTTGCTCTGTTTCCTCACTTCCAGTTTTGTAGTTTAGTGTTAAAAAATTAACTGTATTTCAGACATATTATATCTTAAATATCACAGACTGCATTGTTTCTTTTTCGGTGACCACTTTTTTGCTTATTCATTTTTGTTTGCTTTGTTTTGTTTTTTTGAGGGAGTACGGTAGTCTTATTGTCACAGTAACCTTTAGGCAGAGAGAAAGAATTATTACTTTGGAATTTATCACATCATATCCTGTGTTTTATACATGTTATGTAAAGTGGTGGTCCTCTGCATCGGAACTGCTATACATCACACTGCCTATGAATCTCCTACTGCGAACAGCTATCGGAACAAAGTTTAAACTCTGTTATAACTGAAAGAACACAGGGCCACCCTTATGCTGGTACTGACATCATGGTCAACAGACCATGGATCAGCAAAAGCAACTACCTCCCTTTCTTGTAGGCTTGTAAAGATATACAGGAAATACACATGTATACTGAAACAGAAATGGGAAGGGAAAGGAAAGGTGGCCATCAGTATTGTGACAGAGGTTCAGGATTTCTTTGCCTAATTTATTTCCCATAACAAATTGATAAGACGGTGCAATTGGGGTGGCTAGTGTTAAAAAAAATGCCTCTTTGAAAGGAGAAAACAAACACTGGCAAGGTCATGAGGACTGTGTACAGCTCTGTGAAATGGGGTCACAAAAAACTAGTTGCTAAGGTTTTGGAAGGGAACCATAAATCATCATTAAGGATCTACTATCTTCAGTGAGCTATTCTTAAGGGAAAGATATGCATCTGAAAAACCATTGCAAGCATAGGTAAATGAAAAAAAAAAGGTATGTGGAATACAGATGTGTGCTTCTTAGACCTACAGTGGTGTACTTAGACATGAAAAAGATTGTGAAAGCAGGCATAGCAAAACTGTATGAGACTTACTAACTAGGGAATCAGGACAGATGCAGCAAAATTAGTAGTGGGAGACAACTGGTTTTGGGAAAGGAAAGCTATTTTTCTTCTGTTCTATAAAACCTCTATATTTTCCATGAGAAAAGAGGAGGATTTACTGTTTGGAGAATAGTAAATACCTGTAGAAATTAGAAAATCTTGCCTATGTTTAATTTTACATTTTTCCCCAACCTTTTAAAAAGCTTTGTGTCAACTTGTGTAAATCCTTAGGCTACTTCACCATTGAGGAAAAATATAACCCACAAAACAGCTGGACCTACTTATGGGAAATAAAGGCTGCAGATTTGTGTCTCCCTTCAGTGCTGTTCAAGTGTCACAGAGAAAAAAAGATCTATCTTAACTTACTGTGCTCACTGCAGCTGATGAGCAAAAGGAATGAAGCTGAAGGGCTCTCAGCAGATGACAGTAAATGGTGTTGGTCATTTGTTGGTTGAAATGACATGATCTCTTCTAATGTAAAACTGAAGGAAAAGACAACGTTCAGAGTATTTTCAAGGAAGTGGTTTGTAAATTGAAGAGGGGCAAAGCTGCCAAAGTTTTAATTACTTGATTTTAAAAAAATTATTCTTCTCAACTGCACCTAGAGAAAAGTACTTATGTCTAAACAGCTGAGATTAAATAATTGGTTACCCAGTATCTCTTTATTAAGGAAATAATAACAAAAACTGGAGGTTTTTCCCTTCATTTAATTTATTGCAAGTATAAGTAAAAAAAAAAAAGAAATTAAGACAACATTGGGAACAGCATGTGGATCATTGACCTTGCCTGTTGTGTGCTTTTTAAGGTTATCTCTGTTCATTTCTGACCACAGAACTCAGCAGTACACAATGTTCTTGCAGGTTAATTGGTTCATAATGCATTGAAGTCTGGTTTCCATGGCTGTCCTATTCACAGTCCACAAACCACTAAATCTGACAGTACTTGGACTATTGTAAAAAAAGGTAATTTCAGTTAACCATGGCATATTGGAAAAGGTAAGCAGAAGTTCACTGTTGATTAGCTTTTGTTGTCCTGAAACAAAAACAAATGAAAAAACAACTTTAATGTGATCTTTTAATTGCTCTTTCGTGATTGTTTGCACTTTCTTTTTAGAATCATAAATCAGAGAATTATTTGGATCAGAAAGAACCTCAGGAGATCTCTAGTCCAACCTTCTGCTTAAAAGAAGGGCTTCTATGAGATTACATCAGGCTACTCAGGGCTTTATATGGTTGGGTCTTGAAACCTTCATATATAGGAAACCTTCGATACAGGAAAGGTGCAGAGAGAGTGTGACAGGTTGATCACTGTCTTTTTGGTGCTCATCAAAGCACTCTATCACTTCCCATCCTCAATGAAGTATGATGAAAAGCTTGTGGGTCAAGATAAAGGCAGGAAGATCGCTTAGCAATTACCATCATGGGCAAAACAAACTGGACTTGGTGAACAGAACAAGATAGTGAGAAATAAGAACAAGTCTAAAATAACCCTCTCCCCCACCCCTCCCTTCTTTTTGGGATTAACTTCACTCATGATTTGTCTTCTTCCCCTAAGCAGTACAGGTGTTAGGGAATGGCAGCTGTGGTCAGTTCATATCACATTGTCCCTGCAGCTCCTTCCTTCTGCTCTTCCCCTGCTCCAGTGAGGGGTCCCACCCATAGGAGACAGTCCTTTATGACCATGACCTGCAGGGGAATCTCTGCTCCAGTGCCCAGACTGCCTCCTCCCCTTCTTCTTCACTGACCTGAGTGTCTGCAGGGCTGTTGTTGTCGCATATTCTCACCCCTCTCTCATGGCTGCTGTTGTGCAGCTATTTAACTCATTTTTAAATCTGTTATCACAGAGACACTACCAATGTCACTGACTAGCTGAGCTTTGACCAGCAGCAGATCCATCTTGTAGCTGGAACTGACTCTGTTGAACATGGAGACAGCTTTTGGAGTCTTCTCACAGAAGCCACCTCTGCAGTTACCCACTACCAAAACTAGTAGAAGTATTGTCCCAGGAATAACATTAATTCTGGATGACTCAAACTATTTCTGAAGAACCTTTTAATACTCTAAAACCTTGAAATTAACAAGTAATTAATATCCCTAAAATTCCTGTTAACATTTATGCTGCCCTGTATTTATACTTGGTTGAATTAAGGATGGAGGAGGCATATTTGGGTGCCCACAAACCATATCACTTTAACATAGTATCATAGATTTGACTAGGTTGGAAAAGACCTTTAAGATCATCAAGTCCAACTTTTACATCAGGACTGCCAAGTCCACTAAACCATCATCTGTAATAAATGATTTTGACTAATAGTGTGTGTAGGTAAAATAAGCAGCTGCTCTTTTCTGGAAGAAAATGTCAAGATGCCAGGAGAACAACAGAAAAAGAACAAAATGCCAGATGAATGACACCAGGAATATTAAGAGAATAGTAAAAAATCAAATCTCAATATATGTTCACACTGCAGAAATGTGTCAGGAGAGCACATCAGTCTTCAGTGTCCTGGCTAAATTATGGTCAATACCCAGAACAGCAACATGAAAACTAGATCAGATTTTGTATTTTTTTTAATAGTCTTTGCTGAGCCATACTCTCAAACACTGAGCAATGCCATCTGTTACAAGATAGAGGCCCATTATTGCCTCAGCTCATGAAAGGCAAAGGAGGAAATCACATCTCGAAGGGTAAAGTGTATTCAAATTGTCTTTCACTAGAAATGTATTCTAGTTTGGCCAACTTCAAATTAGTGGATTTCCTGATGCTGACATTCCACACACATAAACATGTACACTTTTAGAAACGTACCACATTGCAAAAAAAGGTTACATATACCACATCCAGCTTCTCAGGATGAAGGCTGATTGTGCTCATTCTTCTTCTATGGGATTTCTGTGACTACAGTTTTGTAGACACACTTCAAGACTGATATATTTAATTATATTTTTACAGTTCTTAAATGCTTTTGGCACTGATTGACATTTGTATAGCACATAAAAATATATGAATGAATCTTCCTCTTCTTCCTGTGAATTATGATATATTATTTAACACCAAATATTTTTTACATGATTGGCTTGCCACATAGACCTACTTGTGAACAAATCAATTTTATTTTTTTCCCAAAGATATTAACTTTCTAGCAAGTGTAAAGAATATCAACCTAGAGAGTTAGATTATTGGAAAAGCTGTAAGAGACTGACAGTGGAACCTTTTATTGCTAAATACCAAGTAGGCCTCAAAGGCAGAATGTGATAAACATGAATCCTTCAGGATATACAAAGCAAGGTTGGAGACAGATAGACAAGACTCAGTTCAATAAAGAGTAAGTAATAAAACTGATAAAAAGTGAGTTGAGCTAAAAGGGTTTTATACCACCCTCCTAACTACCTCCAAATCATAACTAAGTATCAAAAAATGGAAGTAGAAATGAGGAATTTTAAGCATTATGCTTTAAGAAATACACATTAATCCTCTGCAAAAAAGACCTCAGATAAAATAACTACTGAAAAGTAATTATATGTATATATATGATGAAAGATTATAGGGATTCAAGATGATTTGTGAGTTTAAACTCTTAACAGAATTTTAGGATTACTTTAAAGAAAGAATGGAGAGATGACATAAAAATACAAGTTACACAAAATAATTTCAGTACTAAATAGGCTTTCTCAGAAACCATTGATATTTTTAATTGACTTCCAAAAAAAGCAAGAAAAAATTCTCAGTGGAAAATCTAATAAGAGCTCTGCTTTTACTACAGAGCTATAAAGCATCTGACACCCAGCTATTTGTAGAGCTGAAGCCCCTGAGCATTTTCTTGGCTGTTTTTCATGTGTTCCCTGGAGCTAGGACATGTGATTGCAAAGTTTACATGACAAGAGTAGGTGGCAGTGCATCAGCCTTTGAGATATACTTGCTTTGGAATAATACTGTTCACAACAACAAAAGTGTCCTCATGTCTTGCTTTAAAATCTCAAGGGGTTTTGCTGCTCATAGAATCATAGAATGGTTAGGGTTTGAAAGGACCTTACCATCATCCAGCTCCAACCCCCGAGCATTGGCCCGGACACCTCACACTAGACCATATCGCCCAAGGCTCTGTCCAGCCTGGCCTTGAACACTGCCACGGATGGAGCATTTACCACTCCTCTGGGCAGCCTGTTCCAGCGCCTCGCCACCCTCACAGTAAAGAACTTCTTCCTTATATCCACTCTAAACTTCTTCCCCTGTTTAAGTTTCAACCGATTACCCCTTGTCCTGTCACTACAGTTCCTAATGAAGAGGTCCTCCCTCCACCGCATCCTTACAGGCCCCCTTCAGATACTGGAAGGCTGCTGTGAGGTCTCCACACAGCCTTCTCTCCTCCAGGCTGAACAGCCCCAACTTTCTCAGCCTATCTTCATACGGGAGGTGCTCCAGTCCCCTGATCATCCTCGGAGCCCTCCTCTGGGCTTGTGCCAACAGTTCCATGTCCTTTTGATGTTGAGGACACCAGAACTGTACACAGTACTCCAAGTGAGGTCTCACAAGAGCAGAGGGGCAGGATCACCTCCTTCAACATGCTGGTCATGCTCCTTTTGATGCAGCCCGGGATACGGTTGACTTTCTGGGCTGCAAGCGCACACTGCTGGCTCATGTTCATTTTCTCATCAACCAACACCCCCAAGTCCTTCTCCTCAGGGCTGCTCTGAATCTCTTCTCTGCACAACCTGTAGCTGGGTTGTGCCTGGGATTGCTCTGACCCAGGTTCAGGGCTTTAATCATTAGCAGATTAAGTGGACTCTGCCTCAAAGCATCATTTCTATGTACAACTGGATTCACAAATCTTCAAGAAAACAAAGCAGTTGAAAGCTTCTGTACATGTTTCAGCTTGCTTTCCCTAGTTTAAACAAACTTTCTTGACTCCATATCAATCTCTTGCTGTGTTGATGGTCTGGGATTTCTCTCTCGAAACTTCGAGGTTTCGCCATTTCTCTGGAAAGCTTTCAACTCCTGATACCAACTTTTCTCTCTTCTCAATTAATAGTGAGAGACCCTTTCTTTTACAAAGGAATTAATCATCTGCTTGATCAGGCAGGCATTGTAATTATCCATTAAAGGATAGATTCGAAAACTGATGTGTGAAAGAATTATCATATCTTTGTACAGTGGTACTCCATTTAAATTAAATAAGGCTCTCATATTTGGTTAAATACTAGGTACAAGAATATTCCTAGTGTGCCTATGGGCTCTACTTCAGTACAGAGGTAAAAGGAGGCAATTGTGTTCACATTTAAAATTCAGTGTATAGTATAAAAAGAGAATTCCCATTATCAAATGCAACTTACACATCCGAAACTATTCAAAAAAATCATGTTAATGGAGGCTGGGTTTTTGGTTTTTTGGGGTTTCCCCCCCCCCCCAAACCCCCATTTTTTTCCTGTTAAAGAGATTAAATTCTAATATTAAACCCCCTGTATAATATTATGGCTCATAAATATCAGTTGTCTAAAGTTGAAAATATAGCATTCCTCCTACTCATCATGGATTTACAGGTGAAACAGATTAAAGAACTTCTGTATTTTTAAAATGTCATTAAGGATAGCAGAAATTAAACCCATTCTGAGGAATGGCTATCTCAGAACCTCTGAGGAACAACTATCTCCGAACATTTAATATTATCTCCCCACAATTTTAATAAAATTATTATGGTCTTTCTGTCCTTACCAATAAAATAGAGAAACATTTTTACTAGCAGGCTAGCTTAATCATGCAAGTTTTGCTTATTTTATCTTAACTGAGTCTCTGTTCTTTTCTACAACCCCTGAACTAAATTGGTTGTTGTGAAATAGCCTTTTTTTTTTTCAGACCCTAAAAAATATTGCTTTCTTGCTTTTGAAGCTAATCAAAAGTTTGTCCATATTTTAATGACTTAAATAAAATGTAAATGAAAAATTTGAGTATAAATAGTTTTTCTTAGCTGGATCAGGTTGACATAGAATCATAGAATCATAGAATAGTTAGGGTTGGAAAGCACCTAAAGATCATTTAGTTCCAACCCCCGTGCCAGGGGCAGGGACACCTCCCACTAAACCATGCCACCCAAGGCCCTGTCCAATCCGGCCTTGAGCACCTCCAGCAATGGAGCATTCGCAACTTCCCTGGGCAACTCATTCCACTGCCTCACCACCGTTATACTAAAAAATTTCTTCCTCATATCCAATCTAAACTTCCCCTGTTTAAGTCTGAACTTGTTACCCCTTGTACTATCACTCCAGTCCCTAATGAAGAGTCCCTCCCCAGCATCCTTATAGACCCCCTTCAGATACTGGAAGGCTGCTCTGAGGTCTCCACACAGCCTTCTCTTCTCCAGGCTGAACAACCCCAACTTTCTTGGAGGTGATCCTGCCCCTCTACTCTGCTCTCGTGAGACCTCACTTGGAGTATTGTGTGCAGTTCTGCTGTCCTTAACATAAAAAGGGCACGTAACTGTTGGAAGAAGTCCAGAGGAGGGCCACGAGGATGATCAGGGGACTGGAGCACCTCCCATATGAAGACATATAGCAAAAGGTGAAAGGGAGGACATTCATTCTGGGGAGAAGAATACCTGCAAAAGTAGAAAGCAAAGGTCCTGACAATTTTTTTACCTCTTAAAAATGAAATAAAAAAATAAGTGAAAGTAGGTTAGAAAAATAATTCATGAGGACAGACACACAAGAGTTACTCTTTCAAGCAGCTTTAGAAACATTACCAGTTAAAACTATTTGAAATTTGCTTGCAGTACGTCTTTAATTCCACAAATATGGCTATTTTAGACTTCTGGTGATATATTCAAACTAGAGAGAAAATTGTTGGAGGGTATGGACTAAGCCTTAATGACAGTATTAAAGGCTTCCTTTGTTATTGTCCATAGGTGCCTGTTACCTCAGTTTGGACTGTTGTTTTGTGCTGCTGCTAAGCATTCAGGCATTTAACCAGTGTCATATCCCAATAGAATGAAACAAAAAAAAATCTTAATCGTGACCACCTAAACACTTTTGCCATTCTAATAAAAACTATTAGCTAGGTAATATGAAAACAGCCAGAAAAGCAAATGCACACTTTACACCCCTTTACAATCATATTGATAAAAACAAGCACATTGTTATGTAAACTCTTAAGGCAGAAACAAAGCATCTGAGGGAGCGTTGTCATAGATACCAGTATAGCTAGAAAAGGAATTTTTTCTTTTCATTTTGAACATCCGATCTTATCAGAGAATCATAGAATAGTTAGGGTTGAAAAGGACCTTAAGATCATCTAGTTCCAAACCCAAAGCCATGGGCAAGGACACCTCACACTAAACCATGTCATGCAAGGCTTTCACAACTTCCTTGTGCAACACATTCCAGTGCCTCACCACCCTCACAGTAAAGGATTTATACCTTATATCTAACCTGAACTCCCCCTGTTTAAGTTTTAACCCATTAACCCTTGCCCTATCACTACAGTTCCTAATGAAGTGTCCCTTCCCAGCATCCTTATAGGCCCCCTTCAGATACTGGAAGGCTGTTGTAAGGTCTCCATGCAGCCTTCTCTTCTCCAGGCTGAACAGCCCCAACTTTCTCAACCTATCTTCATACGGCAGGTGCTCCAGCCCCCTGATCATCCTCGTGGCCCTCCTCTGGGCTTGTGCCAACAGTTCCATGTCCTTTTGATGTTGAGGACAGCAGAACTGTACACAATACTCCAAGTGAGGTCTCACAAGAGCAGAGTAGAGAGGAAGGATCACCTCCCTCAACATGCTGGTCATGCTCCTTTTGATGCCGCCCAGGATACGGCTGGCTTTCTTGGCTGGAAGAGCACACTGTCAGTTCATGTTCATTTTCTCATCAATCAACACCCCCAAGTCCTTCTCCTCAGGGCTGCTCTGAATCTCTTCTCTGCACAACCTTTAACTGTGCCTGGGATTGCTCCAACCCATGTGTAGGCTTTGCACTTGGCTTGGTTAAATTTGCCCATCAGCCCACCTTACAAGTGTGTCAAAGTCCCTCTGCATGGCGTTCCTTCCCTCCAAAGTATCAACTGAACCACACAGCTTGGTGTCATCGCCAAATTTGCTGAAGGCGCACTCAATCCCACTGTCCATGTCACAGACAAAAATGTTGAACAAGATCGGTCCCAACACCAATCCCTGAGAGACATAGTGATTAGAATGGTTTAGGTTTGTTTTTTTTTTTTTTAGTTTGTTTGGTTTTTATTTTTTTTTTTTAATCTTTTTTTTATGAGAAATATTCTCTCCTGTAGCTTTCAGTTTCATTAGAATTTCCTTGGGAACTCAGTTTTGTGATACAGGTTAAAGTGGCATGATAATCTACAAAACCAAGTGTCGCCTTCTTAATCAACAAATCTACTCTTCAGCTCTTATCTGCATAGTGACAGGGACAGATTTTAAAACATTTTTAGCCCTGCTGTGCTAACAGACTTCATGTATGCTGGGTTTGATTTATGTCTGCTGGTATCCACCAGCTGAACTATTTTCAAAAGTCTTGTTCTGAAAGCAAGCTCTAGTTGATTATATCTGTGCAATTCCAAGTATTTCAATTGCTAAGTTTGTAGATGGACTCTGTCAGGATTCTCAAGAATGCACTTTTTACAGGGTAGCCAACTTTCTGAAATGGGAAGTTTGGGGCTTGGTGTAGACAAGCAGAGGATGTATTACGCATCCATAATAATTTCTCTTTGTGCTTAGCTGCATTATGCTTGTAACAAAGTGAACTTTCTTGTCTATCAGGAAGAGACATGCTAGGATCAATGTTAAAAAAATTTATTGCAATTTCTAACTTAAATTTATGGTTCAACTGAAAGTAAATGGCCACTTAAATAGTTTATAAGCCAGAATGTTTACCCCACCACTATTATTACTATTTTCTGATTTTCTGCCTTTTTTAGCTAAAAGACAAAATCCTCTATAGCTGAGAATTAATGCTAAGAAATTCTATAATCACTATCATAAAATCATAGAATTATGGAACAGTTTGGGTTCAAGGTCATCTAGTCCAACCCCCTGCTAGACCTGGTTGCTTGAAGCCCTATCCAACCTGACCTTGAAAGTTTCCAGGGATGGTACGTCTACCAGCTCTCTGGGAAAACTGTTCCAGTGTTTTACCAACCCCAGTGTAAAAAATTTCTTCATTATATCTAGTCTAAATCCACCCTCTTTAATTTTAAACCCATTATCCCTTGCCCTATTGCTACAGACCCTGCTAAGCAGTTTGTTTTCACCTTTCTTATAAGTGCTGTTTAAGCATTGAAAGGCCACAGTAAGGTCTCCTCAAAGTCTTTTCTTCTCCAGGCTGGAAACTCAGTCATAGAAAAGCAGGTGACAAGTACACAGTAGGTAAGACTAGAGCTATTCAGTCGCTGACTGAGGAGCCGTGAGAAGAGCCACTCAATAACAGCTTTCAATGAGGTCAGCCTGAGCTTTGTAACAGGTAAGAGTGGGGAAAAAAGGACAACCATGAGTATTATGGGATATTTGAGGGGGCTCAGGAGAAGGTCAAAGACAGGGAAGGGGAGGGAAGGATGAGGGTTGACCAGGGAGGAGCAAACTTAGGACAAAAAAAAAAGTATAATAAAGGGACCATTGTATGCAAGCAGGTTGCAGATCACTGACATTCTCTGGCTATGCCTTGTGCCTGATCACTGCAGCCTGTGTAATCTGCTTATGAAATCCTTAAATGTTTTGCTCTGTCTAATCTCATTCTGTGTCTTACCTGACCACTAAGGTCCAAGCACCAGCAAGGAACCAGGCTTATAGAGCTATGTGCCATCAACTGGAGGGACTGGGGTGTGTTTACACTTCCCCAGTGAATTTAATCCTTTGGATGCACAGTTCACAAGCTAATAGCAAGAGGTGGGTCAGAAAGTTGAATACTGAGTAAGGGGCCCAGGATCTAGATCTGGACATTAGACAGGCTGAGAAGCTGTGCAGATATTGAGGTGATCCATAAATAAGCATGTGCTTCTGAATGTGGACGGTCTGGACATGTGTTGTGCCTAATGAACCTCAATCCTGGCCTTTTGGAGAGAAGGGAGGTAAATTGGCTACCTGTACATATGTTTTATGTGATTACTATGTAGCGCGCTTGTGCCTGTCTGGGATACACACTCAACCTTGCTACTAGCTTAACATGCGAATAGGAACATAAGCCAGGAAAACAAGCATGCCCAGATGGGCTCCAGCACTCAGCAGGTGCAGGAGTCTGAGGAATTCGGCAGCTGCCTATAACCTCCTTCCCAGGGTATCATTGTCTCTGGCACGATTATATGAACTTAGGAGGAGAGTTTTAAATTAGCCTCTCTGATGCAGTCAGAAGTATGGAGAAAACAGGAATACCAGGTGAGCACCAGAACAAAGATTTTTGTCTGGATTCCTAAACATGTTAAATATAAACTAGAAATAAACCACATAATTTTTTTGCTGTGGTCACATAATTTTTGAGAAGTCTGTGATATCTGACTCATGCTTAGAAGCTGTTACACAGAACTTATGACTGAAAAAAAAAAGAACTTTCAAAAGAAAAAGGATTTTCAAAGTCTGTCTTTATTTTCAGTTGTTTGCAAGTTTTTAAAAATGATCTCTTGCTGCATGGTTACAGTACTATTTGATGTTTTTTATTGCAGGTTGTCAAGAATGTAAGAGGTCTGCTTTAAGACTGCCAATTCCAGTGCTGAGAGTGACTTACAGTAGCTTTTTGTTTCTAGGATAAAGCTGCAGTATCTATATGAAGGTTTTAAATTCTGTGGTCCAAAGTCAGTGCTTTTTCGGTGATCAAAACAACATTATTTTCCTCCTTAATTCAAGTTTTACTTTAGGAAGTGTTTTAATGTTCCTTTAAGAATCATGTGTAAATGTTCACATGAAAAGAGTAAGAGGAAAGCAGAACACACAGGCACAAATATATACTGTAATGGCGATCTAAAAATACTTTATGCTGAAAATTGAGCTCCATTTTCAGCTTGCAGCTTGCCTGTGTGCATTGTCTTCACCTGCAAAAGGGAATAGACCTGATTGATACCGAGCACGATGTTAAAATTGAGTCCAGTGTTTGGCAGGGACCTAAACAGAAAAAAAAAAAAAAACCCAAACAATTTAAATAGAATTTATAGAGTTATATTTATAAAAATATATAAATTTACATATATGTAAATATATATAATTTATAGAATTATATATGTATATAGAATTTAGATATATATTTAAATAGATCGGAATAAAAAAGACATTATAGAGTCTTTTACACTAATAAGATCACATTTATCTTCTGGATCTCTCCTACAAGGACACTGGAGAGCAAAAATGGCACATGGATCAACTCTGGCCAGATGGATGAGAAAGCATTCACATCAAAAACAGCTTCCACCTGAGAGTTATAAAGTGACAGGCTTGCCACAGATGAAAAACTTCATCCAAAGATGATATGGGACCTCGACTGCTTTGAGGGAAACAGAATCTAATACAGCCAATAAATTTTTCAGGATAGAAGTCTTCATCAGGTAAAATCTGTTAATTTGATCTTTTTTGCTTAATTAGCAGTAGTTGACAAATTTCTGTTTCTCTTTCACTGTAACAATGCTAGTTTCAAAATCTGACACAGAATAGAGGCAAATTTGGAGATTTGCAAATTTACCTCTGAAACACAGCTAACAGCAAGACCTTTGCACTTCTTGTCATTGATAGTGTAGATACAACAGTTTCTTGGTGTTGTATTATTTGGGAAAAACTGTATGTAAGACACATTTTTCTTGCAACTGAACCCACATTTTTATATGTTGCCTTCTTTGAAATACAGACAATATTTCTGGGTTATTCTTAGAGTGAGATTGGCCGAAATAAGGGTGAGGACATAATAACTGCATATAAAGGTAAACGTCTACGAAATGCTGGCTTACACCATCCTGTTTTCAGCAAAATATATGTATGTGTATGAGCACAAGCACCAGATAAATGTTGGTTCAACATCTAGCAATATTCTAAAAGGAAATAAGAAATGCTAAGCTTCTAAATGCAAATTACATCTGTAATAAAGATTCTGACTTATATCCTTTAATCTCTCCAATATAAAATTAACTAATAATCAGTACCATATTTGTAAGGATTTCTGCACACCTTTGATCATCTCCTGATTTCCCTTGACAGTTCCTTTACAATGCAGTAACTGATATGGATTTGTGTTTTTGCAAATGAACCATTTTTATTATTGGAACTATCAATACTTACTACAGTAAATACTGTTAATACAGCCTAGACTAGCACAATCAAGACTAATTTTCAGTAGGTATTTTCAGCTGTTACAGTTTGGATTTGACTTAATCTAAGACTCTTGGTTTTTTTGATACCAGTCCTTGGCCCTTGGTTGAGCAGTTGTGTTTGCAGTAGGTAGAATTATGTTTTTCTTTTTGTTTGGGTTTTGTTTGTTTGTTTGTTTCCAAAAGGGAAGTATTAAGAATTCAGAATTTTAAGGTCAGATGAGACATGGATACATTCACTCTTTTTTCCCTGGCCAATGCACTGTATTGGACAATCAGTTATCACAACCGGTCGTCACGTTATTGCTTATCTACAGGTTATTTGGTGATCCACAAAATGAAGAGCACTATTCCATTCCTTCTTCATTCATGCATCCATGAAAAGTAGGCTGCAACACTGGCAGTAACCATGTTTACTAGAGTACAATTATGTAATCTATGTTGCTTGTTTCACTGTGCCCAAGACAGTATGAGTTACTGTTCAGAACACAGATCTCTCTCTTTGGAATAGAAAGGGAGTCTGTACTAGATACCTAAGTTTAGATAGGATGAATTCTAATCCAAGATTTTTGACAAAATCCATTTGACAAAATTTTTTTAGAAACCAAAATAGAGCCAAAAATATTCTGTCCTACAACCACTATGCTGAAATTATGAATTAAAATTAGTTGCACAATCCTTCTGTAAAACCTAATAATTATTTCAAAGGCACAGTTGTAATGTACTCTTTTATAAAGCCTTTTTATCCTCCGGAATGTGAAGAAAATAGATACACAATTTTGTGAGTAATATCCAATCCTGAATATAAGCCAATGGGATTTTTGTCTTAATACAGTTTATTTTAATTTAGACATAGATGTACAGTAGTGTTGAAAATTTTAAAATGCTGCTATAGAATGTTATCAACTTTGTCTGAAAAATATCCCCATCAGAGAGAAAGAGAAAATCCATTTCTTTCATAGAGGCAACCTATCCTGAATCTGCAGATGCTTAGCCAGCCAGCTGCCTTGCAGTTTTACAGTTAAAACTAGAGAAGAAATCAATATATCATCCTTCAACTAAGTGCATTGTAGACATTTAGAATAATCATATACATAAAAGAAAAATATTATTCTACTTAATTTCTATTAATGACATTTATTTTGGCAACAAAATAAGAATTGCAAAGCTTTCCACGAAGACAAAAATAAAGGATTGCGGTATATAATGAAAACATATTTGACAAAGTCCAGGTCACATACTTTTGACCTTATGAATTATTGTGCCTGCAACACCCAATATCCAAAAAGAGTCTTGTAATCAATCTTTATCAGACTTACTCCCAAGACCAAAAATCAATCCACCCAAGGGATGAACACTGCTTTTTGCAAGTGGTACTGTGATACTTTGTCATGGCATGTTATAAAGGTCTCACAACTTAGAGAAAATAGGTCAGTTCAGAATCACATACAGGGTGAACTTGGAAGAAAACAGTATTCCTTTAATAAGGAAGCAAATTAATACAGCCATTCCACTCAATTCTGGATTTTTATTTTTATTTTTGTTAAAAATACTTGGGTGGTAATTTAAAGGTGAGTAACTTACCTGGGAAATGCTTACTGTGAAATGCACCATACATTTTATGTACACCTGATAGGGTATATCGTATAGCTAGGGAAAGTGGGTTTGGGGGTTTGGCTTTTCTTTTGAGGGGTGGGATTTGATCTGGCTGCATCCTTGCTGCACTTCCATTTCTAGATATTGTGGTTTAACCTGTCAGGCAGCTAAACACCAGAGTCATTCCCTCCCTCCCCTCCAGTGGGATGGAGGAGAGAATCAGAAAAAAGATAAAACTCACGGGCTGGAATAAAGGCAGTTTAATATTACAGAAAAGGAAGGGGGAAAAAAGCAAACATCAAGACAAGTGATGCACAATGCATTTGCTCACCCCTTAGTGACCAATACCCAACCCATTCCCCAAGTAGCAATCAGGGTCTCCTGGCAAACTCCCCCAGTTTATATACTGGGCACGACGTGCTGTGATGTGGAATACCCCTTTGTGTCAGGTGTCCTGTCTCTGCTTCCTCCCAGGTCCTTGTGCCCTTCCTCACTGGCCGAGTAAGAGACTGAAAAGTCCTTGATCAGGGTAAGCACTACTGAGTAACTACATCGGTGTGTTATCAGCATTATTCTGTACCAGCTACAAGAAAGAAAATTACTTTAAAATTATTATTAACTTGAAAATTATTAACTTACAAGAAAATTAATCTCAGCTGAAACCAGGAGAGCACACTTCCAGTTTTCTTTTCATATAAGAGAGTGAAGTATCCTTCAAAATCCCTGTCAGGCACAGATTCTTCAGATTCTTAGGGACCTTGAAAGAAAGGAAGGAAGGATTGTGTAAGTGGTTATACAGAGTATCTCTGAACAAAGAAAAAAACACTGTGTTTTTTTGTTCTATTGAGTGCTTGTTTATTCTTGCTGTCATTAAAAGCACTACTGTTCTACAAGAATCACACTGAGGAGGATCCTGTAATGTCTACTTTGCTGAGGACCATGAGTTTCCTCTGTAAATCATTTAGCTAGGAACACAGCAAAGAAGTTGTGATGCTTGGTCTCTGATTGCACATTTGCTCTCATGGCGGATTACCTCTTCACCGTTTTGCATTTGAGGCAAATACGGCCAAATCAGCATCCCCACTGGTATATTTCTTTGCTGAAATACCCAGACTCTTAGAAATCTCAGCTATGGATGAAGTGTTATGTTGCCCTCTGATATTTCCTAAATCTGTCAATGTAAAATGAAAACAAATGCAAGATGCTCAAGAGGGCTTCATCACTCTTCAACTGTCAGTGGCATGTCTCCCTGTGTCAGATAATCTCCTTGGGCATGTGGGTTAAACACAAAGTTGAGGGGTAAAATGTTTCTCTTATACATTACAGGCTGCAGCTGTACTTTGAAGAAATCTGCCACCATTAATAACAAACATAGTGCTTGAAATCCATGAGCTAGTTCAAAGGCATACGGCAAACAGTTGAAGAAAAAATACTGAGAATTAATAAAGAAGCTTTCAAGACATAAAAAAAATGGGTCTAAACTAAAAAATAGCCTAAATAACTCAGCACATAGGTAAAAATGCTCTCCTTGAGGAGTCTGTGAAGAGCTCAGACAGATTGACATGTCCTCTCTGCAGGCAGACAATAGATGCTAAGGTATGAAACTACTAGTAACCTCACTGATGCACTACTGAACCATTCTCCACCTCTGGAAGTTGTATAGCTGCTTATTCATACATGTGGTGAGAGATGGATATAGATAAACACATTAAATTTGGGTTATGGTCCCCTGCATGCAAAGTGAAGCCAGTATGTTTGTATTAACCTGTGTGCCATTTTCCCCTAATATGTTTTCTTTTCTCTCATGGTGAGCTTATTATTTTCTGTTTTAAGGTGAGCTTCTTACAGACTGTGAGAAGGTTGTTTTCCACAAACATTAGAAAACAGAAGTATTTTCTCAGGTGGCACCAGGAGGCAATCTGAAGCAGAAAAGAAACCATTTTACTCAAACTGTAGGTAGAATTGATTTTATCAGGTTTCTTTAATAGTAATAAAGTTTTTACTATAAATTCATGTTTGTTTAATATAAAGCCATCTATTCCAGCTGCCAAAGACATTGGTGAGGAGTTCTGATGGGCTGCTATTTTGCTGGGGTTCCAATATCACATTTTGATGAACCTTGGCCTGTCTCCCATTTGTTTTTCTAGCATGCATAAAATTGAAGGTAAGCTTTGGATGCATTCAGAAGAGTAGTACATATAAGAAGTAGACAGAGACAAAAATAATTCTTAAAAAATGAAGGCACAGAACTGACAAAGCATCAAACCCCAGGGAATAAAATAGAGTAATAATAGAAAGAAATAGAAGGCAACCTCAAAGATCACCTCCTGCGTGCCCACTTCTATAACAGCTTGAAAATTTTATAGTCAAGGGAGTTGGTGCAAAATTTGACAAATATCAAGGCCACCCATTCAGTAGTATATATGCATGTTATATAAAAGCTTTCCTGTATATAGTAAAGGACAAGAGGCAATAAAATGGCAAGGAACTTACAAAGCTAAGAGCCACATTATGTCTTTTTTCCATGGTCAACAGAACAACCAGGTCTTCATCTACATGGAGACGTCACTAGGTCTTCAAATCTGGAAATTCAGTGAGTATTTCATTTATTAACATTTGCAGCATCTCAGGCTTTATTTCTATTTCAAAAAGAAAAAGAATACTGATTTTCATTAGGAATTTAAAAATGCATCTTTTAAATCTTGATATATAAATACATCGAGCTATCTTCACTCTTTAGGCATGTATTTTAACATTGTATGAAATGATTAGGCTATCACTTGAAAAAAAAGTGTGCTGCAATATATTTATACACTTAATTGTGCCATCAGTGCATGTGATAAATAAAGAGCTAATGCTTGTAGTGATGAATAAAGTGCAAAAATTTCTGAATTAAATTAATAGTTTCACAGTCTGAAGTAGTCCCTTTGTGCTCTTGCAGCGTATAATACATTTCCAGCTGACAGAAGGGTTAAGAACCAGTTCTTATGAGTTTTATTCTGTGAGTTGCCTCAGCTTGCGTTTTGGGTTTTGTTTGTTTTGGTTTTTTCCCAAGAAAACAAACATATAATTTTGTAAAGTGATTTGTTGCCATTAAAGCTGCAGTTCTGTCTTTGAAGGCTACATCCACATTTCCTCTGGCAGGCAGTGTCACTATGTACTTCATCTTTAGCAATGTTAGTTTAATTTTAAAGAGGTGGCCTTTAGCTGTTCTTATGAATTTCTTGCACTGCTTAAATAATCTAATTTGCTAGTATTGGGAAATTTCTTCAGCAGAAAGGCTTTTCTTAATTTGATCCGTTACTGGTATGTCAACTTTAGTTTTAATTCTGCTTCTCAAAGTTGATAAGAAGAAAACTCTTAAATAACCTCAGGTACTTAGCTCATAGTAATGAAACTTCTTCTCCTTCCCTGTGGGGACAGATTTAATATGTATTACTTTACTGACACTGCCATGTGTAATAAGTATAGTGTCCACTCTTTCTGAGCCACAACAGAGTTCAAAAGCATTTCAGAGAATTCCCAGTGTCACATTACTAGTCATCACCCTTATTTTATTTGCATCACAAATATTTTCTCCATTCAAACTGCAGAAATTAATTCAGGCTGAACATAAATGGTTAAACTTGATGTAATACCTTTATTTAAGTAGTAGATTCAAAATTGACACTCTTTTTTCTCTCCTGACAGTTGCAGTTAAGTGATTATTATAAAGTTTCCACCAAATTAAGTAACATGCAATGAATTTACAAGTTTAACACCTGACAGCACCACATACTATTACATTATACATTACTTCTAATCAAAAATCTCTTTTCTGAGCTTTTACTAACTGAACTACGTGGTTCAAATTTTCCATTCCTAAGATGCATCTCAGGATGAGATTTTGGAAGGTTTTCAGTGTTTTCTGTGTGCATATATGTGTTTTCAGAGAGAACAGACAAATTCCCCCCAAAACTAAAATGAGGCATCTTAAAAAGAGCATGGTGAAGATTACTTTTAGAAGTGGTTAGATTTCTTACTTGTAATAGAGAGAACTTGAAATTTGGCATTCTGGTGTTCTTTAACAACCTGTGTGATTCCCACTTTTGTGGAATGGAGACCTGATCTGCATCAGTGTCGTGGTTTAAGCTGTAAATCATGCAGTTTTGCTCACTCACTCCCCTCTCTTTCTTCCCCCTGCTCCTGAGTGGATGGGGAGGAGAATCAAAAGAATGCAACTCCCACAGGTTCAGATAAGAACAGTTTAGTAACTGAAGTATAACACAAGACCACTACTGCTACCACCAATAATAATAATGACAAGGCAAATACAAGGAAAGAATACAATTCTCACCACCTAATACGAAGCCCAACCAAGCAGTGCACCCCCACCCTTCCAGGTCTCTGCCCTCTGTTTTTTCACATCCTGGGCATGACGTGCTGTGGCATGGAATACCTCTTTGGTCAGTTTGGGTCAGGTGTCCTGTCTCTGCTTCCTCCCAGCTTCCCCTCCTCCCTGGCAGAGCATGAGACTCAGAAAGTCCTTGGTCAGACCAAAACATTACCAAGCAGCAACTGAAAACACTGCTGTTATCAGTGCTGTTCCCAGGCCCAAAATCAAAAGCACAGCGCTGCACCAGCTACCAAGATGCAGAAAAATTACTGCTGCTGCTGAACCCATGACAATCAGACAACTAAAAGGTGTTTGGAGGTATCTTGAACAAGTGTTTTCCTCACTTTTGTGCAGAAAGTGCTCTCAGGAATTTTATTCTCAAATTTTCCATCAGCATCTGTAAAAGGCTCTGCCTTAGAAGGATGTATAAGGAATTCCTCTCACTAAGCTAAAAATAAATGAGTTTTGCAACTTTTCTCCATTTTTGTCTCTAGCTCACCTCAGATTACATGTCTGTTTCAGTCATGCTGAGAAGCACTCTTAAATCTTTGTTCAATGTTTAAAGCTACTATCTGTACTAAGACACACAGGAAATCTAGTGTCCCACAATGCTGTGCATTTTGTGTAGCTGCTGCAATCAGCTGTTTCATGGTGGTCACAGATTGGCGGTTTGAAGCTTAGGAAGCTTTCTTCTAATTCCTATAATATTTATCTCACTATGAATTGCCTGTCAGTTAATAGTAACCATAGTCCTAACCTTGCTCCATAGCTTGTCAATGGCTTTTTCAATTTTTTGCTCTCTAAAATGCATGAAAAATCCTTCCCAGTCCTGGCTGACACTCACCAGGTCAAGGTGAGATATATTAACCAAAAAAGTTCAGTTAAGGTTTTATCACTGATACTAGGCATCTATCAGCTGTTATATCTTGCTTCTAGAAGATCATCCTCCATTCAGTCAATTTACTAGAGATATTTTTAAATAAGAACACTATTACTAAAGCAGAAGCATTTGAATGTTGCTTTTGATTGTAGAATAGAAGCAGTATACCCCCCAGGCGAAAGAACTGAACCCGATACTTTTTAATGTCTTCATTGCTGATCTAGATAACAGGGCAGAGTGTACCTTCAGCAAGTTTGCAGATGACAAAACTGGGAGAAGTGGCTGATATGCCAGAGGTCGTATTGCTACCCAGAGGGACTTAAATTCTTTCTCACTGTTGCAGGTAGACTCTTCTTTTTTATTATTATTTTATTTTATTTTCTTTGCTTTAAGTCATATCCAATACTAGTTTACTGATTTTGTATTCTAGGTTTTAGGTTTTGCTGGTTGAGCTTTTTATAAGCAGCTTCAAGCATTAATAAAGAACAACCTAAAATATTTTTCTGTTCACAAATTTGGGTGAATTCCTTTTACTCAAGGAGTTTCCCAGTTTTCTTGAGGCATATATATATTTTGAGCAGGTCTTTTTATAAAGGAATTCACTGGCAAAACTGCAGTAATAGAAAAACCTAGGATAAAATCATGATCTGCTTAGGTATTTTTAATGAACTGAAGAAGAGAGAAAATAAAAACAGAGGATAAACTAACAGTTGTAAGAGATTCAGATATCAGCACTGCTAATGAAAAATATAATATATGGTTACTACTTTCAAATGGGACTCTGCAGAGTAAGCTATTAAACTAGAAATGTGTCCTGTTGTTAACAATGATACATTCCAAGGCTTTGCTTGTGTTTTTCTCCCTTCAGTTTGCAAGGTTAGTTAATTCATTGGTCTATAGAGATTCAGAATTTGCTCTTCTGCAGGATATTAATTCAAAATTAGATTATCAGAGACTAAAGCAGGATAGTTTCACAGCTGCTGCAACAGCACAGAGCAGAAGTACTAACGAAATAGCCTGTTGTGGGTTTAAGAAAATACATGACAGTTTGGACAGTAAGACCTAAATTAATTTCACTGACTATGAAAGCATGAACTGCTAGCCAACAGCCTGTGTGCTCAAAACCTAGAGCAACTACATCAGTACTAGATACAGTTCTTCTCAAGTTGGGTTTTGAAAATTTCCAAAAATGGAGATTCCTCAGCCAATTTGGTCCAGCATTTGACTTCCCTCACTATGAAAGCTGGGTTTTACTACATCTAATCAGAATTTCTTCTGCTGCGTCTCATGCTTGTTGCCTCTTTTCTATGCATCTCAGAGGAGAGCCCAGCTCTGTTTTCTCTACAACCTCTCACCGGGTAATGAAGGACAGCAATAAGATCCTACTCTCTCAGTTTTTTCATGTCTGGCCCATGCAGAACCTTGGGATTATTTGAGCCCTAGAGCTGAATTTTACATTTTCTTTTTCTAAAATTTAAATTATTCTCAAACTATTTCTACAGACTGCCAGAGTTCAGTTGAATAGTGACTGCTACTTCCACTATATCCAACTGGTCTCAAGGTTTGTACTGCTCAGTTTTTCTGTAGGTACATTAAATCCCCTTGTTCATATCATTAATAAAGGCAGTAAAGAGTATTACCTGATTGACTTTGTACTGCATTGCAACAACCAGTGATCCATCTACTGTATAGTTTACCTATCCAAATCATAATGCACCCTTAAGTCAAAGTAAACAGCATCCTGTTTTCCCTTCATTCACAGTCAACTTGTCAGAGAAAGCTATTAGTTTTGTCAGACTTTTTTTTGTCAGACAGTGTGCCTACAATAAATCCATGTGAGATACTCCCACCTTCTTGTCTTTCATCACTGGTGCTTACTATTTTTTCTCTTCCTCATTATTTAGGCCAAATATCATGTATATGTTTAGCCAGTAAACAGACATTTCTAAACTGTTCCCCAAAAATTCACTAATGTTTTTGTTTTGCAGTTTTATGAGATAAGGACAATTCATCAGTTTTGGTTAAATTCTTTGTGCTTGTTTTCAAAGCCTCTTTATGCATATGAATACAAAATAATAAATCCACAAGACCCTACCTGAGTGTGCAATTTAAATAACAAGCAAAATATATAAAAAGAGATTCACTTTATACAAATCCAAAATAATCCTTTGAATCTATAATTAATTTTTTTTTAAATTGTATTTGCATTTCTCATAATAAGAAATCTGAAATGAATCTGATTAATAAGGAAGACACTTCAGAAATTCAAAGGTATTACTGGGAACAGCTTTAAGCACTCTGCATGCAGATTTGCTCCTAAACCATGCACAAGGCAGAATATAATCCATTAAGTAGTTAAATTTAACCTAGTTACCTCATTCACAATTTTCTGTGCACAGTGAATTAGGCAGTAGTCTTATGAAAATAAAACCATGATAATGCAATTAAATTTATTATAGTAAATATATGTTAGGGACAAAAGTATCATCAGGCATGTATAACTGATATTCCTTGATATTGCTACCTTGTTTCCTTATGCATGGTAAATTGCGGCATTTAAGTACCATAGCTATCTTTCTATTCACTATTCTTTCTCTCTCTCTCATTTCTGAATTTTCTATAGTTCATCTTCCTGCAACTGGACTCATAAACAGATGTCTGCACCTTGCAGTGCCCTACTCACCAAGACTATAAAACAGATTCAAAAAGCGAAAGGACAATAGGGAACATTCAGTAATTCTCTCTGACCGCCTGTGATATATATATGTATATATATATATATATCTGTGATATAGATATATCACAGGACATAGAATTTGCCATGTTATTTGTCCAGAGCGTATATTTTAAAAATGCATCCAGTTATTGGAGAATCAAAGTATGTGAGGATGTAGTATCTTTCTTAGTATTTTGTTACAATTATTTATTTTTTGTTGTTGTTGTTTTGTTGCGTTTTTTTAAATCGTTTATGTTGATATTTAAATATATTCAGTATAAACTTTCAATACTTACCTCCTTTTCCGTGATAGCTTTTTTAGGCCTTGGTATCTAGTCTTCTTTCTGCGTAAGGATATTTATATACAGCTATGAAGTTACCTCTCAGTCTTTTGATAAGCTGCGTAAGTAGAGCTCATTATGATGTTCACTGCAGAAGGTTTATCCGTCAAAGCTTTTTTTGCACCTTTCACAGTTTTTAACATCCAGACATTTCTTTCGAAAGTGAAATCACAGTGTCCAACCTTTTATATCATGTGGCACAACAAAATTCAGGTTTTGTGTGTGCACAATAATATTCAATATGCTCTTGTGTTTATTCCAATATTGTTATTTCAGTTCGTTAAAACAACTCTTGTAATCTGTTTCTCTGCGTTGGTGTGTGTCATGCTCTTCCCACCCCTTTTCTGCTTAAGCAGTAGACACCAATGGTGACAGTGATGGCTGCATCTCACTTAAGCTAGGCTCTGGGAAGACAGGTGACAACACAATAGCTAAGGATCATAAATCTTGATCAGCAGCTGAGGGCTAATTGGGCATGCACTAATAGAAATATGGCTGGTGTGCAAATATGACTACAAGTCAGTCATTGAACTTCATAAACAGTGGACAAGCTCAGGGCTTGTTGAGCTCTTCTGCATAGTAGTGGGCTGCATACCAGTATCTCCACTTGAGTAAGGATGCCTCTTAAGGTTACTCCTTGAGGTTGAGAGATTCCTTGCTGCTACAGATTCTCAGTAAGTGATTAATAGCATGCTAGACGCAGAAATCTTAGCTAAGTGATGTAAACGATTGAGTGTGCACCTTAGATTTAAATCACTGACCAACTCCAGGACTGAGTCTGGATCCAGCCACACCTAAAAATCCCCTCTGAGAAGTTTAGAATGTAGGGAAGCCCTTGCTGAGCCTCATGACTCAATGGGAAGGTCTTCCTGAGAGTTTTGCCTGACCCTGTCCTCTACTATCAAGTCTACCTTGCTGTTTAATCTAGTTAATGTCACTTTTGCTATCAAACTTTATTGAATCTCTGGTTTATATCAATAAACGTATTGTTACTTCTCTCTTTGTTATAAGTGAAGTGTGCCACTCTATCCATGACATTCTCTGAAGACCATTTGATTAATAAACTAATTAGCAAACAGAAAATACTATTCCCATATCTGCACTTGTTAGTGAACATGAGTTTGCTAGCTTAGTTGTGCTGCAGCTCACTATTTTTGAATTGTGTTAACTTAAAGAGGTAAAATGAGGAGATACTGATACTGACACCAATTTTATCCCTTGAGAAAGTTTTAATACAATTTACTCTTAACTTTGGAATAAATATACCTTAGGCACCCAGAATGCTTATTTAACTTCTGTTACAGGAAACAGAATAGTAATATTTGCCAATGTGTTATTTCTACGATATACAGTGGGAATAATTGTTTCAAAGAAAATGAAGAGTTACTTGAAGTACTTGAGTAACTTGAGTTACCTGAATTAGCAGAAGAGAGTTCAACAGATGGAGAAAATTGTTTCTCTTATTGTTCTATTTTAAAGCCCATGGGTCAAAATTTGTTAACGCACTGGAGAGTAGAATAGACCTCTGTAAATAACTATTATTAGAGCGCTTTGTCACTGAGGCATAAGAGCTGACATTGCAGGGCATTACCCTTGTGATATTTTCACATATATAGTCCATTGGTAACATTTCTATTTGTATACTTAAATGATTAATTCTACTTGTACAAAGACAGCACTATACAATATGCTATTTGTATGTATTTCCTAAATAATAGTAAAATGGACAAGTGAAAGCTTTCAAGGAACATAGACAGGTCAAAACCGAGAAAAAAAAAAAAAAAACAAACAAAAAACAAACCAGAAGGGAACTTTGAAACTGAAAAGTAAACCTGCAATTTTATAGTAAGGAAAAATTTGTATGTTTTATGTCCCATTTATTAAGCAGACATGCAGTATACATTGCTAACTGCCGTTAACATTGGGGAGTACTAAAAAATGTGGGTGGGATGAGCTGTGTGAGCCATGTTAGTGAAATGCCCAGCAGGACCATCTGCCAGCTGGGGGCTGTGTTTCAGCTGTGGCTCTCACCCATGCATCTGGCCATGCCCTTTATTCACGCATGGCTGCGGCCTCCCAGTTGGATCTGGGGTTGAACTTCAGTTCTGAGTTTAGACATTTTCTGGGCGCTTGCAGATTGACAGCAAGAATGTCTGGGGAAGGGAGCTCATCAGGGGAACAGGGAGGCAAGGAGCGGATTTACTCTGACAATGTTAGTCTCTTTTTTAAGTTTACTTTTGAGTTACTTACCCAACAATTACTTAAAAATGCAGTGGGGGTTGGAGGGGAAGGTATACTAGCAATATTAATTGTATCTGAAAAGAAACAAAACACAGTTCAGATTAATGGCTCTTTGAAAGGGCTTGTCTGTCTCTGAGGTCAACTACAAAATGGAAAGACAAAGGGAAAGCTGAGTAAACTGGAAACACTCCAGATTGTCCCAGACTGAGCTGGCACTGGTACAGAAACTTGTGAGAAGCCTTGAAAGAAAAAATTAAATTTTAGATTGAGATATTTACTGAGCAAGAGAGGAAGCTATTCATAGAATATTGACTTGATTAATCTTATTATCAGGAAAAATAACATTACCTGATCTTCTAAGCAATAGAATTACACAAGAGAGACAGCCTCTTCATTGCACTACATCAATAGAAAGTGGCATAATCTAATGGATGATAAAATACACTGAAGCCCATAAAAAGCAATATTTTCTAGAATTTAGACAATACAGAAAAGAATCACTTTCTTTTACAAATAACGAAATACCTCTCAGGAGGCTTTATTTATTGTGGAATACTGAAAAATGATAATTCCTTTTTGAATACAGTGCTGCAATTTAGTAGCAAATTAAGGATGAGATAAGCACCTTTTAAATGAGTGTCCAACTGAACCTCAGAGAAGAATACTTCTTTTTTTTTAATAAAAATGTTAACAAACAGTTATGGCCGACTCCTCTGAGCTTATATTTGGTTACAACTGGCCTAAAAAAGATACTCAGATTGACTGAAGCTTGATATATAGGATGAGATTTATAATGATTTCTTTGCTTCATCTTTTCTGGCAAATACTCTGACCACACTACCCAAGTCTCAGAAGGCAGACACAGAGACAGTGAGCATGAAGACCCTGGGCGTGCTGTAGGAGAGGATCTGGTTTGAGACCATCTTAAGAACCTGAACGTGCACAAGTCCACGGGACCTGATGAAATCCATCCACGGGTCCTGAAGGAGCTGGCAAATGAAGTTGCTAAGCCACTGTCCATCATATTTGAAAAATCATGGCAGTCAGGTGAAGTTCCCAATGACTGGAAAAAGGGAAATATAACCCCCATTTTCAAGAAGGGGAAAATGATGAGCCAGAGAACTACAGATCAGTCAGCCTCACCTCTGTGCCTGGCAAAATCTTGGAGCGGATTCTCCTGGAAGGCAGCCGTGCTAAGGCACATGAAAAACAGCAAGGTGGTTGGTGATAGCCAGCATGACTTCACTAAGAAGAAATTCTGCTGGATCAATTTGGTGGCTTCCTATGGTAAGGATATGGAACTGATGTACAGGGCTAGAGCAGTTGATGACATCTACCTATACTTATGCAAAGTGTTCGGCACTGTCCCATGTGACATTGTTTTCCCTAAATTGGAGAGACATCAATTTGATAGGTGGACCACTCAGTGCATCATCAACTGGCTGGATGGCAGCATGCAAAGAGTTGTGCACAATGGCTTAGTGTCCAGCTGGAGGCCAGTAACGAGTGGTGTTCCTCTGGGATTGGTGTTGGAACCGGTCTTATTCAACATTTTCTCAGTGACATGGCCAGTGGGATTGAGTGCGCCCTCAGCAAGTTTGCTGATCACACCAAGCTCTGTGGTTTGGTTGATACGCTGGAGGGAAGGAATGCCATGCAGAGGGACCTTGACACACTTGTGAGGTGGACTGATGCCAACCTTAAAGGAGCATGACCAGCAGGTCAAGGGAGGTGATCCTGTCCCTCTACTCTGCTCTTGTGAGACCTCACTTCTGCTGTCCTCAACATAAAAAGGGCATGGAACAGTTGGAACAAGTCCAAAGGAGGGCCACGAGGATGATCAGGGGACTGGAGCACCTCCCGTATGAAGATAGGATGAAAAAGTTGGGGCTGTTCAGGCTGGAGAAGAGAAGGCTGCATGGAGACCTCATAGCAGCCTTCCAGTATCTCAAGGAGGCCTATAGAGGTGCTGGGAAGGGTCTCTTCATGAGGAACTGTAGTGACAGTGCAAGGGCTAACGGGTTCAAACTTAAACAGGGGAAGTTTAGATTGGATATGAGGAAGAAATTCTTTACTGTAAGGGTGGTGAAGCACTGGAATGGGTTGCCCAGGGAAGTTGTGAATGCTCCATCCTTGGTGGTGTTCAAGGCCGGGTTGGAAAGAGCCTTGGGTGGCACTGTTTTGTGGGAGGTGTCCCTGCCCCTGGCATGGGGGTTGGAACTAGATGATCTTAAGGTCCTTTCCAACCCTAACTATTCTATGATTCTATGATTCTATATTCCGCTTCAGTTCGGAAACCTAAAGAACAGGGTGAATGAAAGTTATTACCTTAATTTTATTCATACCTTAGATAAAAATTCCATTGTGGTCAGTAAGGGAACCTTATAAAAGACATAAAAATTAGATGAAAATTTATTTTATTTCTTGGCAACTTGTGTAGGAAAAGGGAAGCTATAAAAGGGAAGAAAAGATAATTAAAATAAAATTACTACAAAGTAGCTTTTGGTATAAGTAGCATGAATGAGTTCCTGCAATGCAAGTAATGATGAAGAGTAAAATGCAGTGATCAAGAATTATTTAGTAGGTGAGCCAACAATTTTATTGAACATGACAGCCCATCTCCTTTCCATCTGCTTATTCTTGATTACATCTATGAAGTGATTAATAGTATTACAAATTCAGTCATTATTTTGGAACAGTGAACCTGAGGCAGGTTTTCTGTTTCAGTAGGGTACCTTTCACAATATGAGCACCTAAAGTAATTTATGCAGCTTGAAATCCTAGTCCTTCCTGATGAAAATTATCATAGAGATGTTATACAGCAGAAAACCTTGAAGAGGCTGCATAGCATACAAGCCTGTAGTGCAATTTCCATGTTAAATAGTTACGTATCCATAGAATAATAGAATAGTTAGGGTTGGAAAGGACCATAAGATCATCTAGTTCCAGCTCCCCTGCTAGGGGAGGGACACCTCACACTAAACCATGCCACCCAAGGCTCTGTCCAACCTGGCCTTGAACACCGCCAGTGATGGAGCATTCACACTTCCCTGGGCACCCCATTCCACTGCCTCACCACCCTTATAGTAAAGAATTTCTTCCTCATATCCAATCTAAACTTCCCCTGTGTAAGTATGAACCCATTACCCCTTGTCTTCTCACTACAGTTCCTCATGAAGAGTCCCTTCCCAGCATCCCTATAGGCCCCCTTCAGATATTGGAAGGCTGCTATGAGGTCTCCATGCAGCCTTCTCTTCTCCAGGCTGAACAGCCCCAACTTTCTCAGCCTGTCTTCATACGGGAGGTGCTCCAGTCCCCTGATCATCCTCGTGGCCCTCCTCTGGGCTTGTGCCAACAGTTCCATGTCCTTTTGATGTTGAGGACACCAGAACTGCACACAATACTCCAAGTGAGGTCTCACAGAGCAGAGTAGAAGGGCAGGATCACCTCCTTCAACATGCTGGTCATGCTCCTTTTGATGCCACCCAGGATACAGTTGGCTTTCTGGGCTGCAAGCGCACACTGCCAGCTCATGATCATTTTCTCATCAACCAACACCCCCAAGTCCTTCTCTACAGGGCTGCTCTGAATATCATCTCTGCTCAACCTGCAGCTGTGTCTGGGATTGTTCTGACCCAGGTGGAGGACCTTGCACTTGGCTTGGTTAAACTTCATCAGGTTGGCATCAGCCCACCTCACAAGCACGTCAAGGTCCCTCTGGATGGCATTCCTTCCCTCCAGAGTATCAACCAAACCACACAGCTTGGTGCCATTGGCAAACTTGCTGAAGGCACACTCAATTCCACTGTCCATGTCACTGACAAAGATGTTGACACTGATCCCTGAGGGACACCACTCGTTACTGGTCTCCAGCTGGACATTGAGTCTTTGAGCACTACTCTTTACTTGTGGCCATCCAGCCAGCTCTTTATCCACTGAGTGTTCTACCTATTAAATTGATGTCTCTCCAACTTAGAGACAAGGATGTCATGTGGGACAGTGTCAAACGCTTTGCACAAGTCCAAGTAGATGACATCAACTGGTCTACTCCTGTCCATCAGTGCCATAGCTCCATCATAGAAGGCCACCAGATTGGTCTGGCAGGATTTCCCCTTAGTGAAGCCATGCTGGCTGTCACCAACCGCCTTGTTGTTTTTCGCGTGCCTCAGCATGCTTTCCAGGAGAACCTGCTTCCAGATTTTGCCAGGCACAGAGGTGAGGCTGACTGGTCTGTAGTTCCCTGGTTCATCCATTTTCCCCTTCTTGAAAATGAGGGTTATATTTCCCTTTTTCCAGTCATCGGGAACTTCACCTGACTGTCATGATGTTTTAAATATGATGGACAGTTGCTTAACAGCTTCATTTGCCAGCTCCTCCAGGACTCACGGATGAATTTCATCAGGTCCCATGGACTTGTATACATTCAGGTTCCTAAGATGGTCTTGAACCACATCCTCTCCTACAGTGGGCCCAGGGTCTTCATTCTCACTGTCCCTACATTTGCCTTCCAAGAATTGGGTGGTGTGGTCAGAGCATTTTCCGGTGAAGACTGAGGCAATTAAGTCATTAAGAACCTCAGCCTTCTCCAAATCCAAGGTAGCCAGTTCTCCCGATAGCTTCAGGAGGGGGCCCACGTTGTCCCTAGCCTGTCTTTTATTTGCCATGTACCTATAGAATCCCTTCCTGTTATCCTTAACATCCCTAGCCAAGTTTAATTCTAAATGGGCCTTTGCTTTCATAACCTGGTTTATAGCTTCATGGACAACATCCTTGTATTCTTCCCAGGCCGCCTCTCCTTGCTTCCACCTTTTATAAGCCATAAGCCTCTTTTTTCCTTCAAAGTTTCCTCAGCTACTCCGTATTCATCCAAGGAGGTCTCCTGGCCCTCCTGCAGCACTTCCTTCTAGTAGGGAATGTATCGCTCTTGAGTTTGCAGCAGGTGACCCTTGAATATCAACCAACAGTCTTGGGCACCCCTGTCCTCTAGGGCTATATCCCATGGAACCTTACTGAGCAGGTTCCTGAAGAGGCCAAAGTCTGCTCTCTTGAAGTCCAGGGCAGTGAGCTTGCTGAACACTCTTCTCACTGTCCTGAGGATCTCAAATTCAACCATCTCATGATCGCTGCAATCAAGGCTGCCCTGGAGCATCACATTTCCAACCAGCCCTTCCCTTTTGGTGTGGACAAGGTCAAGCATGACACCTCTCCTTGTTGGCTCCTCTATTACTTGTAGAAGGAAGCTGTCTTCCACACAATCGAGGAACTTCCTGGATTGCTTGTGTCGGGCCCTACCATCTCTCCAACAGATATCAGGGTGGTTGAAGTCCCCCATGAGAACAAGGGCCTGAGAGTGTCAGGCTGTTCCTATCTGTCCATAGAGCACTTCATCCACAGAGTCCTCTTGGTCAGGCGGTCTGTAACAGATCCCCACAATAATGTCTCCCATTGCTGTTCTCCCTTTAACCCTGACCCACAAACTCTCTGTTGACTACTCACTTGTCCCCAGACTGTGGTCCATACTCTCCAGTTTATCCCTAACAGAAATAGCAGCTACCGGCCTGCAGGGCCTGTCTTTCCTAAAGAGCCTGTAACCTTCCATTCCAACACACCAGTCATAGGAGCCATCCCACCATGTTTCTGTGATGCCTATGATATTATACCCCCGTTGACGTGCACACATCTCTAATTCCTCTTGTTTGTTCCCCATGCTACAGGCATTTGTATAGAGACATCTGAGCCGAGCTCCAGTTGAAGCCGGCTCGTTGGCTGGAGTAGCTGCAATATCTCTACATTGCTCTGAACGTTTACTATAGGTGCCAGCAAGTGACTGGGTGTGTTGAGATGGAATGATGCCTCCCTCCCCCAACACATCTAGTTTAAAACATCCTTGATCAGTCTGGCAAGCCTCCTCCCGCATCCACTCTTCCCTTTCTTTGTCAGACCAGCTCCATCAGCCCCCAGTCGACCTCGCCTACTAAATTGAGTCCCATGTTCAAGGTACCCAAACCCCTGACTATAGCACCACGCTTTTTAACCATTTATTAACCTGGCCAATCCTCCTAGCCTTTTTAAGGTCTTGCCATGTAATCTGGAGTATTGACAAAAACACAGTCTGAGCTCCAGAGCCCCTAACCACCTCTCCCAGAGCTCTGTAGTCCTTCTTTATGTTCTCCTGGCTACTGCTATCTATATCATTAGCACCCACATGGATCACTAGAAGTGGGTAATAGTCAGTGGGACAGACTAGAGCAGGCAGCTTCTCTGCAACATCCCTGACCCGAGCCCCTGGTAGGCAACACACCTCCCTTGAGCCTGGGTCAGGCTGACAGATGGGTTCCTCTGTTCCTTTCAGAGTAGAGTCTCTTACTACTACGGCCCGCCGCTTTTTCTTGGCAGCACCAGTAGTGATCTTCTTTACCCGTGCATCAGCTGGTTGTTCCTGTTGGGAGTCTGGTTCCTCATCAGCCCCCTGCAGGACAGCAAAGCGGTTCTGGGTGGGGACAACAGATTTAGGAGGAAGTCCCTCTCTTTTGATTGTCCTCTTCCTCCTTTTTTTGTTATTTTTTTCTGTTACTGTTTCCCAGCTTCTTGGGTTAGCGCCTCCTTTCCTGCATGAGCGACCGTAGACGCTTGAGGCCCCTGCACAGTCTGGTCCTGGATCAAGCATTGCTGCTTCCCCTCAGCTTCCCTGACACCTTTCAGCCTAGTAACAGCGTCCCACAGCTCAGCCACCTGCTGCAGGAGGACCTCCACCAGGGAGCACAGAGTGCAGCCCACCCATTGTGCACCTTCCTCTCAGGAGAGCAGGGCAGGCACTCTCTACACCCCGAGCTCTGCATTGCAGCCTCCCTTCTCATCGGCTCTGTCTGGGTGCCGACACTGGCCACCGCCGGGGCAGCCAGAGCAGAGCTCCCATACCAGGCCCTGGTCATACAGCGGGTGCTCACCATCCCGCTAGCCTGCTCGCGCGAACTGCTGTGCAAGCTACCTTGAACCCAACCCGCCCCACCGTGTTTGCCATGCTCCTGGTCACTTGCGCTCCATGGGGCAGGTTTTAACCACTCAGGGCTGGTGCCGCTCCTCCTGGTGCTGCCCCCTCTGAGTCAGCTCCTTGCGTCCGCTGAGCTGCTGGCTCCTGGTCAAGTCCTGTCGAGGTCTTGAGGCTTCCTCGGTGCTTTTTGCTGCTCCACATTGAAGCTCCTGGATGCCGAGCCTCCCCCAGATCAGGCGCTGCAGGCATCCCCTCTCAAGACAGTCACCTCCGCAATGATAACATAAATAATTTTTTTTTTCAGACTATCAAATGTATCTTTCAATGTTATAATCCGTACAGTAATTCCTCACAGTGAAGAATCTGAAATTTCTTAACCATTGGAACCAACTACCTACCGGCATGGTAGCTTGAATTCTTCATAATCAAAAGTCTTTACAGAACATCAAACAAATCATGGTCAAACAAATTTTCGGGCATAGTATAGGTGTAAATGGATGAATATCTATTGTATGGTATGTCAGACTACATGATTAACTTCCCTTTTCAACTTTAAAATGATGAATCTTTATTAATTTCTTTTCATTTCCTCCTTGATACCTAAACTACTAGACTGTGAAATGTTCTTCCATAATTTCAAATCCTTTTAAATCTTACTTCACTTTAAATCTTCTTTATGAGAGAGACCAGAAAGATTGAAAAAGGTGCAGGACTTTCAAGGGTTTATTTTAACAGATTGCCATTGAAAGACACCAGTAGGTGAAATCCCTCATTCTGCTTCTGCAAAAGCCTCAAGTGAAATTTATTCCACTTAATGTTACGAGTTTTAAAAGTGATAACTGGTCTAAGCTAGCTGTTCAGAATCCTTTTGTCATTAGACTTGAAGTCTCTTTTGAAGGTGATGCTTCTCAATAGGTATCTAAAATACACGCAATATAATTCTACCTTTGTCTTCAATTTTTTATTCTAAAAGGAGCAAGACCAGGCAAATGGATATTCTAAATAATGGTTATTATTTTTAATCCCCCTGCACATAATTCTATGATCATGTCAGAAAGACTGGATTTCAGCAGCAGCCTAATACTAGTTACCATGCGTTACCAGGATTTCAAATAAAATTGTGTAAAATTGTAATGTATCTGTCGTGGTTTAAGCCTTTCTAACTCACGCAGCTCATTCTCTCACTCACTTCCCCCTCTTTCTTCCCCCCCCTCCCGGGGGGATGAGAAGGAGAATCGAAAAGAATGCAACTCCCACAGGTTCAGATAAGAACAGTTTAGTAACTAAAGTATAACACAAATCACTACTGCTACCACCAATAATAATAATGACAAGGCAAATACAAGGAAAGGATACAATTCTCACCACTTAATACCAAGCCCGACCACACAGTGCACCACCTAATCCCAAAACCCGACCACGCAGTGCACCCCTCACCCTTCCGGGTCTCTCCTCTCTGTCTTTTCATCCTGGACATGACGTGCTGTGGTATGGAATAACCTCTTTGGTCAGTTTGGGTCAGGTGTCCTGTCTCTGCTTTCTCCCGGCTTCCCCTCTTCCCTGGCAGAGCATGAGACTCAGAAAATCCTTGGTCAGACCAAAACATTACCAAGCAGTAACTGAAAACACTGCTGTTATCAGTGCTGTTCCCAGGCCCAAAATCAAAAGCACAGCGCTGCACCAGCTACCAAGATGCAGAAAAATGACTGCTGCTGCTGAACCCATGACAATATCTCATGCATCACAACAACTTCCTGTTAATGATATGGTATTTTGAGGACTGTGTATTACCCCTTTTTTTCTAGTGAATGAGTAAGAACTCCTTTAAGGATTCATCTCTGTGGTCCAGAATTTCAGTGACTCCTTTAAAGGCTATTCTGGCGGCTGCCAGGCCACCACCATACTGCTCTGTCTCTCTCCGTTCTCAACAGGGCTGGGGGAGAAAATAAGATGAAAAAATAACTCATGGGTTGAGATGAACACAGGCAGATCTCTCACAAGTTACCATCACATGCTCCTATATGGGCTCCACTCCATGAGCTGCAGCTCCTCCCAGAAGCCTGCTTCAGCATGGACTCTCCATGGCGTTACAGCTTCCTACAGGACATATACACCAGCTCCAGGATTGAGTCCTACAAGGGCTGCAGTATGGAAATTTACTCCGGTGTTGTCATGGTTAAAAGCAGGGTCCTGGTTAAAAAAGATAAATACAGTGATTGTATGATACTCAACCCAGACTACTTAAAAATGTAATGACATAAACCACTGTGGCATTAATAAATTATCTTTTAAAAGTTTGTAGCAAGTAGGGAACATCCCATGTAAGAGAAGGGAGATAGATCAGGAAAGTTCAGCTTAGACATAAAGAAGAAGTTTTTTACTGTGAGGGTGGTGAGGCACTAGAACAAGATGCCCAAAGAAGCGGCAAATGCTTCATCCCTGACAGTGCTCAAGGCCAGACTGGACAGAGCCTTGGGCGACATGGTTTAGTGAGAGGCATCCTTGCCCATGGCAGGGGAGTTGGAACTGAATGAGCTTAAGGTCCTTTCCAACCCTAGCCATTCTATAATTCTATGTACTTCTCAAAACAGGATAAAGGATGAATTAGTGAATGAGCATTGTGCCTGATTCTTAGGAAAATTGCAGAGGAAGTCTTTAAACAGACTGCTTGCAAGAAGCTAGATAATAGTGAGCTGATTAGGAAAAACAGCAAGCCTGGGTGCATTAAGAACATCATGTCAAACTGGCTTAATTTCTTGCCCTGATAGAACACCTGGCCTAGTAGAAAAGGGAAACAGTAAAGGTAATTAATGTATCTTGACTCTAAAAGGCATTTTTGACACATTTTCAGCAGGCATTATCATAAGTAAACTAAAAATTTAATGGACTTAATGAAACTACCCACTAGTTGAAAACCTCTTCTCTAAAATCTGTCACTCACTGTGAAATGATGTTTTGAATATAGATAGGTCCAGGATTAAACAAAGAGTAGAGTAAACAGACATATATATAAGGGGAATAAATACGGAAAAGAGAAAGCAGGGAGCAACTGGCCAGGCAGGAGTATGGCAGGACCACTTCCCCAACACCCTCCACCCACCCTCCCTCCTCCCCTGCCCCCAAAAGAAAAAAAATCAACAAAAAAAACTTTCTACTACATCACATCATGTCAATAAAGTAAATTAAGAAAAAATAAAATCTTGTTCTGGGATGTGAATGTTATCCATTTGATAAAGGAATTACTGTTTGGTTTAGTGAGATTTCAGCTGAAGCATATCATGAGCTCTCACATTAACAAAATCATGTGGATTACTTAGTGAGACAATAGCAGAAAAATAAGATGAGAAACTATGGTCTACAGTGGAAAGTAAGGAATTGCTTTTGATCAGTATAGAGAGGAAAATGCTATGGCAATACATTCATGTTTTTAAATTTGTGTTTTTAAGTTAGTGTTTTTAAATTTGTTTCATAAAGATTTGAAGCCACTTATTTAATTTTCAACAAACATTTATACAGATTTTTAGAAAAACCTGACTTATTACAAGAGCAACCGAAACCTGAAACACTATCCAACGGGGCTGAGTGAAATATCCTTCCATCCTTATTTCTGAAGGAAAGATTAAATATGCACTTGTCAGGGTGGTTTATTGGGTTTGAACAAAACTGGCCTTCATGAACTTTGGATATTTCTTCCTTCTGATACTCCCTCCTTCTGATATTTCAATGATTTTATAACTCTGTAACTGTATAGCTTCTCTCTGATCTTTTGAAGAAAGGTATGGTAAGGGTTTCAGCACTGTAGTAATTGTGACCATGGGGCCTTACTTCACTGCAGGTTAATCAAAGTATGTGAGAACATATTAGAAACCTGAAAACTGCTAGGATAGGTAGAGGAGCAGTAGCTTTTGAGGAAAAAATTACAAGAGTAAGTTAAAACCAAATCACATCCATAATAACACTTCATTAGAAGACCAGAACTATCAAGAAATAATTCTTAATAAAAAGCTAAATTACATCTACTACTAGATTCAGAACAATCTATTAAAACAAAAAAAAAAAAAAAGGTATTTTCCACAGAAAGATACAAAAATGCTACAGATTATAGATAAAAAATAACAAGGAAAAATAGAGCATCTTTTTAAGGAGGCAGTAGTTCTAAAAAAAACAAACCCTAAACTTCAGCTCATTTGCGTTAAATTAAGTTCTAGCAAGTTCACAAGTGTAACTTTTGACAAATGCTCTCTGCCACACTAATGTTTTATCAATTAAGCTGTATCTTCTGGGACCCTAGATCATTGTTCCTAATGATGGGAGGCAGCAGTGTCTCTTCACTCACAATAAAAGTAACTTTTATTGGCCTTTGCTAATACCAGTGAGAGCTCTCTTTTAGTTAAAAAACAGAAAAACATTCAATATTGCTGTACAAAGCCTGAAAAGCAGACTTTTATGGTTCTTAAACTTTTTAATTGCACTTACACAACCTGGTGCCATTTTTCTAACTCTTATTTCATATACTATGACTTTTAAATTATAGTGTGTGTGTATTTTCTTCATTTATGTGCTTTTATTCACCAATTTTAATGCAAATACATACATGCAAGAATACCAGTTAGATCTAGGTAAGCAGTAATTAGTGTTGTTTTTCTTTCCACTGACAAATGAGACATGCAAAATTCTGAAATATTTTATCTTAACACAGTGTGAATTACAAACAATAATGTTTTTTGTTAAATCAGTAGTGGCAAGATAGAGAAACTGGGTGAAACTTCCCACTCAATCCAGCCAATCCATGCAAAGCCAATAATCTTGGAGGAGTTTCTGTATTGGAACTAACCTCCACTAACCTTTCTGAATTAAACTGTTCTAGCTATGGTCTGGTCTAATGTGCAAGTTTTCTTTTGATATTATAAAGGCAAAAATGAGAAGAGTCATTTAGAAGTGGCAAAATTTTCACTAAATTAGATGAGATATAGTAACGAGTGTTACTGCCACTTAGTGTTCTGATTTGCAATCTCATTTTATATTCCTTTAATACAGATGACTAGAACCCAGTTGAAGTTTAGTTTAAATAAGGCCTGTAGAAGGGAGGTAAGGATAAAATATTTGGGAATAACTGCATGAAAATAATTGCTTAAACTTGCAGAATAAGAAAAATAAACTATAACCAAGATGAGCTTTCTCAAAATGAACTTCCTAAGAATTTACTAGGAGATTTTAGATTTTTTTTACATTTTAGTTAGAGTTTCTACTAATAGTGACACAAATAACACAACACATATAGGCAAAGACTTGTTTCAGAAATACAAACAGATTATTCCATTTCACTCTTTCTCAAAATCATTAGTGAAAGATTCCAACAGTATCCACAGTTCCTGCTACTGTTCCTAGCTGGTAGATTATTCGATGCTTTGAAGAGAAGGAAAAAAAATGAAGCTAAACGGCCACATGAAGTCTATTCCTGAATGCTAAAGCCATCAGGAAACAAAAACAGTCTTAAGATTTATTCCTTGTCAATTATATTTTTGTATTAGCCAGAAAGTGCACTCTCCCTTAATCAGTTACTTTTCTAAATGCATGTGCTATAATGGTAGGGCTCAATTTTGATGTCACTCTGAGTTTTAGTTCTTCTTTCCCTAAATATAAACCATAAAACATACGTTGATGGATTCAAGAAATTTTTTCGTGTAGATAAACTGAGGCAACCGAGCTAGGTCTTCTAGCTAAGGAAGTGCAAAATACGTCTGCTAAAATAGTTAAGGAAAGATAATTACTACTTCTATTTTTTTAGAGCCAAATAATAATTGCTTTGCACTAAAATTTTCATGTTTCAACATATTTTTTGTTAAGAAGATATTCTGTTCCAGATTTAATGATAGGTAATAAGCTGCAGTTAGAGTGTTCAAAAGTCAAATAAACATTTTACGGAATGTAAATAGCACTACATACCAGCTGAAAATAACTAGCAAATTTCAAACTGGAATTTGAATATAATTTCTGAAGTGAGTAAGACTTACATAATAGCTGTCTTTTTGTCCATCTGTTTCTTTCTACATTTTTCAGTTTACTTTGATAACTTGATATCACTGGGCATTTTCAACATATTTGACAGGTGGCTTAAGGTCTAAAAGATACTAAATTTCTATGAAATATTAAGTTTTAAGTGTGTGGTCGATGGTTGGGAGGGAAGATGCAAATCAACACCATCAAGGGCGTAGGATGGATGAAGCAGTTATCTGTTTTTTTCTGGTCTGCCAAAATCAATTTCTGCAATGCAGCTGCAAGATTTCCTACCTTTTGCTTCAAGTAAGCAGGGATGAAAAAGAATTGAGGTGGACAAAGAGAAGGTTGGAAACTGTGGAAGGAGAACTTCTAAATATTTTTTTTTTATTTTTATTTTTTTTTTAAAAACAGAAAAGAGTCAAAAAGCAGGAACAGGAATATTGAAAATATGCTGAGAAACTGGGGCTCTTCACAGAGGGAAAATAGACTGGTTTAAAGCCTACTGACAAATTTAAGACTTTGCAACAGTTCAGAGACAATCAGCAGAACAGAAACATTAAAAAAGTACAAGTAAAATTGTATAAGTAACTCCCGGAAGAGTTCAGTTCACAGCTCGGTCAACGAGTGGCTATTAATCCTGTTGTTATCTCAACCCTTCGAGCCCCACGTTGGGCGCCAAAAAGAACTGTTGTGGTTTAAGCTGTAAATCACGCAGCCCGTTCTGTTACTCACTCCCTCTCTTTCTTACCCCCCCGCTCCCGGGTGGATGGGGCGGAGAATCAAAAGAATGCAACTCCCACAGGTTGAGATAAGAACAGTTTAGTAACTAAAGTATAATACAAGACCACTACTGCTACCACCAATAATAATAATGACAAGGCAAATACAAGGAAAGAATACAAACGCTCACCACTATACCCAGCCCGACCAAGCAGTGCACCCCCCCACCCCCCCACCCTTCCGGGTCTCTGCTCTCTCTTTTACATCCTGGGCATGACGTGCTGTGGTATGGAATAACCGCTTTGGTCAGTTTGGGTCAGGTGTCCTGTCTCTGCTTCCTCCCGGCTTCCCCTCCTCCCTGGCAGAGCATGAGGCTCAGAAAGTCCTTGGTCAGACCAAAACATCACTCAGCAGTAACCGAAACACTGGTGTTATCAATGCTGTTCCCAGGCCAAAAGTTGAAAACACAGCACTGCGCCAGCTACTACGAAGGAGAAAAATGACTGCTACTGCTGAACCCATGACAATTATGTATTTATAGGATTGCATTATGTCAAATTTCAGTTTTTCACTGGATTCGTGACAGCTATTACTTTCTTCTAAGGAAACGTATAAATATGCACCCAGATAACTCAGATCTGGGGCTTTAAAAGGAGGACACATCAGCTTCTGTGACTGCCGTGGTTTAAGCCAGTCGGCAACTCAGCCATGCAGCCCTTGCTTACTTCACCCCCCTTCCTCTCTCGGCTCCAGGTAGGATGGGGAGGAGAATCGAAAGAATGTAACTCCCATGGGTTGAGATAAGAACAGGCCAGTAACTAAGGTATAACACAAACCACTGCTGCTACCACCAATAATACTAATGATAAGGGAAATAACAAGGGAACAGAATACAACCGCTCCCCATCTGCTGACCGATACCCAGTCAGACCCAAGCAGTGATCTAACCCTTCCGGGTCGCTGCCCTCAGTTTACATAGTGGGCATGATGTCCTGTGGTATGGAATACCTCTTTGGTTAGTTTGGGCCAGGTGTCCTGTCTCTGCTTCCTCCTGGCTTCCCCTCCTCCCTGGCAGAGCATGAAACTCAGAAAGTCCTTGGTCAGAGTAAACATTACTGGGCAGCAACTAAAAACATGGGTGTTATCAGCACTGTTCCCAGGCTGAAAGTCAAAACCACAGCACTGCACCAGCTACTGAGATGGAGAAAACTGACTGCTACTGCTGAACCCAGAACAGTGACATTCAAGATATATTTTTAGGCAGGAATGTCACATTGTGCATTCTGAAGGAATTACTTTTAATAAAAAATTTTCCATGCTTGAACAGAAGCATTCACATTTTACACTAGAACAAGTAGTACCTGAGAGGAACTACAGACCAGTGTTACCTCTGTGCCTGACAGGATCACGGAGCAGATTTTCCTGGAACCCACACTAGGGCACATGAAGAACAAAAAGGTGACAGAGCCTTGGGCTACATGTTCAGAGCCTTGGGCAACATAGTTTAGTGTGAGGTGTCCCTGCCCATGGCACAGGGGTTGGAACTAGATGATCTTTAAGTTACTTTTTAACCCTAACTATTCTATGATTCTATGATACTCTGAATGTTACAGACAGATTTAACCACAATGGGAGCATAAACCAATACATTTCTAACTTGTGTCAGTACTATCACATTCAGATGCAATTTATGTGATTAATCTAAGTTTAATTAACTAAAAATTTATCATATAGTCTTAGGTTTATCCCTCAGATTTTTTGTCTTCAAATTTCTTTATGGAGCAGTATAGATTTTAGGATGATTGAACTTTAACATCTAGTCAGAGACAGAAGTGATAATGAATTTTTTGTTCCCCTTAAGCACCTTTCTTAGAATATCTGAAGATGAAAGGTATTTCAGAGTAAACCTGAGAAAGAGATTTCAGTACCTGTAAATTTAGCAGCAGAACAACTGCCTTTTAAGCTACTAATTTCTGACACGTATACCTGAGCTACCTCTGTTAAGCATTTAAAAAAAAAAAAAAAAATAAAAAATTGAAACTCACAACATCCAGCATGACTAAGCAGTAAGTAAGGGGAAGAAAATAGTGTCTCTAATTTATACACCCCTGCTGCCCTTACAGCCCAGATGTCTAATCCTTGACTGAAAGGAGATGAATTTCACACTAATTCTCTTCTTCCCCACCCCCATCCTCAACAGCAAAGAACAATATAAGCACACATAATTAGTAGTCAAACTATAAATTAACGATCTTGAGAACAAAACTTGAAATTCAAGTCTTCCTTTTTCGGGTGTGTTAACTGCTTCTGTAAAGAATAGAGCTGCTCCTCTCTGCCTCAGTGAACCTAAATCTCCTCTACTGAAGCATAGCTTCTATTCTTCAGTGCCTCCATCTTGAAGCATTTTCTACTGGAAGATGGAGAGCTAATGACTGGACACAGAACTGATGTTTCCTGCATTTTGTAATTATTATTCTCAACAGTTTTTAATGGAAAGATAGAAAGTACTGGCTGCCTTAAGTTTACGTAGGATACAATACTGCTGATGTTTTAGGTGTTGTCTACTTGCATATAAAATATTCAATTTTTAAGTCAACAAAGACAAAGAAACATTTGACTTCAAGATATTAGTTGGATTTACCTGTAAGTTCTAAAATATTTGGTCTGAGTAGTGTCAGTTCTGGGTCCTTGTACAAACAGAACTATTCTGCTAACAAAATTACTTTGTGAAAATATGGACATCTGTGGGATGATGTAGTGCTTTACACTTTAGCACCTATATCAGGCCAAATCTCATGTTAGTCTCCATATCCCTGGGTATCAGTGCTTTATGACTGCTGTTTTGAAAATGCTGGTTTTTTTCTGACCACTCTAAACAATGCTGGAGATGATGAATTGATTTCATCAACGGTCACATAAGGTCACATGTACAATAGTTTTGCTTATATAATAAAAAAGGTTTTAAAACTTATAATTGAAAAAATATTGAGGTAGCACTTAAAGTCTTGTAGCAGTTTCCCCCTTTAGGGGATGATGCCTTTTGAACAAGCTGATAAGCATCAGGAAAAAAGAACAACAAACAGCAAAGAGTAAAAAAGGAAACAGAAACTGCTGATGAATCCACGAAAGAAGAAATGTGTTGAGAAAGATGTCCAGGCCTGTATATTAATGAAACATACTTTAAACTAACATCAAGGATTTATAAAAAGATAACCATGTAGCCATTCCTTACCTTAGGAGTTCTCATACTGCCAGGAGCTGCAGTCAAGGTCTTCTCTAAGACCAAGGCTGATTCAGTATTGTGTTAGTTACACAATGCATATTTACGGAAATAAACCTGATAGATTCAAACAGAACTGCATCACTCTAGTAGTATTTCTTTCTTCCTTCTATGAAGGCACTGAACAGCTGTACTATCTACAGACATTGGTATCTATGGACACAGAATTAAATATTATTAATGCTCCTTCAAAAATCTTTCTCCTTTTAAATTAATTTTATTCAATTCACAGTTAAAACTGTACTTTTAGAGCTGTAAATGACACCCAAGTTTGTGCCTAAGGCAGATTTCATGGGTGACTTCAGCTAACTGTTGAAGTCCAGAGAGTGCAAAGAGCTAAATTCACAGAGGGTGTTAAGAGCCTTTCCCTTCATTTGTCTCCAGAATCATAGAATCATAGAATAGTTAGGGTTGGAAAGGACTTTAAGATCGTCTAGTTCCAACCCCCATGACAGGGGCAAGGGACACCACCCACTAAACCATGTCACTCAAGGCTCTGTCCAACCTGGCCTTGAACACCACCAGTGATGGAGCATTCACAACTCTCTTGGGCAACACATTCCAGTGCCTTACCACCCTCACAGTAAAGAACTTCCTCCTTATATCCAGTCTAAACTTCCCCTGTTTAAGTTTTAACCCATTATCCCTTGTTCTATCACTACAGTCCCTAATGAAGAGTTCCTCCGAGGCATCCCTATAGGCCCCCTTCAGATACTGGAAGGCTGCTATGAGGTCTCCACGCAGCCTTCTCTTCTCCAGCCTGAACAGCCCCAACTTTCTCAGCCTGTCTTCATACAGGAGGTGCTCCAGTCCCCTGATCATCCTCGTGGCCCTCCTCTGGGCTTGTGCCAACAGTTCCATGCCCTTTTTATGTTGCGGAAACCAGAACTGTACACAATACTCCAAGTGAGGTCTCACAGGAGCAGAGTAGAGGGGAAGGATCACCTCCCTTGACCTCCTGCTCACGCTCCTCTTGATGCTACCCAGGGTACGGTTGGCTTTCTCAGCTGCAAGCGCACACTGCTGGCACATGTTCATTTTCTCATCAACCAACACCCCCAAGTCCTTCTGCACAGGACTGCTCTGAATCTCTTCTCTGCCCAACCTATAGCTCTGTCTGGGATTGCTCTGACCTACATGTAGGACCTTGCACTTGGCACGATTAAACTTCATGCTTCAAGTGTCAAGAACACTCTGGATGGCATTCCTTCCCTCCAACATATCAACCGAACCACACAGCTTGGTGTCATCGCCAAACTTGCTGAGGGCACACTCAGTCCCACTGTCCATGTCACTGACAAAAGATATTGAACAAGACTGGTCCCAACACTGATCCCTGAGGGACAACACTCGTTACTGGTCTCCAGCTGGACATTGAGCCATTGATAACAACTCTTTGAGTGCGGCCATCCAGCCAGTTCTTTATCCACTGAGTAGTCCACCTATCAAATTGATGTCTCTCCAACTTAGAGACAAGGATGTCATGTGGGATAGTGTCGAACGCTTTGCACAAGTCCAGGTAGACGACATCAACTGCTCCACCCCTGTCCATCTGTCTGTTAGGCCCATCATAGAAGGCCACCAAATTGGTCAGGCAGGATTTTCCCTTTGTGAAACCCTGCTGGCTGTCACCAAGCACCTTATTGTTTTTCATGTGCCTCAGCATGCCTTCCAGGAGAATCCGCTCCAAGATTTTGCCAGGCACAGAGGTGAGGCTGACTGGTCTGTAGTTCCCCAGCTCATCCATTTTCCCCTTCTTGAAAATGGGGGTTATATTTCCCTTTTTCCAGTCATCGGGAACTTCACCTGACTGCCATGATTTTTCAAATATGATGGACAGTGGCTAAGCAGCTTCATTTGCCAGCTCCTCCAGGACTCACGGATGAATTTCATCAGGTCCCATGGACTTGTATACATTCAGGTTCCTAAGATGGTCTTGAACCACATCCTCTCCTACAGTGGGCCCAGGGTCTTTATACTCACAGTCCCTGCGTCTGCCTTCCAAGAATTGGGTGGTGCGGTCAGAGCATTTTCCGGTGAAGACTGAGGCAATTAAGTCATTAAGAACCTCAGCATTCTCCAAATCCAGGGTAGCATGTTTTGAAATAATGATTATGGTACAGTTCAGGATGAGGTCAAATGTGCTGACATATGAACTCAGCCTGCCTGGTTTAAAGGGTGTTTGCCTTGAGCAGTATGTACATGATCATTCTGCAGCACTTGAGCAGTTACCCTTAATGTTGCAGTACAGCCACTGTAATTGCATTTTTTTCCTTTATTTTTCCTTATTTTTATATATAATACATAGAAATTTTGAAACCAAAAGAAATAAAGATTTGGTTTTCTATGATTTTTTATGCACTGGGCATAAAATCATATGTGCGCTGTCAAACTACCAAAATGATATTTTTATATTGCAGTAAAAATTATACAAATTAGATGTGTTAGGAAGTATCATGAGGCTATGTGAGTGGGAACACTGCAAAAAGCGCTTCTGGAATAACACAGTTAAATGCATAGGTGAATGGCATCACTTTGGATGCAAACACTTCCATATCACCCTTAACAACAGTGTCAGAAGTGAACTATCACCAAAATAGCACCTGTTCCACTGGAAATAGATAGTTCACTCAAAAATAATGCCTAATGGTTAATATGCTGCAATAGGGAATACCAAGAGAGCAAGACCCAGGAGGAAATGGAGGAGATAAATTATTTGATGCTATTTGACACCGATAAAAAAATCTAAGCATACATGCACAAATTCAATAAATGCATACTCTTTTTTTTTGTTGTTGTTATTGTTGTTGTTTTGTTGTTTTTTTTTTTTTTTTTAACAGAAGCCTTCAGAATAACACTTGCTCTAAAGAACTGTTCTTTGAATAAGCTCATTGGAAAAAATTTAAGCACAGAAGTAGTATAATGAAGTTGCTCTCTAGTGTGAAATTCTCTTAAGATGGAGAAATTCTTAGGAAAAAATCTTTATTGAATCATATTATTGTCAAAAATTATTTTTCCTAACTGCAGGAGGAATAGCTACTATTGTTTTTCAGTCTTGCTTGCTCTCATTTGAACTGGTGTAAACTTGGAGAAATTCCAGTAAAGTCAATGGACTTGAACTTGTATAAAACCCTGATATAAAACTGGGATGAGTAACAGCAGTCTCTCCTGTGAAATATATAAACTTTATAATCCATGCAAAACTTATGCTTCAGTGATTATGGTTAATACATATTCTTTAGACAATATGACAATTTGAAAAGATCATGAACTGGATATTTTATGTTCATATTGATTTCAAGCTTCATTTGTAGCTAAGCATCATTAAGATCAGAGATGATTAAAAAAGAAATAAGAGAAAAAAGACTACACAGCTTTTACTTGTAAAATTCTCAGTTAACTTTTGCTAACACACTTTGTGAAAGAGGATTAGATTCAGTGAAAAATTCATTAGGAATGTTCCTTGCATCCTAAGTTGAATTTCTCTTTAAGGGAAAAAACCAAATAACAGGATATGTAGGGTTCATATTTACACCCCTTACTCTTTGTCTGTTTTAGCATCAGATTGGTCATTTTTGAGGATTGGAGAGTTTTTTTCTTTTCCAATGTTTGTTCCACAAAGACCTCTCTAAAACATTTGGAAATGTCTCACTGTTATCAGCAGGGATCAGCAGAGAAGACAACCATCAAACTTGACAGAATATGGAATCCATATTTTCCATCTTGCCTCATTGAGGATGGTTACCTCTCTGTTCTGATTCAGAAATATATATTAACTGCTATTTTATTAACATTCACAATGCTCAAGTGCTAAGGTTTTGCTGATAGTAAAGGGTTGCCTTCAGATTAACTAGCTCTACATTACAATGATAGAGTTTACATCCTCTGGGTCTTCCTCATTCATGTCTTCATTCACAGCGCGTTGTACAGTGGAGTGCCTGAGGAGGACTCTGACAGGCTAAAATGGGCTCAAAGGTCTCATCTTTCCTGGGGTGTTAACAAACCCATCAAACTTCAGGTTAAGGAGTGAAATCTTTCCCCTTACGGGGTGTGTGTGTGGTGTAAAGCCCCTTGCTGGTTTAAAGACCCCCTTCATCTGACACCTAGATTTAAACTTAACTTTCAAACTGTATCCAACAGTATGCAAGCACTTCTTATAGGGGAATTATAAATACTGAAAGTCATTTAATGTCAGTTTGTTAGACTGTCAGTATGGAAGAGAACTTATCTTCAATCACACATTTATTGAGAAGTTTGGGAGAGGAAGTATAATAAAAAAAATCTGAAGCCTGACTGTACTCCAATAAGAGATGTATCAATGTAAGAAGATATCTTTAATTTTTTCATTGGGAAGCAGTAACATTAAGAGTTTGCTCTCTAGTTATCTGTTCATCTAATATCTATAAATGTCTAGATATCTAGAATATTTAAATAGATTTTGGTGGGATCTGGAAATGGGTTTTGAGTGAGCCGATACTGCAGAGCACTGAGCTTCACCTTCATGTGGGAGGGAGACATTTCCTTGGTACTGAAGGAGTGTAAGAATCTATGTACTGAGATACAGCAGCAGATGAGTTCAGCATCCTTCCCTTACCCATGAGTAATAGGAAGTATTTAGTTAAAAAAGCAGATGGCAAGTGATAATTTCCCTGCACATTCCAAATATTCATCTCCCTCTTTTGTACAATCCACAGCCTAAAGGGACCTCCAGAACCAAAGTTTGCACGGAAATTTGAACAGACCTTTATGGATTTCTTCTTTCTTAATTATTTTTTAAATGCAAGCTGTTTAAATTTGTGCAATCTGCACCATTCCGTGGCAGTGATTTCTACAACTTAATTATGTATTCAGTAATAAGAGTAATAAGACCTTTGGCATTTTTTGTAGAACTGCCTAATTTTTTCTTCTGATGCCTATGGGAGTGATTTAGGTGTAGTAGTGGACCAGCATTAGTCACTTAATTTCTCCAAGTAATGCAAAATCTCCCTTTGCCATGTGACGTCTTCGTTCACCTCTTCTGTCACGTAAGTCGTTTTCATCACTCAGTTAGTCTCCTCTGCATGTTTAGGGTATGCTCTGTGAGAACAACCTGTTTGACTAGGTAAAACAGATCATTCCTTGGCAGCTGGTGTCTTCTCAAATCTTCTATTTTTTTTTTCTTTTTTTTTTTTTTTTTTATGGTGAATGTTAGGATAAACAATATAACAGAACTGAACAACCCTCTGAAAATGAGCGCAACTGTTCAGAAGCATCCAGTGTAGAAGAAGGAAATAAAACAGATCAGTAAAGGAGAGTCATTATTACACAGACCTTTTCACAGACGTGATGACTGGTAACCCTTGCCAAGTGTGTGTCCTGAAAATCAGTTTCTTATACATTAGGTCAGTGCTTGTCTGGTGCTTGTAAGGTTTGTTGAGGTACTTTAATAAGACTGTGAGTGAGAAAGACATCACAAATTGCTTGTTTGCCCTTATTGCTACTACAAACACGGATAAACCTTAGCGTACTGCCAATACTATCTCTTCCTCCATTCTCCTTATCTAAATTTCTCCATGAATGCAAACAGTGATGTCAGCAGTGGACCAGTGGTATGGGCTGCTGGGCCATGACATGGTAGTACAGATGCATTCATAATGGTGAAATTACAAATTAATGAAATGAGAGAGATCAGAGGGATAATTTGGCTCATGAGAATTTGTTCATGGAGTGCATCTATTCCTTCCGCATACAGAGGGCTATTTATCACACCTTTGCTCTGCCCAGATATACCACATGAAGACAGTACTCGTAGCATCATATACCTGCAAACTTACAGCTTTAACCTTTCACTTGATCCATGGAACGTTTATTTTCATGTGGGAAATGACATTCCATCATAGAAGTCAGACTGCATACCTGCTCCTGGAAGATGAGCAACACACAGTGAATTAATGAAACCCTGGGATCCGGCCAAAGTCCCCACAACAGCTCATGTCCTTAAGATCCACATCTGCATATCTTTTAAAAACCTCCAGGGATGGTGACTCAACAACTTCCCTAAGCAGCCGTTTCAATGAAGGAATTCTTCCTAATATCCAATCTAAACCTCCCCTGGTGCAACTTGAGGCTGTTTGCTCTAGACTTTTTGCTTGTTACTTGGGAAAAGAGATAAACCCCTACCTCACTACAACCTCCTTTCGGGTAGTTGTAGAGAGTGATAAGGTCTCCTCTGAGCCTCATTTTCTCAAGGCTAAACAAACCCAGCTCCCTCACAGGACTTGTGCTCTAGACCCTTCACCAGCTTTGTTTCCATTCTTTGGACACTCTCCAGCTCCTCAATACCTCTCTTGTATGAATTCAACTTCATATAACCTATGATAAAGATCTTTCAAATATTGAAATTTAGCTTTTTTGTATCTGAGAAAATAAGAGAACAGAAATAAATTCCACAGAGAGCTCACACAAAACTATTTCACATACTTATATGTGTACACACCATATATATACGTTTTTTAATGTATGAATACCCAGAAAACATTAATAATATAAGATTCCTCTAAATTGTCTGCTTTCCTCCTACCACCTAGGTAGTTTCTACTAACACTCATAAGAATAGCAAACCTCTTTTTCCAACACTTAACTGTACTGCTCCTTCAAACTGACTCTTGTGAGTAGAAAACATAGCCCAGCTTCAGTCATTTCCAAACTTTGCTGTTACCCAAAGAGTTTGTAGGTGCACACCACTTTATTTGGATTTACTACCTCTGTGGAAGTAAAAGAACTAGCTGTTTGTTATGAGCCTTTAAATCCACTTTAAACTTGAGACTGGCTTACAGTGAAAACAAGCTTTATCTGAACAAAGTTAAGCTGGCAACTCAAAAATTTTTCATTTCCAGAGTACCGTGTTGCAAAAAGTCCTCAAACCTGCAGGTTTAGAAATCATTATTGAGTCCAAATGAAATGCCTGAACATTTATAGGATTTTTTTCCTCAACTCCATCTTCTTCTTTTCAGTTTAAGGGGACTGGCTATATCTGGTTATGACTAACACTGGCTGTTTATGAGAATGCAAATGAAACACTATTTAAACATGTCAGGTTTAAAAGACTGTCATTATAGTCTACTGCTATCTCAGTAAATCAACTTAAATAAAATTTCACTTAACTCCTCTCTTCCTGGACAGAATATCTGGCCTTCTATGATGGGGTTAAGAAGCTGAGGGACAGGGGTAGAGCAGTTGATGTCATCTACCTGGACTTATGCAAAGCGTTTGACACTGTCCCACATGACATCCTTGACTCTAAATTGGAGAGATATCAATTTGATAGATGGACCACTCGGTGGATAAAGAGCTGGCCGGATGGCCGCACTCAAAGAGTTGTTATCAATGGCTCAATGTCCAGCTGGAGACCAGTAACGAGTGTTGTCCCTCAGGGATCAGTGTTGGGACCAGTCTTGTTCAATATCATTTGTCAGTGACATGGACAGTGGGACTGAGTGTGCCCTCAGCAAGTTTGGCGATGACACCAAGCTGTGTGGTTCGGTTGATATGCTGGAGGGAAGGAATGCCATGCAGAGGGACCTTGATACTCTTGTGAGGTGGGCTGATGCCAACCCGATAAATTTTAACCAAGCCAAATGCAAGGTCCTACACGTAGGTCAGAGCAATCCCAGACAGAGCTACAGGTTGAGCAGGGAAGAGATTCAGAGCAGCCCTGTGCAGAAGGACTTGGGGGTGTTGGTTGATGAGAAAATGAGCATGAGCCAGCAGTGTGTGCTTGCAGCTCAATAGCCAACTGTACCCTGGGCAGCATCAAGAGGAGCGTGAGCAGGAGGTCAAGGGAGGTGATCCTGCCCCTCTACTCTGCTCTTGTGAGACCTCACTTGGAGTATTGTGTGCAGTTCTGGTTTCCGCAACATCAAAAGGACATAGAACTGTTGCAACAAGCCCAGAGGAGGGCCACGAGGATGATCAGGGGACTGGAGCACCTCCCGTGTGAAGATAGGCTGAGAAAGTTGGGTCCGTTCAGCCTGGAGAAGAGAAGGCTGCATGGAGACCTCATAGCAGCCTTCCAGTATCTGAAGGGGGCCTATAGGGATGCTGGGAAGGGACTCTTCATGAGGAACTGTAGTGAGAGGACAAAGGGTAATGGGTTCAAACTTGAACAGGGGAAGTTTAGATTGGATATGAGGAAGAAATTCTTTACTGTGAGGATGTTGAGGCTCTGGAATGGGTTGCCCAAGAAAGTTGTGAATGCTCCATTGCTGGTGGTGTTCAAGGCCAGGTTGGACAGAGCCTTGAGTGACATGGTTTAGTGGGTGGTGTCCCTGCTCATGGCATGGGGGTTGGAACTAGATGATCTTAAGGTCCTTTCCAACCCTAACTATTCTATGATTCTATGATTCTATCTACCTTTACAAAATATTTTAAGGTGAGCTAAGTATTTTAGGCATATCTTGACTTAGAAATGACATACTAGAAAATCAATTAACTGTGTAAAAGTTCTTATTACAATTCCCAGGGTGCTACTGGCTTTTTATAGGCATCATACATAGTATTTTCATATCTGTCTTTCTTACCATCTTGAAGCTTGTGTCAAAAAATCATGTTAAGAGCTTTCTTAAGAAATTTTTAGCTTTCAGTGCCATTTAAGCACTGAAAATGTGTCCAGTAGCTTTGACATTGTAAACTTAATTAATAATCTATGTGTAATGAGATGCACAAGCTGAGTTAAAGATATTAAAGCCTGAAAAAGGCATTGCAAGGGAAAGAAGCGTATTGTTCTCTACCATATTTTTGCCATGAGTCTATGCATTCCACTGTTAAGTGCTCATGTGAGCTGCGGAAGAGTACACTATACTACATAATTCATAGAGATTTGTGCCATCTGAAAGCCAAAGCTAATAGTTTTTGAAAGTTTTCCTTAATCCATTCCACAGACAATCTTCAAAAAAATGTAATGGTGGGTATAAAAACAACAGGAGAAAAACAGTGAAAATATCCCAAAATAAGATTCAGGGAAATGATGTAAATATTTTTACATTTTGCTAAACTAAGCACAAAAAACAACTTTAATGAATGACCCATAATTTTGTCTTTTTTTTTTTTTTCAATGCTTAATATGCTTTATGTAATAACAAACTCTTTTTTACTGGTTTAAGTTCAATAACAAAAGTCCTTTTACTATAGAGCTACAGAACCACACTTAAGAGATGTTTTGTCTTTTGTCACAAACAGGAAAACAACACATGATTATTACACTGAATCACTTCTAGCTGGATTCCTGTGATGCCTTTAATGGCTCATACTTATAAGCATCATAGGGATGCTGGGGAGGGACTCTTCATGAGGGACTGTAGTGAGAGGACAAGGGGTAACAGGTTCAAACTTAAACAGGGGAAGTTTAGATTGGATATGAGGAAGAAATTCTTTACTGTAAGGGTGGTGAGGCACTGGAATGGGTTGCCCAGGGAAGTTGTGAATGCTCAGTCACTGGCGGTGTTCAAGGCTGGCCTGGACAGAGCCTTGGCTGGTATGGTTTAGTGAGAGGTATCCCTGCCCATGGCAGGGGGGTTGGAACTAGATGATTTTAGGGTCTTTTCACACCCTAAGTATTCTATGATTCTATGATCATTCTACAGGGTTTCAAGTTGATATTTTCAGATTCTATGATACACCACATTTAATCATTGCTACTTACAAGTGATCAATATTTTTATATTCCATCTAAGCGTAAGCATTGCCAGGCTTAGATGCATGAAGAAGAATGACTGATCTTGCCCACATATGTCTGACCTGCACCGCTACACAAAGAACTCCATTGGTCACCAGGCAGCACTCAGTTTTCTGCAATTCCAAACCCACGATAAGAATGTAATTGGCACCAGTTCCCTTTAATATACTATACCAGGCTTATAGTGTGTGCCGGTTTAACAGCTAGTGTTAGAGCAACAGAATTGTTCGTTCAGTAGAGGTATAGACATCTGGGTCTGCGTGGTGGGGGTCTACGTATATCAAAGGGTGAAAGTATGCATCAGAACTGTCTAGTACCCTTTATAAATGCCAATATTTGTGGGATTTGAGAAGCAAACAAACAAACCAACAAACCAACCATAAAAAAATACAGTTTGTTGCAGGTGCTCATGAAGACACAGGATGCTTGGATTCATAAAACAATCAAAGAGAAAAAAAAACAAACCAAACGAAAAAAAAAAACAAAACATCCAAAACCAAAACATCAACCTCCAACCCCAAGTGTCATGAGTTATGATTAAGCCTGCCTAGCTGCTTTGGAGAGCAGACAAACATGATTGGAGGAGGCATAATTGGGATCAAGTTAAACAGAATCAAGTAGTATATGGTGGCATCTCTGAATCACAGATTCGGAGGACAATTCTGAAATCCAGTCTAGATATTTTTTCCTGTCAGGTTGCAAATTGTCACTACAAAGGAATAGGTGGCTGTGTTTTGGGAAGGAATTTCTCTGACATATACAAAGCATTGCTCCACCTGTGGAAGCACAGAGATGTTTTGGTTACTCATATATTAGGAAACTGCACAATCATAGAATCATAAAATAGTTAGGGTCGGAAAGGACCTTAAGATCATCTAGTTCCAACGCCCCTGCCATGGGCAGGGACACCTCACACTAAACCATGACACCCAAGGCTATGTCCAATCCAGCCTTGAACACTGCCTGCGATGGAGCATTCACAACTTCCCTGGGTAACCCATTCCAGTGCCTCAACACCCTTACAGTAAAGAATTTCTTCCTCATATCCAATCCAAACTTCCCCTGTTTAAGTTTGAATTTGTTACCCCTTGTCCTCTCACTACGGTTCCTCATGAAGAGTCCCTCCCCAGCATCCCTATAGGACCCCTTTGGATACTGGAAGGCTGCTATAAGGTCTCCACGCAGCCTTCTCTTCTCCAGGCTGAACAGCCCCAACTTTCTCATCCTATCGTCATACAGGAGATGCTCCAGTCCCCTGATCATCCTCGGGGCCCTCCTTTGGACTTGTTGCAACAGTTCCATGTCCTTTTGATGTTGAGGACATCACAACTGTGCACAATACTCCAAGTGAGGTCTCATGAGAGCAGAGTAGAAGGGCAGGATCACCCCCCTTGACCTGCTGCTCATGCTCTTTTTGATGCAGCCCAGGATATAATTGGCTTTCTGGGCTGCAAGCGCACACTGCCAGCTCATGTTCATTTTTAATCAACCAACACCCCCAAGTCCTTCTGCACAGGGCTGCTTTGAATCTCTTCTCTGCCCTACCTGTAGCTGTGTTGGGATTGCTCTGACCTACGTGTAGGACCTATCACTTGGCATGATTAAACTTCATCAGGTTGGCATCAGCCCACTTCTCAAGCACGTCAAGGTCCCTCTGGATGGCATTCCTTCCCTCCAGTATATTAACCGAATTACACAGCTCAGTGTCATCGGCAAACTTGCTAAAGGCACGCTCAGTCCCACTGTCCATGTCACTGACAAAAGATATTGAACAAGACTGGTCCCAACACCAATCCCTGAGGGACACCTGTCGTTACTGGTCTCCAGCTGGATATTGAGCCATTGATAACAACTCTTTGAGTGCGGCCATCCAGCCAGTTCTTTATCCACTGAGTGGTCCACCTACCAAATTGATGTCTCTCCAACTTAGAGACAAGGATGTCATGTGGGATAGTGTCAAACGCTTTGCATAAGTCCAGGTAGATGACATCAAATTCTCTACCCTTCCATCAGTTCCATAGCTCCATCATAGAAGGCCACCAGATTGGTCAGGCAGGATTTTCCCTTTGTGAAGCCATGCTGGCTGTCACCAAGCACCTTATTGCTTTTCATGTGCCTCAGCATGCCTTCCAGGAGAATCCGCTCCAAGATTTTGCCAGGCACAGAGGTGAGGCTGACTGGTCTGTAGTTCCCCAGCTCATCCATTTTCCCCTTCTTGAAAATGGGGGTTATATTTCCCTTTTTCCAGTCATCGGGAACTTCACCTGACTGCCATGATTTTTCAAATATGATGGACAGTGGCTTAGCAACTTCGTCTGCCAGCTCCTTCAGGACCCGCAGATGGATTTCATCAGGTCCCACGGACCTGTATACATTCAGGTTCCTAAGATGGTCACGAACCACATCCTCTCCTACAGTGGGCCTAGGGTCTTCATTCTCACTGTCCCTGCATTTGCCTTCCAAGAATTGGGTGGTGCGGTCAGAGCATTTTCCGGTGAAGACTGAGGCAATTAAGTCATTAAGAACCTCAGCGTTCTCTAAATCCAGGGTAACCAGCTCTCCCGATAGCTTCTGGAGGGGGCCCACGTTGTCCCTAGCCTGTCTTTTATTTGCCATGTACCTATAGAATCCCTTCCTGTTATCCTTAACATCCCTAGCCAAGTTTAATTCTAAATGGGCCTTTGCTTTCATGACCTGGTTTATAGCTTCATGGACAACATCCCTGTATTCTTCCCAGGCCACCTCTCCTTGCTTCCGCCTTTTATAAGCCTCTTTTTTCCTTCAGATTTTCCCCAGCAGCTCCTTATTCATCCAAGGAGGTCTCCTGGCCCTCCTGCAGTACTTCCTTCTAGTAGGGATCCATCGCTCCTGAGCCTGCAGCAGGTGAGCCTTGAATATCAACCAAGAGTCTTGGGTCCCCCAGTCTTCTAGGGCTATATCCCATGGAACCTTACTGAGCAGGTTTCTGAAGTGGCCAAAGTCTGCTCTCTTGAAGTCCAGGGCAGTGAGCTTGCTTCACGCTCTTCTCACTGTCCTGAGGATCTCAAATTCAACCATCTCATGATCGCTGCAATCAAGGCTGCCCTGGAGCGTCACATTTCCAACCAGCCCTTCCCTTTTGGTGTGGACAAGGTCAAGCATGGCACCTCTCCTTGTTGGCTCCTCTATTACTTGCAGAAGGAAGCTGTCTTCCACACAATCGAGGAACTTCCTGGATTGCTTGTGTCGGGCCCTACCATCTCTCCAACAGATATCAGGGTGGTTGAAGTCCCCCATGAGAACAAGGGCCTGAGAGTGTCAGGCTGTTCCTATCTGTCCATAGAGCACTTCATCCACAGAGTCCTCTTGGTCAGGCGGTCTGTAACAGATCCCTACAATAATGTCTCCTATTGCTGTTCTCCCTTTAACCCTGACCCACAAACTCTCTGTTGACTACTCACTTGTCCCCAGACTGTGGTCCATACTCTCCAGTTTATCCCTAACAGAAATAGCAGCTACCGGCCTGCAGGGCCTGTCTTTCCTAAAGAGCCTATAACCTTCCATTCCAACACACCAGTCATAGGAGCCATCCCACCATGTTTCTGTGATGCCTATGATATTATACCCCCGTTGACGTGCACACATCTCTAATTCCTCTTGTTTGTTCCCCATGCTACAGGCATTTGTATAGAGACATCTGAGCCGAGCTCCAGTTGAAGCCGGCTCGTTGGCTGGAGTAGCTGCAATATCTCTACATTGCTCTGAACGTTTACTATAGGTGCCAGCAAGTGACTGGGTGTGTTGAGATGGAATGATGCCTCCCTCCCCCAACACATCTAGTTTAAAACATCCTTGATCAGTCTGGCAAGCCTCCTCCCGCATCCACTCTTCCCTTTCTTTGTCAGACCAGCTCCATCAGCCCCCAGTCGACCTCGCCTACTAAATTGAGTCCCATGTTCAAGGTACCCAAACCCCTGACTATAGCACCACGCTTTCTAACCATTTATTAACCTGGCCAATCCTCCTAGCCTTTTTAAGGTCTTGCCATGTAATCTGGAGTATTGACAAAAACACAATCTGAGCTCCAGGGCCCCTAACCACCTCTCCCAGAGCTCTGTAGTCCTTCTTTATGTTCTCCTGGCTACTGCTATCTATATCATTAGCACCCACATGGATCACTAGAAGTGGGTAATAGTCAGTGGGACAGACTAGAGCAGGCAGCTTCTCTGCAACATCCTTGACCCGAGCCCCTGGTAGGCAACACACCTCCCTTGAGCCTGGGTCAGGCTGACAGATGGGTTCCTCTGTTCCTTTCAGAGTAGAGTCTCTTACTACTACGGCCCGCCGCTTTTTCTTGGCAGCACCAGTAGTGATCTTCTTTACCCGTGCATCAGCTGGTTGTTCCTGTTGGGAGTCTGGTTCCTCATCAGCCCCCTGCAGGACAGCAAAGCGGTTCTGGGTGGGGACAACAGATTTAGGAGGAAGTCCCTCTCTTTTGATTGTCCTCTTCCTCCTTTTTTTGTTATTTTTTTCTGTTACTGTTTCCCAGCTTCTTGGGTTAGCGCCTCCTTTCCTGCATGAGCGACCGTAGACGCTTGAGGCCCCTGCACAGTCTGGTCCTGGATCAAGCATTGCTGCTTCCCCTCAGCTTCCCTGACACCTTTCAGCCTAGTAACAGCGTCCCACAGCTCAGCCACCTGCTGCAGGAGGACCTCCACCAGGGAGCACAGAGTGCAGCCCACCCATTGTGCACCTTCCTCTCAGGAGAGCAGGGCAGGCACTCTCTGCACCCCGAGCTCTGCATTGCAGCCTCCCTTCTCATCGGCTCTGTCTGGGTGCCGACACTGGCCACCGCCGGGGCAGCCAGAGCAGAGCTCCCAGACCTAGCCCTGGTCATACGATGAGCGCTCACCATTCTGCTCGCCTGCCTGTGTGAACTGAGCGCCCGCCCTGTTTGCCCGCCCTGTTCGCTGCGTTCTCTGGGCAGGCTTTTAACCACTCAGGGCTGGTACCGCTCCTCCTGGCGCCTCTCCCTCTGAGTCATCTGCCGGCGCCTGGTCAAGTGCTGTCGAGGACTTGAGACTCCCTCGGTGCCTGTTGCTGCTCCGAGTTGAAGCTCCTGGATGCCGAGTCTCCCCCCAGCAGGTGCTGCAGGTGTCGCCTCTCAAGACAGTCACCTTAGCAACGGGCTGGAAATGGCCGATGATGCCCGGGTTGAATCTGCCGCTGCTCCTCCTGGCACCACCCCCTCTGAGTCAGCTCCTCATGTCCGCTGAGCTGCCAGCTCCTGGGTAGGCCTTGTTGAGGACTTGTGGCTCCGTCGGAGCCTGTTGCTTCTCTGAGTTGAAGCTCCTGGATGCAGAACCTCCCCCCGATCAGGCACTGCAGGCATCCGCTCTCGAGACAGTCACCTCAGCAATGCCAAGGCAAGTCTCCAAGTACTGTAACTGCATCAGGTAGACAATTAAATTGTGAGACTGGTACCTGACTGGCACTTGGATATTCCATGTAGCACTCCCCCATTTCGTGGCTTGAAGTTAGTAGTGAGTCTGGATGCAGCCACCCTCTTTAAAAAGGCAAGACTTGACATTTTTCAGGTTGCTGGTCTTTTTTGAACTACATAAAGCCTTGCTGGTGCAGAGAACCCCCTTATTTCTCCTTTTTTTTACTTGAAAATCAAGTTTTAGCCCCTTTTTTTTTTTTTGAGCCTTTATAATGTCTTTGCCTATGTCTAGCTTCTTTTGTGTTGCAACATAGTAGTAATGTGCATTCCTAATGCTGATGTCACCAAGAAAGAATTCATAAAGCTATAGTATTGCACATAGTTCAGAAGATGCAGTCTGCCAAAATTATCATTCATTCAGCCACACACACAAAAAAAAGTTAATATGAAGTTTTCAAAGAGAATTTATCAGCTTTTTTTCTGCAGTTCTTTTGTGAGTGCATTAATTGGAAGAAGAGAAACAACACTCTTTTGTCCATTTAGGCTTCTTCTTAGTTCTTATTTATAGTAATAATATATATATAAATTAATGAGAGAAGGAGAGAATGAATGAGCTCATATCTAAAAGTAAGGGGTTCCTTTGTTCATCATGGTAGCAAGAAAGAAATATTTTTCTTAGACAACCTGAAGTAAAAATAAATGTTTTGGTTTTAAATGGATAAAAGCTTGGATAATTTCAATTTCAGTAACTCTAAGCATTGCTCTTGGAGATGAGTTACTAATAAAACCCTACAAAATGAATACTTTTAAAAGGAAATGATAAATCAAATCTTCAGTGAATTCTTTTGACAATCAAAATGTCCTGAAAAAGGTATTACTGAACAGATAAACTTTCAAAGCTGAAATGAAACCTCAGAGGCACAATTGAGAGCAAACCCAGAGATTTTTAATAATGTTTCAGAATGATTGGTGCCTGTGACACTTTTGTTTTAAAGATGCAATCCATGCCTGATAAAATACAAGTTTCATAAAAAATATCTGCTGCACCTGTCTTATAAAAAGCATTTTTCCCCTGCTTGGCTTTTCTTGTAAAAAAAAAAAAAAAAACAAAAAAAAAAACAAAGCATGTATGAGAGATTATAGTATTGCAGAGAGACTAAAAAAAAATCATTATGAGCCTTGTTTGAAGCTTTGTGTGCTATACCTTGCAGCAGAGAATCATAGGCATCCACTTTTTCTTAATGGAACACTTATTAAACTACTTGAGGGATGAATGGCTCTGAGAAGTAGCAATGGGATGTATAGGCTGACTCACTACTTGCTGCTTGTCTCTGTCTGCAGAACTCCTGCTGCTGAATCCCCTAGGCTCTCAGGAGCAATGTACAAACCTGCATGTCCCATCAGTCTGGGTTCTTCCATTATGGACCCTTTCCCACAACTCCCTAGGTAGTGTTATCCTGGAGTTTGGAAAATTTGCCTGTTCTTTTTTGTTCTCCATGAGTCTCCTCCTCTTTCTGGGGTGGCAGCTTGGGCAGGGGAACTTGGCTTGCATGTGAGTCTAGAACATGTACAACTACATGTGAAGGCTTTGTCTTCCTTACAGGAAAGTGGGGATATGTTCAATATGCAGGTACTATCCTACCTTGTGCGTGACACACCATCACTGTTGAAGGTAGGTGTTAATATAATACTAACATTTTGAAAATATGCAAAATATGTAATTGTACAAAATGAATGTGGAATATATAGAATGTGTAAATGGATGTCGTGGTTTAAGCCTTTCTAACTCACGCAGCCCGTTCTCTCACTCATTTCCCCCTCTTTCTTCCCCCCGCTCCCGGGGGGATGGGAAGGAGAATTGAAAAGAATGCAACTCCCACAGGTTCAGATAAGAACAGTTTAGTAACTAAAGTATAACACAAATCACTACTGCTACCACCAATAATAATAATGACAAGGCAAATACAAGGAAAGAATACAATTCTCACCACCTAATACCAAGCCCGACCACGCAGTGCACCCCCACCCTTCCAGGTCTCTGCCTTCTGTTTTTTCACATCCTGGGCATGATGTGCTGTGGCATGGAATACCTCTTCGGTCAGTTTGGGTCAGGGGTCCTGTCTGCTTCCCCTCCTCCCTGACAGAGCATGAAACTCGGAAAGTCCTTGGCCAGACCAAAACATCACTAAGCAGTAACCGAAACACTGGTGTTATCAGCACTGTTCCCAGGCCCAAAATCAAAAACGCAGCGCTGCACCAGCTACCAAGAAGCAGAAAAATGACTGCTGCTGCTGAACCCATGACAATGGAACATACTTTCTTCATCAACAACAACAAAAAAGGGGAAAACTGGAATGTGTGAGTTCTGTAAGAAGGAGCATGCAGTAATACAACAGGCAGCCTAAAGAGCTGCATAGTTCTTACTTAGTAAAGGAATGTATATACATTATTCATTTTTAAATTGGCTACTTTGGCACAAACCTACTAAAAGATTAAGAATGTTTATTTACTGTGCAAATATGTCATTCCTTTTCACGCATTGCAAAATTAAGTGCATATGGGTTAAATGATCTGTCCAATAAGGCAGGTAAGGTCCTTTGTAATTTTTTAATATGTTATTCCTTGTGCCTGTGGAATCCTGTTTGAAGGATTTTATTTATTTATTTATTTAATTGCAAGTCACAGTAAAGAAGTGTGAACCATTGAATACTAAAGGGAAAAGGATGAATAAAAAAAATAAATTTCACTAGACAGCTAGGCTGGGATTGGCATGACTGAAAGTAGACATATGCCTGTCAGGTAGTAACACTAGTACTTTTTTTAGCTAATTGAAAGAAATTGTCACTTCCAAAGGAAGATATGTATCTTCCTGAAATAAAGATTTGGACAAGGTCAAATGAACCACCTTTTGAGATGTCTTTATTCCCTCATTGGTTTTAAAGGGAGTCTAAGGTGATTAAGTATAGCCTGGGGTTGCTAAAATTTAAACATCCATAAAAAAAAGAGGCAAAGCTCATATTTCCACAATTATTTCAGAGACCATCATAGCCATGCTGTACTGAAGAGTTTAAGAAATACAGTACACTTAATATCTGTTGTGATTTTTTTCTCTGGAGAAGTGGGGTAAATTAAATTATGAATAGATCACAACGGCAACCTAAAATAAGCAATGAACAAAAATTACCAGACCTACAGGGCAAAGGAGAGATGTTTTACAAACAATGCACTAGGGATTCAGGATCTGCTTTATACTTACAGATTATGTTGATGGTGAACTTAGGAAAAATATATTGATATATATCAGAAAATGATAGGTGAAGTGGGGGCTGGATATTCACTATTTTTCTAGGTAAATAAGTGCAACATCAATGTTTTGAATTAATCACAAAACTATTTTTCAGTAAGTTTAATGAGCTCTAACAACAGTAAATGCAGGCATCATATTTAGGCTACATATTTTAGGCACTATATTTTCTCATACACAATTTAGACCACATAGATCTTACAATTCCCTTGTTTTTTATCTTAAAATAAAAAAGACTGAGGTTTATGACAAGGTTGAGGTTTATGACAGGGTTGAGGTTTATTCTGTGGCATCTTTCCACAGCTCTTCCAGCATAAAACTGATTCAACTGATATAACACTGTTTTAGCTAGCCAGAGGATTGTACTACTGAGTACAGCAGAGTGCATCAGATGCCTTCCTACAATACAGGGAGCACAAGCAGTGTGAGGATACAGTTCTCCCACGCTCTGCATGCTCTCACACCCTGAATTCTTAGTACAATTCAGAACTAATCGTTTCTAGTTTCAGCTTCATATCTGTACAATGACTTCCTTTAATCTGCACCTGCAATTTAGCTTAAGATCTTATGCCTGAAATCATTCATACAAAACGAATACAATTAGTCATCTGCATACAATTTCCCTTTTTTTCAGTGAAAATGCTTGCACAACGGAATATAAACTTGGAAGAGGAAAGACATTAAGAGATTATTTTTGTATGTTCAGTAGAAATTCCACTTAGGAATTACATCCAGAAGCACATGAGTATGCATAAATACTACTAAAAATAATGAGATTTAAAGGCAGGATTCAAATTAGACATATATTTGCAGATTTTCATGAGCTGAAATTGAATTAATGGTCCTTCAGCTGAACCCTAAATTTGCATTAAAATAAAATGAAAATCTAAAAATATACTCCTAAATATTTAAGATATAGCATTAAAATGTGCTACAGAACATTAAAAAAAATGAGCATAGGTCATTTTTGTAACCCATGAAGCATAGTGAGTCTTGAAAATTTTTCTAGGAAAAAAATAAATAAGCAGATTCATTTTGACTAACCCATTCAAAAGAGGAGTTAGGGGAAAGGCAAAGGATAGATTACTGAAATTAAGACCATTTAAACAAACTTGACCCCATTCCTCTTTTATTCAGCCTCTTTATATACTCTTGTCTGAAAGCAGCATTGATCTTGGTGGACTTTAGAGGTAATTACATTCACATAGCTCAGATGTTTCATCTAGATTTGTCAGACAATTTGATACTTCAGAACTGACTATAAAAAAGAAGGAAAGAAAGATGCAGGGCAACGTCAATCATCTCACCAAACTTTAGATGTCTGTGGTAGGATACAATTCAAGATAAAGGCATCCAAACAGAAATGTTTGTCTGAAAGCATCTATACCTGTGTGAAGTACGTGTGAGTCTACACGGGACTGGCAGATACAGCTCAAGACCTATGGAATATGGATGCCTTGTTGGAAAGACAGATGGAAGCCAGAAGCTGTAGGACATTTCAAATGTCATTTTATGCCTTTGGATTAACAACTGAATTGAATTTCGAATCAAAAGTTAGTCATGTCCTAGAATGTTCAGCCATTCTCCATTAGAGCCATGATTCAGTTTGCTAAACATGAGCATTTAGTGTAATTTCAATTGGTCTTGGACACTCAATGTATCTCTAACTGATGTTCCTAGAGGTTTTTTTCTCCCATGTTTTCTTTTTATAACTGTGAGCTCTATATGAATATCCTGGAAAACTCACTGCAGCTCAAGAAACTCTAAATAATTCCTTTCAAACAAATTAATTACTCTGTTATAGTCTGCTTAATAATAAGACAAATTATTTTCCAAGCTCCAGTCACTGTACTAATGAAAACTTCATCACTGAGAGTGGGGGACATATCGCATGCTTCTGTGCAGATGTACGAATCTGAGGTTCTTAACCTTCAGCTGAGTCTTACTTTCTAGTGCACATCATAGCTAAGTTAGGTGCTCCTTATAGAAACATATATTAGATAGAGCAACAGAATGATAGTTTACTTGATACGTTTTTCACATTTAGTTTAGGATGACATGTACTGTCCCTGAAAGTGTCTCTTTTTTCTTTTTTACTTTTTTTTTTTTTTTAACTTGAATGGCCATAAAATGAATCTGTGTAAGCCACTTAGATGCTGATATTTAAATATACTCATTTGTTCATACTTTTTGCTGTTCTTTAGTTCTCTGCATTTTCTTTGCACCAAAACTGCCACATATTTTCACCCATCTATTTTCCAGTGTGATCAATATTTGTTTACAGTATTAGAAGTTCATTAGTGCAAACTTTGGGAACAAAGGTATAAGTATTTTTATGTAGTCTAGATTTTCTTTTTCACTATCTAATTCCTGATGGTTCAACATGGGCTCTAGTACCAGTTTCTGTGCTTTTCAGGCAGTCTATTTCTTCCACTAAACTTTTGACAAATCTTTTTTCAAAAAGTAATCCACATAATATTACACATATTATATATATACACATATATTATTCCTGAAAGTGCTTTTCATCCATCTCCTTTCTAGTGAGCCAGGTCTGTGGTACACAAAGACCTGGTCTCTCACTTTTCTTGTAGCAGTTACATGTTTGGGCCACTGAGAACTCTTGTAAGTTCTCTGAAGATGAATACTTCTAAGATGCTACTTGTACTTGTGGTCCTCATTACTTATTGCCAGAGCACAATTTATAAGCAGAGCCACATGGCAGACAGTTCCAATAAAATATGAATTCTCAATTTTAACGTTTATGCTCTTAATAGCATGCATGTAGGAACAGTCTGAAAAGAAGTGAAAATCTGATAAGAAAAACCAAAGATAATATTTTAAACACATTATGACACTATGATTATGTCACCAACAAAGAGTTTGTATTTAGGTTGTTTTCTACCAAAAACTTCTCATATAGTTTGCGAAAGAAACTTTTTCTTTACATCTTGGTATAACAAGGGCATGCATACTTCAGTGCTTTATTGGTGCTTTCTAGGATAACTTAAAAATTGTGGGATCACAAAAAAAAGTCAGCATAACTGTGTGGAAAATTCTAAGGGAAGATATGGATATAATAATATCTGAAATAAATGTCTAACTTTATTGTTGTGGTACTTTTTTCTTTTTAATGAAGAAAAGTATTCAGGGAACATAAGTGCATTTTAGCAGTGTAATATATGAGAAGCCCTCCTTGAAACTGTAAAAAATATTTTCATGGATATCTACCGAGAAAGTTTAATAAGTCACAAGCCAACATATTTTTTTGCCATAGAAAAGTTGGTTGTTGCGCTGCATGGTTTAGAGTTTTCTTTGAAAGAACCTCAGCAATACAAAATATGCTCCTAATAATTACTGCCTGAAGAGATAAAAGCATACAGTCTGCAGTCAATTCTCTTTTTATAAATTACATAAACTCTCTTTTTTATGTGATTGCTTGAGGTTCTTGACATTGAGCAAGATGATTTTAAGGTTAATATTATACTACCAGTGAATCAATTTGGTTTAAAAAGGTTGCATAGCCATTTACCACCTTATATACTATACACCTTTCCCTCTCTTCCAGTTTGGCTTGGTGAAAACTGGCTATATTCAGGAAAAGGAAAAATACATTGCAGCCTTCCAGTATCTGAAAGGGGGCTATAGGGGTGCTGGGGATGGATCATGAGGGACTGTGGTGATAGGACAAGGGGTAATGGGTTCAAACTTAAACAGGGGAAGTTTAGATTGGGTATAAGGAAGAAATTCTTTATTTTGAGGGTGGTGAGGCACTGGAATGGGTTGCCCAGGGAAGTTGTGAATGCTCTATCCCTGGCAGTGTTCAAGGCTGGGTTGGACAGAGCCTTGGGTGGCATGGTTTAGTGTGAGGTGTCCCTGCCCATGGCATGGGGGCTGGAACTAGATGATCTTAAGGTCCTTTCCAACCCTAACTATTCTATGATTCTACATTGTTCTTAAAGTTATTGTTTCTAAAAGAAGATTAGCTATTGGTTAAGGTGTGAGAAGCACACAAAGTTTCTAAAATATAGTAATTACTTACGTGAGCAATCCCAAAACCAGTTTGTATGCACAAGGCCAGTAAAGTAAATGCCAAAGACAGCAAAAAATGTATTTTCCAGTTAAAAGGTAGATACATACCTTTTTACGTCGTGTACGTATACATTACTTTTTAAGTCATATACCTTTTTACTATATATTAAGGAAAATTTTACTTTGCAAAAATATTAATTATATAAAGTGTTTATAAGTACACTTAGGATTTATAAGTATACTTTCCATGATTCTGAACTTTTTAATGCCATTAAGCGGAAACAGACTGCACTGGAATCACTAGAGCTGCAAAGGTATAGGAAAAGGAAGAATCCAAAAGATAAATACTGACACTATGAAAAGAAATTCATTCCATCATAGCCAGATGTTTAAGATAAATGGGATGAGCAGTTCTCCAGCTTTTTGTCTTTATTACCTTTGAAGAGATCCAAGATCACTAGCATAGACCTGATTTCTAGCTTGCAGTTTGTTAGTGTAATGAATCATAACCTCCAGGGTTTGATTTTGGGTTAGGATTTTTTTTCAGGAGGTCAACAAATATGCTTCAAAAGCATTCTAACTTGTCACTCCTTGCAATCTGTATCAGCCATTTATTATGCATTTGTCCACAAAAATACTCCTCCCTTTTATTCTTTCTTTAAAAAATAACTTTGAATTCTGGACCTGAAGAAGAACAGACAACTTAGAAAGATGAGTGTCTTTAAAAATGAGACTTAGGAGTATATTACTTGTCTGTGGCAAATTCCTCACATGAAGTCTCCTTTTCTTCACTTTTTACAGAGTCCAAGTTTTCCTAAAGCATTGCCATTCCTACAATTGAATATATTTTAACTGTCACCTCATAAAAAGATTGTTTCCTACCTACTACTTAAATAATGCATTAAAAACATCTTTTCTATGATATTGAAAACTGTTTGAACTTTTCCTGATAGCCCTTTTTCAAAAAGTGTTTTCTTCACTGTTTGAAAATGCTCAAACTAAATAGTCCTTTCTCTTTAATGTATGCAACTGCCACAGCTGCAATAAAATTGATTTTGTTTGGTGGTTTATAAAAAAATTGCCCAGTGAGGTCAGCTATTTCTAGACTTGTTCTAAAATATAATTTCCTCTAAGTGAAATCTATTTTTCTGAATTTATTTAGAATTCAGTGACTGACTTTCAAGTTGTTTGAATACAGACTGTAAGCTGTCAAGGGAGATGGAAGGTCTTTTTTTCATATTTTTACATTGTTGACTTGTAAGGCCTGGTTAAAAAGACAAAATAAGAAATAGACTATTCTTCTCATTTGATTAAAATAATCTGAATGATAAAAGAAGAAAATAAAAAAATACTGGGTATCAGAGGGACTGACTAAACGCTGACCTCTTCAATATTTTTTAAAAAATAGAATAGATTTACAATAAATATTTCTGAATTACAAGAGCTGTGTCTCATCCTTCCCTGTTTATCCAGATTCAGGAATCTGACCAAAAGTATTTTTACCATTTGTGTAATACAGTGGTAATCCAGCCAGCAGAAATCTGCAGCATACCGAGCTGAGCATACTCCATGCATGAGGTCCACTGCCAGCATATCCATACTTTATTTTGACAGCATGGACCCTAAATTCATGGAGCAACCATTTTTCTAGGCCTCAGACTGCTCTTCCTCTATCCTTCCTGTTTCTTGGTACTGCATTGCAGTGCTGGCACCCTCCATGTGGACAAGATGACTGCCTACACATGGTTCTGTCTTCTGTACTAGGAGCTTGTTAGCCCTTCCTCAACTTTTCAGAAAAAACTCAGTTACAATAAGTCTGAGCTGTCCCAGGACAGCAAAACTGCACCTGGGGTCAAAGGGTATGGCACATTTATGCGCTTTCTCAAACAAGCTTCATCCTCTTCTCTTCCAAACTAGTCTAATGTTTGTCACAGGCTACCTTACCTCCACTTCACCCTGAGATTTGTATGTGTCTGTGTCTATTTAAATTCAGTTTCCCAGGAAGGACCAGAGATATTCAACAAACTTAGGACATAGGACTAGGATATTGATATGAGCATAAGACGATTGAAGAGGAGAAACACAGAGCAGACATTTTAGTAGCCAATTAGTAGTTATCAGATGGTTGGGACACTCCTTTTTGTTGCATCAAAATTTCCAGGCCCATTGTTTATCCTTATTTTAAAGAAACAGTCTAAGATCCACTGTGAATAAGCAAAGCTCACTGTTCGTTAGCTCACATATTTGTTATAGAATATAATTATATCTTCACTCCTATCTTCTTTTCCTGGAGGCATCTTATTCTTAAATAAGTATACATCGTAAAAGTCAAATATAAAATGCAAAATATTTAGTAACCCCAAATTTCACTGTAAAGATCTGTGCTGAGCTGAGGTTTCATGACTAGCTGAGCCATTTTAAGAATCCATGATTGCCAAAGAAGATGTCACTTCTTCCTTCTCTGAATCTCCCTCCTCCCTTCCTCCTTTTCTGTACTTCCTTTTCTCTCTCTGATACCAGAAGCATTTTGCTGATTCTTCTTTGGATTGACTCAGTTGATTAAACTCATTCATCCTTCAAATCACATCTTTCATAGCAGCTATGTATACCAGTAAACTGAAGCAAGCCAGGGTCTGTGGAGTCCAACTGGCACAATTTAGAAACATCCACATTATTAAACACTTTTACAAGCCAAAACAAGGTGGCGTACTCCAGACACTATTATGAAAAGGTCCTTGCTTAATCATGCATGCTAACTCCCAAATTGAGTCTGGGAACTGTTTGTATAGTTCTACTTCACCTCAGCCAAATCCATAACAGGGACCTCTCTAATAATAAAGTAACAGTATAGGTAATTCAATTTCTCATTCTGTGTAATCTGCTGTTGCAGGTGTACCCCATTTATCCCTAGTTTGTCTGATTGTAGAGTTCACTATCTTACGAATACTAGCAGAGAATCAAGTAAGAATAAATGTCCTGAATGAAGCTTGATTTACACAAACACCAAAATGCTAAACGATCTGAGAAGAAACCTGGAGGATGCTTCCTATCAAACATGTATTTTATCATTGTTTTCCATAAATCTGTTATCTTAAGCTTTAAATATTGTAATGTACACTTTCTTAATATATGGAGATAGATGATGTGTTATGAAGGTATATGACATCACCTGTAATGTATGTTTGCTAGGTTTCTATGTTGTAGCTCTATATTGCCTAAAAAGCTTTTCAAAATTTTTTTATTACCTCAAACACTACTTGGATATTCCTCAAAAATGCATGGTTTAGAGCACATCGTTCAGAGCTGTGAAACTGATTCTGTGCTTGTGTGCAAAAGTAACCTGACATTTTTGACTGACCAGTCATAGTGTAGCTAATATTTGTTTGACCACCTTTTGGAGAAGACTAAAAGCTTACAGCATAAAACCATGAAGAAACTTGAAGAGTAAATTTTTTGTTCTATAATTATTTTAATGTTGATGGAATTTCTCTTCATCATACAGCAAACATATATAAACACTGTGACTACAGACCTAGAAAGAGGTTTATTATTTTTAATTATATAAATAGGTATATTTTTTTTTGTTGATAAGAGTATTTCATCATAAAGATGACAATTTAAACAAAGTGATTTACTGACCTTTTTAACATAGCCAACATCATCTATGGTAATAGGCTAAATATACTTTTCCTCATCTGAAACAAAAGCTATTACAAACCCAGCATCGTGGTCTAAGCTGTAAATCACACAGCCTGTTCAGTCACTCCCCCCTCTTTCTTCCCCCCCACTCCAAGGGTGGGGGAAATGGGGAGAAGAATTGAAAGAATATAACTCCCACGGGTTGAGATAAGAACAGGCCAGTAACTAAGGTATAACACAAATCACTACTGCTACCACCAATAATAATAATGACAAGGCAAATACAAGGAAAGAGAATACAATTGCTCACCACCCAACAACCGAGTCGTGAACTAAACTCTTCCGCGTTCCTGCCCCCAGTTTTACATCCTGGGCATGACGTACTGTGGTATGGAATACGTCTTTGGTCAGTTTGGGTCAGGAATCCTGTTTCTGCTTCCTCCTGGCTTCCCCTCCTCCCTGGCAGAGCATGAGGCTCAGAAAGTCCTTGGTCAGACCAAAACATTCTAAGCCGTAACTATGAACATTGGTGTTATCAGTGTTGTTCCCAGGCCGAAAGTCGAAAACACAGCACTGCACCAGCTACTACGAAGGAGAAAAATGACTGCTGCTGCTGAACCCATGACACCCAGTTGCTTTTCTAAATTTATAATGTTGAACTACAGAAATATTAAAAAAAAACCAAAACAAAACGAAAGTATGCCCTAAGCCAGGCATAATTACATTTATAACTAGGAAATATTTTTTAGAGTTTTAACTCAGCTTTTATACTTTTATTCCTACTAAAGTGCATTTTTATCTTACAGTTTTCATCACATGAATACCAAATTAAGATCTGCTGCATTTTGAGTATTTTTTTTAATTGAACAAGATTTTTGTCACGATTCTTTGATATTTTTTCAATGTGAAGAATATTATAAATTTATTTACACGCAAAGTAATGATATTTTTTATCCTGTAATTGCCATTTAATGTTTTGGTCTGGCCAAGGACTTTCTGAGTCTCATGCTCTGCCAGGGAGGAGGGGAAGCCGGGAGGAAGCAGAGACAGGACACCTGACCCAAACTGACTAAAGAGGTATTCCATGCCACAGCATGTCATGCCCAGGATGTGAAAACGGAGAGCAGAGACCCGGAAGGGTGAGGGTGCACTGCTTGGTCGGGCTGGGTATAGGTGATGAGCGTTTGTATTCTTTCCTTGTATTTTCTCTTATAGGATTATTGGTGGTAGCAGTAGTGGTTTGTGTTATACCTTAGTTATGAAACTGTTTTTATCTCAACCTGTGGGAGTTGCATTCTTTCGATTCTCCTTCCCATCCACCCAGGAACGGGGGGAAGAATGAGGGGGGAGTGAGTGAGAGAGCGACTGAGTGAGTTATAGAGGCTTAAACCACGACAGACCTCTACAACAAGAATGCTTCACAAGCATTTTGTTCTATTCAGAGGTCTGAATATGGCACATGGCAGCATATAGCAGCACATGGAAATCAGATGGATAGATTTGTTAACACCCTAGCCATCTCTGTCATTCACTCACAGATGTTTTTACCCAGATACAGATGTCTATTATCTGTTCTATTTGTGTAGCAGGTCTTGAAATGCTAAAGTTTTCACTCCTTAAGCAGAAAGTAGGATTAATTCAATTCAGTATGTTAGCTTAGAAATTTACTTGTTCTTTAACATGCTGGGTTAGAAACTTTCTTCCCAAGACATCAGGCATCTATTAGAAGGGCAGGGTGGGAAACTGACTGGTGGCTGTAGCTGCTTCAGCTGTCTGATTTTAATCCTCTGTCATGTCTGCTGAATCTTTAGTGAGATAAAGCACTACCAAGGATTAGACTGACTACTAGTGAAATAGATTTTAATTAAGAATATTGACTTAAAGTGAATTTAGGTCTATAGGCTTTTCTCCCTTCCACCTTGAAAATCCAAGGACAAAATATTTCTGAGAGGGTATATTAGTTGACGTAGGTAAAACAAAAGCCAAGTACAATTTTATTTAACTTCCACATAAAATCACTACTAGTTTCTACTTAGAACCTTATCTTATATGACATTAAATTACTTGACAAATTAAAATTTCTTAAGTAACTTCCCTGAATATCTTATCTAAATTAATCGATCATTTTTATAAGGTAAACATATTTAATGTTTGCATTAAGATTAGTGCTATTGAAGCTCCACAGAATGTGAGGTTCATTTTTTTACACACTCTCCTGCTACAAGAGCCTCTAGTCTATATATCAAAGTCAGGCTGAAAAAAGAAAAATGGAGGTGATGTGAGCTGGCAAGGAAAATGTGGCAGATCCACTTTTTCTTCAGTTCATAGTTCAAAACCTCTCTTCTGGATCACTCAATTAAATAAATTCAATTTTATATAATTAGATATCCATTTACCATCCAATAGCTTTATGATAGCTGGAGAAAATGCAAAGGGCATACAACTTTTCTTTCTATCCTATCCATATCAATTTAATCACTAAAAAACACCTATCCTTTTTCTACAAAGGCACAATCTTCATAAAAGACTGTGTAAAGTGTATACAAAAAACATTTAAGTGAGAAATGTTTGGCCTAGAAAAACTGTCTGCAGTGGTGTTCTGGAGATAAGAATATACTCAGTACAACACAAACCAATATAGGGAAACAGTTCTTGATACACCTAATACATAATACTCTCACATGGAGTAAAAGGAGAAAAACATGTCTGTACAGAATACAATATTGTATGCAGTTATTCAGTTTGTCATGGGGACTGGAAATGTTATTAAGAAAAATATAGACAATGTTTATGATGTTATTTCTTTGGAAAAGATGTTCAAAAATGGGGAAAAATATATAAGATAGATTGGCAAATATGTGTTGTGCTCATAGCATTAGAAACATGTTTTCCAATAATCATACTTGAATGTATACAGCTTGTAATTCTAATGAACTGGCAGTTCACTGAGGAAATGCAAGAAAAGGTAGATAAGCAGTTTTCTCTCATTTTAGTCTCACAATATTTCTCGAATGCTTTGTTAAATTTATTTTGCTAGATAGTTGAGACATAGAAGTATGGGGGTGTCGTGGTTTAAGCCTCTCTAACCACGTAGCCCGTTTTCGCCCTCACTTTCCCCTTTCTCTTCCCCCCGCTCCCAGGTGGATGGGAAGGAGAATCGAAAAGAATGCAACTCCCACAGGTTGAGATAAGAACAGTTCAGTAACTAAAGTATAACACAAATCACTACTGCTACCACCAACAACAATAATGACAGGAGAAATACAAGGAAAGAATACAATTCTCACCACCTAACACCAAGCCCGACCACGCAGTGCACCCCCCACCCTTCTGGGTCTCTCCTCTCCGTCCTCCATCTTGGGCATGACGTGCTGTGGTATGGAAGTAACCTCTTTGGTCAGTTTGGGTCAGGTGTCCTGTCTCTGCTTCCTCCCGGCTCCCCTCCTCCCTGGCAGAGCATGAAACTCAGAAAGTCCTTGGCCAGACCAAAACATCACTAAGCAGTAACCGAAACACTGGTGTTATCAGTGCTGTTCCCAGGCCCAAAATCAAAAACACAGTGCTACACCAGCTACCAAGGAGGAGAAAAAATGACTGCTGCTGCTGAACCCATGACAGGGGGTTTATATGAATTTTTAATATTCAAAGATAACATTATGATTTTTCTCCATACTGCAGTTGACTTTGCCTGTTAGGTAGATCTAGTTTAGCAAAAAGTCCTATTTGCTATTGCACAGTTTCAGTAAGTACATTTTTACTGTTGTGTTACAGTCATGGATGAATACAGTTTACTTGCTTTGAACTTGGGCAATATAGAATTTATCTTTATATTTCCTGGTCAGGAAGTTGTTTGCTTTTTTATGTATACCATAACAGTTCTGCTTCATTCTTGCTCGTTATAAGTTTTTATCCTCTAGTGCAAAGGTCGCTAATCGGCCATGTGAACCCACTCATGAAGGTAGTTGTATAGACGCCTAATGACACAAAGAATACCCATCACATAACTAAAGCCCAAAAGAAGAGTTTCTGAGAGTATTTCACAAAAGGAAAACTGTAAAGATTTCTGTGTCTTCCACTGCACTATGTGGTAGGGCTGCCTTTGTACCAGAGTGGGGATGATATTGCCTATCAGTCTTTGCACATCCTCACTAGTGACATGACGTAGCTCCAAAAAGCTCAGTTTCGACCCTTGTTTAGTGACCAACAAGTGGTTCAGGACCCAAAAACTGATTTCTTCTGCCATGCTTATGAAGCATTATAGTCTGTTTTGTCATTTGTTTCATACATAAGATGAAATGCAGCTGGAAGAAAACATAGTAAAACAGGAAACTAACTCAAAACAAGGGATAGAGGGCTTGCCTATGCCCAAAGTATTCGTCCTATATTTTCCATATATAAGGAACTGAATTCCTCCTGATGGTCTCAGGTTGTACAGAAGGAATGTTATAATAGGGGCATAAGTGGTGTTCTCCCTAGGCATACCTTCAAGTCATGTTCAATTACTTTTGCATGCATAACCACAAGAGGCAGGAAACGTCCTTACATTATCATATACACATCTGTAGTTTACAGTGTTGGTCTTCACAGATCTAGACTCTCATTTAATGTTTTGTGGGGGAAACCATAAGCATCCAAACCTTTTTTTTGGAAGGAGCCCTAACAGTATGAAAATTATCCCTCTCAATGAGCCAGAACAATCCTAACTCATCAAACATAATTTTGATAATGAACACCACCATTTTACATTCAAATGCCTCTTAAAATGGTGACAATTTATTAATGTCAGATTAAAGGGCTCAATTCATTATTGCCTTTCAGTAAAGAGGCAGTTAATGACTGATGCATGCACATGGACAAGCTTCTAATTAGAGCTTCTGTATGTGCTGAAAGCTTGATGCTGGGATACTGAGTGGCTGCCAGCAGACTATTGACTTTTTTCCCTCTTTGTTGAACATACCTATTTATACAGCTTATTGCTAATGAGATGCTAATTGAGTCTGCCATATCTTAATAAAAAAAACCTCTAGGTTATTGCTGAATCCTCTAAATGGAGCTCTATTTCAGAATGCTCTCCCCTGACTTATTTTCTTCTGCACTCAGCTTTATGATTGAAAAACTCTTTTGAACAATATGAACACAATGCCAACTTTATTTTTTTAAATAAAACAACAAAACCTCCAAAGCATAATTTTTAATATTAGTTTAGAAAAGAGCCTAGTACATGTATGCCTGAGTATTTACATTTAGTTTTTCTTAAAACCATGCCAAAATGCTTTCAAATATTTGGGGAATGCTTTACAGAAAATATTAAATGCAAGTTTCTATGCCCTGAAGATGTTCCAGTATAATCATTTTACATGGAATGCAAGCAACCTAGATGATCAGCACAAAAGCAACAACAAAGCATATTAAGAAAAGTGGAATGAAAGCAAGAGTCAGGATTACAGCAATTAAATTATTTGGTTAGCTATTGTAGGTTTGCATAGGAGTGAAAGTGATCAAAGTGTGAGGATAAAGCAGGGGTTTTATGATCTTCAGCTTATTCAGTTGGCAGCAAATTCAGCTAGGTGCATTCTTACACTACTTTTTCCATACAATATGCATTTTAATATAGATTTTGGAAATATTTTAGCACTAATTTTGGAAATATTTCTCTAAAAATGTTTGATGCTTCTTCAGGTATCACACAGAGAATGATATGCTCAATGGATTTCAGTTTTGTTCAATGTGCTCATGCTCTTTTTTTTACCATGATGTGATTTCGCTTATTTTCCAACCAATAAAGAACACCTTTGGGATAAAATATTTTCCATTTTTCATCTAAAACAAGCATGAAAAACTCTTCAGTGCATCATTCATTATAATTTTTCATACTGACAGCAGTTCACCGTGATGTGTCTCATAATAGATTTTCATGGCTCTCCATGGTTAGTGAATTCTCTTATGTTAAGTGAGTAGAGACTAATCACAGTGAACACAAGGACCTGGCAAGGATAGAAGAACAACAGGTGGAGATATTATAGTAACCTAATCAGGAGCACACTGGATAAGCTACTCCAAAAACCAAGAGAATAATTAGATCACTGCACTTGCTGTGAAACCTACCAAGATGCATCAAGAAAAGAATCTCTCTGGAAGGCCATCAAAACTGAAGGAGTTACTGCCTAAAGAGATGTAGGACTTATGGTGGGATGCAGTGGGAAGAGAATATGCAGACTGTGCAAAACCTGTTATGAAATGTTTAAGGGAATTGTGAGAACACCAAATAAGTTTACGGCAAGGACCAAAAACGGTAAAGTGAGTTCTCAGGGTGGATCAGTGAGGAAAAACAGAGGAAAAAAAAGGATAATAAGAGGGGGTAGGTGGCTGGCCAGTATGCCTATCTGGAAAGCCCTGCACATATGATCACTGCAGTCTAGTCAATATTCTTACTAAATCTTTCTTCCAAATATCTTTGGGGTGGATGCATTTACTATCTGAAGTTCTGTGTACACATGCTAGACGACTTAAAGCTGAGTATTGGGAGAAAGGGTCTATGTGACAACCTCCTGGAGTAGGAAGCTGGTGGCTGAGAGGACTCAACTCTGGTCTTCAACAGCGAGAGGAAAACAGGGTCTGGAAGCCATCAACTAGGTGAACTGAATGTCCAGCTACAGGAAAGAGCACATAGGTATATAAATGTGTGTGTGCCTTCCACTAGAAAGCTTTAACCCTAATCTGCAGGAGGGGAGGAACAGGATCAAGCCATTGGTATTTTTCACTGTTTGTGTTTACGTAGGTGGTAATGGCTTTACGTGCCATTTGTAGTGTGCGTGCCGATGGAGAGAATGTGGTCATCCTCACTGCTGACTCAAGCTGGAACATGAAAATGTAGTAGCCCTGCAGCTATGGGGCTGTGACAGAAGAAAATACCCTGGGCCCCAAAACCTACCAAATTTTGCACTCTGTAACAAATTGTGCTAGAAATCTCAGTTTGTCTCTAAGAGAGAGAAGCCAGAGAGCTTCCACCATTGGAAATGTTTAGATTAGAGAAATAATCTGTCAAGAACAGGATAGGTTCAATTGATCTTACTTGCAGTAGAATGGACAGGCTAAATGAGGTCACTTCCAGTCTTATGAATCACATTAATCTCCATTATTTGGACCATTATTCACATCCTTGGAAATAAAAATAGCCACTGACAAGAGCTGGGCTTGTTCAGTCTGACAACAAGCAGACTAAAGGGTAAGCTTGCAGCCTTTGGTGAGCTGCAGCTCATAAGGTGAGCTGCAGTTACCTGAAAGGCAGTTATAGACAAGAGAGTCAAACTCTGTTCAGTAAATAAATGATGGTAAAACCAAGGTGGATGAGAACAAATGGTGTATTGAATGGTTCAGGTTAGAGATTTAGGAAAATATTCATCATTAGAAAAGTAATGCAGCACTACCGCAGATTTGTTGAACCAACTGAAGAAAAACTTCCAGCTTTAGTAGAGGTATTCAAGGCTTAGTAGGATAAAGCTACAGGTGACCTAATCTATTATTGACAGCAGTTGTGGTTCAAATGGGAACTGAACTGCATGACCTGCAGTAATCCCTTACAACCATCAATTTATGATTCTGTGACCTCTGCAGCAGCTGCTTTGAACAATGTTGCTTAGGGCTGGTTACCTTCCAATAGATTGTTAGCAGGACTGACATATGTTGTCATGACTTAGCTAGGTAGCTAACAGAAGCATGACCAGATTTTTAGTACTCATGTGTGATCAGTGTTACATTTTTGTATTTCATCTTGAAGATGACACCTTTCACAACACTAAAAAATAGTGTGATACTACTTCACAGCTGTTATATCTGAATCATCAATACCAAGTGTTGGTTAGGATGGTTTAAACAGTGGACAACCCATGCCTTGTAACAAGCCATCAACTCTATTTTTTAGTATTAAAATGATGCTTGTAATAACACTTCTAGCAAATGCAAGGAATGTCCATGGCAGTTCAAAGCAATTTAGTGCAAGGACAAAACATCAATTTAGAGTTTTCAGGTGCTGAAATAATAATTAAAAAAAACCAAACATGTTTTATAAATTGGCTTCCTACATTGGTTATGGGATTCATCAGATAACATGCAGATGTGTTTAATGGAACAAGCACCCCAAGCACTCTTTACAGACAAAAAGAGACACAGGCACTGCAAAGGTGTCATTTATCTCGCTCTAAAGTATATATTTAAAATAAGATAGTAATTGTGTCCATTCTTTCCAGTTCCTGTAAAGGGACTCTAGGATAGGTAGCTTAGATGCATTTGTCTGTATTGTAGGTGTCTTTGTACGCATCAATGTAAGATAAAGTAGTAGCCTTTGAAGCTTTACAAGGTCGATGATATTATACCATGGTGTCTACAATAAGAGGAATCTTAAGATGGTCTTCAGAGCCCTGCTTTTTTAAGAGCTCAATAGGTTAAAAAAAAAAAAAAAAACCCACCACTTTTTTTTCAACATGTTTTTTATAGCCTGAGAGATAATAGACAAGTTTCACACAGGGTTTTTGTTATTCACTGGTGCTCCTGGGTTTCCTAATCCATGATGCATGAAGCTTTTTAGCTGATGGTGAGAGTTAACAAATGGTAGGAATTTCCCTAGGCATTTTTTTTCTGGTCTGGAGATGTTTTGGGACAGACAAATGGTGTAATTCTAACATTCCACATCTATCTTACCAGTCCACCTAACCTGTTGAACGCAAGCTTGGTCTGATTTCCAGAGAACTGCTTATTGAACTGAGCTGGCTATTTAGAGAGGATATAAAGTAAATGAGGGTTTCAGAATTTCAGTTACAGTTATGCACAGCATCCCAAATGAGCCTTTCAGTGCTTTTCACATAGCACGTTCTCTCCAATTCTACCTTCATGAGACCATCAGTCAAAATGAGAAAAGGGTGCCTCTTTTGCTTATTCTGATTATGTGTAAGTTAGGTGCGTTCAAGAATGACTGCCTTCTCAGCATGTCTAGAAGATGAAGCCTAGATGCATGGAGATTTTTGATACCAAAGCTTAAACTCTTCCTGAAATTCATTTAATGTATCTTTGTTTATGTAACAGTCTGGCACATGCTTTCAACTAGTCATCTGCTCCAAACAGAAAGGAACAGATGGCAATTTATCACACCTATCTTAGACACCTACATTTGAACACGATGAAAAACCTTCTGGAGGGGTTTAACTCTTCTGTGAGTCTAACTTCTACTTATGTCCTAAACTCTGAAATTTGCCATTGATCATGAGCTGCATGGTGCTTTCTTCTGTACTGGGCCTTAGTAGAGTCATTGATTGAAGGGGCTGCAACTTGCTAAGCGAGAATACATCGCTGGACCCACAGGGTGGTGAGTCTGTTTCTTTGTTTTCTTTCTCTTATAAGTTGGGCCGTTTATAAGAATACAAGCTTGCCAAGACTTTTGTTCCTCCTGACACAGTCTTAGGGAGAAATAAAATCAGTTGTTTCATTTTTCAATCTCCGGAGGGCCTGTGGTTTTACTGTGCAGTGTGATTAAAACATCAGTTGCCCCGGACCTGCCAGGTGGGACCAGACAGATGTCCAAGACAAATAAAATGGATCCGGGAAAGGAGTACTCAAATCTCGTGTATTCTTAGACTACACTAGTTTAATTTAGAAACTAGTGATCATTTTATTCATCAGTGTGAGAATATACATAAGTAATTCACTTTAAAATAAGTATTAATTTTCCTTGCATCTCTATTTATGGAACCAATCATGTGTGTTCTCACACAGTAAATGAGATATTGGCTGAACATGAGCCAGGTTGTGCCCAGGCAGTCAGGAAGGCCAAGAGCATCTTGGCCTGTATCAGCAATAGTGTGTGCATCAGGACTAGGGCAGCGATCATCTCCTTCTGCTCAGCACTGGTGAGTTCGCACCTCAAATCCTGTGTTCAGTTCTGGGCCCCTCACTACAAGAGAGACATTGAGGTGCTGGAGCAGGTCCAGAGAAGGGCAGTGAACCTGGTGAAAGTTGCTTAGCCTGGAGAAGAGGAGGCTGAGGGGAGACCTTATCACTCTACAACCCCTGAAAGGAAGTTGTAGTGAGGTGAGGATCAGTCTCTTCTCCCAAGCAACAAGCGATAGGACAAAAAGAAGTGGCGTCATGTTGCCCCAGCGGAGGTTTAGATTGGATCTCAGGAAAAATTTCTTCACTGAAAGGGTTGTCAAGCATTGGAACAGGCTGCTCAAGAATGTTGGTTGTGTTGCCATCCCTGGCGTTATTTAAAAGACATGTAGATGTGGCACTTAAGGGATGTGGTTTAGTGGTGGACTTGGCAGCGCTGGTTTAGGGGCTGGACTTGGTGATCTTAAAGATCTTTTCCAGGCTAAATGATTCTATGATTCAATAATGACACATTTGTACAATAAAATGTAACATGGTTTAGCACAGTATGTCTTCCTGAGGTGGATATACAATATTATGTAGCTGTCTTCCATGGAGACCAAATGTTGCAGAACACAGAATACACAACCTATGTGAATTGTTTGGTCAGACATAACAATACTATATCTTGATGTATGATGACATTCTATAATACATAGTTGCTCTGTGGTGTGAATACTTGTCCCCAGATACTGGAGAACTTTGCATCACACCTCCCAGTGTTTCTGATTCTTAGAGTAGTCCTCAAAATAAGTTTTATTTAAACATGCAGGGTGGGCTTGCTATAGGTGTCACTGAAAATAACTAGGATTTAGTATCTCAAGTCTCTCAGGTTCTTTTGAAAAAGTTGTTTTATAGTGAGTTGTTTGACTGCATGAGTATCTTCTGTATTTAATATTTTCACACATGACCCTGGGTTCCCTTGGGAAGCAATGAGGTACATCTTTGGAAATAAGGAAGGAAGGATCAACAACAGGTGAGATAAATTGCCCCAAAGATTACACCCAGACATATAAATTCAACTGAAATAAAACCCATCCTCACAGCTTTGTCAAAAGGAGTCAAATATGTTTTACATTTAAAATGGCAGAAACACCATAACAAGACAGTAACAACTAATTCCTGTATTGAATTGTTTCATCTACATGCCTCCCTATCTTTTTTTGAACAGGACAGAGACCTCTAATTAACTACCAGGCATAGCATAATGTCATCTCCAGAATGATACCAAAACAAAAAAGGCAAGATTAATCATGTACCTCATGACATCTGTATTATAAAAGATTTCTCCAAGCACAGTATTTAAGCAGTTATGCAGCTGTGGAAGTTGCTGGTGAAAAATCATCTGAATTGCTATACATTTTTCATAGTTTATTATCAAACCAAATGAATCTGCACTGGAGAAGGAAGAGAAAAGAATTATCTGGATGATGAGCAGAACAGAAAGCCCGATTGTGAGAGGACAGAGAAAATGCATGAAAGTGGAAGAAAATGTTAATGCCCACATCAGAAACAATGTCCTAGCAAGCTATTTACAGCACTTCTGCCTAACAGCATTAGCTGAAAGGGGCAAAGTGCTGCTAAATCCCACAGCTTCCATAAGCATTCTGCCTCTGGGACAGCCACAGTGCACATGAAGAATATCATTCCCCTTGGACTGGAGTGTGTACATGGAACCAGAACACATTGCAGAGAGTGTTGCGACCTTCAGTTCCTCCTCCTCTGGGATGCCTCTCACTCTGGCTATGGAAATAGCTCTCATTAGTGTTTAGACTAGGTTAAATAACCTGTCTTTTTTCCTTTTGATTGGATGTGTGGGGAGGGGCAGAACAGTGAATCGCTGAAAAGATCCTGATGACAGTCTGAAAGCAGGTACTCTTTTAGCTGTCCTTCCCTACAATAAGAGGAAATAAATTTCAGATCATTGATCCCTGATTTGATGCAACATATATAAAAAACTATAAAGACACAGCAAAGCAAGTTTTTCTATTGACTATGACAAACCCAACAGATATTAAAAGTAATATTGCAATCTTAAATGTTGCAAATATAATAGACATGATTGTAAATAAAATGGCTTTGGAAAGGATCTGGATACATTATCAGTCAGCCTTAAAATAGACTTCTATTAGATAAGTGTCATGGGTTCAGCAGCAGCAGTCATTTTTCTGCTTCTTGGTAGCTGGTGCAGCGCTGTGTTTTTGATTTTGGGCCTGGGAACAGCACTGATAACACCAGTGTTTTCAGTTACTGCTTGGTGATGTTTTGGTCTGACCAAGGACTTTCTGAGCCTCATGCTCTGCCAGGGAGGAGGGGAAGCCGGGAGGAAGCAGACAGGACCCCTGACCCAAACTGACCGAAGAGGTATTCCATGCCACAGCACGTCATGCCCAAGATGTAAAGCAGAGAGCAGAGACCCAGAAGGGTGGGGGTGCCCTGTGTGGTCAGGCTGGGTATAGGTGGTGAGCAGTTGTATTCTTTCCTTTTATTTGCCTTGTCATTATTATTATTGGTGGTAGCAGTAGTGATTTGTGTTATACTTTAGTTACTAAACTGTTCTTATCTCAACCTGTGGGAGTTACATTCTTTTCGATTCTCCTCCCCATCCACCCGGGAGCAGGGGGAAGAAAGAGGGGGAAGTGAGTGAGAGAGAGACTGCGTGAGTTAGAGAGGCTTAAACCACGACAATAAGTTTATCAGCTTTTGCTGTGTTATATAAGCCTCTCTCTTCTTTCTGCTGGGAATACCTGCAAGCAGTGAGGTAGTATGCTAGAAATCTAGCTAATTGTTAATCTTCTGAAAACACACTACTTCATATGGGCAAACACTTCATATAACATGTTATGCATATATGGGATATGTGTATATATATACACATACAGTTTTTCATACTTTTGCATACTTTTATACACAGTGAGATACTTAATTGGTGTATTTATATTTCCACTTTTTGCTCATCCTGTTTTTCGTATCATAACTACTCACTACACATCAGTTTGCTGTTATGATACCCTATATTACAATACGTTTGGAGATTTTTCTGAATAGAAATTATGCAAAAATTTAATATAGTACCATAAGCTGCAGTACCCAACAATATTTAGAAAAACTAGGAATCAGCATTATTCCAATTAATGCTATTTTCTGTTTACTTCATTCTTTATAGTATGGTTTCTTCTTACTTATCTGAAGCATTTCAAGGAATTGAACTTTCCTTCTTCCCCCTGCTTTCCCCCCCCCCTTTTTTAATTATTCATTATTTTAGAATTTTCTGGGTGCTCATCCTGCTAATCCGTTAGAAGAACTTTATTTTCAAAGGCTTGATATGTCACACTTTCTGAAAATAAGACCTATTCTAAGATGTGTCTTTTTCTCCTATGGATAAATGCTGAAAACATATTTTGTTGTCATATAATCCTTAAAAAGTTAGTGCAGTATTTAACAAGCTTATTTAGAGTTAGTATCCATATTGGTATTTGACTACAGAACTAAAAGTCTTTTACAATCCACTGAAATGTATACTCATATCATCCATTTTATGCAGCTGTAGACTTCTAACTCACAGACGGTTCAGAATAGCAAATTTTATGCCTCAAGTACATCAGAGTATAGAAATTTTCCACCCTTACATATTCATAGAACAATACAACTGTTGAGAATGTATGTTAGGTTGACCCTGGCTGGACACCAGGTGCCTACCAAAGCTGCTTCGGCAATCCTTTTGTCAACTGGACAGACAAGGGAAAATACAGTTAAAGACTCAGGGATAGAGGTAAGGGCAGGGAGACATCAGCCACCAATTACCATCATGGGCAAAATATATTCAACTTGGGAAAGAAATTGATTTAGCTTATCACCAATGAAATCAGAATATGATAATGACAAGTAAAAAACCAAGTCTTAAAACATCTTTCCCTGCACCTTTCCCTTCTTCCTGGGCTCAACTTCACTCCCAGATTCTCTACCACCTCCACTCAAGCTGTGCAGGGGGATTGGGAATAGAAGCTGTGATCAGTTCATCACACATTGTCTCTGCCACTCCTTCCTCCTCAGGGGAGGTCTCCTCACACTCTTCCCCTGCTCCAGTGTTGGGTCCCTCCCACAGGAGACAGTCCTCCAATGAATTTCTCCAATGTGAGTCCTTCCCATGGCTACAGTTCTTCATGAACTTCTACAGCGCGTGTCCCTTCCATGGGTGCAGTCCTTCAGGAATAGTCTGCTCCAGCATGGGCTCCCCGCGGAGTCACAAGTCCTGCAGCAAACTTGCTCTAGTGTGGGCACCCCTCTCCATGGGGCTACAGGTCTTGTCAGGAGCTTGCTCCAACACAGGCTTTGCATGGGGTCACAACCTCCTTTAGGCATCTCCCTGCTCCAGCGTGGGGTCCTCCCTAGGCTGCAGGTGGAGATCTGCTCCACCATGGACCTCCATTGGCTGCAGGGACACAGCTGCCTCACCATGGTCTACATGCTACATGCTACATGCTACAGCACCTGAAGCACCTTCTCTCCTGCTTCACTGACCTGGCTGTCTGCAGGGCTCTTTCTTTCATATGTTCTCACTTCTCCCAGATGTAGTTGCTCCTGCACAATAACTTTTTCCCCTTCTGAAATATGTTATCCCATAGGCGCTACCACCATCACTGATGGGCTCAGCCTTAGCCAGCGGTGGGTCTGTATTGGAGACATCTGGCATTGGCTCTGTCAGACATGGGGGAAGCTTCTGGTAGCTTCTTACAGAAAGCACTCATGTACTCACACACACACCCCCCCCCCGTAAAACCTGGCACACAAACCCAATAGAGAATGTTTTCAGCTGGATATTTCTTCTGGAACCAATGAAATAACAGTCATGAAGAAGAAAGTAATAATTTAACCAACTGTTGACCTAGTAAAAACTTACATCAGTCAGACTTTCAGTAGTTTATATTGTAGGGACTCTGCAGAATTACACGGATTGATTCATAATTTTTTTTATCTTTACCCCAGACAAAACAGATTTTTCTTTTCCTTTTAATTGGTTACATGATTGCATAAAGTACTTCTATTTCCACTTTATGTCTGAATTTCAGTAGTTATGGATGACATTATAGGAACTCTTTGAAAACATGAAGAACTTCTAATAAACTGGAGTGATCTTGGCTACAGAAATCTACCTACAGGCGGTTTAGCTCATAGCAAAACAATAAAAGTATGATCTTCATTATTGATAGGTGCTTACAGAAAGACAAAGCTAACTAAATACCAAGGATGTAAAATGATGCTTCACACTCATTTAGTAAAGCATTTCAAAAAAGAATCAGCATACTATGACATGTAAGAATAAACTCCCTCCAAAATCACTAAAATGTGTAATTTGATCAGCAAATTCAACACAAAAATATACCAGCGATCCAGGGAATGACTTAATATATTTATGTCAAATATTGATTTGCAGAAAATTAAAGTCATCAGCATCTGAAGCATGTTCCTTGCCAGAAAATGAAAAAAAAACAAACCCTAAACCAACACTTATATTTAGTTGCAAATGATGCAGTTGATACCTCCACATCTTTAATTGCTCATCATAACACCCAGTCTTTCACTGTTCTCAGGCTCTATAAACTGCTTTGAATTTACTTGGTCCATCAGCCAGTCTGACTGATGCTTTTTTTATTCAGACCACAGGTGTATGTGACCAACAAAAGCAGAGCCATCTGTAGAACTGGAGAGCTCAAACTTTTTTATCAGAACAGACAATTCCTATGGAAACCAGTTAAAAGGCCAATTATTACTAGCTTTATGCCAACACAAAGGATACATATATACATATATGCATAAATTAACAGCTATCTTTGATTCTCTATATCACCCTTGACCAGTGAGCTATAATTTAGTAAGGGTTATAGCTTTTCCAGTCCCTTTTGTTTTAATACATTCTAACATACAGAATATACTAATATGTAGTATAAATCAATCCAGTCTTCTGGATTAAATAAAAAAAATCCACTAGAAAGTGTAATGAACAGGATTCCTTATAAATACAGTATGTATTTGGAAGACTGAGATTGAAAATTTACTAATATTAAAAAAAAATTAATAAACTTGGTTTTTATTACTTAGGGTTGCACACTTCAAAAACTTAGTAATCTGCTGATCAAGTCCTGCTACTAGGAAATATCAGCTCTAAACTCAGCCCAGATGACATAAAATAGGTGTTGGAAGCTGTATTTCCCCAAACTTAGTCAAGTCTCTCACTAATGAGCTATTTCTGTATTTTGATGAGGTTTGAATGATATCTGTGCTGTGGGAAATGCTTCTCTGCAGGTAGTCTCAACTTTCTAACACCAAATATGTTGGTGTCCTTAGGATTCTACCTAGAGGCATTCATTTAGGCTGCATCTATGCTAAAAAATTACAAAGTGGCAGGGATCGTTCCCAGCACTGTGATTCAATCATCTGAAGTGTTCAGCTGTTAGAATTGTCTTTAATACAGTTGTAGCTTAGGCTGATTCCTATTTCTAATGGACTTTTTTTTTAATAGTTACCCTCTTTTAAAGGCTGAGAGACTTTAATAGCATGGATTTGGACCATTTAGCACCTAAGGCAAATTATGAGCACAAGTAATTGACTTGTATATACCGTATACTGTAATTTAATGGTTAATGCTGTAGCTCAGGTGCCTGGGGAGCTTTAAAAAGTAAATAAATAATTGAGATACCGATGGAATTAGGCAGCTTGACAAATAGGTTGGCATCTGAGGACCAACACATCCAGACTCATGCCATTTAACTCTCATTTTCTTCAGGGAACTAGACAATCTGAAGTAATTTTTTTTTTTCCTCAAGTACTAAAGTTTTGAGGTTAAGCATAAAAGTCTCCATTTAATAGATGGAAGAATTTTGGATCCTCTGTTTCACTTTATGACCATTTCCAACAGTAAGTTCCCTGTTAAACTTCTTCTTATGTGGATTAAAAGCCTGAAAACATTAATCTAAATTGATATATGATTTCTATTCATGACTTCTCATTACGCCTTATAGGCAGATATTTTTGCATTTGCATCCAGGGCATTATTTCTATCAATCAGTGGTCTACAGCTTGAATTCTGTTTTCCCTTTTGTTTGATTTTTGATGGATTCTTTTTTATATTTTGTATGCTTCTAGCACATTCCTTCCACCACCTCAGGAAGCCAGGCTGTTGTTACTTCAGTACCATCTTATAGTATTATCAAATGTTAAATATGCTGTTATAAACAAAAGAACCCACATATATAATAAAACTAGCGTATCACACCTAGATTCTGTTTAGGACACAGAGCTCTTAAGTCAACATTTCCCACAGGGACAAACATCATTTGTAAGCGGATAGTGCAAGACATCCCTGGGACCTGCAAGTTCTACTGTGCTTGCAGCTGTTATTTCAAGGTTCCTGAGCTCACCTGTAATTTCCATTTTCTAATGAAGTACACAGTTTCAGATTTCATCATCATTTTCTTTATCATTTGTTGTTTTTCTTGCCGTTGGGCACAGCGTGTAATTTAAAACATACTGAAAAAAAATGGTCAGGTTTTTTTTTTTTCTTGTTTCTTATTATTATTTTGTGAGGGTATCTTAGTTCAAGAATTTTACATTTCACTTTCTTCTTAATCAACAAAGTTTTCCTGAATTTGATCTTAAATTTTGTGCTAAACATGGGTAGCATTGCTTTGCAAAGAATAACAACTTTGAGCAAAAACTCAGAAACCATGATCTCTGATCTCATAATTAATTAATTATTTTTGAAACCATGGTCTTTTCTAATTACTGAAAAAATAAAAATGCTTTTGTGAGGGTTTGGGGCTTTTTATAGATGTATATTTAAAGCAACAAAATAGTACTTGGGAGAGCTACGTTCATAAACTAATGCTTATGCAGAATTTCTTCATGACACTGAACAAGTTCATGTTTAATTTCTTTTAAAACTTGTCTTCAAACCGTGGTGCTAAGACAGCTTGTCTGCTGGTCCAATCTGGCTAGTAAAGGGGTGAATGCTGAACAAAAGAAGTCAGCTTTTTGTTAGGCAAACTGTTAAATCACAGATTTCTGTTTGCCATGAAAAATGTAAGAAAACCTTAGAAAAACAAAACAGCGTTGAAACCTTCCACCCTGTCAGGGTCTGACTGGAGAAAAATGCCAGTGCTGGACCCTGTTTCAGTTCATGAACCCAAGAGTGAAATTAAGACACAAATGAGGTCAAGTACCATAATCAGACAGCTTGTTTATTACAAATTACAAAAAGGCTGTTATTATGAAAAGGGAAATTACTGTAATAAAGGGGATAGTGATAGGACAGATTGGAAAAAAAGTAGAAAAGGAAGCAAGAATTTGGGGTGCGGAGAGAGAGAGAGATAGTCACCACCATGGATCCAGCAGTGTCCTGGGGATCCGTTGTCATCATCGTTGGTGACGGTAGTTCTTCAGGTTTCATAGTCTCGTAGTATTGGAGCAGAAGGTCTCCCAAGGGTCTGCCGGTGATGAGTGTCTTTGTGGAGGCATCCTTCTGGAGTCCCCTTGAAGATATCCCATGGAGTGTGTCTCGTGAAGTTGCCTTCATGGTGATGTCTCATGGAGGGTGTCCCTCAGGGTCAGTAGTAGTCATCGGTGGAGAGTGTCCTCACAGTGGTGTCCTTCTGGAGTCATCCTCATGGTAGTGGCTACCTGGCTATGCGTCTCTTGGTGGTTATCTTTTCACCTTTTGTGAAGAGCTGGGGGGATTACACCTGTTCATGTCACGTATTACACACTGCTGGTGGATCAGTTTCTCTGGTCTTGCAGCCAGATCTTCGTCTGCACGTCTGCACACACGTGTCTGCAGCAATTCTTGGGATAATACCTTACACCAATCCTCGAGGTAATGGACTGAAGAGTCTTATCTCAGCTCTTTCCCACTCATCCCTCAGGCAGTGGATGGTGGAGTCCCAGTTCAGCTCCTCATTCCCTTCTCCCAGGCAATGGAGGTAACAGTCTTATCTCAACTCCTCCCACCCATCTCTGAGACAATGATCAGTGGAGTCCCATTTCAGTTCCTCAGAGCAATCTTTGAGACAATGGACAGTGGAGCCTGATTTCAGATCAGTCTCTCACGCATCCCAAAATTCAAAACACTAAAATCTGATATGAATTTTAGTTCAGTTTTGTACTATTGAACTTCCATGTAAAACTACAGACCAGATCTCTTCCATACATTGTGTCTACTTACCAAAAGGTATGAGAAGGATAGGAAAACAAGTCATATCAGAGAAAAAGCAAATCAGTGATGGCTTCTAAAACATACAACAGGAAAGAAACATCCTCTCTGCCGAAGGAAGCGCATTCTGTGATGTTATTAACTGTTATCACAATGCTCAAAACAAGAGTTTTGTTGGTTTTTTTTTGGCTACTTTTTTTTTTGAGAGGTTGTTCCGCAATTCTTCTTCCCTTCCCAAAATCCAAGGTAAGTATATCAATGATCAGTTTTTCTGAATTAGTGTTGTCCACTTATTGATGAGCCAGTATTGGCTTTCAGCTTAAAAAAAAAATACTTCTCCCTTTCCATCATATATGTCTCACTTCAGATACATACATATGTATAGAATAATCTGAAAATATTGAAAATATGAACAGCATGCAATAGGTGCCACAAGGCATTCTGGCAGCAATAAGGCATTCACCCAGGAAATAATTTTGTATTTAACTTTTCCAAAATAATTTCTATTAAAAAAAGCTTCCCAAAGCATATATAATAACTATTTTTAAAAAAGCTAATACTGAAGTTTTGATAACCTTAACTATTTTGTATAAACCTTTTAAGCTTCCACAGGTGTTCCTGTCAAAAACATAACAAATAGTGGTTTTTCTGAGAAATACGGTTTTAAAAATAATATTTTCCCTAAGATATATTATTGTTTAACAGGGTCTTTTAATGTTTTGTATAACAATTATTTTGTTTGTGTTTCAAATCCAATTGTATTTCTCTAAAAATCTTACTTTATTCTGTGCTGTGCCATGATATGCCAAGTTAAATTATGCTATGCTATTCTTTTTGTTGTGGTTTTTTTTTTTTTTTTTCTATTAAAAAAAACTTTAAAAAATTGTTTTCATAGGTTTCACTGTATTTTAACAGAAGCACATCACAACTACTTTTCACTTTTATTAAGTACATGTGCCTTTTATTAAGTACATGTGCCTTTTATTAAGGACATGTAGAGATTTGGCAGCAACTCTGAAGCATGTAAACAGACTGAGCTTCTGGGAAAAGATCGGCTTGTGATTAATGATCCCCTTGTAAGTGCTTGCTTCTTTCAGATACACGGTATATCTAAAGTTTAATATTGAATTACAAAAATAAGTGTTTACTTTTAGGAGAGCTTTGGGAACAAGAGTAACTTTCAAAACCATCCCTGAATGATTTTATTGTCATTTATAATAACCATTATTTCTGGTTTATTTGTCAAGTTAATGCAAGATGTTATAAAGATTTCTTCAGTCTTATGTGCCCAAACTAATTTCTTGCATAAATGTTTTTAATAGCTGCATTTTATATACTGATTTTTATCCCTAGTGTAATGCTAAGGTAGGAGACAATTATTCTAAACTTTGGAGGTCATGTTCTGTCTTTAACTTACACCTGAAAGAGACAAATACCTCAGAAAAAAAACCATTTCAGGTTCTTTATTGTTCCTTGGTAAACATAACTTTAGAGTATCTGCCTCAGACACGTGAGAAGGGTAAGGCACCTTCATAAAGTTTATGCACAACCTGCTCATCTACAGAGGACGGGTGTGTTAATACTTCCCTACCATGAACAAAAACAGCGTAGTGCAGACTATGGGCACTTTAGTAGATATTTTTTCTCATAATCTCCAAATTTCTTATATAGAAATCATTATTTCCTAGATCTTCTGCTTATGGTTCAGTTGAAACACAGATGGTTGTATAATTTTGAGAATAAGTGCGAGCATTCTGCTTCCATGCAGCTGGAGTTTTTTGGCCTTGAGCAATGAATAAAACTACCCTTTTCAATCTAGAATTTTTATTATTCAATTTATGCCTTTAAAAGTATAATTAGTAAGTGAACAGTCCTGGCTTCTTCCTTTTGCATCTGTAGACGTAATGGAAACTGTACTTTGTCTATTAGAAATGAAAGGGGAATATCTTTCTTAGAGTACATAAAGAAAATGCTTACATACTGTGTGTGTTGAATTTATTTTAAAAAATGTAGGTTTAATTTTCTATATGGAAAAAAATACTATCTGTGAGAATATTATGGCTTATAGCAAAAGACAATAAATCCATTTATAAGATACCCTGGAAAACAGAATCTACGTTTGACTTAGGAAGGCCAAAAGTGCCTTATGTCTTCTAGTAATTGTTTTCATCTTGATACCCAGGATGACTTTTAGCAAGAAGAACAATCAATGAATTAGTCTATAATGTTTGTGCCATTAATAACAAAATGCTTATGAATTACTTCTAGCTTATGCAGAATCATGCTTGAGGATTATACAGTCTAAATAATGCATTTTTTTTAAAAGGCTGAAATAGGTGCCAGCTCCATTTTGAGATACATGTTTAAACACTGAAATATATTTCTTTGTAGAATTAAAATTAGACCTTTAAAATAGTGAAAAATACCCAAATAAATTGACAGATGCCCAGAATGGCCCAGAACATTCACCTGAGCATCCATTTGAGGTACAGAAGAATGGGAATGGAGGTCTCGTTTTCCACACTGATTTGCTTCTGGCCTTGAAAAATTCCACATCAGTGCTCTCTACACTCCAAGGTACATTATTTCTGTTTGATCTCTTCTACTTCCTGGTAGTGACATTCTTTTGGCTACTCTGGAACTTCTTTATTCATTATCCAGGGCTTTCACCTATGACATGTGAAAACCTTGTTTTAATCTTTTACCTGAATCAGACATAACAAAATTTCAGTAAAATAGAGTTTTTAAGGGAGTGAGTTAAGCATTGAATGAATAACCAAGTTAGGGTGGATTTCTTTCTCAAGACAAATGGAAGCCTGCAAATGGAATAGCAACAACAACAAAAAAAAAAAGTCAAATCCAAAATCACTGCAAGCAGAATGTTGATTTTAAAACTTTGCAGGGACAGAACATTTTTCTTCAAAAATTTCTCAGTTCTAATAATCAACAAAAGAGACATTTTTTTTCAAGGAAGAGCTTCAGCGACTGAGTAATAAGATGGTACTGCTCCTCAATATAACAAGCAAACAACCAAACCAAAACATAAAAATCCATACTATTTTGGTTGACAAAAAAGAATAGCTAAGATTTTGTAACATACCTTATTTGTTCCTATTTGTAATAATTGATCAATTTTTTCCTTTTTATTACTTGCTTACTTACCAAATAGATTTACATCTCACTTATTCTACATTCGGATACTTTTCATCTCTTCAATCCTGGAAAAGTACTTCCAAAAGAACCTCAAGGTCTAAGCTGAATATGCACTTTATTGATTTTCTTTCAGTACACTATCATTTTTTGTGATAATATATGCAATTCAATACCAAGTAACCCAACTGCTACTTCATTTCAGATGTTTTCTAATTATACCATTTCTTTAAAAAATATTGCTCATTAATAATTGCAAGTTTCCTTCCAGAGAACATTGCAGCCTAGGATAATTTTAAGGACATGTACCATCAGAAAACACTGTGCTTTTTTTCCCCTGCATTTTTTCTCTAGCCTGAAATTGTGGTTTAAGACCATTCTAAATTAGCCTGTCTGTGTCTCCTTTTATTTTTTTCTTGTGTTATTCATAGATAAATTATGTAAGAACTGGACCTGACTGTCGTCCACTGTTCACTGACTTCTTGTTAGTTCATTCTGCTTTCTTTACCACTGGTATCAACTATGTGCAACATTCAGAATTGGTTAGCTGTGATAATATCTGAAAAGTCTGACAATGTTTAGCTTCTATATAGCATCATCAGGGCTGTTCTGGGATAGTGAAGGACCATTTGTAAACAAAATGGTAATCCATTATTAAAACTAACAGAAATTTCATCATGCAGTAATGAAGTCCTAAGTAATCTGGCTTTATTACAATTCACCAAGGACTACTTCTGTGGCAGCAGTGACAGTGAGAACTCAGCCAGAAAGTCTTTGAGCCTTAATTAATAGCTAGATTGCAAATCTGAAAGACAGTGAAAATCAAAAAGCAGGTGTCCATTCTGTAAATTAGCAAACTGTCTTTTCTTTTTCGATACTTTCTGCAACTTAATGTATGACACGATCAAAAAAAAAAATAAAAGAACTATTATTAAGCTATTAACAAAGCAGCTCTGACTGAGCATCTGAATCAGTCTGTCGTTCAGTGTCTTACACATCTGTGGAGGTGCCTTAGAGGATTGAGAGCCCCCTCTTGCCCTGCTATCCCATATGCAGATGAACCTCTGAGAACAAAAAGGTTAGTGGGTAGGGGTTAGTACTGTTAGTAGAGACAATCACAAAAATTGTCTAAAAAAGAATATTATTATTGCCATTGCCATTGCTATTACTATTGCTATTACTTTTACTATTACTATTACTATTACTATTACTATTAATTACTATTACTATTACATGAATTTATGTCCAAGAGGCATTGTTCTTCTGCATCCTTCTTTATATAATAAACCCAGTATATTATATAGAACTGACAAAGAGCAGAGACAAATTATGATTCTGAATAATTTCATTTTTCAGATTTCTATTGCTATGTTTTAAAAAGAAAAATTTCCCATAACAAACAGAAACATTTAGTATTAAATTGATAGCTATGTGACTTGAATGTAGGGAAGCAAAGGAAGAAAGGGAAAGAGAAGCTTAAAGAAAGCAGGAGAGAAAAGGCCAGAGCAATTGAAGAAAAGCCACAAAGAAACTGATTTTTTAATGACAAAATTAATTGCATAGTAATATAGATGTTAGAAACATGCCCTAAAGATCTTAATACATAATGCATTATGTTAAATATAAATGGAATACAGATAAGCTTTTATCTATTACCATCTATATTGTATATGTCTAAAGGAAAAACATGCCAGTGCATCTTGCTTTAAATTTAATTAAGTAAAGCATAAAGAATTTTGATCTATTTAGTTCTGTCATCAACACATTCATTACATTATGTGTTTTAGTAACCTTAAAAATTAGATGTATTAGAAATCAGAACTTGCTGGTTATTGTGTGAGCCTTCATATAGTTATGGATTATATGCTTGATTTGATTGTAAGAGATTCCTGTAATAATTTCCAATTAACAATAACCAAGATGGTCTGGTGACCTCTTACAGTTTTCCTTTAGTGAATGCCAAGAGTCATACCAACAGTCTTTCCTGAATCTTTCTGGCTACGAGTGTTTCCAACCTGTTGTTTTACATAAAATTTACTACCATTTAGATGACATCTCGATAAGAACTACTGTCAACAACAGTCAAAAATGTTAACATGGAAGGGAACCACGCTTTAGCAGTTCATGAAGAACTGCAGCCCATGGGAAGGACTCACATTGGAGAAGTTCATGGAGGACTGTCTCCTGTGGGGAGGACCCCACTCTGGAGCAGGGGAAGAGTTAGAGACAAGGCGTGAGGAACTGACTGCAACTCCCATTCGCAATCCCCCGGCACAGTTGAGAGGAGGAGGTAGAGAATCTGGGAGTGAATTTGAGCCCAGGAAGAAGGCAGAGAAGGGTGAGGGGAAAAGATGTTTTTTACTTGTCATTATCCTATTCTGATTTTATTGGTAATAAGCTAAATTAATTTTTTCCCAAGTTAAGTCTGTTTTGCCCATGATGGTAAATGGTGCCTGATCTCTTCCTGCCTTTATCTTCTCCCATGCCTTCCTGTGGACCTGCTCTAACAGACCCATGTCTTGTACTGTGGACACCAGAACTGCATGCAGTACTCCACTTGGGGTCTCATGAGAGGGGAATAGAGGTGCAGAATCACTTTACTTGATCTGTTGTTCATGCTTCTTTTGATACAGTCCAGGATACAGTTAGCTTTCTGGACTTTGAGCACACACTGATAGCTCAAATCCAATTTTTTATCTGCCAATATCCCCAAGTTCATCTCTGCAGTGCTGCTTTCATTCCAATAATTGCCTAGTCTGTACTGTTAATGGTGATTGCCCTGATGCAGGTGCAGGATCCTGCACAAGATGGTGTTGAATTTCACGAGGGCGGCATTGACACACTTCTGAAGCCTGCCAAGTTCTCTTTGGTTGACATCGCTTCCCCCAAGAACCATTCAGCTTGGCATCATCTGCAAACTTGCGGAGGATACTCAGTCACACTGCCAACATTAAGAAAGCTATCAAACTGTACAAGTCCCAGCGTGGACCCCTGAAGGATACCACTTATTACTGATCTCCATTTGGACATTGAGCCATTCGTTCTGGTTCTTTGGACTTTAATAGAGTACCATCAAATCCATATCTCTCCAATGTAAAGACAAGCATAATATGTGAGATCATGCCAAAGGCCTTTTAGAAGCAAAGGTAGATGACGTCTGCTCTTCCCTTATCCTCCAGCAGTCACTCCATTGTAAAAGGCCACCAGATTATTCAGGCATTCTTCTCATCTCATCTAACTCAATTTAGACATTAATATGTCCAAAACTTAAACCATAGGTTTAAAAGTGTAAGTTCCATCTGAAGTTAATATTTACAGAAAGTGGAATCAGGAATAACATTCTTGGAGATGTTTTATTTTCTCTACAAAGAGATTTTTCCAATCAGTTACAGATCTAACTCTTTCACTTATGCAGCAAGAAAAGGGAAGATTTTTCAGTATTCCGGGTGACTAGTTACTGATTATTTTCTTTTTCTGAAACTCCAGGGCTAAACTGAAGGTTTTAGACTTCTGAAATATATGTCCCTAAAAAAATATGAATCAAGTATCAAAGTAGATTATGTCATGATCATGTAGGGATACATGTATGGAAATGTAAAAGTTTGATTTTTTTTCCTGTTCTAAATAAAAAATTAATTAAAAAAATATCAGAACTAATAAAATTGATTCAAACTCAGTATTTAAGTCCTTTGGATTTTGTTGATCAACAGCTCTGCAAAAAATTCCCAACATTTTTCAATATTAGAGTTAATGGATTTCATTATCTGATGTAATTCCTCACTTTGATATATGTTCTGCCTTGTTGACTATGCTCAAGTTGCCAAAATAAATTTTTATCTGATTTTTTCCTTGTAATGGACAGTTGTTAAACATGTAAATATATGATATTTTATCTATACATAAGATAGATATGTTGAGTCTCCATTTTTTATCTCCCTTTATTTATAACGGCACACTAAAAGGTGACCAGCTCTGAAGGCATCAGTTGGGAGAAAATCAATGGTTTGGTACTCAGCTGTTCCCTACCAATTGCTGAACTATTGACTGACTACCAATCAGTTGCTACAGTGCTTGTACTGAGTCATGTAATTCAGATAAAGCACATGGCTCAGCGGAAGAGGCAGCAAGGTTCATAAAAATTGAATGAAAACTCAAAGAACAGAAAGAACAGGGCATTTAGATAGTAACGAAAGAACAGAACAAAGTGGGCCAAGTGAAAAACACAGCTAGAAAGCAGAGTGTTTTTCTTCAGATATGTAACTGGAATTACGTGAAAGTCGAAATTGATGTTTAAAGATGGGGAAATGAAAAAATGTAGAAGGATGTTTAAACTAACCTTGGGTAACAGCTGTTCTCTCCTACCTCCTCAGTGAAACACTAACATTTTCAGGAAATCTTACATATTCTATTTCTTCTGACACACACAGTAACACAGCAATGAGATAATACAAAAAAGCAAAAGCATAGAAAATATAAAACATCTAAATTAGTTATAAGGATGTACCGCATACAGTATAATTACTGTCAGTTCACTGGGGGCCATGAATTTGACATGTGGACTAATCAACAGATTAGGAACTGGCTAGGTGGTCACACTCAAAGAGTTGTGGTCAACGGCTCAATGTCCAAGCGGAGACCAGTGATGAGTGGTGTTCCTCAAGGGATGGTACTAGGGCCAGTGCTGTTTAACATCTTTGTTGACAACATGGACAGCGAGATTGAGTGCACCCTCAGCCATTGGCCATCACGATGATTCCCCAGTCAACACTGAAGTCGCTGGGATTTTCCATTTCTCTGAGAGGACGGTGAGGTACCAGCACAAGTTGCCCAGAGAAGCTGTGGCTGCCCCATCCCTGGCAGTGTTCAAGGCCAGGTTAGATAGGGCTTGGAGCAACTTGGTCTAGTGGAAGGTGTCCATGCCCATTGCAAGGGGATTGGAACTAGATAATCTTTAAGGTCCCATTCTACATTTCTATAATTCTATGAAGTGGTAAAATTGAAGCACATGAAAGTTTATCCAACGTCAGCCACATGTAAACAACACATAAGAAAGAAAAATACCATACTAAAACTGAGATGATTTAGCTAACATAAAAAATAAATTCATAAAGCAAGCTTTCTAGAAGAGAATACAGAACTCAAGGCACATACTAGTAGATTGCTTAGCTGAGTTCTATCCTGAAAATCTTGAAGTTAAGTGTTGAAATTATATTCTGATGCTTTTTTAATTTATGAACATATCTGCAGTTTCAAATAATCAGAGGATTATAAAAGAGATAACTGACCATATGGGAAAGAAATACTGGAGAAAATGTTAGCCTCAAGTTTGCATAGCATAGTTTCAGTTCCTTGCTCCACCACTGATTTTTACTGTAATGTTGGAGTTCAATCTGTGTGTGCCTCAGTTCACTATTTTTAGTGTTGGGACAGCAGCACTTTCATACTTCTCAGGAGTGGTATAAAGATTAATAAATGCACTTAATGGCTGGTAGGTCCTTAGACAATATAATTCACTTTAAAATATTGTCTGTAGTGTTTACTTTCGCTGTTAAAAGACAGCAGTATGTGTTCAATAAAAGAAGGCTCTCCACATTACTCATATCACTTTTCCTATAAATATGTAAATTTTCAGACTCATAATCACACTGATTACCATTTATTGACAATTTGGGAAATTTGCATTAGATACACTTACCCTATTTTCACAAGCAGTAAAATAGGCAGATGAGATATATTATTAAAATGACAATATGCTATATATTGGTGCTTGCTTCAAAGATAAACATTGTATTGTTGGTGCAGTCTGTGCGAGATAAGGCTCTTCACTTTATTCCTAAATGTTGCCAGTAGTTTTCTAAAGTTATCTCATGACAAAGCATAACAGAGGTGACTTCTGTCTTTTTCATCTGTTTCTGATTTCATTAGTGCATCAGCTCATCACTTAATTTCCTTTCACTGCTACATTCATGCCCCTGTGTTCCCTCATCTATTTAGACATATATGAAGACCTGCATGAGAACTACAGAAACAGTGATGAAGGATCTCTGTGCTTGGGGCATAAAACAGCTGAGAGAATGGAAAGATTTTCTGAACTATACTGGAAAGCTGACAAGTAAGGAAGAACCCAGCTGGGAATTGAAACAAATCTTGGCACTGGGGTAAAAATTGATCTTTTTTTGACAGACTTTTAAAATGAGAGACAGTCAAAGACAGAGTCTTACCTATTCCTGAGCATCATGGGTATTTGCTACCCTTTTTTTAAGGGGTTTTTTTTTCATCTTATTGAACAGAGTAGAGAGATTTTCAGCTATTCAGTTATGAGAATTTCCTTTGTATGAAAAAGATAATTATAAGATCACAGGATTATTTAAGCTGGGGTGGATCTTAGCAGGTCTTCAGTCCAACCTCCTGCTTAAAGCCTGACCAACGCTGAAGTCAGACCAAGTTGCTCAGTTCTTGAAAATCTGCAAAGAGGCAGCCTGTACAAACTTTCTGGTCAACCTCTTCCAACTGTCCTCACAGAAGAATATTTTTCTTATATGCAGTCTGAGCTCCTGAATCCCTGCCTTCCTGCCATGGTGCACTGCTGGCTCATTCTGCTTGCTGCCCATCAGAATCCTATGAGCCTTTTCCACAGAGCTACACCAGCCAGTCAGTCTTGGCTTGTGCTGTTGCAAAGGGTTTCATCTTTTCCCCGTGAAGGCTTCTAATTTGTCCTTGTTTAACTCATTATATTTCTCTCAGCCTATTTCTCTAGCCTGTCTATATTGAATAGCATCACAGTTCTCCAGCATATTGACAATTCTTTTGTTTTCATCTGTGAACTTGATAGGGCGATACTGCACCACTTCCTCCATACTACTGCTATTAGGCAGTGTCCATCTTCACTATATCACCTGTACCATTCAGCAATAGGCTTATATTTTGCTTGTTCAACATTTTCCTACTATTGTGGTAATGGAAGATCTTGTCCTTGATGTAACTCCAACTGCAAATATCATCTTTACATGAGCTCTGGCTTTCCTAGCAACACTTCCTCATGCCTAGACAGTGTTTCTAAATTCTTCACTTTTTGCCTGTTCTTGTTTCTACATTGTATTCTTTGTATTGGAGCTCCACTGTCAATCCCCTATTTAACTATGATGAATTTTTCATAGGTTTTCTTGTTTTCCTGAGTATCAGGATGGGCCATTCATATGCCGTTTGCAACTCACGTCTGATGAACCAGAGAATGATACTCTGGAATATTTCCACTTACTTTTCAGACCATGAAAATTAAGCATGTAGTTCATATTCCATCTTTAATGAATAGATAGAGAGAAGGATGATTATATGCAATTTATAACTCTTTTAGATAATTTCTAAGATTAATATGATCAAGGACAGAGCTTAGGTAAGCAATTTAGAACAGTCTTTTTATTTTCAGATAGCTAGAGTTATTAAATTGGATCAGCTTTTAATCATCATCATTATCATATTGAACTGTTCTTTTTTCTCTGATGACTCAGTTGTACGACTAGTGAATCTAACAGAAGTAGATGAGATACTGGTTTTGTCCATGTTAAAGAATATAAGTGAGGAGGGACAGATGAGGACTAGGTTCCTTTTAGGTTTGGCACTTCTGTATGTAATAGCTAATATCTATGATGAAGTTAGTTAATATGGCAGTAACACAGAGCACTGTGACCAGACAATACTTTTCCAAGCATCCCAGCTGTTTTAGAGCCCAAACCCTCTCCATCTTTTACTGGATGAGATTAACAGGTTCACAGATGTGGGCCTGTCCAGATCAGTAAGCTACATGCAATTCTTGAAAAAGAACAATTGGATACACCTCAGAAAATGTAGTATCTCCCCTGACCAACATAGACAGTGACAAAGTTGCTCATTTCTTTGGTGGAATTCTTCCCATTAAATGTGGATATTCACAGAGCAGATGATTACATCTGAATCAGTTTGCTTTATAAATGATGAATCCCTAGTAAATATTGACAGTGGAACTTAGGATGTGAAATGAGTCTCATCTTACCAAAGATGCTAAAAATATGTCACATGCACCCTTCCATAAAAGTGCCTGACTCTCTCCACTGACTAAACAGGGCATCTAGGATGCCAGAGTTAGACTGCATAGATAACACATTGCAGAAATCTAATATTAGGTGAGATTAATCTAATCCTTGGTGATGGTTATTTCATTCCACATCATCAATAGGCCTTAATAAACTGAAACCTTTGTGGAAATGAACGATTTATATAAACAATCACTCTAAGTTGAACATGGAAATTTACTGTTAGTAAATTGAGTGACCATTACAAATGTTTCTTAATAAAAACCTATTTCCATATTTTCTCAATAAACACTAACATCTGATAGCATATTTCTCATAAAAAATAATCCAAGTTAAATTATCTTTATTGACATTGACTAAGTTATCCAAGACAGAACAGAAAATCAGTTAACATATTGCAGTACTAGGAAATATACTGAAGTGTGCTGTTGTTTTGGACTGAGTAATAGATATGAGCATCAGCTAACTATTTTGAAGAATTAATTTTTATTTGACAGATGAAAATTCTATTTCCTTCTCAAACACATTCCTATAATTTCCTCATTTATTTTCAAAAGCTGATATTATCCCCTCAAGCCTAATTGGCTTATTAATAATAAATTATTTGATTATAAGTAGTAATCCTTCTTATAATTTTTCTTACTATAATTTTGCCCACACTGTATTTCATGCAGCTGAAGTATATTAGTGAGCAGAAAAAAATATAAGCATTTGGTCTGACTTATCTTCACTTATTTAAAAATCTTGCCAGCATCTGGTTCAGAAATCTGTAGCATACATCTGTAGCATACTAACTCCTGCTACGGTGTAGTGTATGATCTCCTGTTTTAACAGTCCTTAGTTTCCAGGTCACCGAATAACATAATTCCTTAAGTCTGCAAAAGATGAAATAGTATTTCCTCTTTTAATGTATTCTTGGTATAATCATACACTTATCCAGCGGGAAAAGAAGAGCATACATAATGTAGAAACATTGCTTCAGAATGAGCTGTGAACTACGTCATTACAGAGACACCTCACTATTGAATAAACACCTAATCTTTGGATAATTGAGTGAAAACAGAAGAACCAAGCACAAGCTGAGCTCAGAACTGCTCTAAGTTAGAATATATATGGTTTTTTTCCAAACTCAGAATTTATTCTATGAAATCAAAATAATATAAGCCTATAATGCAGAGGTATATGAAAGATAGTAGAAGTTCTTTGCTTTTGGAATCCCCTGCATGTAAAAACTGAGAGTAAGAGCAATGGAAGACTATCTGTTGGAAGCAAACATTCAATTTGCACTAGTTTGTGAGACCGCTTCAGCTGAAAAGTACTGTCATTTAGTTAGTTCTCCTGACGAATGCTCTAACAGATAGAGATGGAAGAAATAGGATTTTCTCCAGTAGATGCGCAGTCTTACAGCTTTTAACTGGGGAACTGATATTTGATCAATTTGGTACCAAACATAGCTACAAACAGTGAAAAACGAGACTGTGATTCATTATGAAAAGAGCCACTGACTAGTGTAGGCACAAGAGAATTACTGTCAAAACTGTGTTACTGTCTTACATCAAGCCTGAATTTGACCCAATGAAACCAAAAACACAGATGGAAAAACGAACATTTCATGCAATAAGAATATATATTATTTACAGAATATAATAATAAAATTTAAGTTACATAAAATTCTTTTAAGTATGTCCCGCAAAAAGGAAAGCACTAAATCCAAAGCACAACACTGCATCAGCTACTAAGAAGAAAATTAATTTTATCCCAACTGAAACCATGACAATACTACTGCTAGGTCACAGGTACTAATATTAGAAAGAAGAAAAGATGTGGCAGCATAAAATCTTTGATTGCTGATACTGTTAGCAATGCTTTCATAGTGTGATTTTATTCAGTATCTGAAAAACTGGAAAGAACTAGGATTCACTGAAAGCTGCGTGCTCTTTGGCTACGAAACAGAGCACAGCTGGTTTGATCGCAAAGGATGGTGCCATGTCTCTACTTAGCAGAGACATTTTTGTTGTTCCAGCCAAAGTTGATGGCTTTCAGTGAGCACTGTAAAAGTCAGATACTGCTGCACACATGTGAGTATATAATTTCAAACACACAGATGTTTTATCAAAGGATAAGTGACAAGGCACTATTTACTACCTCTGTCTGTATCTCCCAAAGCAAAGGAACAATACGTGGCAAGCTCATATAGGATTATGATTTGGGTTTGAAGGGACCTTAAAGATCACCTGCTTCCAACCACCCTACCATAGGGACACTTTCCATTAGACCAGGTTACTTGAAGCCCTGTTCAACCTGGCCTTGAACACTTCCAGGGATAGGCAGCCACAGCTTCTCTGGGCAAAGAGCTTTTTCCTAAAATGTCATCTAAGCCTACCCTCTTTCAATTTATAGCCATTCCCCCTTATCCTATCACTACATACCCTTGCAAAAAGTCCTTCCCCAGTTTCCCTGTAGGTCCCCTTTAGGTGCTGGAAGGCTGCTATATGGTCTCCCTGGAGCCTTCTCTTCTTTAGGCTGAAGAATCCCAACTCTCAGCCTGACTATAGGAAAGGTGCTCTAGCCCTTGGAGCATCTTTGTGGTCCTCCTCCAGATTAACTCAAAGTCCATGTCCTTCTTATGTGGGAGACCCCAGAGCTGAATGTAGTGCTCCAAGTAGAATCTCACAAGAGCAGAGTAGAGGGTCAGAATCACATCCCTCAACCTGCTGATCATGCTCTTTTGGATGCAGCCCAGCATATGGATGGTTTCTGGATTGCCAGTGCACACTGATGGCTCATGTTGTATTTCTTGTCAACCAACAGCCCCAAGTCTTCCTCCTCAGAGCTGTTATCAATCCATTCTCTGCCAGGGTGTAGCTGTGCTTGGGGTTGCCTCCACCCATGTGCAGGACCTTGTACTTGGCCTTGGTGAACTTCATGAGGTTTACACAGGCCTGTGCGTAAACACCTTGGTGTCTTCACAGCTGTTTCTTCTGTATATTCTTATTCCCCACTCCTGATGTAGCTGCTGTTGTACAACAACTTTTTCATCTTAACTATATTATCTCAGAGGTGCTGTCTCTGTTGCTGATGGGTTTGGCCCTGGCCAGTGGCAGATCCATCTTAGAGCTTGCTGGTATTGGCTTTATTGGCCATAGGGGAAGCTTCTCGCAGCCTGTCACAGAAACCACCCCTGCAGACTCCATGTTACCAAAACCATCACACACAAACCCAGTACTTCCTAGGGCTGCCTTTATGGGAGTGTGAGGTAGCAGCCACCAGCTGCTGTTGTTCAAGCTTCCAGCTCCTGGAGTGTCTCTACTCTCCTGGGGTTTCCCTGGATCAGAAAACCCTTCCCACATGGAGGATCCCCTGCTCTACTGGGCAGCGTGCCTGCGCCAGAGCTGTTCATCTCGCCTGTGGATGAAAAGGAAACTGAAAGGAGAGATGGAGGTAACAGTGATTGAATTTTTTAACTATATTAATTGCAAAAAGCTTAAATCAGCTTTCAGGTAATATTTATAGTTTAAATGACTGCTACTGCTGAACCCAGGACAAAAGCAAAAAAAAAACCCCTAAACTGACATGTATGTTTTTGCATATAATGTTGAAAACTGAAGCAGCAATTCCTTTGTTTTAATTTGTCCTTCAAAGTTATTCAACCTACATCCTGCATGGGAGAAGTCACTGTTTTTTTTTTTTTTTTGTGCTTGTAAGAGAGAAAAAAAACCATAATGCTTAATTCTTGTCTACCTCATAGGGCTATTTTGGAGTCAAATATCTAACACAGACACTTCTACTCAGCATCATCAACAAATATCTTAAAAAAAAAAAAAAAACCTCTTTAATGTATTGCAGTAAAAGCTTACAGGTTCAATCTTTCGGGCCTTACTGAATAATGCATAGGCCTCTGTAGCCCCTTTGAAGTCAGCATGATCACCTGAATGAGTAATAGCAATAGAACAACTTCTAAAGGCTAATTCTGTTGGCTATTCTTAGTTACATGAATCAAACTACAGCTTTACCTGAAAGGTACTAAGAGTGTTGAAAGAATCGGAGAGTCAGCCAGCAGAGTTGTAATCCATTATTGACCATTATTGTTCTCTCTCAGAAAGTACTCCCATCCTATCACTGAAAAGAAAAATGAGTCTGGAAGAAAAGCTAACGGATACGTAATAATATCTCTGATATCTTTTTTGGCTTCAAGGAAAGTCATTTCATCTTCTCTGCTGGCGAAAAGCATAACATCTCTTTTCAGTACAAAGATGCAAACTGTGAAGAAAGGCAAATATTAACTTCTATTGAATCCCCAAGATTAATTTTTTTCAGCCTTGTTAGATAGCAGTGGCTTTGTCTTCCAGAATATCAGTGAACCAGTTAATTCCAAAAAAAATAAGCTTTTTTAAACACCATTTCACTGACCTCATCAGATCATGGAAATACCTAGTGTCAGAAGCAGTATGCTTATGAAAAACATTTATGTACTTCTAATATGGAAGAAAACTCACATATCATGCAAACTATCCAAAAAGTGTCTATAAATGCAAGTAATTGGGTACAATGAGAAAACCTTTAGGAAGGAGAACTTGTCAAATCTCAGAAATACATTGCAGAAGACAGATTTCTTTCCTTAAATACTGAAGCCAACAAGATTTTGTAAATCTATTTGCAAGAGTAAGTTTAGAGAATTTCAAGGAGATCTAGTATTTTGTCAGCCTGATAAGATTTCCAAGAGGAATTAATTCAACAGCTATTGCCACTTTCACGGAACAATTTTCTATTCTCTATGAGGAAGGGCTGAAGTATAACTGAGGAGATAGAAGAATGCACATGTGTTTTGGGCTACTGCATAGCTGTGTCTGTTAAATGAGGATACTTCAGAACCAAAAAGTTTTAGTTGTCTGAATTCAATCAATGATGCAAACTTAATTTTGAAACAAGTAAAAGAGAATTCTCTAAAGAACACCTAGTAAAATTCTGTTATGTGCATGAATTTTCCAGCTGATGGACATTTAATCCTGCAGATGGGACCCAATTTTGCACTCCCAGACAAAAACAATTCCATCCAGTCTGACAAAGTGATCACGGCTGTATTAAGTAATTGTTAAAAAAAAGTTGTGAATAGAAGTGGAGTGTAAAAGGGTTTAACTGAAATTTAATGGTGAAATGAAAATCAATACAGACAAATGTTGAAGGATACATCATCCTATAGAAAGGATTGTTTAGGAGAAAAAGGAATGAGGTAGCAGCTTTATAGTCTGAAGAATTTAAATCGGTACAACAAGAACCGCTAGAGAAATGATAAGTGAAGAGTCCTTGATGATTATTCATAAGTGAAGGTATATATATCTAAGTTGTAGAATTTGTCATGCTAAGAAGTAGCTGAAAAGCAAAAAAAAACAAAAGAGAAGCATGATTGTCTAATAATATATATTACAGAAAAAAAAAGAAAAAAAGAAAAATATGATTTAATCAACCAGTCATAATTCAATATGCAGTGACGTACATGAGTGCTATACTACTATTTGCAGTCCTAACAACAAAATGACTGATCAATTCTTCTATATATAGGAGAAAAAAGAGAACAAAGATTGCTCCAAGTTTGAGTGCACAGTTGTAGAAACAAAGAATCACTAAAACAACCTAGATATACTTGAAATGCAGATGAAAAACGTACTCTGGATGAATAAGGAAATTGTCTGCACTAAATATAACAATTGATTTATAAGATATCAAGCAACAAGCAGTTCTCATTAACACATAAACTAAAGGAAATAAAATATGACAAAGATAACTGTATCTTAAAAAATACATCACAATAGAAAAGATCACATTACAGAGACCTACTTAAAAGAAAAAGACAAGAAAAGTGAAGTAACATAGAAAATCTAAGACATGAGCATAATTTTACTGCCAAACTATGTTAAAAAAAAAAAAAAAAAGCCTTAAAAGTATTTTTTTTTACCTATTTCTGTAGGAAAAGGAGAGGGGTCACAAACCAGAAAGACATCTACGCTATATTACTTTTGTCATGGCAGACATGGTATACTGTCGGAGGATTATCTGGTACTGACCTACTTTAGGAGAAGAGCTGTAAGGAAAAGGATGTCAGCAAAGAACTGCCAACAAGATGCAAGATCGCTTTAGTAAGCAGTATGGAAAATCATTGTAAAGAAGAGCCTTAAACAAGACTTTCACAACCAGTCAGTTTAGAAGGGAGGACAAACACATGCTTCAGCAAATGAACACACCATGAACCTAACACTGTTTCCCAAGCTCTGTGAAAACACACTGCTCTAAAATGCCATACGTTACAGAACAGAATATACTCATCTGTGGCCAGTAGAAACCATAAAGCAGCTGGTTTAATCAGCTTCCTGGTGTCAGTAAAGACACAACTGTATAGCTGTATAATGCAACAAATGAGGAATGCCAGTTAGCAAGGAGTAAAACAATACATCTCTGAGGTACCTGCCAGTTTTGCCAGCAGAATAAAATAAAAGATATTTGCAGATCTCTGCAGGCTATCTGGCATCTTTTGGCATCTATAATAAAAGTTCAGAGCAATGTAGACATATTCCAGCTGCTCCAACCAATGAGCCGGGTTCAATTGGAGCATGCACAGATGCGTTGTCCTGGGTTCAGCAGTAGCAGTCATTTTTCTCCTTCTTGGTAGCTGGTGCAATGCTGTGTTTTTGACTTTCGGCCTGGGAACAGTACTTATAACACCGATGTTTTCAGTAACTGCTTGGTAATGTTTTGGTTTGACCAAGGACTTTCAGAGTCTCACGCTCTGCCAAGGAGGAGGGGAAGCCGGGAGGAAGCAGAGACAGGACACCTGACCCAAACAAACCAAAGAGGTATTCCATGCCATAGCACATCATGCCCAGGATGTGAAAACAGAGAGCAAAGACCTGGAAGGGTGGGTGTGCGCTGCTTGGTCAGGCTGGGTATAGGTGGTGAGTAATTGTATTCTTTCCTTGTATTTGCCTTGTCATGATTATTATTGGTGATAGCAGTAGTGGTTTATGTTATACTTTAGTTACTAAACTGTTCTTATCTCAACCTGTAGGAGTTGCATTCTCTCAATTCTCCTCCCCATCCCTCCGGGAGCGGTGGGAAGAAGGAAGGAGGAGTGAGTGAGAGAGTGACTGCGTGAGTTATAGAGGGTTAGAATGGCCTTTGGGTACTCTTGAGATGTGCCTGCTGATTGTGATGGGGATCATCATAGTGGCGTGCAAACAGAGTGTGTTTTACCCAGGACCATTTTGTCTGACCCCGAGAGTTAAACAGAGTGGGGTGTGGGCCTTGTCTGGGGTTAGACTATGATGTAGGATGATGTCGTGGTTTAAGCTGTAAATCACGCAACCCGTTCTCTCACTCACACCCTTCTCTTTCTTCTCCTTGCACCCGGGTGGATGGGGAGGAGAATCAAAAGAATGCAACTCCCACAGGTTAAGAACAGTTTAGTAACTAAAGTATAACACAAGACCACTACTGCTATCACCAATAATAATCATGACAAGGCAAATACAAGGAAAGAAAATACAACGGCTCACCACCCGATACCAAGCCTGACCATGCAGTGCACTCCCACCCTTCCAGGTCTCTGCTCTCCGTTTTACATCCGGGGCATTACGTGCTATGGCATGGAATACCTCTTTGGTCAGTTTGGGTCAGGTGTCCTGTCTCTGCTTCCTCCCGGCTCCCCTCCTCCCTGACAGAGCATGAAACTCAGAAAGTCCTTGGTCAGACCAAAACATCACTAAGCAGTAACTGAAAACACTGGTGTTATCAGTGCTGTTCCCTGGCCGAAAGTCAAAAACATAGCGCTGCACCAGCTACCAATAAGGAGAAAAATGACTGCTACTGCTGAAAGAAGAGCAGAGACCCGGAAGGGTGAAGATGCACTGCTTGGTCTGGCTAGGTATAGGTGGCAAGCAATTATATTATTCCCTTGTATTTGCCTTGTCACAATTATAATTGGTGGTAGCAGTAGTGGTTTGTGTTATACTTTAGTTACTAATCTGTTCTTATCTCAACCTGTGGGAGTTGCATTCTCTCAATTCTCCTCCCCATCCCTCCAGGAGCAGGGGGAAGAAAGAAGTGGGGACGAGTGAGCAAAACTGTGTGCGTCTATACAAATGCCCGTAACATGGGAAACAAGCAAGAGGAATTAGAGATGTGTACATATCTACGGGTGTATGATGTCATAGGCATCACAGAAACATGGTGGGATGGCTCCTATGACTGGTGTGTTGGAATGGAAGGTTTTAGGCTCTTTAGAAAAGACAGGCCCTGCAGGCCGGTAGCTGCTATTTATGTTAGGGATAAACTGGAGAGTATGGAACTCAGTCTGCGAACAAGTGAGCAGTCAACAGAGAGTTTGTGGGTCAGGGTAAAAGGGAAAACAGCAATGGGAGACATTATTGTGGGGATCTGTTACAGACCGCCTGACCAAGAGGACTCGGTGGATGAAGTGTTCTATAGACAGATAGGAACAACCTGACACTCTCAGGCCCTTGTTCTCATGGGGGACTTCAACCACCCTGATATCTGTTGGAGAAATGGTACGGCCCGACACAAGCAATCCAGGAAGTTCCTCGATTGTGTGGAAGACAACTTCCTTCTGCAAGTAATAGAGGAGCCAACAAGGAGAGGTGTCATGCTTGACCTTGTCCACACCAAAAGGGAAGGGCTGGTTGGAAATGTGACGCTCCAGGGCAGCCTTGATTGCAGCGATCATGAGATGGTTATATTGATGGTTTACCCTTATGATGCCAATCTAAGTCCATCTGAGCCACTTCAATTTTAGCAGCTTTGTCCACTTGTTGGTTGTTTTGGTGTTCCTCAGTGGCCCGACTCTTCAGTAGGTGAGCATCTACATGGCGTACCTTAACCACCAGGTTCTGCACCCAGGCAGCGATATCTTGCCACAGTGCAGCAGCCCAGGTGGGTTTACCTCTGCATGGCCAGTTGCTTTTCTTCCATTGCTGCAACCACCCCCACAGGGCATTTGCCACCATCCGGGAGTCAGTATAGAGATAAAGTACTGACCACTTTTCTTGTTCAGCAATGTCCAAGGCCAGCTGGATGGCTTCCACCTTGGCAAACTGACTCAATTCACCCTCTCCTTCAGCGGTTTTTGCAGCTTGTTGTTGAGGACTCCATGCAGCTGCCTTCCATCTCCAATGCTTTCCCACAATATGATAGGACCATCAGTAAACAGGGCATATTGCTTTTCACTTTCTGACAGTTCATTATATGGTGGGGCCTCTTCAGCACACATCACCTCCTCCTCCTCTGGTGACATTCCAAAATCTTTGCCCTCTGGCCAGTCCATGATGATTTCTAGAATTCCTGGATGACTGGGATTTCCTCTTTGAGCTCGTTGTGTAATTAGTGCAGCCCACTTACTCCATGTAGCATCGTTTGCACGATGCATAGAAGAGACCCTGCCTGTGAACATCCAGCCCAGCACGGGCAACCAGCATGCCAGGAGGAGCTGTGCTTCAGTGCCAATCTCTTCTGAAGCAGCTCGAACCCCTTCATAGGCTGCCAGTATCTCATTTTCAGTTGGGGTATAACTGGCCTCAGAACCCCTGTATCTCCAACTCCAAAAGCCAAGGGGTCGACTTTGAGTCTCCCCTTGAGCTTTCCATGTGAGGCTCCAGGTAGTACCATTCTTCCCGGCTGCGGTGTAGAGTACATTTTTCACATCTGGCCTGGTCCGGACTGGTCCAAGGGCTACTGCATGAACAACTTCTCATTTAATTTGCTCAAAGTCTTGTTGTTGTTCAGGGTCCCATTGTCCCGCCATTGGAGAAACCAGGTGATGATGTGCTCCCTTGGTTGACAGGTAAAATCTTTTTGTATATTCTGTAGCTTGGTTGAGGTCCGGGGTCGAGAGGTCACCTCTTCTTCCTCTGATTCACATACTGATAACTCCTGGTCAGATGCTGTCCCTAGTGGTGAGTACATTGTTTCTTCATCATGCTTCATCTTTCTTGTCTTTGTTTTGCTTTTCCCCTTGCTTACAGGGGCAACTGATAATGGTATGAATTGGTCCTCTGGTTTAACAGCTGTGATTATCATTGTGGTTGGAGTGGTTGAAGTACCTGTTCTCGGGTTTGGTGTAGCTGCTGTGCTTGGGACTGGAGTAGCTGCACTGTCTGTTGCAGTCAAAGTTTGAGTAGCTGCTGTGTTTGTCACTGGTACTGGTGTAGCTGCTGTGCTTGGAGCTGTAATAGCTGCACTGTCCATTGCTGTCGAAGTTTGAGTAGCTGCAGTACTTGTCGCTGGGGCTGATGTAGCTGCTGTGCTTGGAGCTGGCGTAGCTGCGCTGCTTGTTGCTTTATCATCAGATCCAGTGACATATTTTTCCTTTTGAAGGTGCTGGATAGTGTTGAACAGGGCTCTGTAAGCATAGGCCAAACCCCAGCAATTTGCCGTGATTTGTCCATCCCTGGTATGACCAGAATAACAACACACCTCATTTAAGTGTTTTACTAACCTCTCTAGATTTTGTACTTGTTCAGTGGTGAAGCTCCAAAGCACTGGAGGGGTCCACTGGCCTAGATACTTGCCCATACAGTCCCACACACCCTGCCACTCGTGACTGTCCAGCCTTGGGGAAAATCTCTTGCTTCTCCTATATCGTCATCTAACCCTAGACAAGGCCCAAACCTGACTCTGCTTAACTTCTGAGGTCAGACGAAATGATCGTGGGTAAAGCACACTCTGTATACATGCCAACATGGTGATCCCCATCTGTCGTGGTTTAATCTCCTCACGCAGTTCGTTCACTCACTCTCCCCTCTTTCTTCCCCCAGTCCCAGGGGGATGAGAAGGAGAATCGAAAGAATACAACTCCCACAGGTTGAGATAAGAACAGTTTAGTAACTGAAGTATAACACAAACCACTACTGCTACCACCAATAATAATAATGACAAGGCAAATAAAAGGAAAGAATACAAACGCTCGCCACCTATACCCAGCCTGACCACACAGGGCACCCCCACCCTTCCGGGTCTCTGCCCTCCATTTTTACATCCTGGGCATGATGTGCTGTGGCATGGAATACCTCTTTGGTTAGTTTGGGTCAGGTGTCCTGTCTCTGCTTCCTCCCGGCTTCCCCTCCTCCCTGGCAGAGCATGAGACTCAGAAAGTCCTTGGTCAGACCAAAACATTACCAAGCAGTAACTGAAAACACTGGTGTTATCAGCGCTATTCCCAGGCCGAAAGTCAAAAACACAGCACTGCACCAGCTAGTAAGAAGGAGAAAAATGACTGCTACTGTTGAACCCAAGACACTATCACAATCAGCAGATAGGTCTCAAGGGTACCTAAAGGCCATTCAGAACTTTCAGAACTCTCAGATGATGCTGCAAACGGTCTGGCAGGGGGCACTGGAAGCGTAAGGGATGTCTCCTTCACAGGTTGACCACCCAAGGAGGGGAAAAAACGTGTAATTCCTAAACACTTCTGTTATATACCTCCCAAAGTATAGAAGTCATGGCCACACCGGGAACGCAAGCCAGATCAGTTTCATGATCAGTGAGTCTATTGTATTACAAGTCATTAACATAAAGTACAATAAAACAAGAACCTTAGCCCAAGGCCCCCAGCCAATAAACACTAAAGAGAGCAAATACTGGCTGTAAGCAAGGTACGACATGCTGAAACTCTGAGATCAAGAGCAACAACTTTGTGAGCCAATAAACCAGCATTGTGGCAAGTGACAATTAATCCAAAACAATGATTGCCTATCACAAATATGATTAGACATACTCTGGTCCGATCTGTCATTACCTAACCCTTCGTGCCCCACATTTGGTGCCAAAAAGAACCGTTCTTGTTTAAGCCCAGCCGTAACTCAGAACCATGCAGCTGCTCTCTCACTCACCCCCTTCCTCCCCCCCACTCCCAGAGGGATAGAGAGGAGAATTGAAAGAATGTAACTCTCATGCGCTGAGATAAGAAGTCCAGTAAATAAGGTATAACACAAACCAGTGCTGCTACCACCAATGATAAGAATGTTAAGGGAAATAACAAGGGAAGAAAATAGAACCGCTCACTACCTGCCGACTGATACCCAGCCCTACCCCAGCAGTTTTCTAACCCTTCCATGTAACTGCCCTCAGTTTATATTGTGGGCAAGATGTGCTGTGGTATGGAATACCTCTTTGATTAGTTTGGGTCCAGTGTCCTGTCTCTGCTTCCTCCTGGCTTCCCCTCCTCCCTGGCACAGCATGAGACTCAGAAAGTCCTTGGTCAGACTAAACATTACTGAGCAGCAACTAAAAACATGGGTGTTATCAACACTGTTCCCAGGCCGAAAGTCAAAACCACAGCACTGCACCAGCTACTGAGAAGGAGAAAAATGACTGCTACTGCTGAACCCAGGACAATCTATATTTGTATCTATATTTGTTTCTATATCTATTTATCTCTATATCTCTTGACCTGTCTATATATCCATAGCTATAGCTATATGTATAGCTACAGCTATCTATACCTATACCTATATGTAACCTATATATCTATATCTGTATTATCTATCTACATCCTTCTGTTCTAATACAGAATAAGAGTCAGATCTGAGCCACTTCAGTAAACAGCAGAGTCTGTGTTAGATTTTGCGCATTATGTCAACCCAAAGTACAGGAAAACCTGTTTTTGTAGTGAACAAATAATTTAATTAATGTAATTACTCTGTAACAGTGTAATTTTTATAAGGTAGAATGTGAGCCACAAAAATCTAGCAATTATGTAGTTATTTAAGTCCTATTAATACTACCGCAATTATGCGGCAAGTTAAAGTACCATGTAATACCTAGCTTCATTGCCTCTTGGTTTGTATGGTTGGCTCAAAAATTAAGACCTTCTCTACCATAAAACAGATGTAAGTACATTATAGCAATGTACATAATGTTTAATAGTTTAGCACATGTAACTAAAAAAATAGAGCAAATCAGATTATTAATGACTAACAGATTGTACACAAATTTTATCTCTTTATGTTGTTCAGCAGTTTATTAGTTGTTTCAATTGACTAATAAATATTTTCTCTAAGCAAATTTAGAATCATTGCATTCTCATAAATTAGTACCAATGTTAGTTTAACTATTCAATAGAAGTTACTCTAATCAACAAGTCTGACTAGTTAATATATTTTAATATATTTATATGGTGCAATATATGAAATATGTGTTTTGTGACAAGCTGTCTTGCAGAGGCAGTTGAAATGTCTTGAGTACAGTGAATAAGAACCTGAGGGTCCCCAGCGGCAGTATGCAGTTACCATTCAGACATGTAAGATATGAAAGCCACATTTTTTAGACCTAAGCCCTGTAAAGAAATGGTGAGTCAAACACCTACTTTTCTTTCTGCTGATCCTTGACAAGCTGTTGCAAAGCTTTTATGTTGAACTCTCTCACTTTTGCAGGCTTGCTTCTGCCAAATGTCATCTGCAATTAGAGGAATGATCTCTCTTCTGCGTTCCCCTTGAGATTACCTCTAAAGTAAGTGATAACCTCTATCTGCAATGTGTTACTAAAGGCAACATTGGGATTTGCACTAAGACCCACAGCTGCACCTTTATAATATCTGCAAACCAGACATCTGCACTTCTTCTGTCCCGACCAGTGATACGGTTTCTGTTCCAGCGCCACTTGCCCTAGGGGTTGCAGGCACGACATTTGCCTCCTGTACTCCTAGACTCACGGTAGTTGCAGACCAGTGGTGGGAAGTAGCACTTAACAGCAGTAGCACCATACTTAAATGTGCTAATTTTATTAGCAAACTGTAGCAGCAACCCCCAATATCAGTATCAAGTGCTGATGTTATCAGCATCTATCAGGATCTAAGATAAGATCATGGTAATTATATAGTTGGCTTTATTGCACTGCAGAGCCCAAGCTGACTAGTCTCCCTTCAGACTGAGGCCACCCATCAGTACTGTGCCTTAGCAAACACCTTTCTTCTCAGCCCTTGCACAGAACAGGGATTAAACTACCTTCAAATTCCCACCAGTGTTGTGATGGACAATGGAAGGGGCTGAGGTAGGCTGCTTTGTCCTCTTCTTGCTCTTGGTTAAGAATACTGTTACTGTTACAGTCATAACACACATGGGTACAGACAGTCTATCATTAGTGTTTGAACAAATAAAAATATTTGCCTTCACAGAGAACTAATAACAAAGCACATTCACAGAAACAAAACTAAACAAAACAAAAACAGTTTAGATGTAATCAAAATGATGTAAGATTTATGTTAAAATGCAATTTTAAAAGCTTCCTCTTCTGATTCTCTCCCAAACTAGATTTATAGCTGGGTTTGAATCAGGTGATTCACACGTATTTTTTAAATAAAACAATATGAAAATATTCTATTAAAACTTTTTCTTTATGACTTACTGTTGTTGAAGGTCAGTCCTGAGACTTGTAATTCGAGTGAGATTGTTTCATTAATGACTGATATGGGAAGAGATTTTTTGGCTCTGCCCCTTGAAACCTGATTGACCAACACCAGGTAAAATTATACAGAATAAGAGAAGAAGGGAGGACTTTGGAACAGTAGTTTGGCATTCAGATGGCTTCTTTCACCTAAAAAAAGAATGTTTAATCATGTTAATTTTGTACATATGTGTTAGTCATTGTGCCTCAATTTAATTACAATATTTTGAACTGCTACATGAGCAGGGTCCAGGAGGGCTGCAAATCTGGCTGCCTAGCAGCTATATTACAAATTTAATTAACACAAGTTGAGAACTGCAAATCAGCTGTGCAACCATTCCCTTGCTATTGATGATGACAACCTTATGGAGGCCCGGCTGCAAATCCACCCACAGACTGCAGTACAGTAACCATTATTCTATTGATCAGCTTTTTCTCTGATGTTATGTGGTAAAAACATGGTAATCAGAATGACAGGCTTAAAAGATGTAAGCTATACACAGAGCTATTGAGGAAAAAAAAGGCTACAGACATTTAGCTTCACCTAGTGCGTCTTCTGAAAGAAAATAAGATCTTTTGTATAAAGCAGAATTCCAAAAACAAAGATGTGGACAATCATAAAAGCACAGTAAAAGATCTGAGTTTAAAGCAAAGTGCAGTAGAAAACAAATACTGAAAGCAACCATCCAGTAAAATTCAGCACTTGTAGAGATGTCAAGAACAGGTGTTTATAGCTTGTGGTCTCTGTATGGGAACACACAGAATGTGGCCTTTTACAGTTTTCTTGGCAAAAACGGAGAGACAGAAAAAAGTGCAAAATAAAAAGGAATTAGCACTAAACAGCGTTGAGGCAATGAAATGGTGTTTAGATATAATACTAAGGAAAAAATTGCCCCAATACTTTACCACAGAAGGAAGATGCAAAAATATTTTGATGTTAGAAAGTCTTAGTTCTGCTTTGTTCAAATTCATAAATATTCCTGTGGATGAACAGTTGAGAATCAGAACTGCTCCCCTAGGCTAATATGCCATCCTTGAGGTAGATTTACATCAGCATGGAATATCTGAGTTAATAATAATGCCATGCTTGGGAAAACACACACTTTGGCTCATGTATTTTGAATTATTCTTAAGAAGTACTTGAGAGAGACATAGAAATTGCTGAAACTAAACATGCCACCACTGACATAGAGACAATTAGCAAGTGTGTTGCAATTAAATTAGAAATTGTATGAAAGGGTAACTCTAATTAACAGCTCTGGAGGAGGTGAGAAATTATTTGTGGAATATTTGCATAAATCAGCAATTAAATACAAATGAGTCTAAGAAATCATGCACTGTACCAAACCATGAAGAAAGAGGAACTTTAAAAAGGAAGTAACTGTTTTGATGAATACTAAGAAAGAGCCTTGAGAGTTATTATAGATAATTTCCCAAGCCCCTTAGCAAATTTGCACAGCTGAGAAAAAGAATTAATATAGAGTGTACTAATGCTTATCTGGTTTAAGAGAAGAATAGTTTAAATGAGAATGTTGCAATTTACTAACTCTTACTCTGTAAACTATTGTGATATGTCCAGACTTCAAAGCAAGTGCCTTTCTAATGAATACAGTAAGACTTGTTAAAATAACAATCTGCGATAAAAGCACACCAGCCACAAAAATTACGAAGCCTTACAGCCAGCTATCCTGACTATAGTTACTATAACCTGTATGTAAAGTCAAATTAACAGTCTGAGGACATAAACTCTTATTGTATGTTACTCGTGCTCATTCACATTACTAGCATCTTCCAACTGCTCAGACATGAACAGGCTTTCTTTTGATCCCATCCAACTTTGAGCAATTCCCTGCGTAGTAGAACATGCAGTACGTAGAGTAGAATCTTCATCAGTTATTAATCCAGATTTCCATCACAGTTTGCGTCTGGAAAAAGAATTTATGCTTGAAATCCTCAGGTGTCTTAAGAGATAAAGTTGGACAAGCAGATAAAACCCTAATCCTCCATATCACTTTTTCTCTCCTCTAAAAAATTGATGTGTAGCTCCCAAATAAGACCTTTGATTGACAGAGAACCACATTCATGGACCTCAAGTGCAGGATGCACTGCCAGTTCCATTTCTCTGGACCCCTGAGACATAGCTATGACTAGTTAGCTTCTTGGAAAGTAATTTTAGTTTTAGCTGGACAGATGCTAGGCATATGTTAGTTTTACACAGTGTCATCAAAGATCCTGGCTTTCTGTTAGTCAATTGATTCAAGTTAATTTTGTCTGAGAAGCTGGCTGTAATCCTTGAAAAAAATCATGACTGTTAAAAATTTTCTGAGAAAGACAATTTAGAGGATAAAAAGAGCTTCATATTAGCTTAACCTAGGATACTGGTGTAATGGTTTTGATCTCCGGTAAAGATACATTAAATATTGTATACTAGCATTGGACACATGCAAAATTTGGGGACATGAGAGTCAAGGTTGCCTGAAGAACTGTAAACCAAACATTGCTCTTCTGACAGACAGGGTATGCCACAAAGTGACCACACATTAGCTGTATAATGTGCAGAGTTTATTAAGCAAGCACACTAAAGCCAATAAGCAGCCAGAGCAGAGCTCCCAAACCAGACCCTGGTCATACGGCGAGTGCTCACCATTCTGCTCACCATCCCACGTGCCTGCCCGTGCGAACTGCCATGCAAACTGCCTCAAACCCACCCTGTTTGCCCTCCCTGTTCGCCGTGTCCCTGGTCGCTCGCGCTCCCTGGAGCAGGTTTTTAACAAGTCAGGGCTGGTGCCGCTCCTCTTGGTGTCGTCCCCTCTGAGTCAGCTCCTTGCATCCGCTGAGCTGCTGGCTCCTGGTCAAGTCCTGTCGAGGACTGGAGGCTCCCTCAGTGGCTGTTGCTGCTCTGAGTTGAAGCTCCTGGACACCGAGCCTTCCCCCGAGCAGGTGCTGAAGGCACCCTTTCTCAAGCTAGTCACGTCTGGGGACAGGTGAGCAATCGACAGAGAGTTTGTGGGTCAGGGTTAAAGGGAGAACAGCAATGGGAGACATTATTGTGGGGATCTGTTACAGACCGCCTGATCAAGAGGACTCGGTGTGTGAAGCGTTCTATAGACAGATAGGAACAGCCTCACACTCCCATGCCCTTGTTCTCATGGGGGACTTCAACCACCCTGATATCTGTTGGAGAAAGGGTACGGCCCTGCACAAGCAATCCAGGAAGTTCCTCGATTGTGTGGAAGACAGCTTCCTTCTGCAAGTAATAGAGGAGCTGACAAGGAGAGGTGCCATGCTTGACCTCGTCCTCACCAACAGGGAAGGGCTGGTTGACAGTGTGACGCTCCAGGGCAGCCTTGAATGCAGCGATCATGAGATGGTTGAATTTGAGATCCTCAGGACAGTGAGAAGAGTGTTCAGCAAGCTCACTGCCCTGGACTTCAAGAGAGCAGACTTTGGCCTCTTCAGGAACCTGCTCAGTAAGGTTCCATGGGATAAAGCCCTAGAGGGCAGGGTGGTCCAAGACTGTTGGTTGATATTCAAGGATCACCTGCTGCAAGCTCAGGAGCGATGCATCCCAAGTAGAAGGAAGTGCAGCGGGAGGGACAGGAGACCTCCTTGGATGGATAAGGAGCTGCTGAGGAAAATTTGAAGGAAAAAAGGGGGTTATAAAAGGTGGAAGCAAGGAGAGGTGGCCTGGGAAGAATACAGGGATGTTGTTCATGAAGCTATGGACCAGGTTATGAAAGCTAAGGCCCACTTAGTATTAAACTTGGCTAGGGATGTTAAGGATAACAGGAAGGGATTCTATAGGTACTAAAGCAAGACAATAATGTGAATTAGTTAAATATATATATATATATAGTGAATAAGCACAAGAAAGCAAATCAGAGATGTAGGTATATAAATACTGAAGAAAGCAATGCATTAAATCTTTGCTGTATAGACAGAACAGAGATTAAGAAGAAATACATCACCAGTTACCTCTGAATCGTCATCCAGGCCCACACTTCCAGTTGGGAAGCCCCATTTCAGCCGATGCTAGGAGCCTCAGGCAATTTGGAAAATACCTGTATGGTGCATCCACTCATAGGGGAGTCTTCTTTCATGGCCAGAAGAGGGTCCCAATTTTATACCCTTATCAAAACAACCAGCTTCATGCCAGATCTCTGTGTACTTGTGGGACTGTGCAGCTTCTTATGATTTCACTGTTGTCCACTCTGAGAGTGTTAGCCAGGCATCCCAGTGAGGCTAAGTATGAAAGTCATTGAACAGCTGCACACCTATGTTTTCCTGTCTCTTTCTGACAAAGTCACAATGAACATAAACATATACACTCTATGGAATACACTGTGGCAAACAACATCCTTTGTTATGTCTCTCAGTCAGGAGGGAATCAACTCTCAGCTAGATTCCCATCCATTACTAACATTCAACTAGCAGCAACAAAATGATTGTACATTTTCATATGCACTTCTACTACCCATCGAGAAACTCAGGTGGCAAGAACCTGAGAACACAGAGCCAGCAACATGTGGATTTCATGTAAACTTTCAAGTTGTTTGTGATCTGGCTTCCTTTACTGAAGCACCTTTAGCAATGCAGAGTCATACTAAAGTTCAGTTTTACAATCTTTAAGAAGCAGCTGGTTCCTGACACTAAAAACAAATTTCAGGTTTTGTCCTTTCCAGAAATGGTGGCTTACACTGAACCATTTCAGAAATCTGCACTACAGCTAAGATTAACTCTAGCCTCAGGAAGGGGACCGACAACACACAGAACACATAAATCACAAGCAACAAGGCACACTGCAAATTAAAGTCATTAGCAGATTGCATTCCATATATTCACAAGACCACATAGCCTATAACAGCCCTGAGTCCCTTCTCTGACTTGGAGGATAACTGATGCTGAACAGCTTGTTTCAGCCATTAGTGATCACAGACTCTAAAAAAGTGTCCAAACTATCTCCTGGGAATTGGTCTTTGGACCAAGGAAATGCTTCTCCAAAGTGTTTGGATACCCAGAAATTGTTTGGCTTACATTAAAAGGATACTAAAGATAGTACTAGTAATATAACAGTATAGATGACTGAAGACATTAACAATATAGGAGATTGGTCAACATGTTAGCTCCAGCAATACTGTCTGTCACCGTTTTATTTTCCAGTATGTACCAGTTTGGGCTCAGATAGAGTTATTATTTTTCATAGTAACGTGTTTGTATGTTTTGGATTTATGAGCAAAACAGTATTGATAGCACACTGATGTTTTAACTGCTGCTGAGCAGTGCTTACACAGAGTCAAGGCCTCTTCTGCATCTTACAGCACCTCACCAGCAAGTAGGCTGGGAGACACAAGAAGCTGGGAGGGGACACTCCAGGGACAGCTGATCCCAGCTGTCCCAAGGGATATTTCATACCATATGGCGTCATGCTCAACATATAAAGCTAGGGAAGAAGGAGGAAGGGGGGGACTTCTGAAGTGATAGCATTTGTATTCCAAAGTCACCATTACGCGTTATAGACTACTGCTTTCCTGGAGAGGGATGAACGCATGCCTGCCAGTGGGAAGTGGTGAATGAATTCCTTGTTTTGCTTTGCTTGCTCATGCAGCTTTTGCTTTACCTATTAAACTGTCTTTATATTAATCCTTGAATTTTATTCCTTTCACCCTTTTGATTCCCTCCCCCATCTCACAGCAGGAACCTAATGTGCAGATGTGTGGGGCTAAGCTGCCTACTGTGGTTTAAAACACAACCTAGTAGATACATAGCTTTACAAAAAAGATATGCAGATTTTACTGAAGAACAAAACTCCATGATTTAGAGAGATTTTTTCAGTAAAACTAAGCATGTGTATGCAACTTGCAACAATGGATTTTTTTTCTATTAGGCTGCAAGTGTGTTGCTGCCAAAAGAATGATTTAGGGTACAATCTATCATGACCTCAGGATGCATACCACTCTGTTAATATCTTCATATATAAAAAAATAAGAAATGAAATACTTATTGGGTGGTCAAAATCATGAATAGCAAGAAGTTCTTTTAATAAATATATTAGTGCATGCAACAGTGTTTGCAGAATGGAAAGCCTAGAGATTTTGTTTGGTCTTAGCTATATTAACAGTCACTTAAACTCCTAAAGCCCAGGCACTGCTAGATCTGTCTATAAAAAGTAATCTCTTCTTGTACTATATTTCATCAGAAAATTTTCAATGAAATTCTTGTTTCCTGGATATTAGTCTACTATCACTGCATTCCCACTGCTTAGGGAAAGCAGCACAGCAAAACATTCCCTTTCCCTTAAGTGCTTCACTTTCTAAAACCTGCTTCTTTTTCTGATGCAGCTGTTCCTGATCAGTCTTCCTAACAATGCAGTGTTGCTGTTCAGACAGGAGAGGTACAGTTGTTCACCTTCCTTTGAATCGTAAGGAACTGGCCACACCTGGAAATGGGATACCTGATTTAAAATACAAAAAAAAAACCTATCTGAAAATCGATGCCATCACTGTGATACATTGAAGCCTCAAATAATTGGATAAAAACATTGCAAAATGACTGTCTAATCAGCAATATCACCTGCAGAGCTTGAAAGAGACCAATGGTTCTGATGTTCACCTGCTTTGCTATAATTCACATGGCTTAAGTATCTCTCTACTGTCTAAAGAACAGCATGGCTTCAGAAAACATTAGGAATATTAGGATAAGAACAGCTGAATTAAAATGCTTGCAGTATCTGTGACATTTACACTTGCAAGACTCCTAAAGTTTTGATGTTCTCGAATGTATAATGGAAGCAGCAGAGCCAGCAGCACAAAAAACATTCCTATTTCTATCAGTGTCTGTGGGAGGCTCCTAATTTACATGATTTCAGCTGAGAATACGTGTGTAAAATCCGATCAAAAAGTTATGCTACAAGAAGACTTCATTGGTCTTAAATCAACCATAACTGAGCATGCTACAGACAGTTGCATCTATGTAAAGCAACTGATAACAGATAACGCAAGAGTCAGTGCAAGCATGGATTAGACTTACCTGAGACATGTATTTACTTTTTCAGGTTTATATTTATTTTATTTTTAAGTTTAATTTTTTTTTAATTAATTCCTCAACTGCAGGAGAATATACACCTTTGGGTACATATACATGCTCTCTGGTTCTTTAGTACCTACACTTAGGTTGCCCAGCTTATACTTCAGACTATAAAGTCTGGATTTGCTCCCTACCAGAGGTTTCCTAAAAAAACCCCCAAAACCCCAAAAAAACTCAAACATACAAACAACCCAAAAAGCATGTTGCTAAGAGCATTGTTCAAATGCCTCTTAAACACTGACAGGTTTTGGTCACTGGCCATCTCTCTAGAAGAGTGTTAGACCACCCTCTTGGTAAGTAAATGCTTCCTCATGTCAAGTCTAAACCTCCCCTGGCACAACTTTGAGCATTCCCACTGCTAAGAAGTGCTCAGCACCTCCCTTTCCAGGTCCTCTCCTCAAGGAGACCTGTAGAGAACAATGAGGTTGCCCCTCAGCCTCTTTTTCTCCTGACTAAGCAAACCCAAAGTCCATAGCTGCTCCTCACAGGGCATACCTTCCAGCCCATCCACCAGCTTTGTTGCTCTCTTTTGGATGCATTCAAGGACCTTCACATCCTTCTTAAATTTAAGGGGCCAAAACTGCACACAGTATTCAAGGTGAGGCCACACCACAATGAATAGAGTGGGTTAATAATGTCTTTTGACTGGCTGGTTATACCATGTTTGCCATATCATAGAATCATAGAATCATAGAATAGTCAGGGTTGGAAAGGACCTTAAGATCATCTAGTTCCAATCCCCCTGCCAGGGGCAGGGACACCTCCCACTAAAACATGTCACCCAATGCTCTGTCCAATCCTGCCTTGAACACCACCAGTGATGGAGCATCCGCAACTTCCCTGGGCAACCCATTCCACTGCCTCACCACCCTTACAGTAAAGAATTTCTTCCTCATATCCAATCTAAACTTCCCCTGTTTAAGTTTGTACCCGTTACCCCTTGTCCTCTCACTGCAGTTCCTAATGAAGAGTCCCTCCTCAGCATCCCTATAGCCCCCCTTCAGGTACTGGAAGGCTGCTGTGAGGTCTCCATACAGCCTTCTCTTCTCCAGGCTGGACAGCCCCAACTTTCTCAGCCTATCTTCATACGGGAGGTGCTCCAGTCCCCTGATCATCCTCGTGGCCCTCCTTTGGACTTGTTCCAACAGTTCCATGTCCTTTTTATGTTGAGGACAGAAGGACTGCATGCAATACTCCAAGTGAGGTCTCACAAAAGCAGAGTAGAGGGGCAGGTTCACCCCTTGGCTGTAAAGGCACACTGCTGATTTGTATTGAGCCTGCTGTCAAACAGCACCCCCATATCACTTTCTGCAGGGCTGCTTTCCAGCCACTCCTCTCCTATTTTGTACTTGCATCCAGTGTTACTCCATCCCAGACGAAGAAGTTGGCATTTGTTATTGCATATTTTGTATATCTTTCTTAAATATTTAAATGCTCCTTGTTGGAAAAACTTCATTTTATTTCAAATATTTTAATGGCATGATTTGGGGGTGTTGATTAGTGTATCAAATCATCTATACCATCCGTTGTCACTGAAATATTCCTGTATGAGGAAGACGATCTTAACAGACATAAATATGGGACACATAGTGTATTCATTCATGAAACTAAAGCATGAGGACGCCGACTCACCTTGATGAAGTTAAAGGCAAAGGTATATTCACAATCTGGTTAGATTTGTCCCACTGAAGTGGATAAAGCAAGATTTCTTTTTAATAGCAATTGGAATGCAAATGACAATTCACTTTCTATACATCATTGTAAATTTCTGAAATCCAAAATCCTTTAATGAGAATACTTAGAGGAGCCCAAAGTGCTTAACAAGATTTCCTGAAAACTTGGACCAAGTTTAGAAATGTACCCCTGAGTACAAAAAAATGTAGAGCCAGTTTCCCAGGCTAAATATCAAGATTGAAAATGTGAGATTTATCACTGATCTCTGTATAAAAGACATAATCCTGAACACTGCCATCCAATCACATAAAAATGCATATTGCTCTGTCAATGAACTAGTACAGGTCTAATGCATCCGTAAAGAGAGTAATCTCTGTGACAGTAGAACTGAGGAACCCTTAAAGGATTATAAGAGGAAACAATGCAGAGAAGCTGATGACAAAAAGTTGTCTGCAGAAAAGGAGGAATGCATTTTACAAATTTGCACTTGCTACCTAATTGCAAAAGAGACTCAGAAATAAATCTTTTCAGAGGGGAAAGAATATGACTTTAACAGAAGTTCAACTTTGCTATCAGCCCTTCAGGTAGACTTCTTTTTGACAGAAACAATGTGAACAATTTTTGTTTGTTAGACAAATGTGTAGAGCCAAAGTCAGCATTTCCAGAAACTAGGAAGATATAACAAGGAGAAATTGTTATGCCACAGAGTAATTTTGTAACTTGGATATCATAGTCAAATGGTATTTCTGATGGAAATGATTGTTTGGCATTATAAGTTTTTCCCCAGCTTTGAATGATTACACCAACAATATATTACTTTATTATTTTCCCAATACATAGAGGAAACAATGGACAGTGGGATTGAGTGCGCCCTCAGCAAGTTTGCCTATGACACCAAGCTCTGTGATAGCTAGATATCAGTTGATAGCTAGAGGGAAAGAATACCATCCAGAGAGACCTTGCCATGCTTGTGAGGTGGGCTGATGCCAACCTGATGAAGTTGAACCATGACAAGTGCAAGGTCCTCGACCTGGGTCAGAGCAATCCCAGGCACAATCCAGCTACAGGTTGGGCAGAGAAGAGATTCAGAACAGTCCTGCGGAGAAGAACTTGGAGGTTTTGGTCGATGAGAAAATGAACATGAGCTGGCTTAAGTGTGTACTTGCAGCCCAGAAAGCCAACCGTATCCTGGGCTGCATCAAAAGGAGCGTGACCAGCAGGTCAAGGGAGGTGATCCTGCCCTTCTACTCTGCTCTTGTGAGACCTCACTTGGAGTACTGTGTGCAGTTCTGCTGTCCTCAACATAAAAAGAACATGGAACTGTTGGAGCAAGTCCAGAGGAGGGCCACGAGGATGATCAGGGGACTGGAGCACCTCCCGTATGAAGATAGGCTGAGAAAGTTGGGGCTGTCTAGCCTGGAGAAGAGAAGGCTGCATGGAGACCTGTAGTGGTTTAAGCTGTAAACCACGCAGCCCGTTCTCTCACTCACTCCCCTCTCTTCCCCCCGCTCCCAGGCGGATGGGGAAGAGAATCAAAAGAATGCAACTCCCACAGGTTGAGATAAGAACAGTTTAGTAACTAAAGTATAACGCAAAACCACTACTGGTACCACCAGTAATAATAATGACAAGGCAAATACAAGGAAAGAATACAATCGCTCACCAGCTATACCCAGCCCGACCAAGCAGTGCACCCCCCCCCCCCCCCCCCCCTTCTGGGTCTCTGCTCTCTGTTTTACATCCTGGGCATGATGTGCTGTGGCATGGAATACCTCTTTTGTCAATTGGGGTCAGGTGTCCTGTCTCTGTTTCCTCCCGGCTTCCTGTCCTCTCTGACAGAGCATGAGACTCAGAAAGTCCTTGGTCAGGCCAAAGCATTCTAAGCCATAACTATAAACATCGGTGTTATCAGCGCTGTTCCCAGGCCGAAAGTTGAAATCACAGTGATGCATCAGCTACTACGAAGAAGAAAAATGACTGCTGTTACTGAACCCATGACAAGACCTCACAGCAGCCTTCCGGTATCTGAAGGGGGCCTATAGGGATGCTGGGGAGAGACTCTTCCTTAGAGACTGTAGTGATAGGACAAAGGGTAACGGGTTCAAACTTAAACAGGGGAAGAAGTTTAGATTGGATATGAGAAAGAAGTTCTTTACTGTGAGGGTGGTGAGGCAGTGGAATGTGTTGCCTGGGGAAGTTGTGAATGCTCCGTTGCTGGTGGTGTTTAAGGCCGGGTTGGGCAGAGCCTTGGGTGACATGGTTTCGTGTGAGGTGTTCCTGCCCCTGGCAGGGGGATTGGAACTAGATGATCTTAAGGTCCTTTCCAACCCTGACTATTCTATGATTCTATGATTCTATGATTCTACTCTCTTCCTAGTATCGCCACTCATGTCCTGGGCTGAACTGTTCTGGATGGTTGGCCTGTTGTTAAGCCTTATATTAAGCTCAAAAGTTGTTGTGGGTTATGAAAAATTTCAGAATTCATAGTTGTATTTAAAGCCCAAAACCTTTTGGATAGTTTTGACTGACCTTAAAGAGAACTATGTGTAGTCTGGGGGAAGACAGAACTAGGGTTTTTTTACCCAGAGTCATCTTTTGTAGTCCACATTCTGGGGACAGATGGGCAAACTATTTTTAAGCCTGAGCCTTTTGGCATTCTATTTTGCTTCTGCTTCTGATTATTTATGTTGTCCTCTTTATTTCCATTTTGTCCAATTCTAAATCTTGTTCTACAAAAAGAATCAAAAGAAGAAAACGGACAACATTTCTATACCCAGAAATTCTGGAGCAAATGGGAAAGACTGGGAAAAATTGTGGTTTTCACAAAGAGTACTAAGCGCTTTTAAGGATTCTCTAAATATAATTTTTTATAATGAACAAAATACAACAATATGCATCTCACACTTTGCTGACTGCGTGTTCATCTTAGACTCAGTGTCTGACCAGTATGACAGCAACATGAGTGCTAGATAGTATATGTTTGTTAACAGCAAGGATCAAAAGGTAGTTACTCTGGAAATAGTAATAGTCAATGTAACAAAAAGATAACCTTCATTCTGAGGCTTTTGAAGTGAAAATTCAAAATTCCACTTCATCTATATCTAAAAAAGAAGCATCTCATATTTTCATTATTGGTCATTTGCTAAATTATTTGGGGAGTGACTAAAACAGAAAGAAAAGTTACAGTCAAGCAAGGCTGCGAACAGTTCCTCACCATGAGCTCATTGATTGGAGAAGACATGAGCTAAACACAAAAAATCTACTGCACAAATCATGTCCCTTGCTGAGCATTACATGCAATAAAAACAATTCAAACTCTTGTTTCCTGCTAGCTGATCAAGTAATTAGACTTTTACATACCATCAGTTTGTCAGCAATAAATCCCTGGGTAAAACCCTGCCACGTTAATCATCTTTTAGAAGTCACACATCATTGTAAAACATGTAAAAATCACGATGAAAAGCAATTTAGCAGTAAAAGTAAAAGTAAATGTGAATTTACTACCCTAAAAGATATACTGCATGACAGTAAAAGGATCACTTTGCAAATATCATCACAGAATATTTCAGGTGGAAAACAGAGTACTTGACACTGTATTTAGAACTTACACAATCACTGCTTAGTTTTATTATACGTAGAGGTCAGAAAATATTTTACAACTTCATAGTTAAATCATTTGTCAATGAAGAAAAGGTAATGGATAAGTAACAGAGGCATGGATTTGAATATTCCATGTTATTTTGCATGACAAAATTTGTAAGAGATCTAAAAATTCATAAATTTTGCAAACAGATATTATTCAGTCTGAATGTTTAAAAGAGGAAGGTGAAGCTTATAAAAAAACCCAGAAATTCTTAACTCAGAAAATTCTTTCAGGCTTAAGAGGTGACACAATAAAGACTGACAGGAAGCTCCAGGCATTACCTCATAAAATGCTTATATTTAACCAAGTTTATTTGAAAAAAGTTAAGAAATAAAAACACTGGGATAAAAATTTCTTTTTAAATAGATGGTGTAGTATAGGTATGTCTCAGGGCAAAATTTGCTGGATAGTGCAAACATTATACAGAAACTTGATGGTGTCTGTTTTCATTCTCCTCTTGCATGGGTAGAAATACTGATCACCTCACAAAATAGCGATGTTTACTTGAAGGCAAAAAGTTAATGTGTCTGGAAAGCACAAGGGAAATCAAAAATCAACACCTGGAGCATCAGGCCGATGTCTGCGACTCAGATGAAAATGAAATGACCATAAAACCTTTGCCCCTTCATGCAATGCTTTACATATTAATTGAAAATTATGTGAAAAAATATAACTAATACATTAGTGCATCATCTATATACTAACATCTGTTTAGATATCTACTTATGAACAGAGTAAACTACCTTAATAGTGTGGAACTTTCAGCAAATTCTTCCAGAATATTTCTAGTTAAAATGAATGAACATGCACTCTTAGAGTAATTTCATGGATAGAATACCAATAATTCCATTCTGAGAATATCATATCATCAGTGAAATATCTGTCTTCTATGAAAAATAATATAAGCATCAAATTCTTTCCATAATATAGAATAAATCTTCTTTCCATAGGCTAAATAAGCATTAAAAAGAAAATAATGACTCCACAAGGTTGTTCTGTTAAAAAATAGGTTTGATATTTATGTAGAGTTGATTGGAAAGCAAAAACAATGATTTTCTGCTGAAGGTGATTTATGTTTCAGTGTTACTAAATTGGTTATTGTCTCCAATACGAGAAAGCAAAAAGAGAAAAAAAATTCAAAAAAGCAGCCTTCTGATTTCTTACAATGCTAGAAATATTTTTATATGTATTTTAATAAAAATTAAATTAATTGAAATTAATAAAAAAACCAAACCAAGTCAAACAACCAAACCCCAAAACCAAACAACCAACCCTATCCTTTTGAATGCAAAATGCTGCAAAGACTAGGTAGATGTATAGTGAAACAGAAATGAAAATACGTGTGTTAAATCTACTACTATGGATCTTGCAGTACCACTGAAGACTCTGTACAGTGTTACTTTTTAAAAATAGACTATACACCTACGCATCAAGGAGGTAATCTTGTACTGGCTACCCTGGATTTGGAGAAGGCTGAGGTTCTTAATGACTTCTTTGCCTCAGTCCTCACCGGCGAATACTCTGACCACACCACCCAAGTCATGGAAGGCAGATGCAGGGGCAGTGAGAATGAAGACCCTAGGCCCACTGTCGCAGAGGATCTGGTTCGAGACCATCTTAAGAACCTGAACGTATACAAGTCCACGGGACCTTATGAAATCCATCCGTGGATCCTGAAGGAGCAGGCAAATGAAGTTGCTAAGCCACTGTCCATCATATTTGAAAAATCATGGCAGTCAGGTAAACTTCCCAATGACTGGAAAAGAGGAATATAACCCCCATTTTCAAGAAGGGGAAAATGGATGAGCTGGGGAACTACAGACCACTCAGTCAGTCTCACCTCTGTGCCTGGCAAAATCTTGGAGCAAATTCTCCTGGAAAGCATGCTAAGGCACATGAAAAACAACAAGGCGGTTGGTGACAGCCAGCATGATTTCACTAAGGGAAAATCCTGCCTGACCAATCTGGTGACCTTCTATGATGGAGCTACGGAACTGATGGAAGGGTAGAGCAGTTGATGTCATCTACCTGGACTTGTGAAAAGCGTTTGACACTGTCCCACATGACATCCTTGCCTCTAAGTTGGAGAGACATCAATTTGATAGGTGGACCACTCGGGGGATAAATACCTGGCTGGATAGCCACAAGCAAAGAGTAGTGGTCAATGGCTCAATATCCAGCTGGAGATCAGTAACTACTGGTGTCCCTCAGGGATCGGTATTGAGACCAGTCTTGTTCAACATCTTTGTCAGAGCCATGGACAATGGGATTGAGTGCACCCACAGCAAGTTTGCCAATGACACCAAGCTCTGTGGTTTGGTTGATACGTTGGAGGGAAGGAATGCCATCCAGAGGGACCTTGACACGCTTGTGAGGTGGGCTGATGCCAACCTGATGAAGTTGAACCATGACAAGTGCAAGGTCCTCGACCTGGGTCAGAGCAATCCCAGGCACAATCCAGCTACAGGTTGGGCAGAGAAGAGATTCAGAACAGTCCTGAGCAGAAGGACTTGGGGGTGTTGGTCAATGAAAAAATGAACATGAGCTGGCGGTGTGCACTTGCAGCCCAGAAAGCCAACCGTATCCTGGGCTGCATCAAAAGGAGTGTGACCAGCAGGTCAAGGGAGGTGATCCTGCCCCTCTACTCTGCTCTTCTGAGACCTTACTTGTGTGCAGTTCTGGTGTCCTCAACATCAAAAGGACATGGAACTGTTGGAACAAGTCCAGAGGAGGGCCACGAGGATGATCAGGGGACTGGAGCACCTCCTGTATGAAGATAGGCTGAGAAAGTTGGGGCTGTTCAGCCTGAAGAAGAGAAGGCTGTATGGAGACCTCATAGCAGCCTTCCAGTATGTGAAGGGAGCCTATAGGGATGCTGAGGAGGGACTCTTCATTAGGGACTGGAGTGATAGGACAAGGGCTAAGAAGTTCAAACTTCAACAGGGTAAGTTTGGATTGGATATGAGGAAGAAATTCTTTACTGTAAGGGTGGTGAGGCAGTGGAATGGGTTGCCCAGGGAAGTTGTGAATGCTCCATCACAGGCGGTATTCAAGGCTGGGTTGGGCAATGCCTTGGGTGGCATGTTTTAGTGGGAGGTGTCCCTGCCCACGGCAGGGGGATTGGAACTAGATGATCTTAAGGTCCTTTCTAACCCTAACTATTCTATAACTCTATGATTTCATGATGATCCAAAAAAGACAGTGATACCCTGCCAAGAATGGCCCATGCTTCTACCAGTGAGCAGAGAACTGACAGAGGCATGGTGATTACTCAGCTACTTTGCAGGCTATGCGTTGTCTCTCTTCTGCTGCATGGACAAGCTCCAATTTAATAATTGAATTCCTATTAGTGGCAAAACCCTCTGAGTATCAGGGAGGCTCTTGCATTCTTCTGTCACTCACAAATTAAAATATTGAAAAGTGATAGTTTTTATTTTTTTTATTTATATTTGTTCGCATAACCTAGGCAAAGCAAGATTTACCTAAACTCCTATGGCATCAGTGACTTGGAACAGCAGTTACTGCACCAGTTCGTACAACTCTGGTGGTTGGAACCAGGAACTGGTAGACTGAAATTTTATTTCTCACTCTGCCTAAGTTGGAAATAACACATCTCACACCTTCCAAAACTTTCTCAAACCCTAGTTTGCAGACTAAGTGGAAAATGTGATGCAGGTTTCCATGCACTACCTCTACTGAAGCTGTTTCTTTCTGATTAGAACAGAAGAAATAGTAGATAAAAGAAATAGGAACCATGTTTCTCAAACCTACTCATTTGATCACTCAGTAGGAATAGAGAGATCTGAGGTTGGTCTCCTCAGGATGTTTTCATCTTTATCAATAAGCAATGATGTGATTGAATAGAATAAATATTGAAGGAATATAGGAAGGCAAGGGTCAATGAATCCAGTCCTTTTCTGCTGCAGACTGTCCCATCATATAACTGTGTTTTGTATAACATCCAGATATTTACCAGTACAAAGTATCAGTCAAAATCATAACCTAGCTTGGACAGTGTAGTCATTAAACTTTTCAGAGTTCATATTAGAAGTTACATAAAAAGAAATAAGCACCACCAGATGAGCTGTGTGCATGAAGAAACAACAAAAAAGTTTAAACCAAAATCACTTATTTCTTCTGATGGTGATAAATCATGTGATACCACTGAGCATTTCAGAAAAAGTCCCATGCTCACACTTCTGGCAGGAATCAATTCAGACTGCAATGAAAAAATCTGTGTGGCTGTAATAAATCTACATGGCATATTCCTCTTAAAGTATGATTTTTGACTTTTCAGTCTCTGTGAAGCAACGAAGAGTTCAGGCAAAAATCCATAAACAAAAAGTTGTCTTAACATTAAGACTTAACAAAGACACCTTAATCAAGTATATGTAAGCGTAATTAATTGTTCCCCATGAAGCAGTAAGCCACTGTATTTTACCTCTTGAACTGTAATTTCAAATAGTGTTTATGTATACCAGTTTTTATAAATAAAATACACTATCAAGTAAGCAAACATGAAAGACAAACCCTTATATACAGTGGTATTTAAACCACATGTGGATCTTTCATTGACAAATGGATTTCTTGAGACGTCTTATGCCTTTCAGGTAAAATTTTAGACCAGCATAGTCCATTCTTTCTCCAATAATTTCATCATCCATGAGTACATCTTGTGTATGGTTCTGTCTCATTAACTGGTGGAGACAGACTTGTTATTTTTCTATCTACTTAAAACTGCTTTAAGCATACAAGAAATCTGCCATCTATGCTATCTTGTGAATGGATAATCTTGTCACCTTACATACAAATAAATTAGGCATTTTAGGTGGAAAGTGTCTGTATAGACAGGTGGTTAATTGTTAAGCACCCCACAGGATATGGGTTGATGTCACTTATTTCACAAACTGATTGGGAACAACAGGAAGTGACCAATCTAAAAGGAACAGAAAGGATGCTTTTTGACAAGGAAGATAATAACATTTGCTTAGATAAAAATTATAATTCAATTTTTTATACTTCCAAACTTTGCTTTCTTGTCTTCATTTATCTGCCAGTTGATGGCTCGCTCCATGACACAAAATAGCTTTATAATTCATAGAAACCCTGTATGAGGATTTCATTCCAACTCCAGATGTAGCATTGATGATTTCAGCAGAATGCAGGTATGAGGAATGTAAGTCTGCTGAGTAACAGTAAGTCTGTTGAGTAACAGTCTGCCCACTTGAAATGCAAAACTGAGACACCACTCTTAGTATCCCCTGACAGCAGTACCCGTTATTTCCATAGAAGTACGTCTTCCTTTGGAGGACTTGAAAACCACTTGCCTTGGTTTGCTATCTAGACAGGGAACCTTGACTTAGTCACCTCAATCTAGGGTGATTGTTTCTCTAGACCCTAAAATTTAGGAGAAAAAATAGGCTTTGTAATTAGATAGAATTCATTCTGTATTCTTCTCTGAAAACAAATTTTGAGACACCAAAGTAGTACTGGCAAGAGCATCAGTTAAAATCTCTCAAGAGGGATTTTAAAATCACAAAAAGAGATTGGTAAGAGCACATTTGTGCCTAACAGCAATGATAATAATTGAGGAGATGACTAAGAATATCTCAGTACAGGCTAAATTTAACTACTTTGTACAGATGCTTTTACCATGCTTTTACTTTTGGACATGGAACAAGATGCAATGAGACAAACAGACCGCAGTTAGACATTTTTATTTTGAAATAGAATAATAAATTCTTTTATTCATGGTTCTTTGTCTCTTTTCCATAGCAGTATTCCTCTTCTACTCAGATCTGTTTGAAAAACAAAAAATGTGAGGCAACAAATTTCTTGTAGGTTTTGCCCTTAGACAAAAGAAGCCTTTTGCACCAAAAAAAAATCTGTCAACTGAATCAACAAAAAATGCTCCTGTGCACTTAAAACATTCTGAATTCTCCATGCTATTTAATACAAAAAGAGTAGGGAATGCTAATGTTCCATTGCAGTGTCTGTTCACCAAAAGTTGCAAGAATTGGGAAATTAAGTGTTACAGTTCTTATGCTTTCTGAAATAATGCAGTCACTGAAGATCTGAACTGGCAACCTGAGAGATGATAATGCAGACTTGCTTTCTTTAAACAGCTTCAGCTATGAGATCTCACAATACACTCTGATATAAGTCTATGAAGGAAAGACTGATATTTAATCTGCCAGTTAGCATTCTCTCCTCTTTTATGTCAAAATGGTTGATTTCTTTAACAGTCAGATAAGTTAATTCATTTGCAGCAATTAGATTTAATAAGGACAGCTATAATTCTATTACATAATATTTCAATGCAACTCTTTTCACTTTAATATTAAGTAAGTTTGAAGTCTTGAAGGGGAAATTGAATACTGTGTCCTTATTATTTTTTTTTTCATCATTTTGACACAAATGTAGACAAGTTTTTTATACATTTGTAATTAGAAAGCCCCAAGCATTGAGCCTGAATGATCCTGAAGAAACAGAACAGGTTTTCCCCATTACTGGTTTCCCTGAGAAACATTTCCTGACCTTCAGTATATGTATGATAGCTATATATACATAATTACAAAAAATCATTAACACTACTGTTGAAGCCAAATATTGTTTCAAAGTTATCCATTTGATTGGTAATTTGCCTCAATTGGCTCCACAATCATCACTAAATAAATGATTGGAGGTATAATGGACAAAAAAGTCCTACATAAGCAATTTGACTGCCATCCTCACCTTGTGAATATAATCATTCTTATTATATCCCAATTATAGTCTAGAAAAATCAGAATTAAGTACTATTATTGCTGAGATATTGCATGGTATGCTAATAAAGTGGGTCCTTGATGTATTTTAAATTTTTTTTGAAGCATATTAAGAAAAAAGGAAAAGCCACTTATTTTGAAGAGAAGTTAAATAATGTAAAAGTCAATATGCTAGCTATCTTTACTGAACATCAGAGTTAACAATTCTTCAACATGAGAAGAAGCAGCTCACAGAAATAACAGACACTTCATTTTATGATCTCAAAGCTCTCATTGCAAGAATGAGAGGTGCCAGCTAGAGAGGATGTCAGTATGTGCTCCAGAATTTTTTACCCTAGTCTTGAGTGCTGTGTTTGTTTGTCAGATTCAAGATACCAGATCACAACTTGATGAGGCACATCAACTCTTGGGAAATGCCATAGCAATTCATACAATTATTTCTGTGTTAACCAGTGCAAGATCCTTATGTTATATTATTGAAGTTATAAAATAAAGACACTGCTGATGGCACTCTGCAGTAAGTCTTAAAACAGTGAAAAAGGGCATCTCTGAATAAAGACAGAAAACTATTTTAAAATTTCTTTGGTGTGTAAATGATTCATGTCACAAACAAGTTATTATTTTCAAAATGTTACTTAATAAAGTTTTTTCTAATAAAAAGGAATCAGAAGAATAAGTGGCTTGATTTTTTTTTTCTAGCATACTTTTAAATAAAGACTAACATACTGCCAGTCTCTTATGAATTCTGTGCCCTGGCTAAGCTCTTCTGTTAAAGTAACAGACAATGGTCATAAAGTTTTATGCTCCTATCTTTTCATGCACTTACATATGGCTATTATATCACTGTTATATTTTACTTTATAAACAGCTTATCTCTCTACTATTTTATGGCACCAAGGGGATAGGTTTAGTGTTGCGTCTGGGTTGCTATTTAGTTTCTAAATGAAAATGGGAATATTGCATATGCCAGAACTCTCCAAGATGAAATGTAGGGCATACAGCTCCAAGGATCAAGATACAGATGTACTACATGAAACTTAATATAGAAAAGGAAACATTTTCTTAAAGCTGTCTTTTCTTTCCAATATGCAATAGTCACTTAATGAGGTTAGGCTACGCTACTTCTAAGAGTAACAACAATACCTGTAATTACAATAATAGTGATGAAGATGATGACAATAATTAAAATAGCATTTCTTCAAAGGCAACTGCTAGAATAAAATTCTCTTGTACATTTTTCTGAAGATGTTGGGATTGTAAACTAATCAGTGGCAACAAACACCAGATGTGAGAGTAACTTTAACTTAGTAAACTTTTTATTTTTTTTAACTGTGGTACAAATATTTGAATCTTCACTGCACAGCATAACTCAAGGTTGCAACTATTAATTTGACCTAATTTGTTATGTATGTTATGGGTTTTTTGTTGTTGTTTTTTTTTTTTTTCATAATGAAATGTGAATTCAAGTGCAACAAAGTATGGAAGAATCAGCTTACTCAACCTTAAGCAGTTATTCCAAGAGGTTAAGAACTTACACGTAAATAGCACAATTTCCTCTAACAGGACAGTGAAAGTCCCTAAATATAGACACATACATATGTCTTTTCAGATTTGATGCACAGTTAAAAAAAGGTGCAGATAGACTGTGAAACACAACGATTGGAGGCCACAACTCATGTGAACTGACGGCATCAAATAGTTCACAAACCAGCCAACTACTGAATGCATAGGCATATGTTTAGGTTTAAGAAGTTTAAGGAAATGATAGTTAAAATTATATAGTTATATCCCTAATTCTTGCTGTGGCACAAGTGATGCATATTCATGGGAAAGGAAAAAAGCAAGCATGTTCTTCCTAGGGCACTAATTTATATAGGATGCTGTGCTGGTTGTTACATTAAGGCAGAACATATCCTTTTTAACAGCCTGTTGTGCAAGTGCATGCATAATGCCTGAGATTATAGACAGAGTCAAAGATTAAAGAATGTACTAACACAGTTTCATTATACTGAACATCAAAATATTAGCAACAACGACCACAACAACAAAAAACAGCTGTGGAAGAAGGAACGACAAAGTTATAAACCCCAAAGTGGATTACTCTTTTTAAAAAAAGATATAGCAATAAAAAGCATCATTAGAACTCAGCCCCATTAGCAGTTGTCATCTATCCTTTGTTCTGAACAGGGGTTGGCCTCAAAGTCCCCAGAAAACAAGAGAAAATATATGTTGAGGCCTTGAATTACATGCATTTGTGAATAACACCATTCATTCCATACTCTTCATTCTCATCATTATCAGGACTCTTTTCTAAAGCTTCTCTGCTTAAACATTATGGGATCATGACTGCTATTCTTCAGCCTACACTATTTCTTATTACTTTATAGCTGATAGAAAACTTCATTACAAATTTCTAGTTTTACCTGTTTTTGCATAATGAATCATTTGCAAACAGATTCTGAATTTTTTTATTTATATATTTATTTATTCATAGCTTGTTACTATTAGCTGGAGTACCGCACAAATGACTTTCAGACTATGGTTTATTAGTAAGTTATTTATTCTGACTGTTCTATAAGAAAATAGCAATCTCTTGCAATTTCTGCGGTTTGGTTGTTTGTTCACCGAAGTCATATGGTATATGAGTAAGTGAACATTTTAAAATAAGAGAATGATGAAAAGCAAATGCCAAATAACGGACTTGTGGCATCACTTTTCATGCTAAATTTTATAGAATGTTTTGATTCACTAGATTTTTTGTTAATTCCCATTAGCCATAAAAATGCTTGCAAAACAAACAAACAAATAAAACCAGCTGCACACCAGGAAGCCAAATACAGTGCTTTATTCTGTCAACAGTTTTTCAAAGCATGCAATCAATTCTGTGCGAACTTAAGCTACAGTCAAATTTCTAACATGCAAACCAATGATGTTCTGCTGATAGAATTGGACCACAAAAATGGGTAGTGCTTCTCCATGCTAGATATATTAGTAATAAAACACACAAAAATATTACAACGAGCTTTATAGTGCTAAAGGAAAAGACTATAAGAGGCAGCTGAAGCAACTGTTCTTAGAAAACTGATAGTTAATTTATACAATTAATTACTATTTATCAGTTACTACAGAACTCTGTGGACATTAGTCTTTTAGCTCTTCAAGAATCTAACTTATTCCTATATATAGTCTTATGAATAAACTACATAATATCATATATACTTTACTATTGATGGACAAAAATAAAATTAAGATATGTAGCCTAAAGTCAATGATAAATATCTACTTATATTTTTAAGTTTTTATGCCATAAGTCTTATTTTATGTTTCCACCTCTACACAATTATTTATGTGTCATGTTTAATCAGTTGGATGTCCTTCTCACCAGTACATTGGTTTAGAGTATGCTGGCTTAGAGTACATTCATTTAGACATTATTTTAGTGTTTATTTAGACATTAGATTATTTAGCCTTCTAGTATGTATAAAACTGACACAGCAATACCTTTCCTATCTCTTAAACTAATGTTAACATATTCTGAGTAGTCTTAAGCATTCTTTACCTAACTCCTCTATTATTTTTTTCTCCAGAAGGAAAAGAGTAGTTTTAATTCGTTTAATTCCTTTTGAATCTATTTGAAAGATCTACAGAGGGACCTGGACAGGCTGGGTCTATGGTCGGAGGCCAACTGTATAAGTTTCAGCAAGACTCAGTGGGGAGTCCTGCATTTGGGTCATAGCAACCCCATGCACTGCTACAGGCTTGGGGAAGAGTGGCTGGAAAGATGCTAGTGGAAAAGAACCTGTAGGTGCTGATTGATAGCCACCGAACATGAGTTGGCTTGTGCCCAGGCAGGCAAGAAGGCCAACAACATCCTGGCCTGTATCAGCAATCACACAGCCAGCAGGATAAGGGCAGCCCCCCTACTCGGCACTGGTGAGGCTGCACCTCCAATACTGTGTTCAGTTCTGGGCCCGTCACTTCAAGGGAGATGTTGAGGTGCTGGAGCTGGTCCAGAGAAAGACAGCAAAGCTCATGAAGGGTCAGGAGCACAAGTCTGATGAGAGACTTCTGAGGGAGCTAGAGATGTTTAGTCTGGAGAAAAGATTCAGGGAGACCCTATTTGTCTTTACAACTACCTTTAAAGGAGGTTGTAGTGAGGTGGGTGTCAGTGTCTTCTCCCAAGTAACGAGAAATAGGACAAGAGGAAATGGCTTCAGGCTGCACTAGAGGAGTATTAGGTTGCATATTAGGAAAAACTACTTCACCAAAGAGTTGTCAAGTATTGGAACATGCTGCCCTCTTCCAATGACATGCTTGTGCTTCCATTCCTGGAGGTACTGAAAAGGTGTGTAGATGTAGCAGTTAGGGACCTGGTTTAGTGGTGGACTTAGCAGTGCAAGGTTAATGATTGGACCCAAAAATCTTACAGGTTTTCCCAAACGAAATGGTTCTATGTCTCTATGATTCTACTTGACACACTGCTGCAGGAAACCTCTCAGTATGAAAAATACAGATTAATTTGTGTTCTTCTGCTCTTCAGGCTTGACTTCTATGCATTAGAATAATCTTGTAATTTTCCTAACCTTCTTAATTCTAAAAAAAGGGTAATACTTACTCCAAAGTCAGTCTAAAAATGAAAAGCAGAAATTTTAAGCATATTCAGTACTCTTTTTTTCACTAAAAAAGAAAAAGGACTAATTATTGAAAAACCCACAATCAAGAAGGAGGAATACAATATGAAAGGTGAGATAGAAGGAATATTGCATGGGTGATGTCTTTACCTCCAAGTCCAAAGTCTACAGTCTTCTGAAAGGGTGTTAGACCCTGACCTATGCTATAATTTCAGCATATTTTGACACATGGTAGGTGATATACAGATTTAATTTACTTCTGTTAATAAGGAGTAATATGGCAGTTACAATCATAATTCAAAAAATAATTTTCAGAGGGAGATGGATTTATTTTGTACAGCAGTAAAGCATCATGATGTCTAGTTTGTAAGATGTCAAAGTGAACCTTATAGAAAGTAGGCTGTAAGACAGAGAATCAATAAAAGAAAGTCACTGGTGCTTAGTAAGACCTAAGCAGCAGTATTCCACTTTTGCCTGCCAAATGGCCTGTCAGATCACCTTGAGCAAGGCACCCTCCTGAGCTGGGCTTTTTAAGCTGCCTAGGGATGGTATTCAGGTTTCCTACACCTATGACAAAAGATGTCTTTTTCAAAAGAAATCAACTTACCTTTGGGAAACCCAAAAGAAGACAACATAGTTTTATAAATCACCATAATACAACACACATTCAGCATCCAAATTGTTTGACTATTTTAAAAAGGTGTTGAACACTTATATCTAAAATGAATGTTTCTGAATATTAGACCTTCTTCATATATTTATTCATCCTGAAAAATTAGAATCTAATAAAACCATATTGATTTTTTTTTAATGTATACTCATTTGGTACAAAATACGTTTATCCTGCAGACTTTCTGACATGCAGCAACTGATACAAAAAAAGACTAGGTTAAATTTCTAGCCTTCCATAGAAAAATCATAACAGTTTTACTGTCTCAGTGTCCCACTCTGAAACCTGGAATGCTTAATTATACTGGCTGGTGTTAAAAAGCCCAACAAAACACCACTTTTTTTTCTTATCCATAAGCAATAAATATATTTGAAAACTGTGCTGCAGGATTTAGAATAAGTATGGATCACAGAGAAAACTGAGAAGCCAGAACAACTGATAAAATACAAAATGCTATAGCTCATCATATACCATCAATAAGCTTTGCCTCTTCTGCTAATGCAGTGTTTGCTGAGATAGGTGGCCCTGCCAGTACCCAGCTTCCAGCTGAACCCTTACCAATATTTATTGTTACAATTGGAGACATCCAGTAGAGCTTATGGTTTTGTTGAGATCTGTTCTGAGCTGAATATTATTGAATATTCACATTAATGACTAATACGACGGAAGAGTGAGTAAAGTTATTAGAATTTAAGAACAAGACAGGGCTAGAATTCACAATTATCTTGACAAACAGGAAAAATGGCCTGGAAAAAATGTGGTCGAATTAATCACTGACAAGAATATTTTGCAGTTAGGCAATACGGAATGGGAAGACCTGGCTAGAAAGCAGAATGGCAAGATGTCTGAGGGTTGCTGTGCTTCAAACTCTACACCAAAATCAGTGGTGGAATGCTATAGTGAGAAAATAGATGTCAGTACAAGTGTGAGTACATTCTGAGTATGAGAAAACTGATCTTTCCAGGTGGTGGTTTAACTTACTTACAACCTATTACAGCCTGAAGTCTCCTAATGAACCTCTCACACAAACATACTCACATACAGATTAGACAGTAGCATTGCACAGCACACAGTTTGGAATTGAATCTCATGTAAAGAGAAGACGGACTGTAAAGCAATGAGGTTCAGGGCTTGCCCAGACAGGCATGCTGAATAGTTGTTTGCTTGCACTCAGCTGACCCCTTCTATACCCATTCTTTGCAATCTTACAAGCTTGTTCCTCCTGGAAGAGATTGTCAAGAGGTTTTTGAATGTCTGTCCTTGTTAATAATCAAAACCAAGTTGACATATGCATGAGTGAATTGATGCAGCTGACACTACTATGGGCAGTGGGGTTGTACTCCAGGGGTCTTTTCTGATCTCAGCTGTTCTGTGAGTCTGATATACAAACACACATATGTACAAACATATTTGCATTACTTACATATTCTGTACATAAATAAACAATATAATACTGATCTCTCAGCATGTCTGTAATATAGCTGAAAACTTTAAGCATTCATTTTACATTATGTATACCTGAAGTGCATATAGTATCCATTTACACAGTGTAATGTCTAATCATGTAGACACTGAGGACAGCACTTTCCAGTAGCAGTAGCTTCCTGTGGTTTCAAATAAACCAAATTCATTGTCTGCTTGCAGGGCAGATAGAAGAGACAACCAGTGTTACCATAGAGCTTTCAAATCTCCACAAAAAAAACACAAGTAGTACAGCTCACTGGAAAAAAAAAAAAAAAAAAAACAAAAAAAAACCAAAACCAAACAAAAAACTCAAAACCAAACTAACCAACCAACCAAAAAAAAAAAAAAAACAAACCAAAAACAAGTGACAAATTCATTCTTTCATAACCCCAAAAAACAAAAAAACAACAAAACGATATCTTTGGTCTTAGAACTGGCCCCTGGCACTCATCACAGCCAGCAGCAAACACAACTAAACACCAGCCTCTCCTGCGTTGATCTTTATTTCACTTCAATGACCAGGGAAAGCAGAATAGAACAGAGCTAGTCATTCAGCTCTTGGCACTGTTACTAGAGTTATCCTCTGGTTTTTAAGCCAGAGACTTTTTCTTTCCCTTTGTTCAGCAAGGTACAGCTGTCAGTTTATTGATTACTATATATATTTCTTAATTTTGTAGGAAAGGATAAATAACCTGTTGTACTCAGAACTTACAGTACTTCTCTGAACATCTCTTGCCATGCTTATAGGCCATTAAGGATATGGGCAGATGAAAGATTTTATTTCTTCTTATTTCCAGCTTTTTCTTACAAGGTTTTTCCTTGAAAAACTGTCCCTCTATGCAGTGGAACAAAAGATAAATATCTTAGTATATTTAAGCCACTATCTCACTCTAATTAAGCCACCTCTATGCAGATTTCCCTCTCTTCTTTAATATATACCATGATTTTTAGTCGCTGAAAGGAGTTTCTTCAGTGGCAAAATCCAATTGTTTGGATAACAAAATACTCAGAGGCAATAGGGTAAATTTTCATGAGGAAATATCAAGAGTACATCCTTAAGCACTGCTTAAATTCTGTTTTCTCCAGAACAGCCCTTTTCTTAGACGGAAGATACAGATAAGCTGGACTTGTTCTTTTTCAAAATAGCAATGGTGCATTAAATCTTGATGATTCAGACTTTTATTCAGAAAACAGATCTTGTTCACCTCAGTGCTGAAATCTCACCTCCCATTTGTCAAAAGAATGCTTTAACCTGTAAATTACAGTATCAGGAGGAGAAGGGGCAAGTAAAAGTGATACCTACTCTGTCTCACTTCTCCAGCTACAAATGAATTATTTTAGAAAGAAAAATGCAAAAGTCAGAGGGTCAGAGACGTGGGACAAACAAGAGCGATTCTTGTAGCTAAGCAAGCAAAACCGGATGACAGATCATGGGTCTAGTTCTGGCTTTCTGTATTACTGCTAGGGCACATTTCATTGTTTATTTTTATTATTATTTATTGACAGAGTTGTCCTATGACAAAGCTAATGCCTTATTCCAAAACCAGTCCTGTCAGGATGGCATTGTGATGTACAATATTATTGAATTCATGTTTCAGGTTCGAGGACTGTACAAGGAAACTGTTTCTAAAGATCAGATATTAAAGTTTACACTTTCTGTTTGTTTGAATTCTCATTCAAAATCTGCTGGGTCATTCCTTCTATTCAGCTTTGTTCTATTAAATTATAGCTTTCACTGAAAGCTATAATAAATCTAGCTGGGCTTTTTTATGTCTGTTTGTTAAAGTACATAAGTGTTCCTTTAATTAAACTTTGTAATTACTGCATATTTGCCAGTCCATTTTTTCACAGAATTGTTGAGGTTGACGTGAATTTGAGAAGCCCTTGTACTCTAACTCCATTATTCCAACAGGATCACTTAAAACAGGTCACCCAGAACTGTTGAGTGAGTTTTGAGTATCTCCAAGGATGGAGACTCCACAACTTCTCTTGGCAACCTGTTGCAATGCTGTCACCCCAACTGGAAAAAAAAAAAAAAAAAGTTCTTTTCTTATGACTGGATGAAATTTCATGCTTTTAACTTGTGCCAATTATGCCTTGTTCTGTTAGTATGCACCACTGTGAAGAGACTGGCTCCTGCATCTTTTTTTTCCCTCTCACTGGGTATTTCTTCTAGTCTTCTCCAGGCTAAACAATTGCAGTTCTCTCAGTATTTCCTCGTAGGAGAAATGCCCCAATATCTTCATGATCTTTGTGACCCTGCACTGGACTCACTCCAGCAAGTCCATATCTTTCTCGCACTAGGGAACCAAGAACTGGACCTGATACTCCACGTGTCCTACCAGTGCTGAGTAGAGGGGAAGTATCACCTTCATCAACCTACTGGCAGCACTCCTCCTAATTCAGCCAAGAATGTTCTTTGCCAGTAATCAAAACCCTGTAGGCATTGCTGTTCACATAGTTTTCCATCAACCTCACTTCCTCTATATCTAAACTATATTTTGCCAGCTTGCTTATGGGGGTGTTATGGAAGACAGTCAAAAACCTTATTAAAGGCAATGTAAACAACATCCATTGCTCTCCCCTCCTCCAGCAAGCTAGTCATCTCATTGTAGAAGGCTATCAGGTTTGTTATGCATGATTTCCCATTTGTCCTGTCCTTTTTCTCTTCAGAAGTTATTCAGGTTTTTTTCCATCACCTTCCTAGAGACTGAGTGGAGGCTGACCAAACTGTAATTCTCTGGATCATTCTTCTTGCCATCCTTGAAGATAACAGCTACAATTACTTTCTTATGTAATGTAATATATAATATTCTTTATATTACAATTCAGATGTAGCCATCCAGACAGAAAAGATCATTATGAAAATATATTTGTCTGATAACATGAACTCCCAAACTTTCTTATTTGCCTGAGATGCCAGATCTCATCACTTGACATCAGTAATTATGTCTATACCACTAATTTAACAATGCCAGAGAGTGTACACAGGCACTGGAAATCCATGTAATGCAAAACATGGTAAACAAAAGGAATAAGAAGAAAGATACAGATATGTATCTGGGGAAAAAATCCCAACAAAACTAATTCACCTATTCTAATCTGCCTATGTACACATTTCACAACTCCTTGTAGAAAATTTTTTATTCCTTTGTACATGGATTCCTGGACTCTTCCTAAGCAAATTTTCTCTCTTTCAAGCAACAGGGTATCCAGACTGCAAAGTGTTGAATTTCTGTCATTTGAAAGACATTTAGAAGAACAAAAATATGCATCTCTTATCTTATATTCATTCTTTCTGCAAGTCCTTATTTTTCTATTTGTTGACACAAAATATCTTGTATTTCTTTTTTCTTTTTTTTCAAAATTACTCTCTGACAGCTGGACTCTGTATCCTGACTTAATCATACTTTCTTATAGAAATGTTTACCTATGGCATTGGTGTAATGGTTTAAGCCCAGTCAGCCATGCAACCACTCGCTCACTCCCCCACCCCTTCCTCACCCCCACTCCCAGAGGGATGGAGAGGAGAATTGAAAGAATGTAACTCCCATGCGCTGAGATAAGAACAGTCCAGTAACTAAGGTATAACACAAAACCACTACTGCTACCACCAACAATAATAATGATAAGGGAAGTAACAAGGGAAGAAAATATAACCACTCACTACCTGCTGACTGATACCCAGCTTGACCTGAGCAGTGATTTAACCCTTCAGGGTAACTGCCCCAAGTTTATACAGTGGGCATGATGTGCTGTGGTATGGAATACCTCTGTGGTCAGTTTGGGTCAGGTGTCCTGTCTCTGCTTCCTCCCGGCTTCCCCTCCTCCCTGGCAGAGCATGAGACTCAGAAAGTCCTTGGTCAGACTAAACATTACTGAGCAGCAACTAAAAACATCAGTGTTCTCAGCACTGTTCCCAGGCCGAAAGTCAAAACCACAGCACTGCACCAGCTACTGAGAAGGAGAAAAATGACTGCTACTGCTGAACCCAGTACAATTGGAAAAATGACAAATAGCAGTTTTGTTTTTTTCATCTCACTAGGTGTTAAGAGAGGATTAATTTAATTTCTAGAGAGAGTGGCTATTCTTGAGTAGAAATTAGCAGTAAATCTGCTCACTATGGATCCTTTGAATGTGCCTGGATCTGCTGTTTCATTAGCAGGAATATGTAGCTTGCTTGTTAAAATGCTTACACACTCCATTGGTTGGTTTTTTTGGTATAAAAATAAAAGACATTGTATTATGTGAGGGATTAATCAGAGTCTGAATAAAAGAAAAAAGAAAAAGTGGAAAAAATATAATTTGAAATCTTAATCAGTCTAAGTATACAGATGACTGCCAGCTTCTTTTTAAAAGCCTAGAAAGAGCAATGCATCATGGACGATAATAAAAATGGGATTTGCACTAAAATTGACGACCATAAGTTTGACCCTGATATTATATCAGATATCCACAAGAAGCAGGGCTTCTGTGGAATTAATGCAGTAAGGAAATCACAATGATCATGAGAAATATCACTGAGTCTTTTGCTGAATTGTCCCTGAGCATCAATAAGAACTATTCCCATGACTTATATAAGGGATATCTTACAGCATAATTTTTCCAGTGATAAGCCAACTGAAAAATATAGCCAGCCATTCTTCCTAAGGAAGAGGAGTGGATTACCTAGATTTCACCACTGATTCATTACATCTTGCTCATGGCCATAGGAAATTTGTAAAGCCTGCTATTGCAAGAACTATGCACTACCACTTGAGTAACTTCTATTCTCAAACTAAGGAATATTTTCAGCTCTTTTTTCCCCTATGTTAGTAATTTGCCTTCATGTACTTTTTGTCCTACTTTACTTTTACCATCTTTAAAATATTTTATCAATCTGTCTTAGTAGCTACCATCATGTAATTCTGCTTATTTGCGGACAGGATGATTCCTTTCAGTCTAGTACACCCATCTGCTGAACTAGAGGCACTAAAATATTTATAACATTTTGTTGTGATTACAGTTGCCTAAAAATTTAGAAAGGGAGTTGTATTATCTTTCTATCTTTCATTGTAACTCATAGAATCATAGAATAGTTAGGGTTGGAAAGGACCTGAAGATCATCTAATTCCAAACCCCATGCCATGGGCAGGGACACCTCCCACTAAACCATGCCACCCAAGGCTATGTCCAGCCCGGCCTTAAACACTGCCAGCGATGGAGCATTCACAACTTCCCTGGACAACCCGTTCCACTGCCTCACCACTCTTTCTCTGACAATGAATGAGTTCAAGGGAAGAACTGTAACATTTCCGTAAAGAGATGTTTAATTTAAATTTGATTTTTGTGATCTTACAACATAAAAAGAGTGCACCAATATGTGCAATGCCAACCATTAGTTTCACCTTGGCTATATGAAGTTATCTTTCTGGACTTCTAATACAGTTTAGCTCTTGTTGCAGCCTTTCACAATGATTGCTTTTCATTCCTTTATTTCAGTAAGATGCTCGCTACCAGTGATCAGGTTTCATTCAGACAACTTGCTGAGGGATCTACTGTAACTTTAACTTCAGGATTACTAAGAAAAGATTGATTTTCAAAACTGAGACATGAATGGTGAATGACACCTCAACTATTTGAGGAGAAAGACAAATCAAATCTAATGGAAGGATTTGGTTTGAAACATTTAGATAGTTGGATGGATGTAAGCAGGCATATCAGGGTCTAAATTACCATTCTAGCCACTGAACTTGACCCAGTTTTTTAGTATCTACCACTGTCTGAAAAGACATAAAATATATCTCTTAGCTTCTGCATGCTGGTCTAGAAGGACACAGATCTGTATTCCTGTGTCATATTTTACTCCCAAAATAAAGCTCATCAGACATCTCTCAACAAACTCCATGTCTGTTTTTAATTCTAATGAAATGCTGAAGATACTATAAGCTTATTTTCCTAGTTCAAAAAACTTCGGGGAAATACCTTGACTAAAAGAGTAGTTAAGGATTTGGGCCTACACTGCTTTCTTGCTACAGTATGGAGAGTTTACCACCATCAAACATGGAATGCTATACAGCATGTGGAATCTTAGGACTCAAATCAGAAACATTGTGGAGCAGGAAATTGGTCTATTTTATTTTAGAGAAAAATGATAAATTTCATAAGTTTATACCATAAGGTATATCTGCTATACATGTATTCTGTCTTCCTACTTTTTCCCCTTTAGTAATCACCACCACAAATAAAATCAAAATCAAATATCTGTACCATAAGGCTTCATATTATTATTTACTAAAGCAAATCTAAGCATATATGTTTTCCAATAATCTGTTGTTCTCCACAAGAATTCTTTCAAGGAATGGTAGGAATTAGTATCAACTGCTATGTTGAGTAGTCTGAAACATGGTTCTTTTTTGAGGGGGCCTAAACGATCCATGGTGACAGTAGAAAATAATAAATGTATGTCTACATTCAGAAAAGTGGAGGTTTTATTGAAACTTATTCATTTATATTTTAAAGTCACTGCAAGCTACGTTCATGGGAAAAATTACATACATTCTTTGAGTGAATAGACATACTGGAGCAGAAGTTTGGAAGTAGGTTGGCCTTAGCTGGAATAGGGTTAATTTTCTTCATATTAGCTAGTATGGGCTATTTTGGATTTGCGCTGGAAACAGTGTTAATAATTCGGGAATGTTTTAGTTATTGCTGAGCAGCGTTTGCATGGTAGGAAAAGGCTTTCAGGTGTTACTGATGCTTCAGTCAAACAAAAATCCTTCCCATAAGCTTATGACTGCAACATGAAGTAAGGTCAGGAGCAGTCCTTAGCCCTCCACATCACTGGAAGTGAACCCGGAAGCAGCTTGCTTGGAGGTAAGGAAGAACTGAATCCACACGGCATATTTCCCCGCTTATAGTCCCTCCATCCAGACAAAATGTGCACAAGCCTATAAAAACCCTGAAGTTGCTATAGCTTTTCCTCTCAGGAGTGGCCCAGAGTTTGACATACATCCACATATATGAAGGGCTTTTTGTCCTTATGAACCATTTAAATACCTTACAGTAAAAATGGGGTGGAGTTCACATTTTGTTTAGTAAAAAAAAAAATTAATTGCTTTAGCTGTGGTTAAAGGACAACCTCGAACATAAAATATAAGGGGACAAACCAGGGTTCTGCCTCTGCGACCTCAGATAATCTAATTTCCACCTCAGTTCCTGAAAAATAGAACAGGAATGATAATGATGTTTCATGACCTTACAGAGATACTGTGTGCATCAGTGCATGCCAATCTGATGGGAATCTAGTCTGTGAAGAAACTCCTAATATCTTTATTTCTGAGCTCTGCGGGAGCTTCACGGTCATAACTACCATGAAAATTTCCATATTAAAATTACCATAAAGTCATTGTGGCTGCTCCTGATGTAGGCAAAAAAGGAGAGAGAAACTAAGCAAAAAATCCTTAAAAGGCAATTTTCTAAGCCACTGTCTCTCATTGCTATGCACATAAGAAACACTTCAAAAGCCCTATGAATGAAGAACTCCAAACTAAAGTTTTTGTGAGGCAAGGCTCAGTGCCTACTAGGCCTGGTCCTTGCTCCACAGCTGAAATTGCAATGCCAGTTATGCAACCCCACAACTTTTCCTGTTATATGACCTCCTGAGAAAACAGGATGAATGAGGAAAGAAAGAGGGCTGAAGGAAGAATAGGTGCTGTATCCCCTTTATAACATCCAGTAAATACAGGCTTATTCAGCTGAGAAAAAGTTGGACACTTGAAGTATTCCAGCTTCTGGATATTCCCTGACTTGTTCTGCATTATCAATGGCCAGAGCACACTCAAGTATAAATTATAAGAAGTCTGCTGGATGCTAAACAGTTCCTTTCTGTTTTGACAAGTTTTGAATGAATTGTGTCAGAAAAACTATTCTTTGGGATATGACTGGTATCATTTCTCTCATGCAGACCTTTTTAAAGAGGTAAAGGTGGAAAAACGGATATAGCTGCTGCTCTGTTCACTGCACCCACAGGGAGGCAGAGTAAATAAGTGCTGCAGAATATGGCAATGTGCTCTCAAATTTATAAGTAATGATGACTTTGAATGATAAATCTATGGTGTACAGAATTCTTAAACTCAGATAGGCAGCAATGACTCTTTACATTCACAAACAATATAATTTTAGGACTTACTTCCCAACACAATATTTTCACACTGCCACTCCCAGATACACCCTGTAAATCAGTACAGATAATGCAATTCAAATTTTGGCAACTTTCCAGGAAGGCTATACAGCTCATTCCTGAACAACATAAAATATAAATTGAATGGGAAATCCTGTTTTGTGGAGGTTATTGCTTTCCACTGCTGCTAGATGTATTAACACATTCCAGCTGAACTTTCTTAGCTTTCATAGCAGGAGGGACTGGCTTGAATTTGCCACCTGCACTGCCCCTTTTATCCATCCCACCAGAAATTTAGGTAGCTGAAAATTAAAGCAACATGAAGCTCCAGGGAATCAATTCACAAGGAATTATATTAAATTTTTCTTCAATCTGGAGACACATGCAGCTGTGACAGTTGGATTTCAGAATAAGCCAAATGAAAATACCCTCATGAGGGGGCTGGTCTAGGGAAGAGGCAGTCGAGAAGGCTGATATCAGATAACTCTTACCTTCTGCCCTCTAGAAATGGCCTCCTAGGAGAGAGAAATGCTTCTGGAGGAAGAAGAGGGACTTGTAACTTAGGACACAAATACAGAAGAGAGCTTGATTTGCAGATCCAGCTGCATTAGTGCTGGAAGAAACTGAATTCAATTCTCAGAGCTGAGGATTTTCAGATCATCCAAATATTCTTCTAATCCATGAAGTGGGAAAGGACAGACATTTTCGAGTAAGCCCTGGACACTAAGGTTTGCTACCACCCATGTGCCCTAACTCAAGCAAAATTTCTTCATAAAGCTTGATCTTATTTTGTATTCACAGCATGCAGAACAGCAGGTGAATTGTTTTCATTTGAACCTTTGGCTTCCTGATTTACAGCTGAATTCCCTAGCGCTTAGAAATATTCCAGCTCCTGATTTCTGTTCAACAAAGACTTAACCAAACCAAAATATCAACCTTCTCACTGAAAAAGGAAACTCAACCAAACATGTAGAAGTAGGTTTATAACTAAAGGTCAAGCAAGTGTGTGTTTGCGGTTTTATGGCAGACCTATCATTGCTCTGTTAATGGCAGAACAATTTTGATGGCATTTATTTGATGACTTCATAACTGATAACTGTATTGAGAGAAAATGAAGTGTATGAATTCTCACAATACCATCTACTAAAGAGAAATATCTTTGCAAGACAGGCAAAAGCCACCACATTTTTAGACTCTTGCCCCAGAGGAGCTTTTTCTTAAATACATATTTACTTACAGAGGTTAAGTTCAACGGTAATAGTTATTTCATGAATAGTGTCCTGGAGTTTATGATTATTAGTCAGCTAGTCAGCAGAGGGCACTAAAGGGAACATAATAATAGATTCCATTGATATAACCGCCACTGCCACCAACTCCTGATGGCTTGAGGCTCAGTATGAATGAAAGTCTGCAGCCCCTTGTATTTTATTAATGTTGTTGTTTGTCTAATAAGAAAGCCATTTACCTGCTGTGTGTGATGAGGTTCCTTGATAGATGTTATTCCTTACTTTTCTCCCAGTGTTTTGGCTCTTGCAGAAATATGGGAGAATGACTTCTTTCTTTTCTTTGTTTTTTTTCAGGTATCTGAGAAAACTATATACAGTATCCTCTTTCAAAATTTCTGTCTGAATAATTGCTTTTTCTTAGAGAACTTGTTGCATTGGCTCAAAGGAATGGTATGAAATTGATTTAACTTTTCCGTTTTCTTTTTGTTCTTTAATGGTTTTAGACTGGCATTCCACTTAAAGGACCATGACTTATATTTCCATATCTGTGTTGTTTTTCACTGTAACAATTCCTGGTAATGCAAATTAATATTCAATCCTTTTTAGTAGTTTTAATTTTGAGAGCCTGAATTTCTTCCTTGTCCTGGGTTCAGCAGTAGCAGCAGTCATTTTTCTCCTTCTTAGTAGCTGGTGCAGTGCCGTGTTTTTGACTTTTGGCCTGGAAATATCGCTAATAACACCAGTGTTTTCGATTAACTGCTTGGTAATATTTTGGTCTGACCAAGGACTTTCTGAGTCTCATGCTCTGCCAGGGAGGAGGGGAAGCTGGGAGGAAGCAGAGACAGGACACCTGACCCAAACTGACCAAAGAGGTATTCCATACCACAGCACGTCATGCCCAGGATGTAAAAATGGAGGGCAGAGACCCGGAATGGTGGGGGGCACTGCGTGGTCGGGCTGGGTATAGGTGGTGAGCAGCTGTATTCTCTTTCCTTGTATTTGCCTTGTCATTATGATTATTGGTGGTAGCAGTAGTGGTTTTGTGTTATACTTTAGTTACTAAACTGTTCTTATCTCAACCTGTGGGAGTTGCATTCTTTTCAATTCTCCTCCCCATTCCCCCCAGGGAGCTGGGGGAAAAAAAGAGGGGGGAGTGAGTGAGCAAAACTGCGTGGCTGAGAGGCTTAAGCCATAACATTTCTGTTCTTCATATCTAAACAGGCAATTCACTTACTTAATTTCCCATCAGTACTGGCAACTGCATGTTAAGGCTTATGAGGATACTTCCTATGACATTGCATGCATAAATACTGGAACTTTCAGGGGTAGACCTATTGGGAACGTTCATCCTCAGTGATGCTGTAATTGTTATTCTTGATAGCACAGTTGCCTGTGAAGCTGAATATTTCTGCAGCACTGATTTCATCTCATTTGCCAGTATTGGAAAAATATGCTTATGAAAAGCAAATTTTTGGGTTTTCATGCTAGCAATAAACTTCCCACAATGGAAGATATATCACAGTTCTATAGATTTTTAACTCTCTGTAGAATTATATAATACATATACGTATTACATACTACACATTACGTATACATATCACATATATTGCATATGCATATCACAAATCACATATCACATGTCATATTTTACATGTCACCCTGTGATGGTACGGGCTGGACACTGCTTGGTGGGGCAGAAGCTCTGACAAAAAGGTCCCTGGAATCCTCTTATACAAGCTGGAGGACTAAACCCAGACAGCACAATAGGCTAACTGTGTCCTAGGCTGTATACGCATTAACATAGCCAGGAGACTAAGGGAAATAAACATCCCCATCTCTACTCAGCTGCTCAAGATGTTGATAAACTTGGAGATGTTCTGGATTTATGAACAGACATCACTATCACTGGTCAAAGTAAGACCATTCTGATATTATATATGGGCTATGATTATACATTCAGGTAAGTTGTGAAGCTAGACCTAAAATTATCAGTGTTCACTTTATTAGTGAGACACCGTATAGACTTCACATTCCAAAACCACACCAAAGTGTCAGATTTGATAACTCTCAAGACTTGTCAAAGCCCTAGGAAAGATTACCTTTAAACTGAAAGAAGGAAGCTTTAATAAAATCAAAGTCAGTCACTGATAAAAGGTAACTTCTCTGAGCAGCTACCTATTGGACTTTCTCTTATTAACCCTGTATCTACATGATCCCGTATAGAGATAGCATCTTGTTTTGAAAAATGCAGAATATTTGGTCAGGGATTTATGGATGAAATACTTAGAGAAGATTTTAAATGATCTTGAAAGTTGGGATAGGCTATGAGGATAACTTTGGAATAGGAAGTTGCACTTTAAAATTGATTACTGGGGTCCCTTTTTCAGACTGGTGATAAGACTCCAAATATTGTTTTTCCCATATCAAAATGCAATCTGGGTTGTAGCATATATTATTTTTCCAGTCTGTATTTTTTATAAAAAAGTGGTATACAGTTTTTCGAATTGATCTGATTTAACATGTCATTTAAATGTCCTCTGCATACATGTTCAAACACTTAATTTCTTTGCATAATAATTTTGGTAAACAGAAAATGCTTTCATATAAAGCACCGTATAAAATATTAAGTAAAAGAAATGCTGGTATGAAAACCTGCAAGTGCAATTTATTCTGACACCCATTGACTTGCCATTTTGATTAAAATTGGTTTAATGTAAGCACTGTAGGACTTTAAACAGTGCAATTAAACCTTATTATGCATAACAAATAATGCCATTATTAATGAGATTTTTCAAAGAAAATAGGGCCATTTGGTTGAATTCAAATATAAATTGCTCCATATATAGTAAAAGTCACTGTCAAGTTCTGCACACAATACTGTTATGTCTGACACTGCGTGAACATGTCAAATAGAGTGCCAAGCGTAGGAGCCTACTGCCCAGCCTTTCACACAAAATACTGGTACAGCCTAGCTCTAAGCTTCTGTGGATGCAACAGCTCTGCTAAAACAGCTCTTCAGTGTGGTGCCTAATGTTTAGGTGTGGTGAGGAATCTATGCCCCAAAACAGCCTGTTGAAAATTATATACATAAATGAATGCCTATCCCATGCACCCAACTGCCATGCCAGAAATTCTGAGTTTCTTTGTCTTCATGGTAAAGCAGAGTCATGTAAAAAATGGTCTATTGCACAGCAGCTAATAAGCCACATTTAGGTATCGTGTCTTGTGAATACCTTTATGCTCCCTCTAGTTACAAAAAACAGATATCTGAATGGATGTTCTTGTTCTATACACTAAACAGCAGAGAAAGGTGTTCACATGGTTGAAAGTGTCCATGTCTGGACATGGGATGTGCAAATAGGGCAGAGGAGAGAGGGAGCATGCTTTTCTGTTCCACATAGACTGTGAGTGTACACGCTGTGTACATAACTCTGTGTGACTGTGTGTGTGTGATGGTAGAGCTAATTAGAACTTGCTGGCATAAATCTTAGAAGGGTGTTCAGAGATTTGTAGGTGTTTACAAAGTTTTTAAGCATCCAGTATTGTAGTTTCTCTGTTGTATTATTGATATTAATCTTGACTGTATAATTCAGTTCTTGCCAGCTAAGTATCTGTCATTAATAAATCAATAAATCATTCTGATGTTAATTTGATTTAAAACACACAACTTGAGAAGTTTTTCCCCATGGCAAATTTGAATCTGGATTTCCTTTTTCCAAAATGGTGAAATAACAAGACTTGTAGGTAAGACTTGTCATGTTTTCGTTTTTTATATACATTTTGTTGATCTGCATATTATGGGCATGTAAATTAGATGTCTGCTTATTTGCAAGATAAGTGAATAGGCTAACTTCGAACTTAAATGAGTCAACCATGTCCTGAGCTTCTCTGCTGAAGGCTGAAATACCTAAATAAGGTACTTACTTACTAAACAATATTAAGCACCATTTTCTGATTTCATATGCAGCTTAGTGAGGGGCTTTTGCAGAGCTAGTTTCCTCTTCAGTCTGATTCAAGATGCATGCTCCTCTGGTTCTTATCCAGACTCTCCAGGAAAGCCAGCAGAAGGCCCACTAACTTTTGATGACGTTTATTAAATCTGGCTTAGGAGAAGTCATTCTTGCATCCTATCACAAAAAGCCTGGCACCCAAACTCTGAGACCATCAAAGCTACCAGCAGCTGAAAAAAAAAAAAATAATCACATCAACATGAAAAATAAATTACTAAAATGGAAGAAGACATGTTTGCAGAGTATGTAGCAATATATGTATCTTGGGCTTTCCCTGATGCTAAGGTATTCTACTTCTGCTATGAACACCTGGTGTTTTAAGATCAGTAAGTAGACAATTTCTCCCAGCTATATTTACTTGCTTTGATCAGATAATGAGAGACAAGATATATTTCAGGAGAGGACAAAGCAGATGAAGGAGGAAATATACCCTTTTTCTGCAGTTGAAGTGATACTGACATTTTTCTAGAGGTATTTTGGAAGGGAAAGAGATCCCTTATGGTGACTGCACTGGAGCAAGCTTGGTACTGCAAGCCTCACTTTCATCAGGAGAAGCATCACCTCAAGGACATAACGCCTTCTGTTGTCAGATTTAGTGCATATATTAATGTCCACTTTCTCTGTACAAACATTTAGAACTTGTTTAGTATCTCCACAGGCTTTAGAATGTAGACATTTGGATTTGTATTTCCATGTCCTTTACTTATCACTTGGCTGCTGACATTTTCTTAAATAAATGGCTTACAATGCCTGCAAACATTTCTATATGCAAGTACCTGCATTCATATTGTGGGCATTTCATCATAATTTTTAAAATACATTCTAGGAGTCACAAGAGCATCCATTTTGCTAATGGATTGTTTAAAGCAAGCAACACATTTGTAAAATTGGTGGAAATTAAAACCAATTATTTTATTTTTTTTTTAGTTTTTTAAGATTCTTCAAGTTTGGTGTATTATATCCCCTCTAAGTGGTCTTAGAGTCATTTTGAAACTGTAATTGCAACTTTGAACTTGCAATACTTAAAAAAAGAGAGCAAAAAAGTAAAGAATATCTGGCAAAGACACCTCAATTTCATGATGAGAATTCTATCTACTCTTCTGGACTATGGAACAGAGTTAATTCTTATTCCTTTTTTTTGCAGGAGGTTTGTGTGAGAACATGTGGTGGTAGAATTTATCTTTTGATCATGTTATGTTCTTTTGAAGGGATAGACCTATGTAGACGTGAAGTGATATTTGGGGGCTTTTATAGTCAGAGAATGAATAAACACACACAGTTGAGCAGACAAATGCAATAGTTTAGGCCATTTGATTTTTTTTAATAATGGAGTGTCTCAGATGTGAAAACAATCATTCCAGTTACTTAGGATACTATAATAAATTTTTACAGATGGACCTGATAGGTTTTCAGATGTGGTTATTTTGTAGCAGTATAATTTCTAGCGAATAAACTGGCCTGAGTCACACATTGTATTATAGTCATCCTTACTGCAAGTCCTATGCCTGCGTTCATATACCTGAGAACAGGGCAGCAATTAAATAGTTCTCTAAAATAAGAAGTGTTTTAAAGTCATGCTAAGAGAAACATCATCAAGGCTGGTTATCTCAAGTGAGGTTTTAAAACCCGTCTATACCTTACTAGGACTTTTGAAAACGTCTGATGTGGTGAGTGGAGGTGATAAGATTTGTATGAAAAACAGTTTGGGAATGAGCTCTGAGGCCTTAATGCTTAACAAGCCCTGGGGCATGAGTTGGAACCTTGAAGGACAAAGAAGGTCGAAAAACAAGCCTTGGGGGGATGGACCAGGATGTTGTGGTGGGAATCTCAGTTGGAGGCCAGAGGATGTGGGGGTTGTGAGAGGGTCTGATTGGACTATTTGCCTGGAGGCTTTTTGCAGGGGGCAATGAGATTGAATTTGGCTGATTGTGCAGGTTGGGAAAGTACTGAACAAGGGGATAAAAAGGGCTTGATTGTAATAAAGTTCGATTTGAGTATCGATTAGGATTTGAGTCTCCTCATCAACTTGAGTACGTGTCATGATATGCCACAGTCTGAATGCCTGCAACCTCTTCTTGTTAGAAGTAGTAGAAGGAATGGCAAGTGTATCCTACATAGAAGAGAAAAGGACTTGTAATGTGCTCGATCAGAAGAAGAAACCATTCCTAAACATGAAAAGTATGCCTGACTCTGAAGTCACAGAAACACTTTTAAAGCTAATATTTATGCTCAGATTTCAAATCAGTATTTTGGCACATTACTGCCAATCTAAGATATGGTAATTCCAAATTTCTCATTGCTCTAATGAAAGAATGATAGTCATAAAATTCACTTCATTATGTTTTTGACTAAGAATAAACTATTCATAAAGCATTCTAGAAGATAATTACAGCTGAACAAAGTGTTCCTCAAGTAAATAGTCTATAACTACTGCAAATTATGCTGTGCATGTATTTTATTTTAGGATTCCTTGGTTTGGTTCCTCAACAGGTAAAGGCATTCTGAATAATTACCAATGTTATCTGCATGATGCACTATAATTTTCTTCTAGAGACTGAGTGCTTATTTATATTCATATGTCTGATCTTCTAAGGAACTTCTATCAAGGCATACTAATCAGTCTTGGTGTTGACAGAAAAGTGTTCTGCTCTGCAATATTTGGGAGATAAAGAAGCTAAATTAACCCTACAGTATACTGCCTTGATAGTCTGATTAAAGCCTAAAGAATCTGAACGTGAGCATCTCTATGAGAAATAAACTCAGTCATCCTTAATGAAACATATTTTTGTACATTGCATCATAAGGTAAAAAGTATGCCTATTTATAAAAAGCACAAATAATAAAGTCCAAACCCTTTAGAACTCATTTGATATGATTTCACAGAAAAATGGAATGTATTAAATGAGATTGGACACACTTAATTAGCCGCTTTTTCCTATCAACCGTTCAATATTGTACATTAATTTTTACAGATAACCTGTAGATAGCTTCTTCAGCTTTAATGACTGTGATTTTATTGACTCACAGAGACTGGGAGGTGAACCATTTTAATTAATTTAATGTTTCAGAAAGATTTATTCTTTCATGAAATGTTTTTATTTATTTATTTATAAAAGGCACAAGTCAAAATTCCAAAATGGTTATTTGAAAACTGTAGCACTTCTTTGCCAAAGGCTTAAAGACAGGAAAACTTAACTCTGTTGTTATGAATGTAAGTGATCATTGGAGTATAAAGTAGTTTATGGCACCCACAATGGGTTGAGTGCAAAACCTGGTACACAAAGGACGTTTAAGGAAATAAAAAACATTCCAGGAAAGGGTATGTAATAATCCAATGTATACAGCATTCTCCATTTAAAATTAGTATAAATATAGCCTAGCACAAATTGTTATCTCATTTAATAATTTTTTGTTCAAGCATCTTCTCTTTTGAAAAAAAAACAATGATGCATAAATATCTACTTCTCTCTCTCCTTGAATTCCATATTCTTCAAATAGGTTTTAAAAACTTTATAATGATCTGGCAAGTGAAATGCTGATAGCATTGCCCATCTGGCTAACTGGTAAGGCTTAGGGACTTTTAGCATTTTCCCTTCCCCTTTACTGCAAGCATTTCTTGTTTCAGTACTAAGACCTGTAATGCAGTTAGAGCAGAAAATGTGATTCGTGACATATGAATGTGATTTGTATTCTTGGTACACAGTGATAATGTCTCCCTTAGTGTTTCAGTTCAGAACATGAGCACATGCTTCAAGTGAATTTCCTAGTCACCTCTGGTCACCTACCATGCTTTAGTTCACGTCACACAATGACCCTTGATTGCCATGAGCTGGATGAAATCAGGTGGAACTGAACTAGATGTGCTCTAGAACTACGTATGATGTGCTCCACCAACTTATGGGGTGTTCAGTCCATACAAATGGGCTAGAACTAGTCAGAAGCAAAGACCTTCTGAAATATATGCAGAGCAGTCACTGGCATAATAGCAACAACTGATCACGCTACAAATCTGCTCTCATTTGTCTACACCACATAGTGCACATCTGTTCCATGATTAATACTTGTAACTGTTACTGAAATAGAAATAAGTGTCGAGGTAATTAAGTTATGTACACACAGGTGAATGCCTGGCCACATCAAACAACAGCATGAGCTAATACAAATACCTTGGTTTTAATTCAGGAACACTTGAACTGCATTAAGTCCATTAGATATGGACCGATCATGAATTGTTTTGATATTGCTCCATTCACTCACCCCATCTTCCCATGCCCTCATATCAGTTCTGCTCTGCCTTGAAGTTAATCTATTTCACTTACCAAAATGCTTCATCAGCTATTCATTTCCCACTTGCATCTACACAGCTTTTCATCAGTGTGACTGAGCAAAAACCAGTATTTGAAATTTAAAAGGATGATTGCTCTAACATGAATGTATGTCTTAGGTTCAACTGCAAAGCCACTACATAACAGCATTATCGCCTTCTTCTTCAGGAAGCCCTTCCACAGGAATTTTCTCAAAGACCAGCTCTTCTGAATCATCCTGAAACTGATCACCTTCAGGACAGCAAGAATGGTGAACCTCAAGAGGCTGAGGCAGCAACACCTGCAGAAACTATGGATTGTGAGAAAGATTTATTCTCTCTTTCGTGTTCTATATTTTAGTCTGAAGTTATGACAGTGCTATTAGACACCAAGTGGAAATGGTGAGAAAGTAAGTGACAAAAGGTAATAAAAATAACAACTAAACTCTGGCAGGCTGAGAGACTGGGAGATGTGATGGGAGAGAAGAAGATCTACTAAAGAGAAAGAAGAAATGTAGACAAAAGAAAGGTGATATTTAGACTTCCTTTTCAAGATCCTGTAGTAAATTCATATCCTATGAATCAACCTCACTTCCAAAAAATATTTGCTTTATGGTTTTGCTTCATTTAAGTGAAATTAACATTTCATCATAAACTTTGCCTAATATTATTAAAATTTTAAGCATTTAAATCTCCTGGAACTTTCAGAGGGGTCATTCTTACCTACTTGTGTATGAATTTATCTATCATGATGCCAAGCATAGGGTTTTTTGATAGTCCTCTTTCTATCATCACAGAATCTGAAAGTGAATCTTAACTTGGCAAAGACTTTTAGTTCTTAAACCAAGAAGCAAACAAACAAACAAAATCCACTGTCTAGTGCAGGAGCCATAGGTGTGTTAAGCTAAGACAAAATATACTGTAGACTACACCCAAGGATAAATCAGGTGTCTATTTTTATACTGAAATTCAGCTTTTCTGAAAGCAAAATTCTGGTTTTAATCATTACAGCAGGCTCTGGTAGTTCCTTTGACAATTCCTGACTCATAAATAAGAAAAAGAAATTTGTTCATCTATTTCTTTTTTCTTCTGAACCACTTATAATAGTTAATAATCATTTCTTGAGGTACAGCTACCAAAAGTGGACACTACAGAAATAATGATTTCCGCAGTGCCTACAAAGGTAAAAATCTCTTCCAATTTACATCTGACGATTCCTATTTTATCTATGAAATAATAGAAGCACACTTGCACATATTGAAAATGCATGCTTCCTATGTTATCTCATATGGCTGCTGCTAGACCTCTGAAGTCATTGCTTTCCACAGTAGTGATAGCCCTCTCATGCTACAAATACAACCCTTTTTCTGTGTCCAGGTTCATGTCTTTCTCTGTATTTATTTGAATTAAAGCACAAATCATAAGGCCAGCTACCCATGCAGGGTGATGGTTCAGCTGATCGGATCTGTCGTTACTTCCTCCTCCACCTGCTTTTGGAAATTTTTTAACTTTGTTGGCAATATTTTTATGATCTGTTCATGAAGGTACCAAAGAACAAAAGACTAGGAACTTATCCTTAGGAATCATGCGAGAAATAGCCACATTAGTGGAAGATTTCCTTTTTTTGTTGTTTTTTTTTTTTTTTTCCTGATTGACTGCTTCTATTCATCAGCCACTTCCTCCATCATCCTAGATTTTTTTTTTCTGTATCTGATCTTCTACTAGATTCCTGATACAAATTTCAAATGCCTTTCCTTTTTTTTGTCATCATGAAGTATTTCATTTTGACAACTGGAAAAACGAGAGCTAATGATCTTCTGCCCTATATCCTGTTCTTTCAGTTGATTTCTTTGATTAACTAATGAACAACTCACAAAACAACTTCTTGCAGTAGCTGAACTGAATTTTTCTTAAATTTACGAAATCACCGAAAACCATGTGAATGCATTTTTTCAGTCACATATATATGAAGCATAAAGGAATACTAAAAGCCACCCTCAATGACTCTTTCTTAGAAAATAAAAAGAGGGACTAAGTTACAAACATCCAGGTTTGAGTTGTGTTTTATTTGTCTTGCTTTCCTCTAGCCTCTGCTTTTTATTGACCCTTGGCTCTCAAAAGTGAATAAGAAAGATTAAGAAGTACTTGACTTACTTCTACTAGAAGGTAAGCTTTGTCTTTGTCTGCGAGGATTATTAAAATCTGCAAGAGAATAGAAATCTTACATTATCTTTGATTAAACTGAATGAAATACTAACATAAGAAAAATTAAAAAAGTATTATATGCCTTAAGCAGGAAATTAATTTGTATGGACTGAATGTCAATTCTATATAGTAAGATTTTTACGTCTTATTTTACAGATAAAACCTGATTACAAATGATTACATTTGTTCAGTTCCTGATTTCAAAATATACTTTGCTAATCTTGCATGCTAGAGTTCACAATTAGTATTAGAATGAAAAGTGATAAGCTGGTTTGTTTCTAGGTAGAATAAAAGACACCATGGATCTAAGTACTGTACGAACACACAAAAGCTGTTTAATAAGCCCAAAAATGCAAAGAACTGCAGTCACAGGTTGGTAATAGCTGCTGGCACATTGGAAGCTCAGGAGCAAATACACATTTTGTCCAAATTTGTATAATTTCATATATATGCACAACAGTAGTTCTGTCTTTAAATGACATCATCAGTAAAAATCACCTTTTAAAACACCTTTTATAGTGTCACTCTTGTTTCAGTCCCATGCAGCAGTTTGGATTTATTTCTAAAGTCTAACTATTTCTGATTACCCAGACTTAATCCTTGACAGATTTACTAATGCAAGGTAGACACAGGCAGACACTGCATAAATCAGTCAGCCTAAGGCATACCAGACACAGTCACCCATTTTGATGTTCCTTTGAGCTTCTAAGTATATTATTGTGTTTTGCAAGAAACCCAGACTCAGTTTCTTGAAAAAACTAAAAACATATTCTCTAGACTATTTACAGTCCCAACCTAAAATACTCAAATGAACCCACACAGCAAAACCACTGGACAGTAAAAACAAACACAACCATGAAGCTGATAATTATGTAGGAAACAACTGAATTTTTCTTCTCTGGCCTTAAGATTAAGTAGGCCACCATAAACTGCATTGTAACAAAGACAATTTATTTCTTTTATCTCTTAAAAAAGAATGGTGGCACCCAAAGCATGTGATGGAAATGGTCTCTGGCTCATGTTAAATTCTTAATCTATATCATTCTCCCTAGCCAAAGCCACAACAGGAATCCTGCTAAGAAATTGATGACTTAGTCAGTGATGTGCCAATGTTCAGCCTTTCTCCTTCATCCTTTTGAGTTTTCCACTGCAAGTGTAGCTGACAAAGCACAAGGCAATGTGCTCCATACACACATCTGTAGCTCAAATTAAACAGTAAAACCTTTTGCCTACTCAGATCATCAGAGAAGCTTTCAGGTGACTGGATCAACCAAAAAGATACCAGATCAAGCTTTTTATTAAGCATTGGCTCTCTATGCTTAATTGAAACACTAGGAAATTTTCTAGAAGTCTTAAAGAAACAGAAATAGTTGCAATCAGAGTTTGATTTAGTCATGTAGGTTGTTTTCTAATCTATCTGCTTATATTTGGAGCTAGTTACATTTTTCATTAGCCTTCTCCTTCTGAAGTGCTTCCCAGCTGTCAGCTGAGTTCTAGTTCTTTGTCTTGAAATCAGATCTTTGGATTTTTTATATCTAGGCAAAATGGTGTCCACATGTCAACATCTTGTCACCTTGTTTCTAGATTACAGGCAGTTACACATCCGCTTTGAGAAGCAAAGGCAAATGAACTTCATGAAAGGTCTTTGAAAAATGACATGGTTTATTTAGCAGATGTAATGAAATTCTACTACCAAAAAAAAAAAAAAGTTAAAAATCAATCACTCAGCTAAAAGCCTTCAGACACCTGAAGTCTCACTTAAGTCTATATTTCATTCTGAGCTAAGTGGGATAAAATTTCTTCCCATGTTTAAAGAATAATTCCCACACACAGCAGGCTCTTTCTAGGTGTGTATGGCTTTCTCATTCTACTTCTTTCCCTGAATACAGCCATGGATGTTCATTTCAAACCCTGCAGGGATTATTTCACCTCCATGGACAGGATTAATCAGGATAAATATAGACATCTACATCCATACTAGTTGACTAGACTTTTGGTAATGTAAATGGACAGAAATAAGTACTCTTTGCTTGAGAGTCGTCTCACAACAAAATAAATGTCTAAAAAAGTCAAATGAATCATGTTCTAAGACAGACATTTTCTCTACATGCAAAGTGACATCAGTTAACTAGTTCACATGAAGAGAGCTACATCTGCGCCAATGAATCTCACTCCAAGAGTTTTCTGGGTTGATGCCCTGTCAGTCAATCCAGTTCCTCACATTAGAGAAGGTATGGGAGTAGGAAATGAAAATCATGAGCGCCTCTTCCTAAGGGTCAGCTGTTAGCTATGTTTGATTGTGGCTACTCAACCTTGCTATTCCAAAAGATGCCATATGCAGCACTATTTAAAAAGTAATCCCGCAATTATTACAGAAAGGTCCAACACCGTTAAAAGAAACTCAAAGCGCATTCAACTAAGTCTTCACAGTTTTCTTTTTAATGCTGTTTTGGGTTCTGATGCCACAATTCAGAAGCTGATGGGATTCTTAAGATTTCCTGATCATATTTGTGAGGAGGAGATAAAAATTAAGCATCTGTAACAGCTGAAAATGAGAGTCAGTGCAAACTATGGTTACAGGGTTTCCAGAGCCAAAATTGCAAGCCATATCCCAAAGCAAAAGTGGGCCCTTGACAGTTTCTGAACATTTTTTTTCTAGTTTTCACAGCTGCAATATTTATAATGTCATAATGAAATCCCAACCATAATTGTCAAAGGAAACCTGCTTCTAAATTTTTGTGGTTGGAATTTCAGCACCGGCTTTCAGACATGTGAATACTGGTTTTCAGACATGTGAATAGACTTTCATTGCAGTATTTATTTTATTCTTCTGTACTAGAAAAAAAAAAAAGAAGATTAATGAGTAATTAGCTCTTATTTGCCTCAAAACGTACCATTGTAGTTTAACTTCAGATAAGAGATCACTACTCACAAAATAAAGACTGCAATGAATTCTTAGCTATTATTTTGTCCTTTTTTGGGCTTAGTTTTCAGAAGTGCTCAACAGTTTCATTTCTTGGAGGAGCCAGGCTTTTGTGCGAATGTAGGTTACACAAAGCCAGATCATGGTACTAAAAGGAAACTAAACCAACAAGGTAATATACAAGGGAAAGGAACTAGCTTTGTACTAAAGTTCTTGATGATTTTCCAGAAAAAATTGCATGTCTTAAGAGAAAACTTTCTAATGCATTTGACAACAGATAAGCGTAATGCAGCAGGTGTAATAGTTAAATAAGTATTTGGGAAGTACAATTAGCTCTTTAAAATTTGTACACATACAGTTAAACACATTATCTTGTGTTATAAACAACACTCCTGTGACTATTTGAATTAATCTGTGATCACATATAGAAGAGAATGGGAGTGGATAGTTAATATTTATCACTCCTTAAGAAATACATTGGTCAATATTAAGCTGCATTATATGTTATCAATACCCTGTGAAAAGAATTGGAAAAGTAATTTCCATCAAAGTCAAAAAGTGTTTTCTCTTTGACGTCATTCTGGAAAGATTTTCATATGTGAAAGTAAAGCACTGGAGTCAGTCAGGCCACTCATCCTGAGTTAATTATGTCCTTAAGTATTTTGCTTTGTCAGAGTTCCTGTGATAAGTGCAGCGCAAGCCAGGTCCTTGGTTCACAAGAATAGCCCATTGATTTTTTTGTCTTTTTCATAAGAATAGTCACAGCATGCACATAGCAGAAAAAAGGATGTAATTTGAGGCAGAAATGTTCTGTGTGACCTCAGCTATGTTCTCCATTCTTCTTTATCTGCAATCCATTTTAATTGGCAAGGCCAGTTGTTTAAATTAATACTCTGTGACACAGGCTAGGAAGGCTGAATCTCAGAAAAATAAATAAAATCTTATGTATGCAGAAGTTAAAATTATCGGAGGTTCTAAAATACATTCTAGGATGATCACCTACACCATGTCTGAATCACCTGAAAGATCCTGGGAAGACTGCTTCCTCCCAGCCAAACTAACCACCTCAAAGCTACTTTCTTTTCCTTAGTGCCCAATATCTTAGTTTTCCTGGGGTACAGATGTTAATTCCTCCTTGTAACCTTCTGAGGAATTACAAATCCAAACTTCAGATGTTTTCTCTAGGTAGTTTAGAGTCTGTCCAAACAAATAACCTCTTTGTTCTCTATCTTAATGGCTGTGGCTCATAGTTGAAAGCAATTCTTTCCCTCAGGTATAATATCAGTAGGTACGAGCAGTTTTCTACCAGCTTATTCTTCTGTTTCTAGTTCCTGATGTCAAAATTAATATTTTTCCCAGCATGTCCTTCTGCATTTTTCCAGATCTGCTTCTAATATACCTCTGACAGTGTTCTCATTATATCAGTTTTTGGTTTTGTACTTTTTTAAATCCTTCTGATAGCCATCTGCTGTAGTTAGAATTGTGAATTCAAATATGACTTTAAATTTTAAAAGGGAAAGAAAAAAAACCTCTTCTTACTCAATAAGTCAAGACACTGTCCCACACAGCATCCTTGTCTCTGAGTTGGAGAGACATCAATCTGATAGGTGGACCACTCGGTGGATAAGGAACTGACTGGATGGCCACACGCAAAGAGTTGTGCTCAATGGCTCAGTGTCCAGCTGGAGACCAGTGATGAGTGGTGTCCCTCAGGGATCGGTGTTGGGACCGGTCTTGTTCAACATCTTTGTCGGTGACATGGACAGTAGGATTGAGTGCACCCTCAGCAAGTTTGCCTATGACACCAAGCTGTTTAGTTTGGTTGATATGCTGGAGCGAAAGAATGTCATGCAGAGGGACCTTGACACGCTTATGAGGTGGGCTGATGCCAATCTGATGAAGTTGAACCATGACAAGTGCAAGGTCCTCCACCTGGGTCAGAGCAATCCCAGACACAGCTACAGGTTGGGCAGAGAAGAGATTGAGAGCAGCCCTGTGGAGAAGGACTTGGGGGTGTTGGTTGATGAGAAAATGAGCATGTGCCAGCAGTGTGCACTTGCAGCCCAGAAAGTCAACCGTATCCTGGGCATCATCAAAAGGAGCATGAGCAGCAGGTCAAGGGAGGTGATCCTGCCCCTATCCTCTGCTCTCATGAGACCTCACTTGGAGTATTGTGTGCAGTTCTGGTGTCCTCAACACAAAAAGGACATGGAACTGTTGGAACAAGTCCAAAGGAGGGCCACGAGGATGATTAGTGGACTGGAGCACCTCCCGTATGAAGATAGGCTGGGAAAGTTGTGGCTGTTCAGGCTGGAGAAGAGAAGGCTGTGTGGAGACCTCACAGCAGCCTTCCAATATCCAAAGGGGGCCAATAGCGATGCAGTGGAGGGACACTTCGTTAGGGACTGTAGTATTCGGACAAGAGGTAACGGGTTCACACTTAAACAGAGGAAGTTTAGACTGGATATGAGGAAGAAATTCTTTACTGTAAGGGTGGTGAGGCACTGGAATGGGTTGCCTAGGGAAGTTGTGAATGCTCCATTGCTGGCGGCATTCAAGGCTGGATTGGACATAGTCTTGGGTGTCATGGTTTAGTGTGAGGTGTCCCTGCCCCTGGCAGGGGGGCTGGAACTAGATGATCTTATGGTCCTTTCCAACCTTAACTATTCTATGATTCTATTATTCTGTGACTTTAGTGGTGGGTTTCAAGCATCACAGTTCCTTAAACTCTTATTGAAGTAAACTGGAAAGCATATAGATATTTCAGAAGGCCATATTTTTTCCATGTAAACAGAAAAAAACCTATTTACATACAGAAATCACTTATCAAGTTACAAAGCTTCTTCTTTATAAAAGTCTACAAACACCTTCTTTTATTATGCTATCCTTAAGGGCAATTTTGTTAAACATTTTTCTCATCCTCTACCCATAAGGACTGTTGGTGCTACTTGTTGTCAGGTGTGGCTGGATGATAGAAAGGTGGCACCTCCAGACTGTAGCTTGTCCGTAAACAAAACTTCAGTTCATTGTATCAGCATCATTGACCATTTATCTCTCATAATATTTCCCTGGTCTAGCTGCCTATATTTTTCCTTATCCTTCTGAATAATGTTGTCATTTTCTCCTTAAATTTCTTAATCTCATTACTTAACGCTCAACTTGGATCACAATTTAAATTAATATCCAGTAATTTTATGTCCTGGGCTCAGCAGTAGCAGTCATTTTTTCTCCTTCTTAGACACTGGTGCAGTGTTCTGATTTTGAGTTTTGCCTGGGAACAGTGTTGATAACACCAATGTTTCTAGTTGCTGCTCAGAAATGTTCAGTCTGACCAAGGACTTTCTGAGTCTCATACTTTGCCAGGGAGGAGGGGAAGCCAGGAGGAAGCAGAGACAGGACACCTGACCCAAACTGACCAAAGAGATATTCCATAACACAGCACATCTTGCCCACAATATAAACTGAGGGCAGTTATCCGGAAGGGTTAGATCACTGCTCGGGATGGTGCTGGGTGCCAGTCGGTGGGTGGAGAGCGGTTGTATTCTCTTCCCTTGTTATATCTCCTATCATTATTATGATTGGTGGTAGCAGTAGTGGTTTTGTGTTATACCTTATTTACTGGACTGTTCTTATCTCAGCGCATGGGAGTTACATTCTTTCAGTTCTTCTCCCCATCCCTCTGGGAGTGGGGGTGAGGAAGGGGGTGAGTGAGAGAGCAGCTGCATGGTTCTGAGTTACGGCTGGGCTTAAAAAACAACAGGTTTTTTTGGCGCCAAATGGGGGGACGAAGGGTTAGGTAACAACAGATCTGACCAGAGTATGTCTAATCATATTTGTGATAAGCAATCATTGTTTTGGATTAATTGTCACTTGCCACAATGCTGATTTATTGGCTCACAAAGTTGTTACTCTTGATCTCAGAGTTTCAGCAGGTCACACCTTACTTACCGCCAGTATTTGCTCTGTTTAGTGTTTATTGGCTGGGGGCCTTGGGCTAAGGTTCTTGTTTCATTGTACTTTATGTTAATGACTTGTAATACAATAAACTCACTGATCATGAAACTGATCTGGCTTGCGTTCCCAGTGTGGTCGCCACCTCTATACTTTGGGAGGTATATAATAAAAGTGTTTAGCGATTACACATCTTTTTTCCCCTCCTCTGGTGGTCAGCCTGTGAAGGAGACATCCCTTACGCTTCCAGTGCCCCCCGCCAGACTGTTTACAGCATCATTTGAGAGTTCTGAAGGTTCTGAATGGCCTTTAAGTACCCCTGAGACCTGCCTGCTGATTGTGATAAGGATCATCATGTTGGCATGTATACAGAGTGTGTTTTACCCATGACCATTTTGTCTGATCTTAAAAGTTAAGCAGAGTCGGGTTTGGGCCTTGTCTAGGGCTAGACGACGATATAGGAGAACCAAGAGATTTTCTCCAAGGCTAGACAGTCACGAGTGGCAGGGTGTGTGGGACTGTATGGGCAAGTATCTAGGCCAGTGGACCCCTCCAGTGCTTTGGAACTTCACCAATGAACAAACGCAAAATCCCAAAAAATTAGTAAAACACTTAAAGGAGGTGTGTTGTCATTCTGGTCATTCTAGGGATGGACAAATCATGGCAACGTGCTGGGGTTTGGCCTATGCTTACAAAGCCCTGTTCAACACTATCCAGCACCTTCAGAAGGAAAAAATTGTCCCTGGATCTGATGGCAAAGCAACAGACAGCGCAACTGCTCCAGCTCCAAGCACAGCAGCTACACCAGCCCCAGTGACAAGTACTACAGCTACTCAAACTTTGACAGCAATGGACAGTGCAGCTATTACAGCTCCAAGCACAGCAGCTACATCAGCCCCAGCGACAAATACAGCAGCTACTCAAACTTCAACTGCAACAGACAGTGCAGCTACTTCAGCTCCAAGCACAGGAGCTATGCCAGCCCCAGCAACAAGTACAGCAGCTACCCAAACCACGACAACAGACACTGCAGCCACTCCAACCACTGTGATAACCACAGCAGCTAAACCAGAGGACCAATTTGTGCCAATAGCAGTTGCCCTTGTACACAGTGGGAAATGCAAAAAAAAGACAAGAAAGATGAAGAAACAAAACGAAGAAACAATGGCAATGCACTTACTACCTAAACTGAATTATGGAATACGCGAAAAGATTTCACCTGTTAACCGGGGAAGCACATCATCACCTGGCTGCTCCAATGCTGGGACAATGGGGTTGATGGTCGCAGACTAGAAGGTAGGGAAGCCAAGCAGGTGGGATCACTTGCTAGGGAAGGGGGAATTGACAAAGCAGTTGCAAGAGAGAAACAGTCCCTCAGCCTTTGGAAGCAGCTCTTGGCAGCTGTGAAAGAAAGCTTTCCATACAAAGATGATGTGTGAGTTGTTTGGCCAAGTGGACTACTCTACAGAAAGGCATCCAGCCTCTGAGGGAATCAGCCATTGTAGAGACGACCTATCACGTCAAGCCGAATAACTGGGATGTACCTATAGATCCAGATGGAGTTGAATGTACACAACCTATGTGGTGGAAATTTACACGGAACACACCGTCATCATATACCCATTCATTGGCAACAGTAACCTGGAATGACATAGTACCACCAACAGTGGATTAAATGATTCATAAACTCTGAGAGTTTGAAGTCAATCTCACCCCTTCCATCATTTCAGCTGTGGAAAAACTGTCCCAGGAGTTCAAACAGTTGAGGGACGATCTATCTGATCTATCCAGCTCCTCCTGTGTACCAACACATGTCTCAGCTATTAACAAAAGGTGTCCTACTGCTCGAGAGAGAAGATATAGGAGGTATATGCCATGGGCCACTCTATGGTTTTACCTGCAGGTTCACGGAGAAGACATGAGGAGGTGGGATGGAAAACCTACTTCAGCTCTGGAGGAACGGGTGCATGAATTGAAGAGGAGAACAAAGGTCAAGGATGATCATCCCATGAAAGCTACAGCTTCAGCCTCTGGTGAGCAGGTTCCCAGATGGAGTGGAAGAGCTGATTTTGCTACAGCTCCTGTGATAAAGAAGAATAATCCCTTTGTACAAGACTCCACTGTCCAATGTTGTGATGACTATTAGAGGGGCCCTGCCTCCAACCAGATGGAGATAGGGGACAATCGGATTTACTGGACTGTGTGGATCAGATGGCCTGGCATATCAGTCCCACAGAAGTATAAGGCTTTAGTAGATACCAGTGCACAGTGTACCCTGATGCCATCAAGCTGTTGAAAAACAGATTTTGTGGTCACACAGCACCCCAGGGAGAACTGAGTCAGAAAGTGGGACTCAGTTCCAGAGCAGCCTTATAGACACTTGGGCCAAAGAGCATGGCATTGAATGGGTATATCACATCTCCTACCATGCACCAGCTTCTGGGAAAATCAAACGATACAATGGGCTGTTAAAAACTACACTGAGAGCAATGGGTGGTGTGACTTTCAAACATTAGGATGCACATTTACCAAAAGCCACTTGGTTGGTCAACACCAGAGGATCTGCCAACAGGGCTGGCCCGGTCCGGTCAGAACTTTTACATACTGCAGAAGGGGATAAAGTTCCTGTGGTGCACATAAAGAATTTGTTGGGGAAGACAGTCTGCGCTATTCCTGCTTCAGGTAAAGGCAAATCCACTCGTGGGATTGCTTTTGCTCGGGGACCTGGATATACTTGGTGTATAATACGGGAAGATGGGAAAGTCTGATGTGTACCTCGAGGGGATTTGATTTTAGGGGAAAACAGCCAACCAACTCAATTGTATGCTGTTGCCTGCTATGTAGCACTTTTATAGTCACCAACTAGATGTCTTCAGGTCACAAGCAACTGGCCCTGACTTCCCTCTGACCGTCATCCCAGCAAAGAATGAACTTTGATGAAATCAGGTGAGTTCTGTCGTATCATCAGCTGGCAACTATCCAACACTGCCCACAGCCTCTCCTGCTCTGAAAGACTGTTACAAGAGATGAAGCCTGACATCATGGACTGTATGGACTCAGCAGCTTTCTAGGGATTGGTCCACACACTAAGGAATGATCTGTGTCTGTCTCTCTCTCAATGTTTGGATGTATATATATGTATATATATGAGATAAGAGTGATAGTATATTAAATATGTGGGATCTGAGCATGACGTGAATGGTATGGAATAAGGGGTGGATACTGTCATGAGTTCAGCAGTAGCAGTCATTTTTCTCCTTAGTACCTGGTGCAGTGCTGTGGTTTTGACTTTCAGCCTGGGAACAGCGCTGATAACACCAATGTTTTTAGTTGTTTCTCAGTAACGTTTAGTCTGACCAAGGACTTTCTGAGTCACATGCTCTTCCAGGGAGCAGGGGAAGCTGGGAGGAAGCAGAGACAGGACACCTGACCCAAACTAACCAAAGAGGTATTCCATACCACGGCACGTCATGTCTACTATATAAACTGGGGGCAGTTACCTAGAAGGATTAGATCAGTGCTGGGGTCGGGCTGGGTGTCGTTTGGCGGGTGGTGAGCAGTTATATTCTTTTCCCTTGTTATTTCCCTTATCGTTATTATTGGTGGTAGCAGCAGTGGTTTTATGTTATACCTTAGTTACTGGACTGTTCTTATCTCAACCCATGGGAGTTACATTACTTCGGTTCTCCTCCACATCCCTCCAGGAGCAGGGGTGGGGGTATAAAGGAGGGGGTGGGGGAGTGGGCAAGGTCTGCATGGCTGAGTTGCCGACTGGGCTTATTCCATGACATTTTAGAATCCTAATAAGCTTGGAAATCATGTGTGTCGGTCCCCTTAGAGACCAGAGATATCATTAAGGTATGCAATTATACCCTACAAGATTATGTATGCAAATTAGATTCAACCATGTTGGAAGGAAATTGTCCAGGCTTCAGAAAGAAAATATTTTGGTGACTTATGTTAAAGTCACAGCAATATAGTTTCTGTAGGAAGACTAAAGATTTAGATAATTTAAATGGCTATAATGAGAGCATTTCCAGGGGGAGTACATTTGAATGAATGTTTTATGGCAAGTAGGATATATCATTACTTACGTACCATAAAGTAAAACACAAGGTACAGCAGAAGTATGTTCAGACTGGAAAAAATTATAAGAAGTTACTGACTAGCTAAATAGCTCAGGCTGTATGTAAACAATATAGCCTGAAACTGAACAGGAAAGAGTGTAGCAATTGATATATTGCTTCATACTATTTGGTGTTTTAGGTATTCCATTAGAGGAGAGCATCCATAATAGCAGATTAGAAGATCTAATTACAATATTTCATTGATGAAAAATGACAGGTATTAAGATGACCAACAGGTAAAACAACCAACTTGCTTTGGGGACTTTTTTCAAAGCATGGAATTAATGAAAGCCATATGCTACCTCTTATCTCTTTCAAAAGGGAGCAACTAGCTGACACTAACACAAGAGACTGCTCCTTTCACCAAAGAACTTAAAAATAGTTCCCAAGACATTTGCTAGTGAGAAGCCTAACAGAAACAGGTCTAGCTCCTCAGATTTCTAAAAGTGCTGCATCTTGCAGGCACCCAAAATGTTTGCTGGTGCACATAACATTTTTTTAAAGTGCCGACTTTGGTGAACCAAAAGTACTTCACGTTCTGCTGAATTAAATTTAAGCACTAAAAAGATTATGAGACTGAAAGGAAACTTATAAACCAGAAGATTAAACTACTCAAATGTGATCTGAAATTAAATTTATTTGCATTTTTTTCTCTTCATCTGTTTCTTTTCTTGCAATCATGACCCATAGCTACTAACCTCAACTGTAATCTTGGGTAATATTTGCATCATTACTTTTAGATAACCTATACAGTGTGGCTTGTACTATTAGACGTAATGAGTGTAAAAAGCATAATCAGATTTTGTCAGATAATGAACTTGAACTGGTTTTGCATGGTAAGAAGAGAAAAAGTAATAAGTTGCTGATAAATAGTTGTTTATTTTATTTTTACTATGGATGATTATTCGGTTTATTTTCCATGTTCTGCTTTTAGTCATGACCTTTTCTAAATCTACTCAATTAGTCAAGTTGAAACAATTTTAATTTACCTGATTTTGAAAGGTTACATTCTTATTGGTGGTTTGCTTTTTCTTAAGAAAGTACTAAATCACCTATGAGCATGCAGATAATCAGCCTGCTTGTCTGAAATATTTAATAACTGCTAGAAAAGGAATGCTACTGCATGAAATTGGAGAGCTGTTTGCCTGACCATGTTTTCCTTTTGAGAAAAGTTACACTACAAAGTGTCTTGGCATATTTCAAACAGGTTATTTATCTTCTGAAAATAACTATTGATTTTTAGTATGTAACTTGAGGCTAATTAAATAAGTCTGAGTTTCTGAGCCAAGTCCTCTTAGGTTAATGGGAAAAAAGGATGTTTCATTGACTAGGCTGCTAAGTGTGGCTTTGGAAAATGTAGTATTTTCTTTGTTCTAGTAATCATTGCTTTCATGACCTTGGAAATTCAGGACTAGAATTGTAAAGCAATGTAGTCACTTAAGGATGCAGTTAGGAGCTAGGAATGTTAATTTTTTTATTCTTTGTAACACTGAAGAGTAATTAAGGTGCTGTATGACTGTTGATTGGAATTTACCTCAATGCTGTAACTCACCCACAGAAGTATCTATATCAGTAAAGCAGACAGTACCTGGTCAAAAGCTTTGGCAATAGAACATTCAATTCTACTGTGTTAAATTGGCATGGTGGTCTCTGGCTCACCTTTGGCTAATTCTTAGTCTTCCAAATTATTCTCAAATCCTGTTTGGGAATTCAAGGGAGTAGAGAATCATTCTCCTGAAGTAATCTGGAAGCAAAAATCCTGTTCGGAGGCAAAAAGACTAAGGCAGCAGAGAAATTGCCTGATATCCTCTGGCCCTGATGCTAGGGAAGCAGGGAGGGAGGGAGGGAGGGAAGCAAGGAGGAGGAAGGAAAGGAGGAAGGGAGGGGAGGAGAGAAGAAAGGAGGAGGAAGGGAAGGAGGAAGGGAAGGATGGAGAGAAGAAAGGAGGGAGGGAGGGAAGAAGGGAGGGAGGGAAAGAGGGAAGGAAGGACAGAAAAAAAGAAAGAGGAGGAGGGACCTTCTTGGTTAGAGAGCAAATACTTTTCAGAATAAACATTTTTTAAATTAAAATGATATAATCAGAAGAGAATTTTCACATTTACACTGAATCTTTCTTTCTTGCTGCTCTGTCATGAAAATCCATTCCTGTGATCAGTAGAAATTGTTCTACTCATTGCCAGTTCAAACTAGGGACATTTCTTGAAAGCATCTAGCTGAAGGATAATGTTAGTTCAATTATTATATTGGAATACATTTTGATAGCAAACTGCAGTGTAACCAGTCTCATACCAATTTCCGATGGTAACTGTGTTGTTGCCTATAAACCTTGAAAAAGACTTCAAAATTTAAAAGTCAATAACAACAAGAAAGCTTTTGTGAGATGAGATGTTTCTCAAAGTGTCTCAGTGGCTGTTTTATTCTACATAACATGTAGCAATTTTCACTCCATCTTATACTTCCACTGAAATCTATATTTATTCTGTATAGAATTCATATGCCACAGTAATGCACCCTGGAACAGCATATTGTTTTGTACTTTATTTTGCTTTATTATCTTTTGTAAGGAAAAAAAAGTGTTTTCAAAACTTTATTACAAGGAAAAGAATCTTGAAATGCTATTTTTGTACCAATAGAGAAAAACATGAGCTTTAAAAGATGGATATATTTTGCAAAATAGAGGAGCGCATGTTTTCTAAATCTTGTTCTGCTTCATTGGCCTTCGATCATTTATTTTTTTGATCTTACTTGTACTTCTTAAAATTCACTTTTAAAGATTTTCTAATAGATGTTCCATGGGCCCTTCTGCAATTTAGTGTAGTGCTTAATAAAAAGTCACTAGATAAAGTGTGTTTTATATATAACTAGATAATTTACTTAGGTAATTTTAATTAGGTAATAATGAAAATACTGCATGTACCTTGCACACCTGACTACTCTGAAATAACACATCATGGTTATTCCCTTTTAACCCATTCAGAATATGATATCCTTTACTAAAATAGCAATTGAAGAATTTAGAAAATATGTGATATAAAAATTCTGTGTGTATTGGCTGACATTTAAAATTTGAAAGAATTTCAGTTGCTACAACCAGATAATAATGGGAACTGCTAGTGGAGATTCCTACCCTGTGCAGCTGGAAGTATTCCCACTGATGTTTGACAGCTTAGTATGCTAGGCATTGACTGGAGACTAGCAATCATTTTCTTTCAGTATTTTCCTTTCAGTACTTTCTTTCAGTATCATTTTCAGTATCTTTCACATTCTTTCAGTATGACCTTAAAAAGAATATTTTTCCCTCTCTGTGCCTTCATTTCCACACTGTCTTGTCTATTAAGCTAGTCAGTTTTGGGGTTTGGGATTGTCTCTTGCTATGCATTTCTGCAGTACCTTAGGGACCTTGATATACTCCCACAACACAGGTAATAGTCATAGATAATAGCATTAAGAAGTTCTGAAAGAAAGTATGGAAATATTTATGACTGACATCTTGTGATCTGTGGTTTCATATTCGGCAGCAAAGAATTATATAATCATTCATTCCTATTTGCATGCACTCTGTACCATGCCATGCCATGCCACTTGCCTGCACACCTTTTTGTACAGTCATGTGATGAAACAGATTAAAAACTGCCAGTTAGTGGGTTCGGAGATTTTATCCTGACACTAAACTGTGCACATTTGTTAGGGACATTGGCAGTGGGATTGAGTGCACCCTCAGGAGGTTTGCAGATGGAACTGAAAGATGCAATCCAGAAGGAGCTTGACAGGCTACAAGGGTGGGCTTATATGAACCTCATGAAGTTCAACAGTGCCAAGTGCAAGGTCCTGCACTTGGGTGGGGCTATCTCAAAACAGGGATATAGGCTGGGCAATGAGTGGATTTAGAGCAGTCATGCAGAATACTTGGGGGTACTGGTGGATGAAAAATTGAATTTGAGCCGGCAGTGTGTGCTAGCAGCCCAGAAAGCCAACCTTAACCTTGGCTACATCAGCAGAAGTGTGACCAGCAGTTCAAGGGAGGGGATTCTTCCCCTCTACTCCACTCTCATGAGGCCTCACCCTGATTATTGCATGCAGCTCTGGGGTCCCCAATAAAAGAAGGAAATAGACATATCAGAGTGAGTTGAAGAGGGACGCAAAAATGATCAGAGGGATGGAGCACTCTCCTATGAAGAGAGGCTGGGAGACTTGAGCCTGTTCAGCCTGGAGAAGAGAAGGCTTCTGTGAGACCTTAGAGCAGCCTTCCAGTATTTAAAAGGGCCTAAAAGAAAGTTAGGGAAGGACTCATTTTTAGGAAGTACAGTGATAAAATGAGATGTAACAGTTTTCAACATAACAGAGGTAGTTTTAGAATCATAGAATCATAGAATAGTTAGGGTTGGAAAGGACCTTAAGTTCATCAAGTTCCAACCCACCTGCCATGGGCAAAGACACCTCACACTAAGCCATGTCACCCAAGGCTCTCTCCAACCTGGCCTTGAACACCGCCAGCAATGGAGCGTTCACAACTTCTTTGGGCGACACATTCCACTGCCTCACCACCCTTACAGTAAAGAATATCCAATCTAAACTTCCCTTGTTTAAGTTTGTACCCATTACCCCTTGTCCTCTCACTACAGTCCCTCATGAAGTGTCCCTCCACTGCATCCTTATAGGCCCCCTTCAGATACTGGAAGGATGCTATGAGGTCTCCACGCAACCTTCTCTTCTCCAGGCTGAACAGCCCCAACTTTCTCAGCCTATACAGGAGGTGCTCCAGTCCCCTTGATCATCCTTGTGGCCCTCCTCTGGACTTGTTCCAACAGTTCCCTGTCCTTTTTATGTTGAGGACACCAGAACTGCACACAATACTCCAAGTGAGGTCTCCTGAGAGCAGAATAGAGGGGCAGGATCACCTCCTTTGACCTGATGGTCACACTCCTTTTGATGCAGCCCAGGATACGGTTGGCTCTCTGGGCTGCGAGTGCACACTGGAGCCAGCTCATGTTCATATTTTCTCATCAATACTTAGATGAGATATTAAGAAGAAATGCTTTACTGTGAGGATAGTGAGGCACTGGAACAGGTTGCCCAGAGAAGTTGTTGCTGCCCCATCCCTGGAAGTGTTGAATGTCAGCCTGAAAAGCACTTTGAGCCACCTGGTCTAGTAGAAAGTATGCCTGTCCATGGTAGGGCATAAGCAGGTCAATAGGTGATCTTTAAGATCATTTTCAACCTAAACCATTCTATAATTCAATGATTCTATGAAATGCTTAATAAGAAAAACAGAGAGGTAGTCCAACAGTTGGAAAGAAGAGATTGAAAGGAAAGAGATGGAGATTATTTGAGAAACATTCACAGAACTGCAGGCTCAGATGCAGCAGGTAGAATACAGAGGGTGAAAAAAATGACCCAAAAAAGCACTTTCTTGATGTGAGACAATGCCAGCATGCAGTATGCGTGGAATGCGCTGTGGTCAACAGGTCATCATTTCAAAGATAACACCAGCCTCATCCGGCATGTCCGTTAGTTGCGATTTGTATGGACATCAAAGCAATGAGCCTGACTACTTTTCACCTCCTTCAAACTCCAAAAAAACCCAGGTCAGGGACCCTCATCTGATATAAACTGGAGTTTAATCTCAATCCATCATCAGAAAATCAAGTCAGGAAATTGTAGCACTGTGGTAGCATGATTCTTAAGAATGCATTTAATATTTCTGCTTACTTGATTTATTGGAGTAAAACAGATATCAGGCTTGAATGCATACCCAAAGCCCACAATATGCAACGGTTTTCTTCCTATCACAATAATAAATACAATGCACTACATATTACAGAACAATCTTAACATAAAGTGCAAATGTCAGCTCTTCTACTGCAAATAGTATTTTGCTTTCCTAAAATGACCACATTTGCTTTTGTTATGTTTTCTTAATTATATTTAGTAAGTATCTGAACCTGACAAGACACTTCAGAATTCACTTTTGCACTATGTGTGATGCTGTGAATGTCAAATTCATTACATTGGGCATTAATGGTTGTCACGTATTGCAATTTTGTCATTAATTGCTACTTAATGAAGCGTTTATGTACATGCTTCATATAAGACTTTTTAAAGACTATTTTCCTATATGAAGGCATTTCTAATGTTAATTTCTTTAAAAAAATAGATTTGCAGAGCAATTTGGCTTTAGTTCATCTATAATTTTGTTGTAAAAAGCAAATTAAAATGCATCATGAAGTCATCTAAAGAAACATGTCTTAAATCAGCATGCCTATTTTGAAGCTAAAACAGAAATGTCTTCATATACAATTGAAACACATCTTCCCTCTGACTCTTGTGGAGTATCTGCTTAACAGTCTGTAGAAGCAATGTGCAGAATTTTAAAATAAGAAGTAATGAATAACTTTGTTATCTGAGTTGTCGGGAATATTTGAAGTAACTGCCAGCTCATGTTCATTTTCTCATCAACCAACACCCCCAAGTCCTTCCCTGCAGAGCTGCTCTGAAACTCTTCTCTGCCCAACCTGTAGCTGTGCCTGGGATTGCTCCAACCCATGTGCAGGACCTTGCACTTGTCATGGTTAAACTTCATCAGGTTGGCATCAGCCCACCTCACAAGCTTGTCAAGGTCCCTGTGCATGGCATTTCTTCCCTCCAACATATCAACCGAACCACACAGCTTGGTGTCATCTGCAAACTTGCTGAGGACACACTCAGTCCCATTGTCCATGTCACCAACAAAGATGTTGAACAAGACCGGTCCCAACACCGATCCCTGAGGGACACCACTCATTCCTGGTCTCCAGTTGGACATTGAGCCATTGAGCACAACTCTTCGCATGTGGCCATCCAGCCAGTTCTTTATCCACCGAGTGGTCCACCTATCAAATTGATGTCTCTCCAACTTAGAGACAAGGATGTCATATGAGACAGTGTCAAATGCTTTGCACAAGTCCAGGCAGATGACATCAACTGCTCTACCCCTGTCCATCAGTTCCGTAGCCCCATCATAGAAGGCCACCAGATTGGTCAGGCAGGATTTTCTCCTAGTGAAGCCATGCTGGCTGTCACCAAGCACCTTGTTGTTGTTTTTCATGTACCTCAGCATGCCTTCCAGGAGAATTTGCTCCAAGATTTTGCCAGGCACAGCGGTGAGGCTGACTGGTCTGTAGTTCCCTGGCTCATCCATTTTCCCCTTCTTGAAAATGGGGGTTATATTTCCGTTTTTCCAGTCGTCGGGAACTTCACCTGACTGCCATGATTTTTCAAATATGATGGACAGTGGCTTAACAACTTCATTTGCTAGCTCCTTCAGGACCCGTGGATGGATTTCATCAGGTCCCATGGACTTGTATATGTTCAGGTTCTTAATATGGTCTCGAACCAGATCCTCTCCTACAGTGGGCCCAGGGTGTACTTGCAGTCCAGAAAGCTAACCGTTCCTTGGGCTGCATCAAAAGAAGCGTGACCAGCAGGTTGAGGGAGGTGATCCTTCCCCTCTACTCTGCTCTCGTGAGACCTCACTTGGAGTATTGTGTACAGTTCTGGTGTCCTCAACATCAAAAGGACATGGAACTGTTGGAACAAGTCCAGAGGAGGGCCACGAGGATGATCAGGGGACTGGAGCACCTCCCATATGAAGATAGGCTGGGAAAGTTGGGGCTCTTCAGCCTGAAGAAGTGAAGGCTGCATGGTGACTTCATGGCAGCCTTCCAGTATCTGAAGGGGGCCTATAAGGATGCTGGGAAGGGACACTTCATGAGGGACTGTAGTGAGAAGACAAGGGGTAATGTGTTCAAACTTAAACAGGGGAAGTTTAGATTGGATATGAGGAAGAAATTCTTTGCTGTGAGGGTGGTGAGGCACTGGAATGGGTTGCCCAAGGAACTGAATTCTATGATTCTATGATTCTATGATGATTCTATGATTCTATGATGATTCTATGTTGATTCCATGATTTTTGTCTCAAAGATGAGTCATTAGCATTACTGGAAAAAATCAAGAAATTCACCTTAAGGTTCTTACAGTTTATACATTCCAAATTACTTTTACTTTACCTTAGTCTTCTCAGTCACCCATAAGTATATGCTCACTGTGTATGTTTACATTGAAGTACTGAAAAGATTTTGAAAGCATATTCCAAACAAGCCAGAATTAGATTTCTTGTCTTTCTTCTCAAAGATATCTTTTCATTGTGGAATTAGCTACAGCAGTCTTGTTATTTATTATTTTTATGTATTTATTTCTTTTATATTATTACTTACTTTTTAATGCCTGCTTTTTGTCAGAACTCAACAATGAAAAAAAATCCTCTTTCAGGTTTTTGTGCAGTCATTATAAGACAGATTCAGGCAAGAACCTCAAGACAGAACAGTTAGCTGAGGAAAGAGAAAGTTAAAAATGAAGGTGAAATTATAACGTTATTTGAGTCGATGGCAAAGTTCTTACTGACTTCAACAGGCCTGGAATTTCATGCAGAGTATGGAATTAAAGATTTATTTTCCCAAAAAAGAAAATATACCCCACCTCCCGATGTCATTTCACTGTGTAAAGACAGTGCCTTTATAGATTAAAGGCAAACTGCTCTTATCCTTCAAATACCTAATGAAAACACATTTCAGTGACTGAAAGGCAATTTCTTCAAATTAGTCCTGTATAATATTATAAGCTCTGCATTTAGTAATATGTGAGTTAAACTGAAGAGCATAGTGGTTGTATTAAAGTACAGGCTAATAAAAGTTAGTGCCTTTGCCTCTAACTTCTGACAATGAGGGTTATAAGTCTTTTTAAACATAAAAAGTTTCATTTTTATGATTTCCACATAAGTTGGTTGACAAAAGACATGTATCATAGCTTTCCTTCCCTGTGTTATACATAACCTCCAAGGCTCCCCACATCTCAGTGTGGGGACCTGAGCAAAAATTTCCTCAGTCTTTCCAGTGTCTTGGCAACGTTAACCATCTTTCCTGGGATGCTATCAAAATTCTTTGATATCTAAGACTTTAGATCACAGTGAGTGACAAAGAAACAGAATTTTTTATGGTGGAGAGAAAAAAGAGAGAAGATTTTCGTAACAATCTTATGAGTATGAAAATTGAAAGTTATGTTTGCACATTACATTTTCTTTTCCAAGTGCTCAAAGATGGTGTATATCTGATATAGAGTTCCAATTAAAAGTAATGAATGCTGAACTGATGTACAAAGGAACTTTCATGGTTGTTCCATTATAATTTTGCACTGTTGTATGGAAATCTGGAAGAATCTTTACACAGAATTTTGTGGAATGATGCTTCACTTAAATGAAAGGGTAAAAACAGAAAAAAGGAAAAGGTAAAAAAAAGATTGTCAAAACTAGCAGATATCCTCCTATGCAAATCATGCCAAGTAGACTTAATAAGGTACCACTAAAAGTCAGATGGTTAATAAAAAGGGAAAAATGAAGTTAAAAATTAAATTAGTCAAAAGAATACTTACTGTAGGTAGAGAACAAGGATAAGTTTAAAGTGTAGATCTTATGGAAATACAGGAAAAAAATGTATAAGTCTAAAAAGTAGAAAAATCATCTGTAGAAAATGCTACTTATCTGTGTTAGGAGGCAGCTGATGTTTTTAACAAAGTGTTTGAAGTGTCTTGGGTGACATAGTTTAGTGGGGGGTGTCCTTACCCATGGCAGGGGGGTTGGAACTAGATGATCTTAAGGTCCTTTCCAACCTTAACTCTTCTATGATTCTATGGTTCTAAGTCATCCAACTCAAGTCTTCTTTGATTCAGCCCGTTTTCCTAACTGTATCACCTGCACTATCCTATCTTCTTCCACTTTGGCATTCCCAGCTTTCAAAAAATTACAAACTATTACCCTAAGAAAAATAAATATTAAAAAATATATATCGAAGGCCCTTAAATGCATTGTGCTAAACGTATTAATTTTTTCTTTTCCCCAACCAACGGTATTTTCCCATTTAGAGTATTGCCTGACAAAATGTTGCACTTCTGCACCTTTGTAACTGCTTCCAGGAAGTACCTTGGTGAGATCAGATTAGCCAGGTAATTACTCAGAACCTCGTGGTTGAAGAGGAAATAAATTTTATTCTCGCAGAGTGAATATGAAGTACGCATTTCAGCACACTGAAGGGTACAGTCATATTTCAAAAGAAAAGCAATCTTGTAAGTCTGTTTGCTATAACTGCCAAAAGAAGCCAAAACTAGGACCACAGGGGTTTTCCTTCCTAGCGCCTTTTCTGCTCAGTTCCCAAGTGTAGGTTGGCTTCATAACAAGGCTGAGCATGTATTCATAAGATTCAGATACACACACAAAACATACTTCTGACTACACTGGCAGAAACAGGCTGAAAGAAGCCTCCCAGCCAGAATATTCCCAGAAACACTGACATAAACATAAATGTTGAGGACCTCATCCTGCATTTCTTTTAATCTTTGATCAGGATTAAAGGTTATGTACACACACATTCTCTTGATTCACGGGCATATCCACATTCACAGTTTCCTTGAAAGAAATGCCATTGAAACTCCTTGGAAATCTCAAAACCCCGCTTTGTCCAGTATCTATGCCCAGCCCACAGTCTTTTTATCCAGCCACTGGCTCAGACCGTAGGTCTTTCCAGGTGTGGGTTTCCCTCTGCCTGCTGTCTAGTCTACCTTGAAGATTGTTAACCAATCACACATGCATATACATAAAAGAAAGTGTGATTACGTAGAAAATGGAAATAACACTTAGTAAGACAGGACAGACTTCAGTAATTGTAACTGCACAAGGTTTGCCCAGACAAACATGCTGACCAGCTGAACCCTTTTGTCCCGTTCCTGTCTAAATCTCCCATACTTGTTCCTCCCTGATTCACTCCAGTCCCTCTCTTTCTTTTTCTTTTTCCTTGTCTTTAAATATTACAACATCCCATGAAAACTTCTGCATAAGCCTACATGCCCTTTCAAATACCTTGTAATAGGTAACTGCTTTCCAGTGAAATCTATAACCGTCTTGTTTCCCCTGTCTTATCAGTGCCAATGTTCAGGCTGAACCTTGCAAGTCCTACAAGTGAGCGGGTTTTTAATGGCCCAGTCATAAGCAACCTGTGAGGTCTCATCTATATTGTCATCTCTATTATTTCCATTTACTATAGCTTGTGTATCTGGGAGTTTATTTTTCTTTTTCTTGCCTTTTGTTCATATTTTGTTTGTTTAATTGATATGTGGAATTTGTCCTTATATCATCCTTATATCTGAACGTAATACAGAAAGATATCAAAATATATATACATATATGCTTAAATAAGAAAAACATCATTTATATAAATGTTTTGGTGTATATATTTAAGAATATTTAATTTAGAATCCAGTATGAATTTAGAGAAATACCACTGGAAATAAAAACAACCAACAACTGTGAACCACACAGATGAATACATGGGAGATGAGTAATCTTTCCCACTCCACGGGTAGGGGAACATGTAGTTCTGTTTACTGTATACAGGAAAAATCAAGGCACACTGTAACAAAGAGTTTCCTGACTTTCAGGGGTATATCCCTTAATCTATTTTCAAAAATCAAGGTGGTTGCTTTATTCTTCACTTTGGCTGACTTTGCATTGGCAGAAAATGGCTAATGAAGTTTTGTAATTCCAGAATATAGTACAGGGATAAATTTGTAAAACAAAAAAAAAAAAAAAAGAGTGCTGCCAAAATGTTAAACATAAAAGCATAGAAAAGCTCTCATTGGAAAATGCACACTGAAAGCTGAATATTGCTATATATTTTCCACATAAAATCTATTGATATTTTTGATCTTCTATAAATCCTAAGCCAAGAAAATAAAGGCCAAAAGAAAGGAAACCTACATCTATACTTAAAAAAAAGATGTATTTGACATACTTTTGTTCACATATTGAACAAGAGTTTAAAATTTTCCATCTCACAACAGATAATAATAAATTTCCAAACTGAAGAAATATTTACAGAAGGATATACATAGCTTGAAATTATATTTTTTCTACTGAGGAGAAGCAGCAGTATTTTAGTCTAGAATATAGTCAAGAGTGAGCTTTTTACTATAACATTTTTACATGGATAGGAGCCACCTTAGTACTGGATAACACGTTGGCCAATCTAAATTTCCAGTAAAAAATTGCCTATCTGATTCAGTTTTCTGCCCATATGAGCTAATCAAAGAACATTTTAAGACACAAGAAAGAAATATGGAACTCAAAAAGCAGTAAGTAATTTTATTCTCCGGCAACTACAGGAAAATAAGTAGCAAATTAATTCAGAATATTTTAAATTATCAGTGATATATATATATATGAATATAGTGTTTTGTTTATTCTGTTGTTCGTTTGCTTCCTGATTGTTTCAATGCAAGCTTATTCATTAAAAAACAAAAAAAAGGCAAAAAAAAACCCAACAAAACAAAACAAAACAAAAAAAAGCAGAAGCCAAGTTCCTATTTTCTTGTCTACTTTTTCTAGAATAGACCTAAGAGCGCAAGGATTGCATGACTGAAAAAGGAAACAAGGGGAAGGGTGGTGGAAGAGCTTTGATATTCCAGTTACCAAGGGAAGAAGCATAGTTGGGTTAATCAGATACTAAAATGTGGCTCTGGGAATTCTGGATGGTTCTACTCTCAGTTCTGCTGCAAGTCTACTTGGTGACTTTGGATAAGTCACGTTCCTCTGAGTATTTGTTTTCTCCATATACAGACTGCAGATGCTCTTTTGTGTATCATGTGTTGAGATTCACAAATGGAAGAAGTATCACGGTAACATTAATAATATTTTTTCACAAAGACCTTACTGTAGCCATGTGCCACTTGGTACCAATTGACTGAGTAATGGTTTATAGCTATTTAACACTGACATTAGAGTATGGAAACATCTGAAGAAACACATGAAAGATATAGCTATTGCCAAGATTATAAATAATTTCTACAAAATATTTAGGAATATTTTCTGTGAAAACTACTCTGGAAATGTTTTCTTCTAAAAGAAACACCTTAGCGCAACATGTATAACATAGAAATGGGTGAGAAAAAAATCATTATTATTGAACACTTGTTTCATCCTTAGAAATCATAGACAGATGGGGCAAACATGACCCCCACCTGATGCTGAAAAACTGCAGAATTTCCCAGCCCCTTGGAATGAGTTTCCCATACGGCACAATTGCAGGATTCCCTTCCGCAACGAAACAAGATTGAGGGTTTTTTTTTGTTTTGTTTTGGGTATTTTTGTCTATTACCTAAATTTTCCTTCCACACATTATATTCTTATTAAGAAACAGGTCAGGTACACACACAGTGTCAACAGTTTTTATACAGTTCATGAATAGAGCAGTCCCAATCACATATAAAATAGATTCATTGCCTAGAAGTGACCTTAAGAGGTTATATGATTATCCTTCTAGTGCATGGCAGGATCAGTACATGACAGATATTTGCTGAACCTATTCTTAAAGACCTCCCAGGATGGAGATTTCAAAAGCTCCTATGCACTTCAATGCTCATCTGTTGTAATAAAAATCTCTTTATGCAGAATTTATATAACAAAAGGATGGGATGTTTAGTCAAAATGGGAATATGAGTTGAATACGTGACGAATAGTTCAAGGTAAGACACAATTTAATTCAACAGTTAGTCTTGTGAGATTTTTACATAAACTTATTATGTATTAACTAAATATATGCAGAACCAGTAACTGGGGAAGAGCCTATTTGTATTTATTCATTCATAATACACCATTTTTCACAAGAACAGAAGCAAGGACAAATTTCAGCAAAAATACTGCTTTTATTATAACAAAACAAAAGACATCCGTTTGACATTACACAAGCTGGAAAAGCCCAACATTAAAATAATAAATAATATAATAAAATAACATAATAATAAGTAAGCGTCATGCATTTCAGTACATTTTAATTTCATAGAGTCCAAGTCACTCCAACTTCTAAGACTTTTTGAAGTATGGTAATGCATTTGTTCTAGCAAGAATCAACAAGCTTATATTTGACATAAAATTTTGTGGAGTAGAAATATGAGAAGCATTAAAATTAACATTGAAATTAATTAAAATAAATATAAAATAAACAAATAGTGTAGGAGACAATGAGATGAGAAAAAGGAACATTTTTCATCTCTAACTGCAGATTATGGATAAGATACCAGGCATATTAATCTTTCAAAGTAGTTCCTCAGTTATCTCCAGGAATGATTTATATAATCAAATCTCAATAATCTGTATGATTTAATGCATTTAATTTATCACAAGGAGGACCTTCTGTATCTGCCCACAAGAAAGTTATGAGAGCTAGATGAAACATGTTGGGATTCACCGCTCTATGTTAACAGAGCTGCAAACCAGTTCCCACTGTGTTGCTTCACACTGCGAGATGAGTAACAGCAGACACCTAGACCCAGAGAGCACTGAGCGAGTGAACACGAGCAGCTCAGCGATTCAGGACATACACCTGAAAAGTGAAGTCTGTAAGTTTGGCCCTAAGACTATTATTTGAATTGCACTTCACAGGGTTTGCAATGCAAAAGAAACTGTGGGGCAGGAGCCAGAACCTTGAGTTAACCTCAGCTCATAAATCCACAGTAGCAGGCTTCTTTTTCTTGCTTTCCTTCTAGCTCCCACAATCTTTTTAAGCCCATGAATTTTTTGTTGCAACCCTGACAGGCTGCATGGAGGATCCCCTCAACCTGCCTCGCCTTTTGGCTACAACATTCTCCCAAAGAATTGCTCTCTTCTAAGTAATTGCTCTAGTGGGCACCAGAGAGAATTAAGTGTTGCTCCGACTCATGAAGCCCAGTTATCAAGAGCTATGAGCTCAGATGTCATTATAATTTGTGCATTTTACCAGTTGATATCCAAGCTTTTAGACTTCTTGTGCTTTCTAGGTGTCTCATTCTCTAAGTCCAAATCCCCATCCTGAAGCTAAGATGGTGTTTTGAAGCCTGGAGGACCCAGGCGGCTTTTGCTCAAATGCACCTAACTGATCTCAAGTGATTAAAAGTGAAGTAAAAAGATAGCGGATTGATGTGCTCTGTTATATGCTGCAGAGTCTGCTGGGTACCCCGTAGCACCCACCTGCCTCACAGTACACTTTAAGATTAGGCTTTTTCTCCTGTCGTCCTTCAGTCAGTCGTAATCATGCATTGTTTCTTCAAGCCACTGATGTTTGTTCTGGCCTGGTATTGTTATACTGATGGAACAGGGAAAAAAGCTTGGTTAATTCTGGGTGGGAGGTAGTGTGCATAGGTAAGTATCAGATACTCAGCTGTTTAGCTGGGACAGAAAATCCAGCCTCTACATGTTGCAATTGCTTGTGCAAGAGATATTAGATTGTTTTTCTTGTGGTTGTATAATCCTTTTATCTTGTTCTTGTCCAACTCTTTCTTTAGTTATTTTGTTTTGTTTTGTTTTTTTATTTTATTCTTTCCATGATTATTCAGTTAGGCCTTGAGGGGGGGTGCTCATAAATATTTAGAAATCATTTTGTTTGCTAGAAATTAATTTCTTTCCAGCGACAACACTGAAAAAAGTGAAACTGTCACAACTTGAACATCCTACACTCTGTAATGCTATTCTGCCATGGTTATTATTGTACCTTGTCTTCTTATATTATATTGCATCTCTCAAAACCCAAGATTTTGGTGATTTCATGTGGTATAAGCTGCTATGTATATAGCAGTTTATATATATATTTATATATGTATGTGCATATATAACTGTGTAAGTTAGTAATATTAAAATGTATGTTTTAGACAATCTGCCAGAATTAGTCTCTAAAAGGACTTCAGAGTGAAAAAAAAGATGTACATTCTGCTAAAATCAACAACCTAAAAAAAGCCCACAAACAGCATATAAGAAAAAACAGTGAGGATTTATATAACCCACACTTTTCACTATGAATAGTTCCTTAAAATTAATTACTCTGTTACATTTAGCAATTAAAATGAACATACAAATATTTAGAAGTTAGTGGAAGCTCTTTGGTCACAGCAGTTAATTATTTCTGCAATACATTTACCTGTCAGTTTTTATAGCACATGTATGAAATAAAGACATATTTTTATCAGAATTAAAAACAGACAAAATAAAGTGATGTTTTGGTCTCCTTCAGCTGCAAGTCTAATTTTGAGAAATACTATAATCCAGTGTCTAATATTTTACAAAAATACAAAACCACAAAACCAATAGCATTCCCTTATTCTTATCCATTTATAAACTATATTCATAGTGGGGGAAAATACTGCTGATTTTTCCACTGAGTCAGCCAACTTATTTTAGATTGAAGTGGGTTTTTTTTTCCATTTAGTGTAGGGGATTAGTTGCGTACTACATACCAAGACAAGAATAAGTTACAAAAGTGTATCTAAGAACAGCGTTCTTTGAATATCTCCTGTTCCTGTTTTTGAAACAGATCTGATTTTACTTTCCCTACTTACTGAGATTTAAATTTCAAATATACTGCACTCAGTATTACTTTATGTACTTAGAATTCTCAGTGAGATATTTTTGTTTGCTTATTTAGTCACTTAGGTAAGTAGTCTCTCTTAGTTTTCTAGGCTTTCTTTCTAAGGACACTGAAGAGAAAAAGTGCTTTGTTTTATTTTATTTCATCCTAAAATGTGTGCTGAAGATGCATCTGATGGATACCTGTGATCACAGTGAAGGACACAAGATTAGATGTCAAATTTTAATATGACTAAAATGAGATTAATTGAATTTTAATTTGTGTGAGCCTTTGAGACAGGGTTTCTCTATGGCTAAGCACAAGAGACAAATGAACAAACAGAAAGCAAGTAATTTCCTTGAAAATACCTCCCAGTCATCCCAGTGGATAAGTAGTGGATAAGTATGACAATACAACAGTACCCAATTGAGTTCTGAACTGAACAACCTCAGCCACCTTTTTTGTCTTTACTAATGGTTTGCTCTATAATTATGCTGACTCAGAAAGGCAGAAAGGAATGTTTTTTAAGAAAATGCATTTCCAGCACTTTCGTCCACCATTTGGCAAAAAGGTGCAGAAAGAGAAACATCATAAAATGTTTCTTCTTTCAATAACACTACAAAAATCCCTGTTATGCAGTTGTTTATTTTTAAAATTAAAATGAAACCAGCCTTTGACCCATTTAGGAAAAAACCTAAATGAAATAATAGAAGTTAAGAGTCTAAGGAGCAGTAGAGTTTAAGTGGATCAGAGGCAGGAAGGACATAGTGGCAAGGGATGTGGGGTAGGTCTGTTCATCATTCAAATAAATATATAAAGAAGCAATGGCACTGAATGTCGGTGTGCTTTGTGGCATTTCGAAACAGAAACTATAGGCTGCACACATGAAAGTACAGTATGCTTTTAGTTTCTTTAGTAGCTACTTCTGTATCTTTCTATTCTGTACTTCTATTAAATATTTATTTTTCATCTGCATCAGTTTTACTCATGTGTAGCTCATTTTTTCTAATACTGGCAGATACACAGCAGACCAATACAGCATGCTAAGCTATTTTTATGTATTACTGGGCCCTAAATAATGTAACTACTGAGCAAAAATATTTAAGTTTCAGACTGCGTGGGAAGTACACATGCACAGTGGCAAAATAAAGATGTGCTATTACGAACTTAATACACACTATTAATTAGGCCACCACATTGTCCACTAAAGTGACATGAAATAGAATGTGAAAGCCTGGGGAAAATCATGTTCAAGCTGCTAAGCTGCTTTCCATCATATTTGAAAAATCATGGTAGTCAGGTGAAGTTCCCGACGACTGAAAAAATGGAAATATAACCCCCATTTTCAAGAAGGGGAAAATGGATGAGCCATGGAACTATAGACCAGTCAGTCAGTCTTACCTCTGTGCCTGGCAAAATCTTGGAGCAAATTCTCCTGGAAGGCATGCTGAGGTACATGAAAAACAATAAGGTGCTTGGTGACAGCCAGCATGGCTTCACTAAGGGGAAACCCTGCCTGACCAATCTGGTGGCCTTCTATGATGGAGATACAGAACTGATGGACAAGGGTAGAGCAGTTGATGTCATCTACCTGGACTTGTGCAAAGCGTTTGACACTGTCTCATATGACATCCTTGTCTCTAAGTTGGAGAGACATCAATCTGATAGGTGGACCACTCGGTGGATAAAGAACTGGCTGGATGGCCACACGCAAAGAGTTGTGCTCAGTGGCTCAATGTCCAGCTGGAGACCAGTAACGAGTGGTGTCCCTCAGGGATCGGTGTTGGGACCAGTCTTGCTCAACATCTTTGTCGGTGCCATGAACAGTGAGATTGAGTGAGTCCTCAGCAAATTTGCCGATGACACCAAGCTGTGTGGTTCGGTTGATACGTTAGAGGGAAGGAATGCCATGCAGAGGGACCTTGACACGCTTGTGAGGTGGGCTGATGCCAACCTGATGAAGTTTAACCATGCCAAGTGCCAGGTCCTCGACCTGGGTTGGAGCAATCCCAGGCACAGCTACACGTTGGGCAGAGAAGGGATTGAGAGCAGCCCTGTGGAGAAGGACTTCGGGGTGTTGGTCGATGACAAAATGAACATGAGCCAGCAGTGTGCGCTTGCAACCCAGAAAGCCAACCGTATCCTGGGCATCATCAAAAGGAGCGTGACCAGCAGGTTGAGGGAGGTGACCCTTCCCTTCTACTCTGCTCTTGTGAGACCTCATTTAGAGTATTGTGTGCAGTTCTGGGGTCCTCAACATCAAAAGGACATGGAACAGTTGGAACAAGTCCAGAGGAGGGCCACGAGGATGATCAGGGGACTGGAGCACCTCCCATATGAAGATAGGCTGAGAAAGTTGGGGCTGTTCAGGCTGGAGAAGAGAAGGCCGCATGGAGACCTCAGAGCAGCCTTCCAGTATGTGAAGGGGGCCTATATGGATGCAGTGGAGGGACTCTTCATGAGGGACTGTGGTAATAGGACAAAGGGTAACGGGTTCAAACTTAAACAGGGTAAGTTTAGATTGGATATGAGGAAGAAATTCTTTGCTGTGAGGATGGTGAGGCACTGGGATGGGTTGCCCAGGGAAGTTGTGAATGCTCCATCCCTGGCGGTGTTCAAGGCCGGGTTGGACATAGTCTTGGGTGTCATGGTTTAGTGTGAGGTGTCCCTGCCTATGGCAGGGGGGCTAGAACTAGATGATCTTAAAGTCCTTTCCAACCCTAACTATTCTATGATTCTATGATTCTAAATATAGTGGAGTATTTGTCAATATGCAGCTCACAGTTAAAAGCACTGGTTTGTACCTGCAAAGCTTTAGTAAGTCCCAGAGTAGGATGCACTGCTGATCTTCCTAATATCCATGTTGCTGCAAAACTGATCTCTGGAGGAACTTTAAGGTAGTCAATAAAATTTGCACAGATTGATAGCGGTTTTCTTTCCAGATCTCCCTGAGCTAAGACACTTGCATTTACAGTTATGCCAATGCAAAATATCCCATGCGTAGCACTGTGTGAAGTCAGTGTGCTCTTCTGTAAATATCAGCTATGCTAAGCCAAAACCAATGTAAGCCTTCCTTTTGGAGAATAAGGGGATAAATGTAAGCTCTACTTCACTGTCTTAACTATGTGTATCAAGTAAGAGGTCTTACAGAAGTTATTCCTGATACTGAAAGAGAAAACAGAAAATACCTTATGCTGCAAGCCCCACTGTGACTATTTTCTTGGCACGCATTCCTACTGCCACATACATTAAAAAGGATAAACCTGTGTCCAGTCCCAGCAGGTTTTGGCCCCCAGTCCATGAAGTGGGGAAGATGCAGGTGGTAGTGCTGCTCAGCTAAAGTAGGGACCCAGCCACCTTTGCCTGCCAGGGCTTTTCAATTGCCCCCAGAAAGATGTCTTTTCAGGATACAAGAGACAGGATAGTTTTCTCAGAACTCGCTGTGTGTCTTTTTTGAAGAATAGTGAGTGGAGACTTCACTTCACATGAAATATAGGTCATCAGGGGTCTTCAAAGTCAAACCTTTTTGGGTGCCTAGTAATAACGAGTGTCAAATCTTAATACTGAACAGTATTCCTATTGTGGCAAACAGTGCTGTATATTAAACTGCGCTATTTTCTCTCTTTTTCTTCCTATACTGTATTAATAACCCCATGAAAGAACATTAAACAGTTCTTTTTTCTGCATCTGGCTGTCATTATTTGCCAACCATCACTCCAAACACTCTATCTTCAGTCTACAGAAATCAAAAGCTTCTCCGTTGGTCATAGCAGAATGAACTCCACTTGATGAGGAAGTTGAAGGAACTGTATAGTTACTATAACACTGCTCCTTACAAAAAATAAATAATAGAATCCTTTTTAATTAAATGCCTATTTGATATTTTTATTTTGGAAATGCTATGGGGAATGTTGGTGAGTCATGAAGCTTAAATGACTTGAGATTCTGCTACTGTGAGAATTTCTGTTTCTGTTGCTGGCGAAATTATTAAAAGCAAACACATCATGAACTCTGTTGGAGACATGCAGAATTGCACAAGGGACTCAAAGGGACAGAAAGAGAAAATCTTAATCTAAATTTTCCTACTTTTTTTTATTCTACTACACTAATTAACGAAACTAATGTTTCTATAATTGCAGTTATTGCCAGTCCATGAACTGTCAGTTAAACTAACAATTTCAAATAAATAATATGAGTTTTTAAATTGTCATTTTACATGACAGTGGAGCTCTATAATGAGCAACATGTATCGTATATTTGGAGAAACATGCCAGCATGACATGCAGTCAGTTAACAAAAATGCACTTAATAATAATTGGTGAGAATAAATATGTGCATTGCAGATCTGTTTCACGGTATTGCACATTTTAATAAAGTAAGAATCAACTGATAGTTATGACCGAGTGCATTACCACAATAACAGCGAAATACATGACCACAATAACAACAACAAAAATACAGTAGCAGGGAAGTGGAAATGAAACTATTGGACTAGGAAGAGGTTACGATTCTACGTATTTCGAGTTCAGAGACAGGACTGACATTTGGAAACTATTGATTCCTAATGTCCTGCTCAAGCTGCCAGTACTGCTTATCATCTCACTGAGATGATAAAGAAAAGTGCCTGAGAGCACTCTTATAACAGCAATGGCCATGCACCTGGCGTGGCAGATGGCCAGGGCTTCACTGCTGTTTCTGTGCTGGTGTACTGGGGAGGCTGGAACTCCAGTGTGGGCTCGAATCAGAGAGACTGGGACCTGTGGGCAAGTCCACATGAGAGGAGGACAACTCAATGTGTCTGTGGCTGTGGACAGATCCACACCAAACCAATTACATCTTGAAACATCTGAAGATTATGTCTGTGCAGCAGAAAGTATATCTTTGAAAGGACTGTGGCCAAGGATAAATGTACACTGGACAAGGTACGCCTCGAAGTATCTGTGGCTGTGGAAAAGTCCATGCCACAGCAGGTGCACCTTGAAGTACCAGAGTTTGTACATGAGGTCGTGCTGGAACACCTCAAAGCACGTGGCCATGGTTAAGCGCATGATAGAGCAGGCACACCCCTGGAGGGACTGCAGCCATGGGTAAGACCACACTGGAGCAGGTATATCTCTGAAGGTATTGTGGCCACACTGGCACAGGTTCATCTCAAACTGACCGTGTCTATGGAAAAGTCTATGCTGCAGCAGGTATACCCCTGAAGAGACTGTGCCTCATAGATAAGGCTCCACTCGGAGCAGCTATACCCCTTAGGGACTTCTGTCTGCAGATAAGTCTAACCTGAAGTAGGGTCAAGGAGGGGAGTTCAGTGCAATGTTAAACCCAATGGTCTCATTCAAAGGGACTGGGGTGGAGATTATAATGGAAGTACCTTTAGACTGTTGTAATCCAGTTTTGAGCTGCATGTTATGGGAATTACTATAGCAGGAACTGTCTGAACCATTGGAGGACAAGCCTTACAGGAAGCAGTGCAGCAGTGACCTAACCTGAGCTGGCTTTGGTGCCCAGTAACTCCACACAATGCACCACCTTTTCTGTCCTGAGTGACCACAACAGATGGAGCCCAAAGTCACAGACTCAATGAACTTAATGGACATGTGTGGACATTTCAAAGTCACTTTAAAGAGGTGGTCTAAAGACTAATGGAATGATATCTGTGTATCATAGCAAAGAATGGAAAGAAGGGTGGTGGTTAATGAGGATGTATTGGATAGCGTGGGATTTGAGCATGACATAAATGGTATAGAATAAGGGTGGAGAATATGCTGGTATGGGCTGGGAGAGAGTTAATTTTCTTCATAGTATCTGGTATGGGTTATGTTTTGGATTTGTGCTGAAAACAATGTTTATATGTTTGTGTTGAAAACAGTGATAATACAGAGGTGTTTCAGTTATCACTGAGCTGTGCTTACACGTAGTCAAGGCCTTTTCTGTTCTTCACATCATCCCACCGGTGGGTAGACTGGAGATGCATAAGATGTTGGGAAGTGACACAGCTGGGACAGCTGACCCCAGCTGACCTGAGGGATATTCCATACCATATGACATCATAGAATAATAGAATGGTTTGGCTTGGAATGCACCTTCAAAGGTCATCTAGTCCAACCTCTCTGCAATGAGCAGCATACAAAACTGGGGGAAGAAGAAGAAAGGGAGGAATGTTCGGAGTGATGGTGTTTGTCTTCCCAAGTCACTGTTATGTGTGATGGAGCCCTGGAGATGGCTGAACACCTGCCTGATGCTGGGAAGTGGTGAATGAATTCCTTCTTTTGCTTTGCTGGCATGCACAGTTTTTGCTTTACCTGTTAAACTGTATCCCATCCACAATTTTTCTCTCTTTTACTCTTCTGATTCTCTTCCCATCCCACCAGGGGGAAGTGATCAAGTGGCTGTGTGATGTTTAGCTGCCATCAGGAGTGAAACCATGACATAGGGTCAAATTCTGTCTCTGTTAGTAGGCTGGTTTAATAATGTTGCAGTTATCTCAATAGCTCTATCTCCAGCATACAAAGCTATATGCTGTGAGCTAAAGAACTGTGTAATGCATTAAATAATTGCATCTGACTTCTTTTTTATTCAACTAATTTGCATTGGGAAATGCCAATTTTTAGTGGAAGGCATCCATCCCACAATATCCATTAATTCAATGCTTGAAGGGCTCTCTAACTTATAGTCTATTAAAAGTGACTTCAAACAGGAAATTATAACCTCTTATTCATGCTTGTAGTAGAAAGCTTAAATTACAAAGATTTACATTACAGGTGAAGAAAATTGTCTGATGGTAATAATAGTGAAGCTCTGACATGACCTAGCTGAAAACACTGTGTGACTTTTGCCATCACAGTGTTTAAAATAAATTGGAAAGGCATTGGTCAAGAATGCTCGTGTCTTGGGATGGGGGGCAGACTGGATGATTCACCAAAAGCCCCATTAGCTCCTCTATGAGTATTTTGTTTAGTAAGAAAAATGGTAAGGAACAAGTTATCCAATTTTAGGTACAATGAAAACAAAGACTATTTTTATACTGGGGGAGAAATAAACCCCTGGGGAAACAACCATCCTAGTGCTCACATGATCACTCAAACATCAACTGCTTAGTACAAGTGAACATTTGCAATCAGGAGCAACGTATCTTAGATGTGTGCACCAGCTTTTGGACCACATACCCAGTGTGATATGGAGGCACATATAACAATGCCAGAACAGGACATCATGTAGCATAAAGCTTGAAAAGGCCAGTGTCAGTGATGTCATTTACCCTTATATCTATTGCTTCGTAATGGCACCTAATGAAAAGGTTTTATTGTGGTTTTGACTTTTTTTTACTTTCTTGGGTATGACATCAAATGCATGCGCACCTAAAAAACCAAAGCAAAACAGAAACCTTAATAATTTTGGTTTATTTTCTTATCATTTTAATGAAATGCAGAAAATAACAATAGCCACCCAGCTCTCAAATTGTTCTCTAGATTTGGCACTGAATTTCTGGGCATAAGATAATGAAACATGAAAGAATAATGATAACAGGTGGAATAAAAAAATGAACTGCTAAGTTCATTAGCACCTTTACAACTACATTAGAAAATAAAATTACATTAATTTCTGCTTAAAAAAGCTTTATTCTTTCCATCATTTATTTTCTGACTTTAACCACTTTAAAAATTACAGGGAATAGAGTAAAAAAAGAGATAATGAACTCTTTCAGAATAATTCTGCTAAGAAGAATTTTTAGTGCAGAAAACCAATCAACCTTAAAGGGAAGGATGGGCTAATAAAACCCAAAAAAAAATCAGTGTGGAATTTGATCATAGTGGGATGGCTGGATATATTAAGTATCATGAAGTGAAATTAAAACATAATAAGTTGTTATAAGCAGGAACTTTCTGCTGAAAGATACATTAAATTTCACTTGCTTTATCCACACATAAAGAGTTTTTGGTGACCTGACCTCCTGCATTTCTTTTATTGCTAGTATAAAGCTTTGAAGTGTGTCAGCAATTAGGGTCATGAAGAAAGAGAAAAATAATAAAAGTGTGGGTGGACAGATTCTTTCAAGAATGCATTTTCACAGCTCTGAACAGAGAAAGTAATTGCTAGTTGAGCATGGCCTTGTATTTTTAACTTCAAAATGAAACAAAGACACAGAAAAGGTATTTTACCTTTGATGAATTCTTATTTATTTCCAATTTAGAACTTTTATGAAGTAGCAACAAACCCAAATCCATTATGTGTGTGAACATTTTAATTGACAGAACTTCCCAGTACCCTTGTCTTTTCACAAGATTTTTTTTTGTTTGTTTGGTTTTTATTTATTTTTAGAAAACTTATAACACAGTTGGGGGCTTTTTGGTGGTTTGTTGTTATTTTTACTGCAGAAAGGCAGATGTTCACTGATTGGATATGTGTTTCAGCCCTGCTGAAATAATTTCAGATTTTTTGCATGAGAGGAGATTTGCTTTGCAGATATTGTCTGGCTCAGATCCATCAACCAGGGAGAACAATCACATCTACTTTAACTCTGCTACAGCAATGCTGTTATACATTCAGGATTTGTTTCTCTACCACTGTAGAGGTATTGTGTACGAACTTCTTCTGAAATAAATCATAAAGTTCCTGTGACTTTATTGTCACAGGTTGAAGGCCTGACAGTGTAGGCCTTATCACCATAACGCAACAACGTGCATCGCATAAGCAGGTAATCAAGTATGAATGTTTCTTTAATACAGAAAATTTTGAACATTTCATACTCTGATTTAAGTACTGACTAATGTAATTTGATGAATAAGAAAAAATAAGGAAAAAATAGTTTAGCAATTGTGTGAAACAAAGATGTTATTATAATCAAATCCGGCCACAGGAAATCAGGGGAAAAATTAGCTGTACACTAAGGTTTCAAATAGTAGTACTGTTAGTAAACAAACACACACATACTCATGCAAGTACAATTTCAAAGCAATTGAATATGTGTTACCCATCAAAGAATACAAAGGAAATTTCATCTGAAAAGTCTCCTTTCCTAAATCAATTTGCAATTTAGCATAGATCTGGCTTCATTATAATCAAAGAATGGCACCTTTCCTAAAGAAAAATACAAGTACTAATCTGAGCAGAATATGACAATCATGGTATACCAGCAAGTGGTAATCCCTAGATCACAAGGGATTTTTTAGACTATGGCATTTTTTTCCGATTAAAAAAACCCAACCAATCAAGAATGTAATAGTTTGCTATAGAAAAAAATTAAATTTTGTTCTTGAAAACAGTCCATCATGACATAGGTAGAGGCTTATAGCTGTGAGGCAGTGTAATTTGTGTTAGCTAATAGCTGCGGCACTCTAGCATCTGTAGGAGAGGAAATAATAAAGCCTGGGGCTTTGTTTTATTTTTCAAAATTCCTGTATACTGTTACTCAGCAATAACCCCTGTCTATCCTTTTCCTTTTGCAACCTCACTTTTATCCATACTACTCCTTCATAATTTTTAGCTAATCTTTCCCCTCAGCTTTAATCTTACGTCCTTTGTCTCTCAGCTGGAAGATGACAGACAAACAAACAACCTAAACTTTAAGAAAATGCTTCTAAAAGCACTGCCCAGTAAATCACTGGCTTGCATGACATAACATTTGATAGGAAGCTGGACAGAGCTCTACACATTGCACTTTGAAAGATAATTCTGCCCTAGTGGAGCAAAAGTCTGTGCCACATACTGTAATTTTTCTATCCTTAACCTTGCAGATTACCTCACAATATATAATAATTAAAAGGAGATATGGGTAACTGAGTAATTTAAAAAGTCTGGGATGCATATTAATCTGCATGCAAGGAAGATTAGAAATTATTTATCTATATTTAAGTGATGAACCAGGACAAACGTCCTGTTCTGGAAGATTAGTCTTTTCAAATCCTACAAGGGGAAATTTCACATTCTCACAGCTGTAACTCTTGAAGAGCACATTTTGCAGATGACCTGTATGTGGGGCTTGACAGGAAAATAAAGATGTGCTCAGATTAGGTTATAGCCTGTGCTCTGTGCACAGAACACTTTAAAGAGTTGACTTGTTTGCCCACTGAAAAAAGAGAAACTATAACTTATTGAAGCTTTATTTCTTCTTTAGCTTACCCTACTACCTTTCTTGCTCTGTATCACAGAATCATAGAATTACAGAATAGTTTGTGTTGGAATAGACCTTTAAAGATCATCTAATTCCAACTCACATGCCATGGGCAGAGACACCTTCCACTAGACCAGGTTGCTCAAAGCCCCATCCAAGCTGGCCTTAAACATGTCCGCAGATGGGGCAGACACAACTTCCCTGGGCAGCCTCTGCCAGTGCCTCACCACCCTCTCATAAACAATTTCTTCCTAATGTCTAATCTAAATCTTCTCTCTTTGAGTTTAAAGCTATTCCCCTTTGACCTGACACTTGCAAAAAGTTTCTCTCCAGATTGCTTCAAGGCCCCCTTTACGTGCTGAAAGACTGTTATAAGGTCTCCCTGGAGCCTTCTCTTCTCCAGGCTGAACAAAACCAACTCTTTCAGCCTCTCTTCACTGGAGAGTTCTCCAGTCCTCTGATCATCTTTGTGGCCTACTCTGGACTCAGTCTAACAGGTCCACATCCCTCTTGTGCTGGGGGCCCCAGAGCGGAATGCAGTACTGCAGTTGGGGTTTTACGAGAGTGGAGTAGATGGGCAGGATCACCATCCTCCAGCTGCTGGTAATAGAATCATAGAATCATAGAATAGTTAGGGTTGGAAAGGATCATCTAGTTCCAGCCTCCCTGCCATGGGCAAGGACACCTCACAATAAACCATGCCACTCAAGGTTCTCTCCAACCTGGCCTTGAACACTGCCAGCGATGGAGCATTCACAACTTCCCTGGGCAACCCATTCCAGTGCCTCACCACCCTCACAGTAAAGAATTTCTTCCTCATATCCAATCTAAACTTACCCTGTTTAAGTTTGAACCCGTTACCCCTTGTCTTCTCACTACAGTCCCTCATGAAGAGTCCCTCCACTGCATCCTCATAAGCCCCCTTCAGATACTGGAAGGATGCTATGAGGTCTCCACACAGCCTTCTCTTCTCCAGGCTGAACAACCCCAACTTTCTCAGCCTATCTCCATACAGGAGGTGCTCCAGTCCCCTGATCATCCTCGTGGCCCTCCTCTGGACTTGGTCCAACTGTTCCATGTCCTTTTTAAGTTGAGGACACCAGAACCGCACACAATACTCCAAGTGAGGTCTCACAAGAGCAGAGGAGAGGGGAAGGATCACCTCCCTCAACCTGCTGGTCATGCTCATCTTGATGCAGCCCAGGATACGGTTGGCTTTCTGGGCTGCAAGCGCACACTGCTGGCTCATGTTCATTTTATCATCGACCAACACCCCCAAGTCCTTCTCCACAGGGCTGCTCTCAATCTCTTCTCTGCCCAACCTGTAGCTCTGTTGGGATTGCTCTGACCTACGCGTAGGACCTTGCACTTGGAGTGGTTAAACTTCATCAGGATGGCATCAGCCCACCTCACAAGCGTGTCAAGGTCCCTCTGGATGGCATTCTTTTCCTCCAGCATATCAACCGAACCACACAGCTTGGTGTCATCAGCAAATTTGCTGAGGGCACACTCAATCCCACTGTCCATGCACTGACAGAGATGTTGTACAAGACCGGCCCCAGCACCAATCCCTTAGGGACATCGCTCATTATTGGCCTCCAGTTGGACATTGAGCCACTGAGCACAACTCTTCACATGTGGCCATCCAGCCAGTTCTTTATCCACCGAGTGGTCCACCTATCAAATTGATGTCTCTCCAACTTAGAGGCAACGATGTCGTGTGGGACAGTGTCAAATGCTTTGGCCAAGTCCAGGTAGATGACATCAACTGCTCTACCCCTGTCCATCAGTTCCATAGCTCCATCATAGAAGGCCACCAGATTGGTCAGGCAGGGTTTCCCCTTAGTGAAGCCATGCTGGCTGTCATCAAGCACCCTGTTGTTTTTCATGCGCCTCAGCATGCCTTCCAGGAGAATCTGCTCCATGATTTTGCCAGGCACAGAGGTGAAACTGACTGACTGGTCTGTAGTTCCCTGGCTCATCCATTTTCCACTTCTTGAAAATGGGGGTTATATTCCCCTTTTTCAGTCGTCGGGAACTTCACCTGACTGCCATGATTTTTCAAATATGATGGACAGTGGCTTAGCAGCTTCATTTGCTAGCTCCTTCAGGACCCATGTATGGATTTCATAAGGTCCCATGTACTTGTGTATGTTCAGGTTCCTAGGATCGTGCTTCTTTTGATGCAGCCCAGCATACCATTGGATCTCTGGGCTGGCTTATGTTGAGCTTCTCATTGACTGATACCCCAAGTCCTTCTTCTCAGGGCTGCTCTGAATTCAGTCTGCTCCCAACCTGTAGCTGTGCCTGAGATTGCCCCCACCCATGTGCAGGACCTTGCACTTGGCCCTGTTGAACTTCATGAGGTTTACACAGGCCCATGTGTCAATCATGTCAAGGTCTCTTTGGATGGCATCCCTTCCCTGCAATGCATCAACTGCACCACTCAGCTTGATGTTTTCAGAAAACTTGCTGAGGGTGTACTCAATCTCACTGGTTTTGGTCTCTGAATATTTTTCTACCTTGGGGCGGAGTGGACAGTGGTCATCAAAATCTGTAGTGGAGTATTCTGAGAAACCCCTGCAGAAGCACGTTTCATCTATGAACAGCTTTTCCTTAAAGCCATTTTCAAGGAAACAACAGAGTTAGAGCTTTCTAATTTGCATTTATCTTTTTTTTTCTGCTGGCAATACTGCATCGCATATTGAAGCTGCCAAGCAGTCCTTGGAGGAGCAAGGGCACACGGCCCATTTCACAGCACTATAATGTATGAATAATCCTTCATTTACATGGTAATATTTCCATATGGCAAGGCATGTTTCGTCACTACCTGTTATTGTAGGAACACTCCAGGATAATGCTATATACACTTTATTTTTTTTAAACATCTGCTGCGTATTTTTTTATAACACACTTGTGAGGCTTCTGACACATTTTGAGATCAGTCATTTTAATAGACTGCAAATAGTATTTTCAACATTTGTAAACAGATAACCTCAAAAGCCCCTATCAGGTAATTGCTTGCCTTATACAGTGTTATTTGCCAATATCTACCTTTGAAAATATATGTGTATTATGTAAATGTGCTTGCCTTATGAGCTAATATTTTTGGATTATAAATACTTGGTAGTGGGTGTTTCTTCATATGCAAATTGCCTAAATTTAAGAAAAGGTAGCTGCACTGGTTTCTTAGTGCTATCTTGCTGTGCATGCAACATGAGGAGTCTGACTTGAACAATGTTCTTTACCAGCCTGTTTCATTACTTTTTTGTTTTCTTTTGGTTTAGTTTTTTGCTCTATTACTCTGAATGCTTCAGGAAAAAAGGTGCTGTGATTGCCGAAGCATCGCGTACTCCCCTAGGCATAAAGTGGTTGGAGGGCCTCATAGTTCATCAGATGAATACTATAGGAGTTTTGCTGGCAGTCTACCGCAGCACATTGGCTCTTCTGAATGCTTTTGTTCTGCCTTAGTGTCTACCATGTGAATCATTTGTCCTGTTCTTAGTGTCAGTGTTGCATGAATTCATTCATTTTAGCTGAAAGGGATGGTTCCTTTGCTTTCCATATGTCCTGGGTTCAGCAGTAGTCATTGTTTCACCTTCTTAGTAGCTGGTGCAGTGCTGTGGTTTTGACTTTCGGCCTGGGAACAGCGCTGATAACACCAATGTTTTTAGTTGTTTCTCAGTAATGTTTAGTCTGACCAAGGACTTTCTGAGTCTCATGCTCTGCCAGGGAGCAGGGCAAGCAGGAAGAGGAAGAGACAGGACGCCTGATCCAAACTAACCAAAGAGGTATTCCATACCGCATGTCATGCCTACTATACAAACTGGGGGCAGTTACCCAGAAGGGTTAGGTCACTGCTGGGGTCGGGCTGGGTATCGGTTGGATACCCATATTGGTGGTGAACAGTTTTATACTTTTTCCTTGTCATTTCCCTTATCATTATTATTATTGGTGGTAGCGGTAATGGTTTGTGTTATACCTTAGCTACTGGACTGTTCTTATCTCAACCCGTGGGAGTTACATTCTTTCTATTCTCCTCCCCATCCCTCTGGGAGCAGCAGGGATGAAAGGGGGGAGTGAGAAAGAGGCTGCGTGGCTGACTCAGCTTAAACCACAGCACCACAGCACCTGAAATTTCAGACTGAGCATTTTCCTTGCTCTGCTACATCTAATGTACATCTTTCTAAGGGTAATATGCTCTTAGTTAAATTATAATTTGTCTTTGCTTAATTGCAATGTGCTTCTTGAATAAAATTCAGAAAGCTGTTTCAGGCTTGAACAGTCATCCATGCACCATTCTCTATCTGGCTTTCAATTACCTGTTTGTTTTTATTTTAACTTGCCCTTATGCTTTGTGCTTCTGCACACTCTACAAACCTTTTCTTTTTCTGCACTAGTTACACTTATGCAAAATCTCATCCCTCAACTACTTGTTTGTGTCCCCAATGTGATGAATTGCTTTTCTTCTCTTTACTTGTCTGCCTTCTCTGACATAGTGGTTTTTAAGCTATAACTAACCTAGAGATAGAGCATTTTCCATTACAGTTTTCTCCATACCTTCACCAGGTCTGCCTTTGCATACTGTCATCACTGCTTTATAATTTTAAATTTTCTTCTGCACAGATTTTTATGTTTTGCCTGCTTTATCTTCATGTTTTCTTTGTGCTTCACTTTGAATTATCTTTGTGTCTATTCCCCTGTGCTTTACATACAGGTAAAATTTTTTCTCTTCTTTATCATGTGTCAGAAGCTTTTGTAGAAGCTACTGTGAGAGTTGAACATTCTTATTCAGGATCTCAATGTTAATTTATGCTGAATTGTTTGCTCTTTTTAACACCAGTCAGTCATTTCTATGGTTTGTTTCCAAGAGTATTTTTTAATTTGGGTTCTTGCTTATTCTTTTAAAAAATCTGTCTGCTGTATACACATCTTACTGTGGACTGAAAATGCTCACAGTTTGTCTGGGCAGAACCAGATGTCTCTCCACATAGGTTGCTGACATGAGAGGCACCTTTGACTGTCAAGGCCAATAGTAGAATTTGCCGCACTTTTCCCAGATTAGGCAGACAAGACATGCAAGGATAAGATGAGTATGTTGCAAAAACTGTGGTTTGTATTCTCTCACTCACCTCAAAAGAATTTCTGTGTCTACAGAGATTCAAAAAATGAGAAAGGCAGGAGAGAGAGCATGCGAAGGTCTCCACAGGACAGAGAAACACACAGACAAACAGATACTTATAAAGCAGTCATTCAAAAAAATACCCTATGCAATTCCTTCAGTTCATAGGAGTGAAGATGCTAAAGTGTAGGTGAATGGCATTCTGGTATAAAAAGTGTAACAGATAGTTAAGAGAACTCAAATCATCACCTGGCAAATGCATTTTTCACCTTCTTTGGAAGAAAACATCTGTCAATGCCGTAAGTATAATGTTTGAGCTGCTTCAGGATAACACTTCAGCTACCAATGACAGGTACAAAGACTGAAAAGGCAGTAGTGAAGGACAAATCAAAAATCTCACAAGGCTAACATCTGTTTCAATATCTGATATGAAAGTAAGTCTTCCTGCATATTTGGCTAGGACTTGGAAGCAGTATAAAAAATAGGTTTCCTTTTTCTTCTAAATAGGTGAAAAATGCATTAATATTTGGACCCAGTTTTATTTGCCCATGCTTCCATTTCTTACTTTTGAACTTAACATCGAAATGTTTGCAGCTGGTACAATATCTTTTTAAAAAGATTGTATCACTTTATCAAGAGCTTAGCTGACGGTTAGCCAGTCAGACAATTCTGCAGTCTATAAAAGAAACAGAAAAAGAAAGAGATGTATGAACTTCCTTCTCAAAGTTTATTTTCCCCTATCAGGATTAAGTGAGATAGGGAGCAAAAGAGACTGAGACCATTCATTTTCTTTGTTTTTTCATTATTTAATTTGTAGCCTCCAAGCTATTTTTAGGGCTTTAATGTTACTCTATCTTTAAAGACAAGTGAATAACAGCTGAAGTTGTCCAGTGGAGGTTTATCTCTGAAAGGAGAACTAGCTGTATGCTATACATAGAAGCAATGGTCGTTTTAAAACATGCAGAACCCTCTGGATCTTTGCCTTTGGAGATGCCAGATGCAAGTCCAGGTGTCAATGAACTTGAAAGCTCACCCTCATTAATAGCTTTTCCAACAGTACAGTGATCTTAAGCAGCATAGATCACATTAAAGGCCTTGCAGAATTGCACTTTGTTCCAGCTTCCAGGGACATAATTCTGTTCCGTGAAAAAAGATCTGAGGCAGTATTACTTTCATTCAAGTAATTTTGCATTTTCAGGTGTTTAGGTAACATATTTGCCCCATGATGTGAGTTTGAATGCTTAAGCAGTACCTTCTTACGCATGACTAAATTACACAGGGCCCCAAGTGATGTTCAGATATCACTGTTTATTACTAAAAATGCACAACAAAGATACAGACAAAAAGAAGATGATAGTGAATGTTCTACAGGTCCATTTTTCAGAAGGCCTGTAGAAGAAAGCCACATTTGCATAAAACATTTCTATATTCTTTTTCAAGCAAGGATCCAAACAAGAGAGGAAAGAACCGCACAGAGACATCACAGTAAGCAATTGGACTCCTCTAGGAGTCGGCACTTCTCAAAGTCTCCTACTCTCCCTAAGGCAGCTTCTCCAAGAAAGTCAAAACAGATTTCTAGATCTGGAATCTGACAACACTGGGAGTGTTATAGGAGAGCTGACTTTGAAAAAAAGATAAAAACCTAAATTCTTTCCTGGTTTTTTGCTTGCTTTAGAGAAAATAATATTAAAGTCCCCACCTTAGAGATCACTATAAATCTGTTTGTGCTGAATTTTACTAGTCCTACTGTGTTTATGCAACTTGTACTTATTATTGAACATTCAGATTGTACATGCAAGTGCAGATTCATACGCATTATTTATACAAAAAGCTAGATAGCAGTAATAAACATGAGAGCAGCTTTTAGAATGAAAAGGACAAGCTGACCTTGATTTGTTCTTTGTTTTGTGTGGGTTCTAAATATGTGGAAACAATTTTGTACCTGTAATTTACATTACTTTAATATATCTGGCAAATCATAAGGCAAAGATGACTGTCAATTAAACTGCGGGCAGAAATACTTTTGGGCAGCAGTGGCAACAGTAGTCCTGAAAAACGAAATTAAAAATAAAAAAATATATTTTACTCATAAAGTTTTAAAACTCCTGGTGTGTTTCTTGCATTGTGTAGAATATGTTGGAAGCCTTAAAGGTATCATTATTTGGGATAGGTTTTCTTTGAAGAGAAAAATTAAATCTTTATTAATGAGTTAAACCACATGTAAATAGGGCCTAATTTTTCAACCTACAGAGGACCAAGTCCTGAAATTTTTTCTGTTGCTGGGATTCTGGTATCCTTTCAGAAGGATTTTAAAGTATTCTTGGAAATAGAAAGGAAGTTTCCTTTTAAGCTACCTAAAGCCCAAAAGAGCCAGAGTTACAGGGCTAGTCCCTATAGAACTAATAGCAATTGGTTACTGGTGGCTGGTGATGAGTAGGGTACTGCAGAGACCAACCTGACTCCTGCATGCTTTGATGTCTTCACCAGTGATTTGGATAATAAGACACAGGACAGATTTTAGAGAGGGCATACTAAATAAGGGGGGAGTGGTTGTCAACACATGGCTGAACTTCCACTCAGAATGCCAAGAATAAATATGAGAACTGGGTCAACAGGAGCCTTGACGTATTCAATAAACAGGTGTTCCCACTTCTGCCCCTGGGGTGGAGCAACCCACACATCAGTGCAACAATTGTTGCTGTGCAACAAGCCATGCATTCTCATACCAGAAGGTAAACCTCCTACTGGACTGCATTAGAAAAATGGTAGCAAGCATACTGAAAGAAGCTATAATCCTATTATACTTCCATTCAGGACGGGTGTGGAAAAGCCGGAGGAGGTCCAGTGGAAGGCACTACCTAGGGCATCTAGACGATGAGGGGAGAGGTTGAAGGAGCTGGGCTAGCATAACCTTGTGACAAAAAGGACTGAGGGTCCTCCTAGTAGCAGCCTACATTTACTTGAAAGGAATAGCAAAGATGATGAAATGGCAGATGCGACAGCAAAAACCACCAGCCACACACTGCAGTTCTGACATTCAGGTGAGATTTTCGGAAAAATTGCTTCATCAGGACTGTGGTGCAGCACTTTGCCTTAGAAAGTCAGGATCTCTATCCTTGTAGGTTTCCAAGATTCATCTAAAGCAATCCCGTAGCTGACTAAGGTTCATGATATTTCTGCTTCAAGAGGAAGGCTAGATCAGATGACTTGCAGACGACGTTTTCAACAAACATGATGCCCTGGGTTCAGCAGTAGCAGTCATTTTTCTCTGTCTTGGTAATTGGTGCAGTGCTGTGTTTTTGACTTTCAGCCTGGGAACAGCGCTGAGAACACCGATGTTTTTAGTTGTTGCTAAGTAATGTTTAGTCTGACCAAGGACTTTCTGAGTCTCATGCCCTGCCAAGGAGGAGGGAAAGCCACGAGGAAGCAGAGACAGGACACATGACCTAAACTAGCCAAAGAAGATTCCATACCACAGCATGTCATGCCCACTATATAAACTGGGGGCAGTTACCCAGAAGGGTTAGGTCACTGCTGGGGTGGGGCTGGGTATCAGTCAGTGGGTGGCGAGCGGTTGCATTTTCTTCTCTTGTTATTTCCCTTATCATTATTATTATTGGTGGTAGCAGTAGTGGTTTGTGTTATACCTTAGTTACTGGACTGTTCTTATCTCAACCTGTAGGAGTTACATTCTTTTGATTCTCCTCCCCATCCCTCCGGGAGCAGGGGGAGGAAGCAGGGGAGTGAGTGAATGGCTGCGTGGTTCTGGGTTGCTGGCTGGGTTTAAACCACGACACATGATTATGCAAAAATTGAATATTTACTGCTGTGTAAGAAGAGATACACAAAAAGCTCATTTAATTGCTGATGTTGAACTATATGTATTAAAAGATGAAAACAATTCAGAAATATCATTTCAACATGAAAGTCTGAATTAATTGCAATTCATACATATAGTAGAAGTTATGACTTTTGACACTTGTCCAAAAAACACTTGCCTACTAGATTGCAACTGTGGTTTCAATAAGCATGCTAATGCAACAAGGCATTTCTGACAATGTTCTTCTGAAAACTCTTCAGCAAGGTTTCAAGAATGTATTTTTGTAATGCCATTTTGTGGCTTAGTTTCTTCTCGAGGCTTGATTGTGTGATAAGTGACAGCTTGACAGAGATGCATAGCTACCAGTGATTTTGAAAGCTCCATTTAGTTCTCATTACATAGTGTGCACACCACTTTGGTTCTATTGGACTTTTCAGGAAAGGGCTACAACCATCATTCTTTAATTCTAAATAGAAATGGAAAGCTGTAAATCTCTGTACAGAATGACAGCTTACAAAACGTGTTCATTTCTTCAATTCACTTGGCAAGCACACAATTGAAAGTTGAAAAAGTAAGGTCAAATCCCTGTCACTTTTGATTTTTTTTCATCCTGGAGAGTTAGGCAGAGAGGGGATTTAAATCCTAAACAAGAAGTACTTTGATACACTTCTACAGCTTCGTTACCATAAGTTTGTACTGGTAGCCTCAACAAGAAAAAGCTTCTTTAGGCTCATATAATTATACACTGAACAAAATAAAGCTCTGTCCTTTCAGTACTGATACAGTATATGAAATGCAAATACCGCAATAAAAAATTACCATTGCTTCTCTGACCTAGGCTTACTGGTTGTAATTTGAGGTTTTGAAAGGTTATTTCAGTTGGAATGAGAAAATTGTAGACATCAGTCAAACATACATTTTATGTAACTTTATTTACTTAAAAAAAATCACAAAGTACTCTTTCCCCAAATACAGCATGAGTAGAGACAAGCAACTCTATAGCTCTGAATTCTCCACATCTGTTTCTCAAAATGTTACCTACATGCAAAGCCCCATCTCTTTGCGTCCTTGTTGCTCATTCCTGGATTTCTATGTCCAGTGCATGCATATCCAAAATTTCCAGCTGACAAGCTAAGCCCTTGCTAGCAATTAGAGACATAGTCATATTGCCCTGCATCATAGTTCCTCAGGGAGAGCTCCTTCTTCCCCACTGCTATCACCAGATGCTTTTATGCATAAAGAGGCATCATTTTTTTTTTTCTAAACCTTCAAGGAACTGCTTGGCATACTTAAGGTTTAATAAGGGCTGTGATTGTCTTCATAGTCAAGATGTAGCAGCTGGTAGCCATCAACCCTTTTAGCAGAAAAAAAAAATTAAATGAAATTATTACTATTGCAAATTGTTACTATAGACTGGTGAGGTCTTTTCATGACATGATATATTGTTACAAGGCATGGCTCACTGAGGCATAGCCATAAAATCAAGATGCCTTTAGAATTTTAAAAAGCCCAGTGGGCCTTCAATGGGATCATCTTTGTTAAACATGGACCTGGAAGAACTGCATCCTGCTAGGCAGTTATTCTATTCCTTTTCACAGTCATACTATTTTCTGTTCATGTGTTATGCCGGCGCTGAGAACATTTGCTTTAGTATCATGAATTCCCTCTGATCAGTGAGAATACCTATCATCATTTAGTGCTATTACTACTATTGCTTTTTCATTATTACACCTTGGTATTTTTTCTGGTAAAACCTTATTTTGATTTCCCGAGGTAAGCCCTTTAATTGGAAATAACCATTTACTGCATATTTTTGCTCAAAAGCTAACAATTCTGATGAGAAAAAATAAAAACTGGAGAGCCCAAAGTTAGAAACTTGGTTTTATAAAACTAGTAAAACAACCTCAGAAGTACCAGTTCTGTTTTGTATGTGAACTGTTCTCAGTTAACTAAAAGTAATGTAGCAGCAGAGCTTTGCTAATGCCATGCATACACACTCAAGGACATAACTGAAATTAAGTATAAAATTTTGCTTTATTTCAGAGCCCTTAAGCTATTTTTTTTTTTTTTTAGCAGAGCAGGGGAAACCGACATTTTAACATATTGTTATAAACTAATAGCTAACTCCTTATTTCAGGACCTATTTAGAATAGCCATTGAGTTTGCTTGGGAGTACAGAAGGATATTAAAATCTCATACTTTAATCACATATTGAGGGAATTATTTAAGAATTGCAACCTCCACCCTCAGATCAGGCGCCACATGAGCCACAGCTGACTGAAGATGGAAGGGACCACTGAACCCTATGTTAGACCCCTGTCATCTATCTCCTCTAAAATGGCTGGAAAACCTCACTTTCATTCATTATCCTGATCATCTTAATTGAATTCCTCAAAATCAAGTTAGGTTCATAGCCTGAAACAGTTTACATCAACTGGAAATGGGTAAATATTTTGAGGGTTTTTTGCAATCTCTGTAAATTTAATATTACGCAAAACCTGCTGAAGCATGTCTAGAGAAATTAAAGAATAACAATCCATGGGGAGTTATTTAAAGCTCTCTGTAAAACACAACTTCTATACAATCAAATAAAAATTGTCTGCAATTTCTTTGGATTTTGCTTTAAAGAATCACTAGGGGAAAAAAATGAAACAGGATTGTCAATCATCTCAAAAGGGAATTTAAGAGAATTTCAATCAAAAAGAGTAAAATGTCTTCATAAATTGATCTTGACAGACCTAAATCAGGCCCGGGAGTGAAAGAAATAGTGAAACATGATATAATTATTTACTTCCCGCACTGTCTGTTCTGAACATAGTTACATTGTTTTAAACTGTCTATATCTCCTGGCTGATTATTCATTCTCAAAAATCAGGCTTAGTACATAGTTTAATTGGTTAATTTGTCTGCCACACTCAAACTTAACTGCTATTTGTCAATACATTGTAAAGTTATAGGGTGAGACTAACTTTTAAGCCCCATTCCTAATTTCCTGCAAATATTATAAAAATAGAAAGCTGGGTAGTAGAAATGAAGTCTTCTTCCCCACATTACATTGAAGGAGAAGACAAGAAAGTTCATAGGTGAAAGGAAGAGAAAAGGAGGAGGCACAAGTTCTGCTTGCAGAACGCCCTCTTGAGCTACAACTGCAAGAACACAAAGCATTTTTTTTTTTTTTTTTTTTAAATAAACAGATGTGGAAACATCAAAGTGGAAACCAGAGGTAGTATCTTCTACAAAGTTTCTTTGGTAAAATAATTTCATGGGTTTTGTTTCACAAGATCTTTCTGACAAATACTTCCAACAACTGTCTCCAGAATTCTCAAAATTGATGTCCAATATACTTTTTGAATTTAGAAAAAAATATCTAGAATAGCCCATTTAAAACTTAAGGATCATTCCTGGAGAACTGATAGTTAATTGTTGCCATGCCAAGAGCCTTTAAGACTCTGGGCCTCTGCCTTGCACTTCCGGTGAAGAAATGTAAATGTTTTGTTAGGATTTTTCACAGATTTTCTACAGAACAATGACTGATAGACAGCATCACATTAGTGATATTAGTGTGCTTCTGGAATAGCACCCAAGAGAGAAGAGTATATCTGCTCACCATTTTCTATTATTGACCTAGTATAGAAGCAATAGCAAGGCTTACTTTCAAAACACTTCACTTCTAGTTTCCCAAGATTATTAGTCTTTCCCAGTCCATGATTTACAGTCCTTAAAAATAGCTGGCAATAAACCAAATTCCTCAACAGAGTCCTCTAAGATTAAAGCCTTCACTTAGAAAAAAAAAAGACCACCCACTAAAAAACAATCCTCCATCTCTTAATTTCACCAAACATTTGACTCTTTTTTCTTCTAAAAGACACATAGCAAGGCAAATTTGAAATGAAACAAACCTATAGAATTCATAGAACTGCTATTCTTTAGTGAGGCAGTTTGGCAACCCAGACTGAAAGAAATAACTACTAACTAATACTATACAACAAAGAAAGAAAAACTAGTAGGAGCTGGGGTTGCCTCAGTTTTGATGGATAAACTCTCTCCTTTCCAGAAAGAATATCAACCTAGAGCTGAAGAGTTTTTCCATGATGGAGTTTCAGCGATTTCTGATGTTCATTCAACTGCATCTTCCTTGAATTTTAATGGTTGACCTTGACGTAATCCTATATAGTCAGAATCTTTTTAATCCTTTAAATTTGTCTACGTATACATTTCTAGTCCCCCAGAATATACCAGTCTTGTGCCAATACCATGTTTTTGCTTTACCTATTTATGCTGCAGTTCAGGGGGAGAATGCATTATCAAGTATTACTGCTTTCCTCTGGCTCTAAATTCAACTATAGGCTAAGGTAAATAGAGTCCTCAATATTCATAATCAAGCAGTGCTTTTCCATTACAGCTGAGGTTGATTCCATTGTGATAAAATTGTTTGTTATAGTCTAGTTTAGTAACCCTGTTTATATCTTGTTTATGTGAAATATTTCACAAAGCCCACTGCTGATTTACCACAATCCTATTATAACTGTATCAGTTCTGAAAGGGTTTTCCCCAAATATTTGCCTGATGGTAAATGAAAACTTAGTATTACACAGATTTCAAAAGTCTTTCTAAAAGAATAGCATGAAAGGATTCAGGATTTTATTCGGTTTTATAATACTTTCCATTCATATATTAAAAAATATTTTATGTTAATAGAAATTGGTGAATGGACATCAATCCAAAAGCAACAATTAGTTTAATTTTCCCTTTGTTAAAAAAACTGAAACAAACAACTGAGAACAAACCAGAAGCATAAATAAGGTGACAAAACAAGTGCAAGACTAAAAATAAGGATTTAACCTTCATCCAATTGTTACACATGTGCAAACATCAGAAGATCCTTTGGCAGTGGGAGGGATGAAGGTGCCCCAAACTGACTGGCTGACCAAAACAATTTGGTGATACTCATGTTTCCTTGTCCCATAGTGTAATTTATGGGAGTAGGGTATCACAATACGAGTGATGATACCTGACAAGCTAAATATGAATGGGACTGGGATAGAAACTTAATTCAGTACCGGAGCCTTTTCCTGGTGCGGAAAGCTTTTGCCCACCCTGTATAATGGACAAACAAACTTTGATATTGTGAATCTGACAATATTTCCCATAATTTAGTTCACAGAGGAAAGCTGGCCTTAGGAAACTATCAAAAATCAAAGCAACCAGAAAAAATCCAACCTCTTGCAAGGTCCAGATGCACTTCCAAACATTCATCATATCAAGCCCTCTAAACTGAGAGCGGACTACCCTGGGTTTCTCTGCTGTAGAACAGAGAAAGTTGCATCCAGATAGCAGTGCACTTTTAACCTCTGAATCACCCTTGGCAAAAGCCTCTTCATCTTTCTGTGCCTTCTGTGTGAGCAAATTACAGGGGCTACGCACCTTAGGCATCCCACACTGCCTTCACAAGACAAAAAGGCTTGAGTGCTTCTCCACCCTCTTCAGCCTCTCTCCACCCTTCTTTAATATATGTATGTGAATCATACATATAATGTGGGGGAACTAAAACACCAAAATATAGCACAGAACTATAGCTGTACTGCACTACAATCCACAACACTTTAATTTTCATATTACTCTGAGTATACAGCTTTATTGCAGTAAATCTGCCGGCATGAGAAGAGTAAAGCTATTTAGAACTCCTATATTATTATGCAATTCAGCAATATGCCACTTCTGTTAAAAAACAGCAAGACTCTTCAGAGCGCGTTTGTGTTAATTCAGGTTCTGTAACAATTTCTTTTGTTTCTAAGATTGTTTGCAGTGACATGAATAGTTTCAGATCCCTGTTGGAGCCAGAGACTTACGCTGCAATTAAGGCCTTGCATATTAGTAACTGGAACACAACACTGAAGTTGAAGCTCGAAGTCCAAAACACTGACTCAAAACCTGTGCTGGTGTTATTCATTGTTTTCTACAGAAATGTTCCTGATAACAGCAAGACTGAATGTTCCTGTGTGTTTCTCATAATTTCTCACTGAAATAATTCAAAAATTCGTTTTTCCAAACATACCAGTTAACAGCAAGTGTCTCCTACGGGTACTGCCATATAAAATTTTCCAACAGTTGTATCCCTGCATCCCAAGCAAAACTTCATGCTTGGCAAAACATACTTGAAGTTATTTGCTTTGTTTGTGCTAGTGAAAATGGGAAGTGGCAACACACTGAAGGAACATTTGATCTTTCTTTTAATTTATCCTCACATGATATGGGTTCACTTTAATTTCTGGAAACATGTCATGGAATAGAGGGTAAGAGACCTGAAACACATTTGTGACTGTCTGTTCCAGAACTAGTCCATGTGAGTGCAGCTAGGGAAAACAAACTGCATCCAGACTACACCCCAACATTCTGCCATTGACTCAACTGGGAACAAAGCCGTAGAGAGTCCTGTCACTATTTATTCAAAAGAAAATTGGAAATGTTGTTGATGCAAACTTTGTTTCGCTAAAATGCTTAAGTGACAGCTTTGTATGACCTTGTCTCATCAAACCATACATAGAAAATTCATCATTGCATAAGCTTTCATAAGTTTTGCAAAAAGATGCAAATTCCAAGACAGATGAAAAATAGTTATGCAAGTACTAGACAGTATTTGAAAGAGGAATGGAGTGAAACTATCAAACTTATACTGAACATTAGCAATGTTTTCTTATTGACAAAACCTTGAGCTTATTAGTCCATCATAAAATCTAACGGGATCTTCCAGTTTCCCTATATCAATTAATGGGCATTAAAATATTATTTTCCTTTCCAGCCTTGATGAATAAAGCATCCTTTAAAAAATTAATGGCTAAAGCCTCTCATGTATTCATTTCTAACCATTCATTCCTGACTGTGACTCTTTGATGTAGGAAATGCACTGGTAGATATGCAGACTTTGCCCTTTTTTCTCTTTGCCTCCTAAGAAACTGGCCAGCTTTCCCAATTTGAAAGCATGCTGTGATGTGTCGGTGAGCTGTGCATTGTTTCTGAAGAAGGCTGCATTAACATTCTCATCTTCGGGAATACTAACCACCTGAAATGTGCTCTATAGATTAAAGCACAGCATGCAGATTACTTCCACCTTTGCAGAGGCTATAGGACACATCTTGGGAGACTTTTATACCAACTAAATGCTTGCCTTGAGTTGAATAAAAGGTGCATTTTAAAAACATGTGCCTGACGCATAGAAGTTATGTCAACAATAACTAGCAGAAATGTTAATAGCTCAGGCAGCATCTAAGAACCCTGAGATTTATGTTACTTTTTATTTTTTTTGTATTGTGAATGTTCCTCTTTTGTGAGGAATTTAATTAAAGCACTATTTGGGGAACTAAGGTACAGCTTTTCTTTGTTTCAATTCCTTGCTTGCGATTATGACCGTTCAACATTTTAAGCAATGCAGAATGAATGTTAATGGTAAATTGCTGGAGTGTAACAATTGATTTCTTTATTAATAAAGCAGATTTAATGCTCCATGGAAAGCTTGATCTAACTCACCATTAGAGATTTTGCTTTAAGAGGCATCTACAAAATGCAGTTCTTCACCTTGAAGGGTGCTTATTCCTCTTACTAAGCATAATTGCCTTTGCACAACTGCTTATCATATGTGGGATGTGATATTTTGGAATTGCTAAGTGCTTAACACTGTCATTAACTTCCTGTGGGATTGTGCTCAGCACTTCTAAGAGCCAGTTCTGTGGGAACTGAATCTGTTCTGCCATTAAACATGTGGATGATTAAAATGCAAGGAGACCCGCAGCAGGCTTATTATGCAGAAAAGCAGGGGGCAGGTCTGTCTTAATTTGAATATGCATACAATAAGCCCTTGTGACAGTTTTCCTGCAGAGCACAAACAGAGAGCGTAGTAGGGGCTTCCAGAGGACAGGTACCCAATAATGCTGGAGATTCAAGCATACAGACAGAGAATCACACAATGACTGAGGTTGGAAGGGATCACCACAGACCATCTAGTCCAACCTCCCTGCTCAAGCAGGGTCACCTGAAGCACATTGCTCAGGATTGTGTCCAGGTGGCTGTTAAATACCTCTAGGGAAGGAGACACCAAAACTTCTCTGGACAAAATATACTGGTGCTCAGTCATCATCACAACAAAGAAGTTAGTCTGCATATTGAAGTGGAACTTATCATGCTTTAATTTATGCCTGTCACCTCCTGTCCTGTCATCTGGCATCTGAATAAAACCTGGCCCCATTCTCTTGACAACCTCCCTTCAGACACTTCTACACATTCAGATCCCCCCCTGAGCCTTCTCTTCTCTCAGCTGAACAGGACCAGCTCCCTTGGCCTTTCATTATGATAGATGTTTCAGGCACTTAATCATTCTAATATCCCTTTGTGGGACTTGACCCAGGAGCTGCAAGTCTCTCTTGCACTGGGGAGCCCAGAACTGGACACAGAACTCCATGTGAGGCCTCACCATGGCTGAGTGTAGGAGGAGGATTACCTCCCTTGACCTGCTGACAATGTTCTCCCTAATGTAGCCCAGGATACCATTGGTCTTGTTGGCCACAAAGACACATTGCTGATTCATGGGCAACTTGCTGTCCACCAGGATCCCCAGGTCCTTCTCCACAAGAGCTGCTTTCCTGCAGGTCAGCCCCCAGCCTATATTGGGGCATGGGGTTATTCCTCCCCAGGTGCAGGACTCTCCATTTGCCTTTGTGGAATTTCAAAAAGGCCTTTTCTGCCCATCTCTCCAGCCTGTTTACATCCTCCTGAAAGACAAGATAGCACAGCACTCTGGCGTACCAGCCACTCCTCCCACTTTTGCATCATCAGCAAACTTGCTGAGGAGGCACTCGATCCCTTCATCCAAGTCTTTGATGAGTAAGTTGAACAATACTGGAGTCCTTGGTGGACACTGCTAGTTACAGGTCTCCAGCTATACTCTGTGGCCCTGACCACCACACTGAGACCTGCCATTTCAGCCAGTTCTCAACCCACCTCCCTTAGTTCCCAGGGTCATCCTTCTTGTTCTTTTTGAGACTGTGCTGACATTTGTTTTCTTCCAGTCCTCGGATACCTCTCCTGATTGCCAGGACCTTTCAAAGATGATTAGGAGTGGCCTAGCAATGATGTCTGCCAGCTGCCTCAGCACTCATGGGTGCATCCCATCAGCGCCTATGGACTTGCAGATGTCAAGTTTGTCTAAATGATCTCTAATCCAATCCTCCTCAACCAAAGGAAAGACCTATTTTCCCAGACCTTCTTCCTGGCCTCCTGGGTCAGGCATTCCTGAGAGTTGGCCTTGGCACTGAAGACTGAAGCAAAGAAGGCATTCAGTATCTCTGGCTTCTCTGCATCCTCTGTCACCAGGGTCCCCACTCTATTCAGCATTAGGCCACATTTTGCTTAGTTTTCCTTTTATTATTGATGCATTTCAAGAAGCTCTTCTTGCTGTCCTTGACATCTGTAGGTAGATATAATTCCAAATGGGCCTTGGCTTTCCTTGTCACATTTTTGCATACTCTGACAACCCTTCTTTCATCCCAAGCAGCATATCGCTGCTTCATTCCAGATATGAACTATCCCACCATGTCTCTGTAATTGCGATGAGATCAAGGCCCCGTGACTGCACATAGATCTCTAATTCTTCCAGTTTATTTCCCATACTATGTGCATTGGTATGAAGGCACTTCAGAGAGGTATTTGAGTGTGTCAGCTTCCCAGGAGGGGTGCAAGAGGATAACCCATAATCATGTCCTGTAAAATCATCAGCTGTCAATTACTGGTCATTAAAAGAGTACCTGCCCAGAGAGATTCATAAGCTCTATCCTATCATATTATAGGATGTTATGAAGAATGCGTATCCCATACATACAAAACATCACACGCTAGGTGAAGTCACAGAAGAGGTACCAAGCACCTATTAAAAAAAAAAAATCACAGTCACAGCTTCCAGAAGAAGAGACTTTGTTCCACCTATGCTCCCACGCCTGCAGTGCAGGATGCCATCTAAGGGTTATTCACCTTACCTTCACTGGACAAAACCAACTGTTTTCTTATTTGCTCTTCATCACATTTTGCTTCTGAAGACTCAGCAATCATACATACAGCATTATCTTTTACTATATCTTGTAGCAAATGCATTAGAATTTTAAAGAGCTCTGTGCATGTGTGTGTCCGAACAACAAGCTGATCAGTACTGAAGAACAAAACCAGAAATAACACCCTGTCCTTTCAGCCCAGAATAAGCAGTTAGCACACTTTGGCCAATACCACAATAAAAAAATATGACAATAGAAGTACTAGGAAAAAAAGCATATGTGCCTTTCAAACAAATAAAAACAAAATTGTGAGCATTTTCAGTTCAGATGCTTTCAGATGCCAGCAAAGAAACCTGTCTTTTTTAAAGGTCTAATTCCAAGATGACATTAGTGCAAGTCAAGCTTCCATCCTGAAAGACATTATTACTGCTCCAGCTGAGCTCTGTGCACACACCCCAAGGCTGTTTGTTTAAATCACTTCCAGCTAAAAAGAGGTGTTATGAGAGCAAATTGGGAAGTGCGTGAAAATTGTCGGAGGGCAATTATTAATCCTACTTAAGCAATAGTGTTTCTAGAATATACCAAAGGACTTCCATGCGGGTGCCACAGAGTTACTCCAGAGGCATATGCAGGGTGCCAAGATGTTTTTAATATATGTAACAATATGAATTATTTATTTTCTGCTATGTTACTACTTGTGTGAGAATTATTAAACCTCATTTGAGATTTACTAATGACTCATGTCTAACAGACAAAAAATGTTAAGAACCAAAACTCCAGCTACTGCAATTCAACACATTCTGAATAAATGGAGCCTCAAGTGCCATCTAGTGTAGACCTGGCTTTACAGTTCCAGAATGAGTTCACTCTCCTCAGGTTACTTAATTCCTTAACACATCTATCAAAGCAGACAGTGAGTTGCTGCTTTCAGTTTTTTAAAGACACTTAGGAATATAATTAGTATTTCAAATACCTTATTTAACCTCAAATTAAGATAGAAATTTCAGCAAGATATTATTTTCAGTTAGATTTTAAAATCTGAGAAAGGAAAATTTCTTTAAAACTCACATATTCAGTTGTTCAAGGAGAGGAATTTGTAGCACAGATACATTAATTTGATATGATTAAAAGCCAAAGATTAGTACAAAACAGAGAAGCCTTATCTCTTGTGACTGTCCTATGTGTTTTGATGTCTGGTATCCAGCTAAGTGAGAGCAGCAGCCTCTGCTAGGCAGTGGCACTAATTTGGGTCTTTTATCTTTAGTCAAAGAGGAACTTGCCTTCTTTAAGATCACTTCATACTTTGCTAAATATGAATGAAATTGTTCCACAAGCTCAAAAAAATACTGACATCCTAACACACAGTATCATTAAATAAATAAATAAATAAAACCCAAACCCTAAGTCAATCAAATAATGCCCTTGAGGAAAAGAAGACCTCACATTTAAAGCAATTTTAAAAATGTAAATAAAAAAAAATAGTTCTGATTGTACTGTGACAGAAGTGTGGCCTGGAACTACAGCTCACACTCAAATGTTATAAGCACCATTAGATGCTACATGGTACCATGTATCATTTTAGAGAAACAGTGGCAGCTTGTTAAACTCCTTTGAGAGAAAAGCTATTTGATATTTGAATATTTTACTTATAACATCTGATAGTCATAGTCTTGTATCCATTAAGAGTAGCTTTGGCACTTTGAAATCACATTTTATCATTGATACGTTGAGGTTTTAATCTTGCTTTCTCTTTGTTTTACAAATGAGTGAAAAACATATTGTAAATAGATCCATATATACATTAAAGATAATTTTTTCTCTGTATGTGTGTAATCTAAACTATCAGAAAACTTAGTATTTAATTTCAGCATGTACAGAAATGTTTTTCTGCAATAAAACGTATTTTCTATAAAATTCACTAGGGATAAAATATATTTCTCAATAAATTGATCTTTATTCCAAATTGGAGAAGCAGACATGGAATGAAAGCAAATTAATATTACCTATGCAATCTGCATACCAAATTTCAAGAGTTTTTGTCTTCATTTTGTCTTGCCATATTCAGGCATTTCTGCCCTTATAAAACGTATGACTTTCATCAGACATAAAAGCAAGGGAGAAAGCCTACAAGGCAGAAGGTAATGCCAGGATCTAACATTTCTTCTGAGAACTTTATTCCTGCAGACCTTCAAATTATACAGAATGTTTTTTGGCTCCTATTTCATATTACACAGCTCAAACTACATCAACAATTTAAAATTATAGCTTACCATCTGAAGTGCTTTCTAAAACAAAGTAGAAGGAGTACAGAAGAAATGTCAGTTCAATGAGCTGCTAAAGTCATGAAAAGTGCTGTGCTTCAACTCCTTGATGCATCAGGCAGTATATACAGGTGCCAAAGCTCCACCTGATTTCAGGGAGTCATGCACTTTGAAATGCAGAAGAACCCAACTTTTTTTCTCTTTCTTTTTTTGACATGTTTAGATGTTTTCCTTTCTTGTTCTCTACTTATATGAAAAAAATAAAAATAAAAAAAACAACAAAAAACAAAACAGAACAAAACAACCCCAACAAGAGTCTCTTCAAATTTTGCTCATTGGGCAGTCATTCCTTGCTGATGATGAAATATGAAGCTCTAAATCAACCATCTTTGTGGCCAAAAGCAAATCCTAATTTAAAATCAACAGGGTACTGCTGAAGCTTCTAAAGAGAATTGAGACATGTCTACAGGTAGAATAATTACTGTAGTATCTCAAGTCTTTATGATACCAGTGACCTAGGACTGGATTATGAAACAGAACTACAAATTCATATCACATACTAAGCAGACTAAAGCCTTTTTTTGATACTGATGCTTTCGCATGGTCAGACAAGCATTCATCCATAGCCTTGTTATGGTAGTTAATAAGCATACTATTTATTTCAAATACCAGAGTAGAAAAAAACTATGGCATATGCTCTGTGGTAGCTGTTAAAAAATAGAGATTTTTTGCAGCAACCAGATATACTGCATGCAACCAAGTTGACTTACAACTCTTCAGCTCTCTAAAGCTGTCTTCAATGCTTGCAGTGCAAAGACAGGTGGCAAATTAATGATATTAACAGAAATAAAAAACAGTGGTGGGGTAAGATGATTCATTTTATTTACACAGAGGAACAAAACAAGTTAAGATCATGCTACTCTTAGCTTTAGCTTTGCTTCTGCAAAATGTGGTGTTTTCTGGTAAATGTAAAATAAAGCACAGTAAGTTAAAAGTTTTTCTTGTACTTATGGCTTCTTTACAGCAGCTTTCATGTCTGATTTAGAGAGGTAATCATCTACTCATTAACACCACCCATTTATGCTGCCCCTGAAGCGCTCTGTGGTTGTGTCACATAAAACCCACATAGCCCATTCTCCACAGAAGGAGTAGGCATGGCTGCTGTCTGAAGTAGCTCACTGCTCATTTCCTATGTGTGGCAAGAAACTTCATTATCACCTTATTTTACTGAAGTTATACATTTCTGCACTGATCTATTTCAGCAGCTGAAGGTGTCAAAATGTGTTTTGGTTATTGGTATACTATGTGGATGGTTAAAATTAATACTAACAACTTTATTATCATCACTACAGTGTGTATAGTATTTTTAAAATATGCATATATATATATATATATATATATATATATATATATATATATATATATATATGCTCCTCACCAGCTGGAGATTAATGTAATTTTCTGAGCAATATAAGAAGAAAAAGTACAATATGTTATTTTATTCTCTGCAGAATTACGTTCTCTCTAAAAGTAGGCCCAAGAGCTTTGCTGGATTTCCCATTTCTTTAAACTTTGTTATTACAAAGACTGACTAATTGGTCATATCTTCTTGAATTTGCCATATATACTGTCTTTTATTACAAGACTAGTATGTATTTTTTATGCTCAGGGCACATTACAATATTCTGCTTTTCCTCACACCATCCTTCTTCATTATTACATCTTGTATGCATACTGTAATTCACTAATATTAATATTCCACACCAGAATTCTAAACTGATAAAGTAAAATTGTCATTATTGGAACACCTTACAAACCAGAACAAGCTGATGTCCCTATGAAGAGTAAGGTAATTTAAAAAGAAATCTATAATGGCTAAAGAAAACATTACACCAAAACAAAAACATTTAAAAAAGTGGAGCACTAATGGCTTCACTTTCAGTATACACAAGTCTATTGGGACTTTTAAAGAAGTGTCATAAAGTGAAAATACATTTGCAGACATTTTAAAATATATTTTTTATCTAAATCAAGAAGTTTTAATAGATCATTTTGGTAGCTTGAGTTCAAAACTAAATCTAATATATCAGATAGTTCATTAAATATTATGCTTCGAATCAAGATAATATCCTGAACAAAGTGTTTATTGGCCAGGTATGTTGAAAATAGATACACTAGCTGTATTTTTTTTTTTTTAGTTATTGGTTGATGAGAGCCATTCTGTTTACCTTTATTATTTATTCCACAGTTAATGCAGTTTTACTAATTTTATACAGTATTTGTGGCTCAAAATTCCTTGAGGAATACCTGACAAGAAATACTACTTATTTTTTAAACAGCTGAACGCTTGCTTGGGTAAAGAGAAACCATGGTTTCTCCTTAAAATAACAATTTCAGATGATCTAATGGTGTTTTCTGTAACTTCTTTTTTTTTCCCTCAAGTTTCAAAGTTACCTCTCATTGCTGTTGTTTTACATCAGTATTCAGCATAAGAGGTCAGACCTCACGTCACACCCAAAAGATTTCCTGTCAGACTTCAGCAGGAGATGTATATTCACCTACATACCATAAAATATTTAATTTGCGTTAAATTAACTAGTCTAATGGAGGAACATGGAGTCTGTTAAGGATGCTGCAAAATACCGCAGAAAGTTCTTATGGTTTAGGTTGGCGGATCTAAGGCTCCCATTAAAACAGATGCAGAGATTTCTGTAACACAAATTTAAAGGTGTGTATCTATCTAAGCGCACCAGGCTGCAGAAGTAACTCATCAATGTTATGGACAGTTATATTTTATTATTTTTCTTATCATTAACATTATTTAACACATTAATGGTAAGCATTATACCATATGTTAGTTAGAATAGTATTAGAACTTGGTTTTCTCCTCTTTCTCACATCAGCATCAGGGGCTCATAGTGGGATTCATTTCACTGAATTTGTACCTTGGCCATAAAGTCTTTTCGTAGTCAACAGAAGGTAAAACAGACCTCCACATTACAGTACACATGATTTTTTGAAGCTGAGGCATCTCAACTATTTTAGAAGGAAGTGTTTCACCCTCTTGAGGTGCTAGGCCACATTTGGGATTTTTGATGATGATGGTGATTCTCACCACCCTTTGTTGCACAGTGCATTTTCCAGATTAAGTTAAAATGGAGACAGCTTGACTGAATCTGAGTTATGATCACAGACCCCTAATACAAACCATCCATAAGCCCCAAATCTACAATGAGATTGTAAAACCTAATGTCTCTTTAATGCCTTTCCCCAGCAAAGTCACCTTCAGCCCAGAGTACCTTTTGCAGGCTGGGATTTCTGCAGACTGAAAATGTAAATAGCTTCCAAGTATGCAGTTATGGAAAGTTTTGACTGTGAGATTTAAATATAATTTTTAAGTAATGGCAGAACCATTGATCAGTAAAGTTTAGTGACTCAATTCACATAGACGAAAGTGGGCTTAGGCTTCCCAGGGCAGCCCAAAGAGGCTACAAAGCAGTGTGGTTTTCTGCTTCTCAAATTAAGGTGACGTCGCACACTTCAGTCTTTGCAACACAGCAGTGCACCTGTGGGGAAAGGAGATCAGCTTCTTACCCTATATATTGTCATGTATTTGTAGTGTTACCAGCCTTTAGTATGATTACAGCTTACAAAATTCAAAACCAGCTTTTCTCACAGTACTTACTACAACTTACAGCCAATACATCAGATTTTTTTTAAGAAGAGCATTGTTAATATAGATGTATATATTGTCTATGTCAATAAAGTTGCCGGTTTCCAGCAGGATTAGAGTACCTATGAGAATGAAGTAAGTATAGAACAAAGTCACAATGAGGAGTGATGACAAATGTTAATTAAACAACCTGCATTTAATTGCAGTATTGTCTATGCATATATATGTATATATAGGCATACACTGCTGATCTCTAGTGGCTTTTTTACAGAGCAGTTTTGCTATCTGGAGCAGCTACAGAAACTGTAGCAAAGGAAGCTGTATTTTTTTTTTTTTTTTTTGTAAGTGGGTGGTGATAATTTTGGCTTTATCTCCTCTGAAATGTAAGAGGAATATCTGCCTCTTTTGCAAATAGTAAGAACTCTAACAAGATGGGAATATCAATATCACATAAACTGATCCATGTTATCTGAAGGTAAACCACAGCTTTGCTATGTACACTAATGCAGGCAACTAGCAGGAAAGGTTAATAAAAGAATATGAATATTACCAATGACTCGAGGGAGAGCAGCAGTTACGAAATAGATGTGAAATAGTGTGCACATGTTAACTCCTTCCATACTGTTGGAAGAACACTGTGTTTCTTACACTAAATACATAATTTTCAGTCATAAAACCTGCCAAGTATATATACAATATGATGACAATGCAATAGCAGCACAATGCCAAATTTTAGTCATAAAATCAATGATAGCCTGCTTTGAGACTCATGTATCTGGCATCTGGCAGCATGAAAATACAAAGCCTCTTGTCCTGTTAGAGAAATACAGCTTCCTTATTCTTATTTCAAACTTAGGCATTGGCAAATACGACCTAGGAGCAAACGACTAGAGCTTGACCACTTCTGCAAACATTTGCTTTAACCACAATCAAAATCAGAAAACTCCAGGTAATCTATCTACATTTCCTTCCCAAACTTATATATATATATGTATATATTTTAACCTTTATACTTTGCAGTTCTCAAATTTTCCTCTTTTCATGGACATGTGCTAAGAGAAGGGGTTTGAATAAAGAAAAGTAACTGTAACAGAGCTGCTCTAACAGTACAGTCTATCTACTCTACCTAGCCATCCTTACCTGCTCTTTTACACAGAGCAATGGAGTTTGCCTTTTTATGAAGCCCAGTGGCTTAGTGTTGAGAAATGGCACAAAGCCATAGACAGCACAGGCTGAAGTGGCTTTCCAGAAGTGCCCATTAGAGAATGTGCTGATATTTTATGGAGATTATTAGAAATGCATGAATTTTGAACAGTAAATGTCAATGGAGTCATTAAGGAAGAACTCCTACATTGTCTTAGGAGAGGTAAGCAAGGAAATTTTTACTTTTATTGTCCCTTGATATCAAGATTGGTGGTCTTTTAAACAGTCATGCTGCTACAGATCATTTATTTAACTGGTGAAAAACCAAAACAAACACTAAACATTTGCTCATCCAACTTTATGAGAAGTTCTTCTAATGTGCAGAAACATACAAATCACAAATTCTAGTTCCCGCAACAAGGTCACAGACTGTGACTTTTAAGCTCTATATATCTATATATCAACCCAAACTTATTCTAGGAAAATAACATCTTCATTCAGTTTGGGAATTGCTCTCGAAGTAATTGCTGACTTTAAGATTTTGTGTGAAAAATTATAAGCAATTTTTTGGGAGAAAATACATCTATTTTAACTTTCCTGGGAAACTGTTAGAAGCACCTTCATGACTAAACTGAACTGGTATTCATGTGTTTTTTTTTTTGTTTTTTTTTTTTTTTTAATTATGAGAAGACTAAAAACTGGAGATAATACTAAGGTACATAAAAACATATTTTAAAAAAAATATTTAGTTTACTATAGCTGTGTCTCACATATAAGAACATAGCATTACAGATTCAAATACAAAAGACTATCAAGGATAGACTGTACACTAACCTAACCTTAGCTCTGCCATTTTGGCAAATTGTTTGTGTTATTAAATATCATATTTTGAATGTTATTTGTGACCTAACACCATTCTCAAAAGTCACTTCATTAGCAATCATTAGATTAGTAAGAATCCAATGATGTGTGGATTTGTAACTGCTCAGAGGTTTTAACGATGTTATTATCAACCAACAAAGTACTATAAGTTCAAGTTGAACTTTATCTTGAGCTAGATGTTGGAGTTATTTACGCACAACTGCTAATGCTTTTTTATTGGCCATAAGTTCCTTCCTAGAGAAAATGATTAAGAACATGGTTTTATCTGGGCTGCATTCTTCTCCAAACCAAGAAAGAGCCAATAAACTTGTGAGCTAAACTTGATATAGTGGCAGAACTTGTTATTGCCTGAAAGGTGGTACGAATTCAGTTAAAATCTATATTGAAGGAAGCATGATACATAAGGCATCAAAACCTCACAAACATAAAGTAGTAACTTACATGAGAAAGTGCTTTGCAAATTTGCAGAAAATGATGAGCATACAGCTGTGTCACATGTGGAAAAGGGAGTTACATATTAAAGTAGAGAACTATACACGGAAGGTATGTCGAAGAAAGCAGCCTTTCAACAGTGAGGACCAGCTGCAGCTGTAGGACAAAAAAAACCCAAAGCAACCCAGATCCCCCCCCCCCAGCCTTTCCAAAGTTTCGGTATTGCCATTAGAACACAAAATGGACAGAAGACTGTCTTTGTCGAGACGGACAAAAATCACACACACACGTATTTTCGGTGACTTAGCAGGAAGAAAAAATAGATAGATGCTTTATTACGACAAAACACTACTTATATACCTTTTCTAGCACACACGTATCTTTTTAGCCACGGTTAATATTAGTTAACAACAGCACATTATTGGATTACCCTTTACCGCCATACTAAAGTCCATTTTTTTGCCAAGTTCTTCCTTTGTAGTTAGTTGCTCCCCTTATCTGACTCGCTCCTCCAAATGCCTTCTACTTTCCCACTCAGATGCATTCTGCTTTCCCACTCAGATGCTTTTGGTGCCTGATTTCTCATGGATACACTTTAACGTCTTTGAGACTGAGTTCCAACTTCGTGTCTTCAGTTGTCTTCAGTCAGGGAATCCACAGGCCTACCATAGTCCCCCCACCACAGAAGCCCATCACATTAAAAGCTTTCAATAGAATTCTGATTTAATAATATGTGATCCTAAAGGTTCACTTGAAGGCATGGGTAATGAAGAACACAGCTTCGCTGTTAGATGCGTTATACTCAGATTTTGTTTCATCGAGCATATTACCGGCTTAGATTGTACGCAACCATCAGGCTGAGGTTTGGTGTGTTTTGTAGGTTAGTGTAAAAGTAAGCAAAGGATTCAGTCTCACCTCTGTGCCTTGCAAGATCATGGAGCAGATCCTTCTGCAAACTATGCTAAAGGCATGAGGAAAAAAAAGAGGTGGCTGGTGACGGCCATTATGATTTCATGTGCCTGACAAATTTGGTGTCCTTCTTTGACAGGGTTACAGTATTGGTAGGTAAGGGACCACCTGGACTTGTGGAAGGCATTTGATGTTTTGCCACACAATATCTTTGTCTCTAAACTGGAGGAACGCGGAGCTGATGGATGAGGCACTCAGTAGATAAGGAATTGGCTGGATGGTCACACTCAAAGAGTTATGGTCAATGGCTTCAATGTCTAAGTGGAGACTGGTGAAGAGTGTTATTCTTCAGTGGTCAGTATTGCGACCAGCAATGTTCAACGTCTTTGTTAGCAACACGGACAGTGAGATTGAGTGCACCTTCAGCAAGTTTTTTGACAATGCCAAACTATGTTGTGCAGTTGACATGCTGGAGGGAAGGGATGCCATTCAAAATGACCCTGACCCGCTTCAGAGGTGAGCCCAAGCAAACCTCATGAGGTTCAACAAGGCCAAGTGCAAGATCCTGCATCTGGATCAGGGCAATCCCAGGCACAAATACAGTCTGGGAGAAGAATGGATTGCAAACATCCCTGAGGAGACCTGGGAGCGTTGGTTGATGAGAAGCTCAACATAAGATGGCAGTGTGCATCTGCAGGTCAGAAAGCCAACCGTATGCTGGGCTGCATCAAAAGAAGCTTGACCAGCAGGTCAAGGGAGATGATTCTCCCAGCTCTTCTCCACTCTTGTGAGACCCCCACCTGAAATTCTATGAATTCATCAGTCAATTAGCTTCAAATAAAAGAATTTACAAAACTTGACAAGCCATATTTTCCTGAATTATTGCTCTTTAACTTAGGGAAATGATATGCAAAACATGTACAGTTAATGAACCAATATAAAACAGTAACAGCGATAACAGAATTCAAAATCAGCAATACCAGAAGTTTCCTAAGTCACACTTTCTCCCACAGTTTTGCCTTAACAACAGTATACATCTGTGAAGTTCCCATTTTAGTTTCTGTGTTAACTGCTCGCTTTCTTAATGCCTTATTTTTTATTAATAAATTCTAACAAATACAGTGCAGCCAGTTTTTAGTGCAGTTGAAATACTGGCAGAAGTTCAGCTTGCAGAAAATCTCACTGAAGACTCTTCAATAACTATAATCTTTTGAAGTTTGAGTTCACTTAACTAGAAATTATGCATTGAGATTTGGAGGAAAAAAGGTCATAAGAAAGCTATATCTGTATTGTTTTTACCTATATATAAACATTCCTGAAAGATGAAAGTCTACAGGGAAGTTCACACTGAAATACTCCATTTAAAAAAAGAAGTAAACAAAATACAGGAGGATGTAAGAATGCAGGTATAGAATAGCTGGAATGAGTTTCTGCCTTGCTAAATATATCAGTGCTAAAGGCAGTGAGATGTAGCAACCATTTATGCCTCTGCTGCAGGAATTGTGGAGCAGGGCAGATCCAGGTGATTTTTGCACCCACTACACATTGAGGTGAATCTAGATAATCTGACCTCAGATCCCACAGACGAAGTATTCCCCACACAAAAAGCAATAAAGTTAAAAGAAATAAAGGGAGAAAACACAATATCAGGAGAAGAATAGGCAGAACAGCATGCCCAGTTCAGAAGAGTTGGCTGCTAAGTACTCCAGCACAGAAATATCAGGGTATAAAATCTGCGACTGTTTTTGCAATTCCCCATGGTCACATGTGCTACAACCTTCTTTACTGTAATGAACTATATGCCCACCTTCAGGTCATCTCCCTCACTGGACTAATTCCCATCCCAAGTACTGAAAGAAGTTTGCTCCAGAATGAGATAAATACCACATAACCACTGAACTTACAAAGGCAATTTATGTTGCTTCAGGTGCAGCCAAGTAGAGCTCACATACCCCCAGGCCATCAGCTGGTCAATCAGCATGCATTTAAGTTCAGCAGAGAAAAGCACTCTTCACTCAGCGAAACCACTTGGCCAGACCACCAATTCATATGCAGTATGCCAGCCCTGAAGGATGTTGCTTTAACTTCCTAGTCATGAGCTTCACCTACTAGTTGATTCGTCCAGGACTGAAAGAAAACATTGGTTGTTTGCAAAGGCAACCAAGCCAGCTGTGAATAGCTCTGCTGTAATAATCCACTTTATAAATAGAAAAATAGCCTTTAAAAGTAATAAGACAACCAGTAGCATTTGAAAACCTCTATGAATAATGCATACAAATATCCCATAAATGTAAATTATGTTGCTTCTTGGGGTGAAACTTGAGTTGATTTTTCGTATTACTCATCAGCTGCTAACTCTAATGTTTATGAACAATTTTGAATGTGAATATGTAAAGTATAAGCATTTATTATATTATGCATTGAATGACATTTACAGACATCTGCTGCTGATTTTTGATTCAAGAAGGTGGGTTCTGTCAATGTGAGTTTACTTTAATACCTGCAAGATTAAAATTCAATGCAATTGGGTGGTTTTACCATTTCATTATTCTGTGTCTCTGCCAGCCCAGAAAGCTGGCTTCTGTTGCAGAATCTGACTGAAGGAGGACTGTACAAAAATGTTTTAAAGAAAATATAGATGGGGCTAAATATCAGGGCCAAACTCACAGGAAAGGAACAAATACAATGTATGAATGCATGAACTAAGTCTCTCCAGATCTTCCATCATGCATCTATTTTTATCGTGAATGCTGCCAGTGATCTAATGATCATTTTCGAAAATGCTCTGAGATGGCTCCAGACCTACCTGTCCCAACACTTCTAGGCGGTAATGATACAAAATTGCTTCTTTTAAGTGCCATTGCCTTTAACCTCTCCTTCACCGTATTGTTTAGCTGCAGAGGGAGAACTAATAATCAGGGATTCTAGTTTTGATACTGAGCAGCTTATCTGAATTTTATGTTTTCTTCTAACATAATAAGCAATACTTTACAGTTTTTATCAGCATCTCTCAGTTATTGAGGTTTGGATGAAAAGTAGATACCTAAAACTGAGCCATGATTCTACTGAGCAGATTATTAGGAGGAAAGGTAATAGTATATGCTTCATGAATCGCTCCCAATTTCCAGAGAAGAAATTATAAAAATATGAAAGACTTTATCTTAATTTTAATTTAATCTAATTTATTTAAATTGTTCAATTTAATAAACCTCTACTACATCATACTATTTCTTATACAAGTGCACATATATTGATCAAATCACATCCATGAACTCTCACTCTTAAAATACACCACTCAGCTGCCACAAAAATATGCGCTATTATGCACGCAATGCAAGCCATGCATTGTTGAATCAATTTGTTACAATAAAAGCCTGAAGCCTAAAAAAAATCCTACATCAAAAGGTATGACAGAATGAAAAGCCAGCTGGTATCAGTCATTATATCTGATTTTTGCCATGAGTACATCTGTGAGAGACTTTATTTTGAGAACTCATCTGTACTTCCTGTGTATAAATATTATTGGTGATGGCTCATAAAACAAATGCTAATTAAACAAGCTGAATAATAATAAAAAAAAAAAAATAAGGGAAATCTATTCTGCTTAATCTGCATGGATAATTTTGTGTCTAAATCTTAGGCACTTCATGAGAGAGATCTTGAAAATAAGTACTTAAAGTCACAAACCGTCAATGAAGAGATGTAACTTAGAAACTCATTAGAAGAATATGTCTGCTTATAACAGGTTTGAGACATCTCACCTGCTTTTAGTTATTCAGTAGAGAGAATATGCCTATGCCAATGAGCTAGGGGCCATCTGCAGCAAACAGAGAGAAATGGGCAGCTTGTCCCCCCTAGATTAAATGCCACCTTCAAGATTAATTATTTCCTGGAAGAATTTTTTTCTCTGTAATTTATGTAAACCAGCCCAGATTATTAGATTAGTCTAAACCCTTAGCCTTAATTGGCTATAAATGGTCAAGTTGGGTGTCGTGGTTTAAGCCTCTATAACTCGTGCAGTTTTGCTCACTCACTCCCCCCTCTTTCTTCCCCCCGCTCCCGGAGGGATGGGAAGGAGAATCGAAAGGATGCAACTCCCACAGGTTGAGATAAGAACAGTTTAGTAGCTAAAGTATAACACAAGACCACTACTGCTACCACCAATAATCATAATGACAAGGCAAATACAAGGAAAGAATACAATCGCTCACCACCTATACCCAGCCCAACCAAGCAGTGCACCCCACCCTTCCGGGTCTCTGATCTCTGTTTTACATCCTGGGCATGACGTGCTGTGGTGTGGAAAAACCTCTTTTGCCAGTTTGTGTCAGGTGTCCTGTCTCTACTTCCTCCCAGCTTCCCCTCCTCCCTGGCAGAGCATGAGACTCAGAAAGTCCTTGGTTAAACCAAAACATTACCAAGCAGTAACAGAAAACGCTGGTGTTATCAATGCTGTTCCCAGGCCGAAAGTCAAAAACACATTGTTGCACCAGCTACCAAGGAGAAAAATGACTGCTACTGCTGAACTCATGACAATGGGTTACATCCTTGGTGCCAGATCTTTGTCAGATAGGACCTATTTTGGGAATCAGCTACTTTTCTCCGTTTATTATGCAGGGAATTTATTGGTTTCATTTGGTACCTAACAAAGTTTCTCGTGTAAGGAAGCTAAATCTCAAACAATATGCTTCTGAGCTGACAAACAATATTCAAATGCATGCTGGTTGCGCTGTGTTTCTTATATTTTGGTGATCATAGTTCCATTGCAACTTAATTGATAATTCCAGCAAGACTCTTCCCTGAAGCTGTTGGAAAAACAGACAAATTCACCAGTTTTTTTCTCATAGCATTTTCAAACTTGCTTGCTGCAGTTTTAGATTAAAAAAAAATATTAAAATGTATCCCAGTATGTAAGTGATATAACAACTTTCAATATATATTCTTAAAACTATCTAATCCAGGACTGTATTCTTCACAAAAGCTCCTTGACAGAATTTATGCACTCATTTCCAGTACAGAATATAGCATCATATAAGTAGTATGCCATCTCCTTTGGAGGCCTATATTAAGATAAGCATGCTTACTTTTCTCTATCCCTTCCTCTAGCACTCAGCATTCTATTTTCTATTTAAACAACAAAGGATGCACACTCATTTGGTGTTTCAATTTACCACTCCACTGACATCTGTGTTATGACAGGTAGGATGCATAAGTAGTGAATGACATAGCCACAGGCTTATTTTGGTTTTTCTGCTGATTATGTCATAGATGACAAAACCAAAGAAAACAATGATGAAGTTCTATGCCAACCTATAATTGCACTGCAATAAAACTGATTTTTGGTTGTTTAGTGCTATAAACTTGCAGCAAGAGAATGAATATGGTTTAAGTGTGGCAAAACACACTTCAAAAAAATTGAAACTCTCATAAGGCTGTGATTTATTTTTGCTTGAGTTATGATTTAAAGCACATCATTCAGCCAAATATGAAGAACATGAAGAATGGCACAATTTGGGCATATACAAATCAGACTGCAGTCAGTACCTCTAGATTAGAAATTTAAATAGATTTTCTTCCGCAAAGTTTTAATCTGCATTAATTTCTATGAGAAATGAGCCTAAGTGATGCATTTTGGATGTGGATTTGGACACAAATTTCCCTAAGTTTGAAGACTAACATCTCTGTGTTAGAATGGGTTGATATTTCATGCTAATTTTGAACTTCCAGCTTTTACAGTCTTTTTGTTTATTCCTTTGTTACTGTACAACCCCTCTTACAAAATGTTGCTAATAACATTTTATAGTCTTCTCTGTGCCTTTGAGAGCATTTTGGATTGTTTTCTCTCTTCCTTACTCCAATCTCTGAACTATAGCAGGTTGGATTGCTATGCCTTATCAAAAATTTCTTTCCTAATGAATGTTTCTTATTTTGTCTGAAGCTGTTATGTTTGTGCAAGGGTTTTTTATCTTGTAATATGCTTCTAGTATAATACGACTAAGAAATATTAAGGAGAACTCTTCAAATTATACTGCTTCTGATGTCTTCCGCCTGGCTTCTCTCCTACCTCAGTTTTTATTTGTTGGTTGTAGTACCTTGTGTTATAAAGGTAGCTATATTTTCTACACTGATGACTAATAGTTTTTTACAGTTGCACAAAAAATACACAAATAGCCATTACCCATAAATAAATTCACTACTTCTTCTCTTTGCCACTTACTTTCTTATAGAAAAATCTATTTAAAAAAACCCAAACAAAACAAAGAAAAAGGTTGAGAATCTGATATTACAAGGTAGTAACTGTGAGAGACGCTTCCTACTCTGCACACTTTCAGGCCACTCTGAGGAACAAAACAGATAGTGTTTGTTTCAGAGTACGTGAGTGTATCATGATTGCCTCAGACTTTAATTTGATCTTAGATGAAGTGCTTGATAGAAAGACTAAATCTTCAGAAAGACACTTCAAGTGACACGAGTTATTAAGTTTTGGTGGGAAACTGGTATAACTGCTGTTTATTCCCTTTTTACATATCATAGTCAATCAGGTAAACAGATAGAGATTATGCATTTTACTTGAGGCTCATCAGCTTTGCTCACATACTGCCTCAAACCTAATACAGGATATAACTGAAACTTTAGAAGACTTTTATAGACTACATTCTGATTTCTAACTTGTAATTTGAGAGAGAAAAATGAAATAGGCATAAAGATTGATATGAACTATACCTGTTCTAAAAGCAGAATATTTTACAAACAGCAATAAAAAGGAAGTTATTAAAATGTGGTTAGATTGATACATATTGTTTTTAGACATCTATTTTAAAATACAGGTAAATGTTTAATTATGGTCAGAAAAATCTCTTATGCAATATTTAAAATAAATTATTGCTAATATAGATTGAGTCAGATAACAAAGCAAGAACATCTAGCAAAACTAAGAGTATTCAATATTTCTTTTTCACTTGCCAAATTTATTCATGTTAGATCCAAATCTCAAAACTGTCACGGAAGTAAAACATGCAATGAATCTGCAAATGTTTTTGGCCAAAGGAATATGGAAAGGACAGGAACAAAGAAAAAAGACCTTAAAAAAATATAGATGATGTTTGCCAAAAGATAACTCACTTTTTCTGAAAAATGGTAGAGAACTCCAAGTACACGACAGAAAAGGTGTTCTGTCATAGAATCTCAAAAATTATCCTGCACTTTTAAAGCTCTAATCATTTCCTATAGAAAGATCTTCACTACTGCATTATGTACAAAGTCTTCAATATCTTCTTTGGTCTCTTTACATGCTATTACAAATCAAAAGAGAAATGAGAGCAGAACTATGGTTGTGAATTACAGTTTAAAATAACAAATTATTACAATGTAAAACACTATGATGTTTTTATATGTAAAAAAAATCTTCAAAATGATGTCTAATTTGTACAGATGAACCACAGAAATTTTGAAGCTTTTTGCACATTTGTAAATTGCACATGACTCAGAATAACACTAGAAGCTTTAAGCCACGATTATTTTTACATATCTTTAGGCTTAGAGAAAGAGAAGGAAGGTTATCTTCTATTGATCTTAATCAGCAACAAGTTAGCTCACCATCTAGGCCATTCTGATCTACCTCTGTTATATTTAAAAAGGGAGGAGTGCTTAGTCTTTCCACTCTGCATAGCTGGATGGATATTACACCAAAGTCGCAGTAAAATAGTCTTAGCAAGAGATTCCTACTGTCTTTATTATTCTTGCACCCATTTGCAGCACAAGCTCAATCCTTGGATTGGGCAGGACTCTTCCTTGGGGCCAATGCATTAATTACCCTAATAATGAACAATTATACAGATACAACTGTTCTAAAGGACCATTGGAATTATGGTGATAGCATTCTTACATTTTTGTGGAACCCTTGTATCTAATGCTGTTGCCAATATAAAAATGAGAATATTAAGAGGAGAACATTCACTGGAATTAGAAAGTAAGTGGTGTTATATCTACTGCTGGATAAAATTAGCACAAATATTAAGTGCTCAGCTACTGCTGGCTCTATAAGAAAGCAGGAAATCAAAAGTGAAATAGATAAATGCAGCTTAACATAAATATATAGACAATATGTACTATATTCTAATATTTGTTGCTACAGCAAGTATCCTTATTTCACCTTTTCTGATTTGGGACATCATAGTTCTGATCTCGATCTAGTTTCCTAACCCAAACGTTGACAAAATACCCAAATGAGAACAATAACTTTCTCTGCCTTACGTAGGTGACATAGTCCACTTACTTTTTGGCTATACTGTGTAACACACTGCTGGAAGCACCTTTAAGATAGTTACTATTTCTCTCCTTTCACAAAAGAATAACTGCAAAATAGATCTGGTATAACACCATTGACGGATAACAACTGTTGAAAAACACCATCAAAACCACCACATCTTTTAATCATAGGGTAAATGAATAAAAGCTCATAAAATTAGCATTGCTGAAATTGAAAATGCTTGCAAGCTGTTAATATCTATGAACTCCATATCATTGGAGTGAAGTTTTTATTCACCTCTTGGACTGAGATTAAGAGAAAAAAAGTATTCTGTAAATCAGTTATGCAGGACTGAAAATCTTATTGGAGACCTTCATCACTTAGTTAATTGGAACAAGTTAGGTGGATATTTTATTTCTTTTGCATCTAGTGCTCAACCTTGACTTTCCACAGAATGTGAAAACTGCCTCAATCACTCTTCACTCTGCAAATGTACCTATATCCATATAGACAAATAGAGATGAATTTATATTTATCTTTGTACTGGTATGAAAGAGTATATGAGCATAAACTTAAACAGGCGAAGTTTAGATTGGATATAAGGAAGAAATTCTTTACTGTGAAGGTGGTGAGGCACTGGAATGGATTGCGCAAGGAAGCTGTGAATGCTCCATCGCTGGCAGTGTTCAAGGCCGGGTTTGACAGAGCCTTGGGTGACATGGTTTTGTGTGAGGTGTCCCTGCCCATGACATGGGGGTTGGAACTAGATGATCTTAAGGTCCTTTCCAACCCTATCTATTCTATGATTCTATTCTATGAATACAAATATATTGAGGGTCATGCAGAATAAAATAAACTTAATCGAAAGTCCAGAGAGCATCTCTTTTAGAGGGGAAACTGTCCATAAACAGGCTTTGATGTAATGATGCGATCACAGGACAAAAGGAAGAGTGGATTCCAGATAACAAGTTTTGCAAATAATTTGAAAAGGAGTAGTTTAACTCAGAAAAATAAGACCTCTATTTTTTTTTTTTCAAGTTTAGGAATACAAAACTGAGGAAATTTGTGAAATATATGCAGACCACTCAGTAAAAAATTCAAGTCATATCAGAAAGGATATAGTGGTTTCTGCATGGTGTCATAAGCATCCTTAAAGGTACCTCTCTGTTACTAGCATGCCTTCTGATAGAAAAGTATCAAAGGAAGGGTGGCTTTGTAAAGTGTTAGATGGCTAATGCTCCTATTATAATTATAAATACATTTTAATGGATTTTGATTTGGGGGTTTCTGTAAGGAAATGAGTGTTACCAAGTTTTTAAAAGACAACATTCAATATTAGAACTTTTTATTTGTCTGAGTTTGCAAAACTATTAGTGTTATGACATAAATTTTGTCCATAAAAAACAATCTTACTTGGATTGCTCAACATTATAAATCTTAGCTATTTAACTATGTTATTGGCATCAGGATCCTGAGAGGAGAGAACAGGGCAAAAAGCAAGATCACGGTGCTCGACTTCAAGAGCAGACTTTGGTCTCTTCAGGTATGTGCTGGAAAAAGTGCTGTAGGATAAGGTCCTGGAGGGAAGAGACGTCTGAGAAAGCTGGTTGATAAAAATCAAGCAAAAATTGAAATCAAGTGAAAATGCCAGGAGGCCTACATAGATGAATATGGAGTTCCTGGCAAAACTCAAACACAAATAGGAAGCATAGCGAGGGTGGAAGCAAGAATAGTTAACCTTGAAGGACACTGTTTGAGCATGCATGGTTAAAAAAGTCAAGGCTCACACCTGGAGTTGAATCTGGCAAAGGATGTCAAAGACAGCAAGAAGATGACTAAAGGAAGACTAAGGAAAATGTGAGACCATTGCTGAATGGGGCATGAGACTTGGTTACGCAGGACATAGACCTGAAATACTGAATGCGTTGTTTGCTGCATTCTTTACTATCAAGACTAGCTTTCAGGAATACCAGGACCCACAGGTGAAGAGGACAGGCTGGAGCATAAGCCAGCAGTGTGCCCTTGTGGCAAAAGGGGCTAGTGGTATGCTGGGCTGCATTAGGCAAAGGATTGCCAACAGATTGAGAGAGGTGATCTTTCCTCTCTACTCAGTACTGGTGAGGCCTCACCTGGAGTATTGTGTCCAGTTCTGGGCTTTCCAAAACAAGAGAGATAAGGACTTACTGGAGAGAGTTCAAACACTAAGGTGATAAAAGGACTAGAACACACCTCATGAGGAAAGACTGAGAGAGCTATTCTCAAGGAGATTGGTCAGGGAGATCTTATCCATGTGTATAAGCACTTGCTGCAGGGAGAGTAGGGAAGTTGGAGCCAGGTTCTCTTCAGTGATTCCTACGAACAGGACAATAGGCAATGGGCAAAAAATGAAACTCATGAGGCTCCATCGGAACATCAGGAAACACTTTTAATGTGAGGGTGACTGAACACTGGAACAGCGATGCTGTGGAGTCTCCATCCCCAGAGATATTCAACAGCCATTCGGACATGGTCAGCAAGGGCATGTGGGCAAGCTGATCTCCAGAAGTCCCTTTCAGTCTGAAGTATTCTGTGATTCCATGATTATGTGAACTGACATACCTGGTTTTTTTCTTACCTCATAAATGCTGAGCTTTTATTAACTGTATCAGTTTGTGAAAAACTGGTCATTAAACTTACTCAGGGGATTCCAGACGTTCGTAACTGAATGTGATAAGCACAAATAGGAATTGTTTGGAAAAAAAAATATTCTCAAATAGAATTCACCTCGTTATTCACAATGTTATACATATGCAGTTTCTATTATCGGCCTTAAAGGATTCAACTTCTTCAAATAATAGCACTGCATCTCATCTAGTTTGATGAGATGTTTGATAAGTTGTTGTATGAATACAGGATCATTGACTTCAATTTTTCCTAGTTAAGAGCAACCATCTTGCTAATGTGTATTGAAAGGGTAGTGTTGAAAGAACAAGAGCTCATGGAGGTATTCTACAGACATGTAGTAGAGGTAAGATTGCTTTGGTAAGCTCTCAGTTAATATTACAATGTCAGCAATTATTGTTTATGAAATGGTGTTATTATTCCAGAAAGTACCAATTTTCTATCTTGAGGCTATAGTTCCACAGGAAGCACAGTTTGCGGAGAAGTAATAAAGCAGAAACATCTCTGAATGTCATTGATGAGTATTTTCTGAACAGATTTTGTACTGCTTGCCTTAGCAAAATGGAACAGCAGAGTAGAAAATTTTGGACTGTAAGATTTGATACACTTGAGATGAAAGAACTTTTTTCTTCTCTGAATTTTCTGCCTCTGTGATATTTATGGATTGTGCAGCATAGGTGAATGAAAACTCCCAAATGGTGTGAAATGAGAAAGTATACTGCAGGAGAGGAAAACTGCTTAATTGTGAATAAGCACAGTCTTCCAGAATGGATTAAACAGTTTGTGCAGCAGACAGGGCCCTGCAGAATAGAGGGAATTCCTACACTGTTCAACACCTAATATTATCTGAATAGTGCAGAAACCAGCTAATTATGAGTGAGTCTCAGAGATTTTTGTTTGGCTTTTAAACAATTTTTAAGCATATGCACGTATGCTCATTCCAAAAAATGCAGACCATAAATTCCCTATTCTGCTGACATCTGAACACATATAGTGCCTAAGTTTGTATAGCATCTCAATTTTGGTCCTGACTTTTTCATAAGATTTTTATGGGTATTTATATTTCTGTCATGATCAAAAAAGCTTCATGGAATGTGGCCAACTTCTTACCAAGTTGTTTTATAAAGCATTCAGGGTGCTGACCTTGGACTTATATTGGGACCTACGTCTAATACACTAATTCAGGAAAACTAGACCCACCACAATCATGTCTGGTCAACAACTTTGTTTTGCACAATAGCTAAGTGTTTCAGATTTGGGTTTAATTTCATCTTCAGATCAAAGTCTGTAATTTAGTAGCAAGGTTAAACAATTAATTTAACAGTGCTCTTTACTTAAAAGGGTCTTTCTAAGATAAACATGGAAAGTTTTATTTGCCGCTGTTGAAGAAACTGAATTGGTGAATAGCATGTAGTTCTTTATGACTTTCAATAAAATGCAGATCTCTGTTATAAATATTTTCAAAGATGACTCTAGCTGTTAACATTTTTCTGTCCATAAACCTTCACAAGCATCCTGGCTGCCTGGAGTCCCTCAGATCTCCTATTTCATTTACTGCTGATATACCCCATCGCTACAGATCATGGAAGCATGCGGAGATGTTACACATAAGAAGAAATAGAGTGGACATCATTCAGTTGGTTCATTTCCATCTACCATTAACTCAACATGCGAAGAGAGTAATAACCACAAGTTCTAGATTGCACTTTGTTATCACCAGCCTTGACTGCAAATAATGTCCATGTAGCTGCTTCAGAGCATGATTCATGGTGAAACATCTTTCCATAGTACTGTTAAAGAGGCACTTAAACAGCTGTTGGTGGCAAATTTAAGTCATTACTACATGCAAGCATCAGGACAAAAACAGTTTCTTCCAATGAAAGTTTTAGAACCAAGATTTTTAAAATTCATGCTTTGAAAATATTGATAATTTCGTCACTTTATTTTTTAAGTTCCTTTAGATGTTTTTTGTCCTAATCTGATCCTAATGCACATTTTTGATTACCTATTTTAAAAAATATGGGAGTTTTGTTTATCACTTAAATTATAATGTTAATATAGACATAATTTTATGCTTAAAGTACATCTTGTAGTACTCAATCCTACTGCAACATGACATTGAAATTGTACAGCACACAGGAATTAATTTCTCATGTTTGTTAAGAATATTAAAAAAAAAATCACTCATAAATATCTACCTCATTGTGAAGTTCCTGAGTGTCCTGGGTTCAGCAGCAGCAGTCATTTTTCTCCTTCCTGGTAGCTGGTGCAGTGCTGTGTTTTTGTCTTTCAGCCTGGGAACAGCACTGATAACACCAGTGTTTCGGTTACTGCTTAGTGATGTTTTGGTCTGACCAAGGACTTTCTGAGTCTCATGCTCTGCCAGGGAGGAGGGGAAGCCGGGAGGAAGCAGAGACAGGACACTGGACCCAAACTAGTCAAAGAGTTTATTCCATACCACAGCACATCATGCCCAGGATGTGAAAACGGAGAGGAGAGACCCAGAAGGGTGGGGGTGCACTGGTTGGTCAGGCTGGGTATAGGTGGTGAGCGTTTGTATTCTTTCCTTGTATTGTCTCTTGTATGATTATTGGTGGTAGCAGTAGTGATTTGTGTTATACCTTAGTTGCTAAACTGTTCTTATCTCAACCTGTGGGAGTTGCATTCTTTCGATTCTCCTTCCCATCCACATGGGAGCGGGGGGAAGAAAGAGGGGGGAGTGAGTGAGAAAAACTGTGTGGCTGCGAGGCTTAAACCACGACACTGAGTATTTTATCTTCTTGCATTGTCTAAATGTCTTTAGGCATTTGTCTCCCTGGCATCTAGTTTTTGTCACACATGTTGAAAGTTTACTTGAGTTTTTTGCTGAAATTTATGCTAACTTTTCACAATAATCCTTGAATCTTTTATTCTTGTCTATTTTTGATGGTATATTACCTTTTCCAGGCACTTTTTTTTTTTTCTCTCTCTCTTTTTTTTTTTTTTTTTTCCCACAGGTGCTTGGTTCATTAAATTATTGCCTGGCTATTAATCTATTTTTATATTTCTGACTTTGGTTGCTCTTCTTTGTGGTGACCTTATCCACCCTTCAAACATTTTGATGCCCTTTAAATTGCTTTATTTTTAGCTTAATATTTTCTTGAGGCACAAACAGCTTCAATTATAGTTCTTGAGCTTAATTTGATTTTATCTACAATAGAGACTTTTTCTTCCATGCTTTCAGAACGCATCTCATTTATTTAAGATAGATCAGCGCATAGTGTATTCTTAATGGTTTATTAGATTAGCCTTTTTCATGGTAGAGAGAGAAAAAAAAGCCAAATATAGTTTCTTGACAGCTTCCTCTATTTTCATGAATACCACACTATTTTACTAAAAAATGTTAATAAATGATTTTTTTTTCTAGCGTTTTCCTCTTCTATTGAATTCCTAGGCTAGGGATGATACTTTATTGTTATAGTCTTAATGAATAGAACTTGTCACTTTTGATTGCTTAATCTTATCTCAAAAGCCCTTTATGAGGAGAAAGAGTGGTCCAGTTGAGAGTCAAGCATATGAATATACTGTGAGAGCTGAGGGTATGAAGATAGGCTGAGAAAGTTGGGGCTGTTCAGCCTGGAGAAGAGAAGGCTGCGTGAAGACCCCATAGCAGCCTTCCAGTATCTGAAGGGGGCCTATAGGGATGCTGTGGAGGGACTCTTCATGAGGAACTGTAGTGAGAGGACAAGGGGTAGCGGGTTCAAGCTTAAACAGGGGAAGTTTAGGTTGGATATGAGGAAGAAATTCTTTACTGTGAGGGTGGTGAGGCACTGAAATGGGTTGCCCAAGGAAGTTGCGAATGCTCCATCGCTGGCGGTGTTCAAGGCCAGGTTGGAGAGAGCCTTGGTTGGCATGGTTTAGTGGGAGGTGTCCCTGCCCCCGGCAGGGGGGTTGGAACTAAATGATCTTAAGGTCCTTTCCAACCCTAACTATTCTATGATTCTATGATTCTATATCTCATTATATCTTATATATGAAGAACAGTATTAAACTCTTTGAAAAGTCTTATTTTCTCAAGGTGGCCTAGGAAAATTCAAGTGAAAAATATACTTATGCAAAGGTGCAAAAGATCCATGCATTCTCTCTTGGTATTTTTCATATTGAGACATTTAAATGTATTAAAAATTATTGGACTTTGACAATGTTTGCTTTGGTAAATTTACAGGCTGTTTTTCTTGTTATGTTTTTTATTACGTACACAATAATTTGAAGGTACGCTTTCAAAAGTGTCTATTTGTATGGCCACTCTTTATCATATAAAAGTAACCATGTAGAAGCACTTTGATGAACAGAAAAAATAGATACTATGCAAATACTTTATGACATCATTGCTATAACAGTAACGTAAAAGGTTATTTCAGCAAAAGTACTGTAATGTAGATTACATTCATTTTCTCGTTTGCTGCTAAAACAGAATATTCTGACAGATCTTCCCACATTCATTTCCCAAAACATGTAGCTTGATATTAGTTCAGCTAAATGATAATATTTACAAGCAAAAAGTATGGAACAAAACTTTTGCTTTATAATCGTGTCACACCTGCATAGCTATTAATATTACTATTTTGTCCCTTGAAACTATTCACATCACCAGAGAGTAATAAAGACAATTTCCACTATCCTGCATCCTGAGGGATTTCCCTCGTAGTCCACTGAATGCTGTGATAGTGCTTAGTCATATATTCCCTTCTTCAGCTTCACGGGAATTAATGCCAGTAATATGGCATTAAATCAGTCTGTCTCTGTTTTGCTCTTGTAGGATCATTCCCTTCCATGTCAGTAGAGGATTTCTTCTACCATGTGCATTATTTGGAGCTACATAACATCATCTTTGAAGTCTATGACTGTTTAAATGTTAAACAACATTTACTAAAGTGAAAAAGGAATTGAACCAAAACAGGTTTTTGATATATTCCAGTAACCACAGTGTTGTTGTTTAAGCCCAGATGGTAACTCTGCACCAAGCAGCCACTCGTTCACTCCCCCCCTCTTCCTCCCCTCCACTCCTGGAGGGATGGGGAGGAGAACTGAAAGAATGCAACTCCCATGGGTTGAGATAGGAACAGTCCAGTAACTAAGGTGTAACACAAACCAATACTGCTACCACCAATAATAATAATGATAAGGGAAATAACAAGAGAAAAGAATATAATTGCTCACCACTCGCTGACCGATACCCTGCCTGACCCAAGCAGTGATGTAACCCTTCTGGGTAGACCACCCCCAGTTTATACAGTAGGCATGATGTCCTGTGGTATGGAATACCTCTTTGGTCAGTTTGGGTCAGGTGTCCTGTTACTGCTTCCTCCCGGCTTCCCCTCCTCCCTGGCAGAGCATGAGACTCAGAAAGTCCTTGGTCAGACTAAACACTACTGAGCAACAACTAAAAACATCGGTGTTATCAGCACTGTTCCCAGGCTGAAAGTAAAAAACACAGCACTGCACCAGCTACCAAGGAGAAAAATGACTGCTACTGCTGAACCCAGGACACACAGCCAAACTATTTCAGTAATCTTTGTCATAATCTGTTTTTGGTCAATTAACCTGAACCAGTTTTGGCTGGGGGAAGAGTTAGTTTTCCTAGTAGTAGTTCATACGGTGCTGTATTTTGGATTTCTGACAATGTTGATAACACATGGTTGGTTTAGTTATTGCTGAGCAGTGCTTACATATTGTCAAGACCTTTTGTGTTTCTCACCCCACAAGTGAGTAGGCTAGGGGGGACACAGAGAGCTGGAAAGTGACATGGCTGGGACAGATGACTCCAACCTACTCAAAGAATATTCCATACCACATGATGCCATGCCCAGCAATAAAAGCTGAGGGAGGAACAAAGAAAGAGAGGAAGTCTGGAGCCACAATCTTAATCTCCACCCATGAGTTTTGTCTCTTTAACCCTTCCAGTACCGTATCCTGTCCCAACAGCAAGGACTGTGAGCAGCTGTGTGGCTGAGCTCTGCAAAAAACCCTTACCTCAGGTGTAAAACCTTGTTTCTCAACACAACTCTCAAACTCGTGCTAGGTTTATTATTCACAGCAGTGTGGCAGCTCTTATCAAAGGGAGCTATGTGAAACTTAACTGTTGACTACCCCTTCACTGCTGTTATTACTGCTGTTAGAAGCTCCTGGTGTTCAAATCATCAGTTTTATAGCTAGACAGAGAGACTGTGATCCTGAAAAGCAAGTTTATTTAAGCTTCTTAAGGAAGGTTCTATGTTAGCCTTATGATCTGCACCAGCACAGAAAAAATTAATACTTAAATTCATATATGTTTTCCAATGCATGAGTGGACTTTGGTAGTCCACTCACGAGTGCATTACTAGTTTTAAATTCTTTACAGTCAAAAATACAAACCAGTATGGCTACATTATTTTTAATATCGAAGTTTGAATCTTAACTGTTTCTGGAAAAACAGGATTGAATTGTGATTGAAGTATACTTTCTTAGATAAGCAGTGACCTATTTTTCTGTTCTCTGTATACAGCTTCAAGCACGTGGTTCACCACTCAGTTGCATTTGCTATGAAACATCATAGCAGATCTGTGGTAGAGGTGGCAATGGGAGAAGAAGAAAGAATTTGAAAGGATGCGGGGCTGAGAGGGTAGGATTACCCTTTAATTTAAAGCAAAAAAATTGTTTGTCCAGAGGGGAGAAAAAAAAGGAGGGGGGGGGGGGGGGGGGAAGAGCGAGCTAAACCTGGGGCTTTTTCTGTAGCATCAATAATGCATCAAAACCAGAAATCAGGCTCTTCTACACCTTGGTTTCTTCCAATAGGAAAACAAATTAATTTATTTTATCCTTATGGAGGTTTCAAATACCAGACTGCAGAAGCATTTGTTCAAAGTGATGTAACATACTTTAATTGGATTAACTAAATAATCATTTTATCTCCAAAATAAGCAACACATTCCTGAGCCACATACCTCTAGGTGTTGAAAATTACAGAAAATTAATTGTTCACATATTGGTTGTTCACACTGTTTTGCCCCTGAGAGAACATACAAAAAGATTTTAGTTCTGAATTTCTGCATTTTGCAGGCTCTGGAGGATGTACTGCATCATTTTCTGTTGCAGTTTTTTGGGGCTGAAAATAGTTGGCATATGCAATTGGAAATTTAGTGGAAAGGACGCCAGGGTAGAACATGCATAGCCAAACAAAAGCTAAAATCAGAGGCTTTTCTACCCAGGACCAGATAAGCAGTAGGTAAGAAGTAGATATTCAGTACTTCCTATTTAACTGCCTACTGTGATTTTCCATATATTGGTGTTCTTTTATAAGAGTAATTGAGAGTCTTCAGATACTCCTGCAGCAAAAATAATAATAGTAATAGTAAAGACATCATACTTGGAAATACTTTGATTGTGGTTTGGTGAACATGTGGCTAGGAGGGAGCATGTTGAAACTGCTGTTACAGGTCTGTTCATCTCAGTTATAAAAATGGAGGAAACTTCATCATACAATAATTTTTGTATGTAAAAATATTTTGCTTTTCAGCATGGCTTCTTGTTGACAATAGGCTATCCATCTATACTTTCTCCTCACCCACTCATTATATTCTTTCTATATAAAATACTTAAACTTATGGTCAGTATCAATGAAATTCAGCAGTGTTACATGGAAAAAAGATAGTGTTTATAAGCTTCATGAGAACCAGCAGATCTCGGATCTCCCTCTGAAGAGAAGGTGACAAAAGTTCAGCTTTTCAGCATGGTGGCAGGTGGTTTCCACATACCTTGGCTATAGCCCAAGCTATACGTGTTCCACTGAAAGTGCAAGGTGATGTGTGGAAACTAGAAGCATTGCAGTGATGACATGACAGAAAACCTTAGGGAAATAAACACCATTAGTTCCATTGCTCACAAAACAGCTTCTATTACATTATTTTTCCCATCTTTTTTTTTTTTTTTTTTTGCTTGTTTGTTTACTTGTTTCTCTTTCTACGATATGTACCTATCAGTTTCTGAAGGAAAAAATATACACACCTTCATCAAACTGCCACAGGGGGAAAAAGCCACAATTGTTCTTGGAAAGAGGTACGTCCATGAATCAGTCACTTCTTTCTCAATTTTACCATAGTATTTATCAATACATCTAAATCCTTTCTTTCTTTATTGCTTGCTCAATTTAAAATGAGTAATAATTAACACCTCTGTGAGAAAAGTGTTGAGAGGTTTGGATCTTTGGCATTTGGAAAGCAGTTCATAGAGTCATAGAATAATTAGAGTTGGAAGGAATCATCTAGTTCTAACCTCCCTGCCGTGGATGGGGACACCTTCCACTACAGCAGGTTGCTCAAAGCAACCTGGCCTTGAACACTGACAGGGATGGGGAAGCCACAGCTTCTCTGGGCAGCTTCTTCCAGTGTCTCACAACCCCCACATTACAGAACTTTTTCCTTACATCTAATGTAAATCTATCCTTTTTCAGTTTAAAGCCATTCCGCCTTGTGCTTTCACTACTTACCCTTGTAAAAAGTCCCTCTCCAGATTTCCTGTAGGCACCCTTTTAAGTACTGGAAGCTGCTATAAGGTCTTCCCTGAGCCTTCTATTTTCCAGGATGAACAATGCCAACTCTCTCAGCCTGTCTTCATAGGAGAGATGCTACAAACCTCTGATCATCTTCATGACCCCTTCTCTGGACTTGCTCAAGCAGGTCCATGTCCTGTTTGTGCTGGGAGCCCCAGAGATGTACACAGTACTCCAGGTGGGGTATCACAAGGGTGGAGTAGAGGGGCAGGATCACCTCCTTCAACCTACTGGTCACACTCCTTTTGATGCAGCCCAGGATATGGTTGGCTTTCTGGGCTGCAAGGGCACGCTGCCACCTCATGTTAAGTTTCTCATCAACCAACACCCCTAAGTCTTTGTCCTCAGGGTTACTCTCAATCCATTCTTCTCCCAGCCTGTAGTTGTGCTTGGGATTGCCCCAACCCAGATGCAGGATCTTGCACTTGTCCTTGTTGAACTTCATGAGGAGGCAACCCTTCCTGCATCTCTCTAAGGACTAGTGTTTTGTGCATGCTGTTTCTGTTAAGTTAGCACATATACATGGACACATGCACTGGCCTTTCAACCTACCAAGGCATAATTTAGTAAGACTTCAAACAAGTATATTTGGGGCTTTGTTTTACTGAACATAGAAAAAGTACTCTTCTAAAAACAGCTTAATATTTTATGATAATGGTTCACTGAATATTGTAGGCAAGAAAGAAATAATTAAAAAGAATAATGAAAAACAGCTAAACAAGGAGATGGATTAGTATTGGAATGGCCGTATGGAGATAACAGAAAAAAACATTTGTCTTTAATCGCCAGGGATAAGGCTAGGGACAGCAATTCAAGGTAAAAGAATGTGAAAAGCAAATCACAGACAATATGCACAAAAATATTATAGTTATATTACCATAACCCAGAAATATGCAGGCTTTTTCTTTTTTATTCAATAAATATGTTTAGACTCAAGAACACTAACAGGAAAAAACAGTGAGATTTTTTTCTAGTGACACATAAACTTGTTAAACATTTCTTCACTGACTGTCTCATTATTTTAAAACTAGATTCTCTCTACCTCTTTATCTGTGTGACACTTGCAACACACTCCTACAATAGCTCTTTCCCCCCTTTAAGTAAACCACAGATTTGGCTCACCTATTTCCAGGTCCTCTGGTTATAGCTGTGCTTGTAGGACATCCTAGCTCATGGCTTTATCCGGCCTTCCCCATATCTTCACCATAGAACAAAGCCTGGACAAGCAGTTTAGAGGAAATCATTGCATGAGCCTGACGTGGCTTTCATAAAAGTCTCTGATTTATTTATCAGGAGAAAAGACAGCAGCAAGGTTTATACTGATTAAAAGTATCAATGAAATTCATCAGAGTACTAGACATCAAAAAGACAACAGCTCTGCAGAAGGGAGTGATCAGCAGTGCCACTGCTAGGGAAAGATGACAAAACTTTTACCATTAGCCCTTTGGTATCAACCAAATTTACTACAGTGTAATTTATGCAGCATGGTGTAATTTAGATATGCCCTGTAAAAAGCATTTCCTGGTCTGTTTTGCAAGGACAGTTACAGCCCAACCTGCCTGAACAGGTTTTGTCATCTGTGGGACCCTAACCCTAAACCTTATCTGCAGAATTGCAGGTAATTTCTGTCCTTGAAGCTTCTACCAAAGCCCATCCTGGGAAAAGCCTGGCTAACCTAACCTGTGCTGAGTTCTACATTGCCACACCAAGAATGCCACTACTAGTCTAAAGATCTCCTCTTAAGACTAGTTTGGCTACCTCTAGTAATTGCCTATGCACAGCTCAGAGAAGACCTCTAAACTAAGTCTTCATGGGGTAAATAGGGGGAATAGCCATTTTTTATTTCTATTTTCTAGGCATTTGAGCACTATTTGAAAAGCTTTGTGATTGCTGAATGAAGGACATGTTGTCTCTCATTTAAAGAAATCCTTAAGGATACCACACCATCCAGAAATCATCTTTGTGCTTAATATGCCTGTACAGCAACAGAGAACATTTCCCCTCTTCTTTGCCAATTAAAAGCAGAGCATTACTCAATTGTACAAGATTCCTTGATACTTCATAATCTTTGGAGCCTTTAGAAAGTAGTAGTAGTTTTATCTTTGCTGAGGAGTGCAGAGCTACCTTGTCTTTCTTTAAATGTGATGCTAAGCTTGGCTTTGCTAGACAAAGGAGATTTTTGGGAGTGTGGGCAGCACTGCTGTCATTGCTTAGATGCAGATCCATACCTTCAGAAATTCCACAACAGAAAATGCAAGATATTGTTCAAATTTTTAGGTAAAGCTTACCTTTTGACACACATTCACTGTAGTGAAAAACAAAAAGCTGATGAAGAAGATGCTATTAAAAGGAAAAAATTCTAAGAAATCTAATTTATATATAAGGTTTTGCAATTATTTGCAGAGGCTCTAAACACCATATTCCGTAAATTTCGATCTTCCTATCAATTATTTCTCCACAACTAAATAATATATATTAATTGAATTATTATCAAAGCCACTAGTTGGACACTTGATCATTGTAACCTCAGACTTTGCATTTATTTATATAGTACTTGAGGGATCAGGATAAGTGAACACTTTGTACCTCACTCCTCAGATTACTATAAATCATGTTCTTTATTATTTATCTCTCTAATAAAATGATTGCTCATGTTGGTTAATTTAATTACAGATGCACAGCTCTTCCTTAATTTCAGGAGGAAACATAAGACAATACGTTAAACAATTTATTGTCACTTGTCAGATGACTGTGACATTGTTCATAAGAAAAGCAAAGAATGAGATAGGCCAGGAGTTTTCCAATAGTATACATAATTCAGGCTTTTCCCTTTGCAGTAGGTTGACCCTGGCTGGATGCCAGGTGCTCACCAAAGCTGATCTATCACTGCCCACCTCAGCTGGGCAGGGGAGAGAAAATATAATGAAAGGCTCATGGGTCAAGATAAGGACAGCTGGAGATCATTCACCAATTACTGTCGTGGGCAAAACAGACTCGACTTGGGGAAAATTGATTTAATTTGTTACCAATCAAAACTCAGAGCAATGAGAAATAAAACCAAATCTTAAAAACACCTTCTCCCCACCACTTCTTCCTGGGCTTAACTTCACACCTCCTTTTTCTAACTCCTTCCCCCACCCTGAGTAGCATATGCAGATGGGAAATGGAGGTTGTGGTCAGTTCATCACACATTGTCACTGCCAGTCCTTCCTCAGGAGAGGACTCCGCACACTCTTCCCCTGCTCCAGCGAGTGGTCCCTCCCACAAGAGACAGTCCTCCATGAATTTCTCCAATGTGGGTCTTTCCCATGGGCTGCAGTTCTTCATGAACTGTTCCAGTGTGGGTCCCTTCCATGGGTGAAGTCCTTCAGGAACAGACTACTCCAGCGTGGGTCCCGCATGGGGCCACAAGTCCTGCAGCAAACCTGCTCCAGTGTGGGCTCCTCTCTCCATGGGGCCACAGGTCCTGCCAGGAGCCTGCTCCAGCGCAGGCTTCCCATGGGGTCACAGCCTCCTTTGGGCATCCACCTGGTCCGGTGTGGGTTCCTTCTTGGGCTGCAGGTGGAGATTTGCTCCACTGTGGACCTCCATGGTCTGCAGGGGCACAGCTGCCTCACCATGGGCTGCACCATGGACTGTAGCAGAATCTTTGCTCTGCTGCCAGGAGCATCTCCTCCCTTCCTTCTTCACTGATCTGAGCTTTTGCAAGGCTGTTGCTCTCACATATTCTCATTTCTCTTTCTGGAAAAGATGCTGTTGTGCAGTAACTTTTTCCATTTCTTAACTACATAATCCCAGGGGTGCTACCACCATTGCTGATGCAGCCTTGTCCAGTGGCAGGTCCATCTTGGATCCCACTGGCATTGGCTCTATTGGATATGGGGGAAGTATCTATCCGCTTCTCACAGAAGCCACCCCTGTATCCCCCGTTATGAAATCCTTGCCATTGAAATCAGAATACATTTTAAAAAAAAATAAAAACACTACAGTGGAACCTAACTTTTGTCACCTAAAAGAGTTTCCATGAGCACCAATGTTATCAAGAGAGTTGTTTTATTTACCCATATGCTGAGGTCTCGCAATAGAATCATTACTGCAATGAGAGGCTTCCTTTGGTTCCATATCCATAGTCCACATCTACCGACCCTGAATGTCACATCAAGAATATCTATAACAGAGATAGATTCTTATATATATATTCTCCACAGGTCTTATGACTCTTCCTTGCTAAAATCATTAACTCTGTTTTGTATTGCCTCCCCTCTGATACTGACAGTCTTCACATACTTTTCCTTTCTCACCTTCTTGCTGCTTATCCCAACCTGATGCTGCTTCCATTAATACTCTTGTTTAATTTTCAGATTGTTTTCTGTTTTAGCCAATAGAGATCAGCAGATCCTGTCTTGTCAAGTATTTGGACATTTTCTGTTCCAAAAGAGTTCTATGTTCTTTACACACTCCCTGTGAAATAAGCAGGGGGAAAAGCAATAATGAAGTAAAAATGAACAATTAGCAAAAGGAGTATGGCTAAGGGAAGATATGGGTAATTGATTTCCCTGTTCTCGCTAGACAGCACTACAATGCTAGCAATCACAGAAATCTGAGAAAGATGAAGTACAGAATATCAACGAACAATATTAATTTGAAAAAGCTTTTTTTAATTAATAAAGATATCAAAATAATTCAAGAAATCATTTTTAAACTCCTACAGAAAAATATCTTGTTATCCTAATTAATTTATATATTTCTGCCAAATATTTTTAGATTTGTTTTTTGGAATTTCATTCAAATGTATCTTCTTACCTATCTACTTATCTATTTTAAATTTCCTTATGCTGAGTGTTCAGCTCTTTGCCTTATATACAGTTTCTCTCTCAGCAAGTGAAAGCCTTCAGCTGCATTGAGTTTTGCTGTTGAAAGAGAAGGCCACAGGATGTTGCTTTCCTTATGTGGTTCGCAACCCAGCCACACTCAGGTATTACAGGAGATATACAGAAATGAAAGAACTGAGAAGTCCTATGAAAAAGAAGGGATGGAAACATGCCAAGAAAGGGTAAAGAAAGAAACTACTTCTGAAAAGGATGAATCAACTGAAGAGAAGAAATAAAACCGGAAAGTTATAGTGACTTTCTGGGTTAAGTGATAAGATAATTTTTTCTTATCTTGCTGTTGAAAGTTGTCATGCCTTCCTGTTTTTTTTCTGCTTTTGTGGAGATTCATTAATAGAAATATCAATGTGGTGTAACTGATTAGTGGCAGATCCAGAATGATTACACAAACACCAATGTTAGTTACTGAGGTGTCCCAGCATGACCCAGAGGTTTCACAAAAGACTTGACAAAACTAACCTTGTCTCAGAACTCTCATCTTTGATCTGTTGTGCTCTCACAGAACTGTGATTCTGCAGTGTTTCAAAACTCAACTGTAACATCAAATGCAAGGGGAAAAAAGAAAAAAAGGAAAAAAAAGAGATGATTTAAAGAAGGAGGTTTCTGTCATTTGTTTGATGAAATCCCTACAGTTGTGATAAAGTTTCCATCTTTAGTATTTCCAAGCTTGATTAAAAAGGAAACTTTTCTGATTGCTGATAGTGACAGTGGGATGAAATTCTAGAGCCATCATCACTTTAGGGAATTTTCTCACTAAAATAGATGCCTGTTCCTCAGAAGTGCAATAATGCTTATTTCTTTAAGTAGAAGTAGACTTATAGACAGTGCAGGGACACTTGGTCAATGAGATGAGTAATTTCTTTCTGTAATATTTAAGTGAATGTGCTTTTGTGTACAGCTTCAATTTACTGAGGTAAATGGAAGCTGCTTCAGACACCATGGAAGGGAAGGTAAAGGACTGAATGAACTCATTAAATTAGTCGGTGACAGAGCATGATGGACAAGCTCTGAACAGGTACTGGAACAGAAATCTGCAAAGAAATCTAATTATATTTAACTATTCTTTCAGGCTTCCAGTCTCTTTACATTCAAATTCTTTGGATTAGACTGAATGCAGAGTAAGCGTGTAATATTTACTTCCAAAGCCAGCAGATTAAACATACTCCTTGATGAGGTCTAAAGCATTTTCAGGAGGCGATAATCACATTCCCTGGTGCCAGATATTTAGTGATATTACAAATTTAGGAAATTCTTTAGTGCCTAAGGAGAAGTAACACAGTTAGTGCATTACCTTTCCCAAGATGCAGGATCAAATACGAATCTAGAGACTAGACTAGCTGGGGTTCTTTTTTTTTACTTTATGACAAAGATGGGGCTGATGTTTAGTATTCTAATTTCAAAGACACAAAACAGTCTTTCAAACAGCAATTTAACTGAATTATGCTAACTACTGAGGAAGTTTTTACACATTTCTAGGTCATCTACATGGGACTTAAAGAGTTACTACACCCTTGTTTCAATTCAAAAATATGCTGAAATGGGTTAATATTATCATGTTCATATTTAAGATCTTTCCTGAACAGGAATCCTAACAGGGCCACATTCAAATCAGTAAAACAGATCAAAAATCTAAAATTAACAGCTAACCTGCAAAATGAGCATTTCATGCACCAAACCAGCATCCTAGGCCAGTGTGAGACAAATTCTTGAGGTCAATTTTGCCCACAATGCAGCTTCAAGTTTGTAAACTTGATGGCAAGCTGTTTAAAAAAAACCACGCTTGATCTGCAAAAACTAAAATACTACAGCCCAAAAACTAAAACCCCACTTCTCAATCATAAAAAGAGACACCAAGTACAAAATTATGAGGAAAGTTGTAAATAAATACCTGAATTGTAATGATAACAAAAGCACAAAAGTGCTTTTGCAGACAGCCTCAGTATGCATAGGGGTTACTTGGAACACCAAATTCCATAATCACAAATGTCCCCTCTTCCTCATTTCCCTGAGCTTTTATTGCTGAGCTAAACATCAACTGATTGGGGTCAACTTGTGCTTTGTTCCCCTCCCTGTTACCACAGGGACCTAATCTGAAATTTGCTTTGCTTCATTACAGTCTGAGAAGCCATTTAATTCCTTGTGAATAGTTATTGCTACCTGAAAGGACATGCAGAGTGCATCAGCATCTCCTTGGCAGTTAGCACGTGGACTACAGCCTCTGTGCTCACCTGGCGCATCAGGATATCTGAACTGATCTTTCTGTCTGCAGGTGATTAATCATGATAGAAAAAAGCTTGACTGAATAATGGTGTGGTATTCTTTTAAAAGCACCTCACAGATTAAGACAAAGTTTCAGATCTACATCAAAAGCACCAGCTGACTCTGCAGTTCTTTACAGTGTCTCTAATGTGGTCAGCCTAAGAAGTAAGATCAACAGCTTGCATCTAGGGCTTGAGCAGAGTGTCGTGAAGAAAACAGTTGTTGAATATCTTGGCATATATTTATAAGAACTGTTGTTAAAAAATAAAACTCAAATACCTTATTTGAACTCTAGCTGCTGATGTGTCATTATACAGCCACAGAAAAAAGCATATATTTAGAGTGGTGTACAGAGTACACGCATGATTAAGCAAGAACAGGAGTGGATTTTTAAGGCGGGGGGAGCCTGGCTTGTACGATACAAAAATTGGTTTGTATTACCCATCTACGTCAGGATTTTTTTTTTAATATCAACTCGAACAGAATGATTTTCTCTGAAGCCAAGATACTGGACTGTCTATTAAAAGAAGTCCTTCACTCACGTATGACCATACATTTAGTGATCTAGCAATAAACTTTTATGAAAAGGCTCTAGAAAAGCTCAAACAAAAAACAAACCTGTGAATAAATGTCCTTCATCCTGCAGTCATAAATAAATCATTCTATATAGAGAACTTTGCTTTGTTTTACCTTTAAATATCACTATATAATAAAAGCAACGTAAAGTGTTGCAGGAAAAAATAATATCTTTTCAGAGGCAATGGAGAAAAATGAACATTTGAACATTTCTTTCAAGTAGACCTTAAAAAAATATGTATATGCAAGGGGGTACATACATACTGTAAGGTAACAGTTAATATTGAGTAGTTAGGACCTTGGGGAATAAGTACATACTTCTGAGGAATGACAAAGGTGCGATATTTTTCATTGTAAGAATCTTACCATGTCTCTTTAAGCAGGATTTGTAGAGTAAAACAAACAAAAAAAATACCCCCCACTGGGGAAGAGAAGCAGGCAGAGCAGACTTACTGTAAAAAGCTCATTTAATGGCTTTTGCATTGTAAAGAAGATGGCAATTCCCAGGGAGAAGGAGCAGCCTTCAGCTTGTCAGCCTTAATGAAGTGCGCTCAGTACATAGCTTCAATGAAGATAGATATCAATATTAAGGTAGGCAAAACTGATGAGTTTGGGACCTATTTGCATAAACTGGTACTTACACTTCTGAAATGCTCACATTACAAATACTGAAACTACACAGTTTTCACACTAACAGATTTGCCATGTTAGAGTGTTATTTATCTACATAAATAAAATTTCTGTGCTGAGTACTAAATATGCTTCAGGGGTTTCCCAATTTATAAACTCTCCTGCTTGTAACAACAAAACCAGAAACTTTATGAGCATAGCAATATTTCTCAATGGTTTTACCTGTACATTTGTTATTTCTATCTTGGTTGTTCTAGATAGAAAAGATCTGGATGTACATGAATTTTGATGATAAAACACATTAGACAAACATTCAAGATATATGACAGGAGGGGTTTGTTTGGTTTAGTGGGTGTTTTATTGAGGGGAGATAGACCCTCAAAAGCACTATATTATCTTTTAATACATGGCAAGAGAGTACCAATTTGAATCACAGATGGATCTATTTTTCCCCATACATCCTTTGCCTGAATTCATCTGCAGCATCATTAAGATACTCTGCCAGGGTGCAGACAGTGATATTCACTGGTGCAGAGCATTTTTGCTACGAGAATCACAGAAACACCATGTGTCATGATTGATTTAGATGTTGAAAGCAATTTCATTCACTTCTGCATTTTCTAATGCAGCACTGTGTATAGTACCGCTTAATTTTAAACATGCAAGTACTCCCACAGGGAAATGAATTTAAGCGATTTGCTTGTTGGAGTGAGGGCACCTTGCAAGACTCAGTCTTGAAGAGCAGATGAAGTTCTCAGTTGGAAGGATTCCCATCTCATCAATACGGTTTGTCCCTCAATTTGCCAAGAGAGCATATTGCTCAATTTATTGCTATCTGCAGCCTTCACATCCGTTTCTTTTTCCTTTTTTGATCCTCCCCATCTACCCCGACACGCCTAGAGTTTATGTAGCTGAGGAATAAGTTGAGATGCAGGATGAAATGTATTGTGTTCCACAATGTTGCATCACTTTCTGCCAACACAACAAAGCCCAGCAATTTGAAGAGTGGAAATCACCTTCCACATGACTCAGCGTGTCCAGGCTTTATGGACCCAAGAAGAAAAACAGCAACAGATATACCAAAGGCCTTCTGGACTGCACTTACTGTGGAGCCTCCTGGAAAAAACATAGTTTAACAACACAGCTCAGTACATTTCAGATGTGTTGGAGTCATTGTATGTGCCCAGCACAGCAGCTGCACAAATTTCATAAAAATGTGGGCAGAAGTATGGTCACTTTCCAAATAACAAACTAATGTCTCTCTAGCGTTTGATGTTGTGGTGATGTGTAAAGCCCTACTGTTTGAGGGAGCAAAATCCTAGATAGTGGATTTTAGGGGAACTAGGAATCATATGTTCTATCTCCAAATTAAATAGAAGGCAATCAGCTCAATTTCCTTTTGTACTACTGTACAAATTGAATAGAAGCCAATCAACTCAACAGGATTTCTTTTTGTACTACTGCAAGATGAACAATAGATTCTTCACTGATGTATTTACAGATAAATTACTAGCTATGTTTGGTTTTACTAAAAATTTAATAAATAAAAATGTGTATTTTTTTCAATCAGTAAGCACAAAGTAATATTTCTTGGTTCCCTCCATGATTTAAAGATTGCAATACTATATACTGCGGGAACTTTCAAATTATGTTACATTTCTATCTAAACATAAAAAAATTAAAAATGTGGAGATCTTTGGATTTAAAAAAATTTGTTCTTCCTAATTATATTTCATATTTGATATTTTCTGGAGTTGTATTTTTAAAATCATCAGCAATTATGACACTAATATATCTGAAGTATCACAAAATTTTCGATTCCATTTCAGTTTTCAAAGTCCAACTGGTTGTGATAATTTCAAACCAGTTTTGAATAACAAGACTAATTTTTTTAATGAGTCTTCTCTAAAACCCTAGACCTGTCAAAATTTGCCAGAATACCTCTAGCTGACTGCTCTGTAAAGTCAACATGTTACTACTACAGAAAACCTCCTTTTCTTTTATTTCAAGTTATGCACTATTAGCAAACCTGTCAGCTGAATTCCAGTTCTATAATCTCTGGTTTTGGTGACAGCTTGCAAAGTAAAAATAGCAGAAGCTTGCTCTTCAGACAATAGATTTTATCTCCTTTTCAGTGTAAACAGTTTAGAAAAAATATTTTCTGGACATTTAAACTGGACAAATTTGATACAGAAGAAGCAATTAACAGATATTGAAAAATGATTTGTGGGTTGTTTTCTTTTTAACAGACTGTGAGGTTTTTAAGTTCAATTTATACTTTCCTGATCACATCCTTCCAAATAAACATGCTAACAGTGATTTTTTTTCAAACCCTTCCAACTACAAAACCATCTCAAACAGCCGCATATATAGATCTGGTGAAATCTAAACATCTACAACTAGAATAAGCAATCTGATTGAAAAAATAAAAATTATCATGTGCATAGGGGCTAATTTCTAAAGTCAGGAGAAGTCTGTACTACTTGTTTCCTCAAAAAAACAAGATTACAAATGATTCTTTAGCTAAATATCACAATGACCATCATTTCACTTATCGTGGGTGGGTTTTTTTTTTTCATTAAAAATAAAAATGAATGCTGGTAGAATGCAGAGAGTTAACTGGACATGTTATTTTTGCTCTTTGAATATTTTTGCACTTTAATTTACAAAGCTGCTATTTATGTCTCTCCTAACAACACAAAGTACGTCAACAAACAGCATTTTATGACACAAAAGGCTCCATTCCCCCATGCAGCTCAGTATCTATTCCAATAAGCTTGTGCAGCTGCAGTTCCTCAACGGGTGCAGAAAAAGCAGCTGCACATCCTCTAGCAGATTTCCAATGCTATGAAAGAGTCATAATGGGTGTAAAACTCTTGCCCCATTTTCTCCTGAAGCCTATAAAAAAAATCCAATTAAGTAGTGATGCTGGAGCAAAGGTAAAGGATCAGCAAAGGTCACATCTGAAAATAAGGGAGTCAGAAATACTTTCCACCACCACCTCTTCATACTATTCAGCACATTCACACATTCCGCAATTGGTAACATAGTATTCTAAAATCTTAGTATTCTAACAACCTGGATAAAGGCTCTTTTTATCAGAGAAGACCTTGCTAAAAACTGGAATAAACCTCTGTCTCTATTAATCTCCTTCCCTCCCCCCAGCCATATTTTTTTTTCCTTTTATCATATTTCTCTCATGACTTTACTGTAATGTCCTTACATGTTTGCCATGGTTTAAGCCTCTCAGGCAGTTTGCTCACTCACTCCCCCGCTTCCTCCCCCCCAGCTCCCGGGGGGGATGGGAAGGAGAATCGAAAGAATGTAACTGCCACGGGTTGAGATAAGAACAGTCCAGTAACTAAGGTATAACACAAACCACTACCGCTACCACCAATAATAATAATGACAAGGCAAATACAAGGGAAGAGAAATACAACTGCTCACCACCCGATACCAAGCCTGACCCAGCAGCGAACCCCTCTCTTCCGGGTCCCTGCCCTCTGTTTTTTTCATCCTGGGCATGACGTGCTGTGGTATGGAATAGCTCTTTGGTCAGTTTGGGTCAGGTGCCCTGTCTCTGCTTCCTCCCGGCTTCCCATCCTCTCTGACAGAGCATGAGACTCAGAAAGTCCTTGGTCAGGCCAAAGCATTCTAAGCCATAACTATAAACATCGGTGTTATCAGCGCTGTTCCCAGGCCGAAAGTCAAAAGCACAGCACTGCACCAGCTACTGAGAAGGAGAAAAATGACTGCTACAGCTGAACCCAGCAAAATGTTTCACAATATTTTCAGTGACTATATTATAGGCAGGTATTTATAATCTCACATAAGAAAGAACTATGTAGCAATTCTTTTGTTCTGCTTAAATTTATATGTAATGTTGTATCCGGGAGAAAGTTCTTTTGTTCTGTTTACACTGCAATTCATTCTTATTGAAATAGAGAATGCACTGGTTTTGGCTGGGATAGAGTTAATTTTCTCATAGTAGCTCATTTGGGGTTATTTTTTGGATTTGTGCTGGAAACAGTGTTGATAACACAGGGATGTTTTAGTTATTGAGCAGTGCTTACGGAGTCAAGGCCTTTTCTGCTCCTCTCCTGCAAGGTGGTTGGTGGGGGGGGTGAGGAGGACAAGAACTTGGGAGGGGACACAGCTGGGACAGCTGACCCCAGCTGATCCAAGGAATATTCCATAACACATGGCATCATGCTCAGCATATAGAGCTGGGGGAAGGAAAAGGAAGGGGGGGGGGGGCACTCACAGTGATGGTGTTTGTCTTCCCAGGTAACTGTTAGGAGTAATGGAGCCCTGCTGACCTGGAGATGGCTGAGCACCTGGCTGTCAATGGTGAGTAGTGAATTAATTCCTTGTTTTGCTTTGCGTGTGTTTACAGCTTTTGCTCAACCTGTTAAACTGTCTTTATCTCAACCCACAAGTTTTCTCACTTTTACTCCCCCCCCCCCATCCTGACATGGTAAAGAATCAGCAAAGTTTTATTTCAGTAAAGTTTTTTTTATCTCAACACACAAGTTTTCTCACTTTTACCCTCCCCCCATCCTGACATGGGGGAGTGACTGAGCAGCTGTGTACTACTTAGTTGCAAGCTCAGGTTAAACCACAACAGAGGCACATACAAAAAAGAAGCAAAAAAAAAGTGATTTTAAATAACTTATGGCTTGGTTTTCCTGCATTTAGTATCTCTGCAGATCAATCAATGTTTCAAAATGTCTTTTCGAAAAAAAGCAGTTTTAAAGTTGAGCTGTGTAATTCGACATGTCTATAACGTATTGCCATCTATTGGCAAAAAGGAGAAAGCATCAACGTTAGCACTGGAAATAGAATTGCCACTCCTTCAGGCATTTATGCATAGCTAATTTTATGCATGTACGGAGCTGCTATATAATGTAATAAAATTTTATATATTGCTTGTGCAAGATCCATGTAATAAGAAATATGAGTTCAGTTCTTTGTAAATGAGAAAGATAATATTCAACATAGTGCTGAAAAAAGAGATATATACTATGTTTATGCCCCATACTCATATCAGTTGAAGGCTGAAAGAGTATTGTAGATGGCATGTTCCCGTGTCACAGATCTAAAAGCATTAATTAATAACCTCAAACTCGCAACACAAAACCTCAAAACAGATGACCATAGCTGTCCCATAGCATTATCTCTGCTGTACCAAACTTGTAATTAGAATCTTCCCTAGTTGCTCCTTGTCTCTTCCTCTCCATGGAGTTACAAGTGAACACATGCTCTGCCAGCGGAGGGCCAGCTGGTGAAAGGGAAATACATTGATCCAGCATGAGGAGTCCCTAAATCACTGTCTGGCTTCCTTGCCAGGACATAAATACATTGAGGATGATTTTTCAGTTATGTCAACAGCTAAATATGCAGGTAACATGTGGTAGGTATTTATGAGAATACCTATGCACCTCAGTAACTTAAATAAAATTAAATCAAGAAACCCTCTCATTATTTTGGGTATACTGGAGTCACAAAAAGTGATTACTTCCACAGGGTTGAAAGCTTCTGTGTTGGTTTTCTAACAGTTTCCCTCTTGAAACTGAAATTATTTATTTGACTTACATGCCCAGTAATTTCAAGAGGCCTGTTGTGATTTAATTGCATGGACTGTAAAATGTCACACAAACTAATAATATACTGAAATATTAACTGAAAGTTACAAAAATCAATAAGAGTAAAAAGTAGAGGAAGAGAAGGAACAGATGAAAATTAAACAACAGATGTACCATGCGGATCTGGAGGATGATGGATAGGCTGAGAAGACAGAAAATTAAGGTTCTAGAATATGTTGAAAATGAAAGAAAAATAACTGACAGATAGTTATTGAACCTAAACTTACAAAGACATGCAGCAGGGGAACAAATTACACTGCTCAATATTTAATTCACTGGGCCATTTTTTGACGCAGGGCAGGCTAGGTTCTGATCTGATCTGCATATCCAGATGGGGATGTTAGAAGAGTTAAGACATTTTGCACTCCCACTTTGCTGCCTGCCAGTGCCACGGAGAGGTCAGCTGGGGAAGGACATTTCCTTTCCTCCATGTGGAAGGGAAGGAACAGAGAAAGGTCACAGCACAACTTTCTTCTGCTTATAACCTCAGCAGACAGCTGTGCCAGGGATGCGCGTGGAGCTTTCTGAAGGATGCTTCCTCCTCAGATGAGAGAATCTGGGATACAGATTTACTCCAGTGCAATCCATCTGCTTGTTTAATACATTCTGAAGCCCTTCCTGTGTTCCGCAAAGCCACATTTCAGTTGTTCCTCATCCAGAAAATAAAAATAAATCAGTTTTTGACATGCAACTTAGAAAAGTCTACTATTAATTAGAGTCAATTCCTATTATGAGCTAGTTAGATACTTTTTTATCTATATACAATGCCAATATGGCTGTGTCCCTGGCCAAGAATTATCAGCCCTGGGAAAAGAAAAGTGGAACACGAAACTTGTTTTCCTGCTCTGGAGAGCATGCTGAGGTCACAAAAAACATCCTCTGCTCCCGCTGGAGCAAACCCAAGACTTCTGATTTCTTTTAATGAGATAATGAGAGAAAAGTATTTCTGAAACTCATCTGGGATGTCCTGACTCTTCCTGAATTGGAGTAAAAATAATAAACCAAGTTCTCTCACCTCCCAAGTCTGCTATCTGCCCACCAACAGACCTCCCTGTGTGCATCCCTCCTGGGGAAACTCTCCCTGCAAAAGTCTAACTTAGCTAGCATAAGCTAGCATAGTCCCACAGGAAGCTTAACTCCATAAAAACATTCACTGTTGTCATCTGGGAGTAAAGTTATAGGCTGTGAGGCTAAAGATAGTGTCTTATTCTTAGTTTTGTCCCCCTGATCCAACTATGATCTCCCATTAGGTCACTTAAAGATGTCTCAAAACCACCTGAAAAATTCAGAAGGCTAATGCTCTTCAAGCTTTCTTTCAGTCAAGTACCTCTAAAATTGCTTTTCCTTTCTTACATTGCTGCTGTTTTCCCCTCTGCCCAGCAGTGAATTGCCATCTCTGTGTGTAAAGAGAGTTATGAATATGACAAATAATGTTAATGAGCTATTATCAAAAGCTGGTCACCTCCCTGTGACTTTTCAGCCTTCTGCCAGAGTCTGCCAAAACTTCTCTTAATACATGCACACTCTGAATGCATTGAGAAGGAAGTGCATAACTTCCTCAGTTCCCCTTAATTCATCACTGTAGCCCAATAAGGCTAATGCAGTACTCTACTGCAAACTGTTATGAACATATTTTTCATTTTTATAATGCCTTTCATCCAAGAGAGATGGACCCCAAGGTGCTTTAGAGATGGCGTTGTATAGTGTGATAATAACAGTATATGGATCACTGCACTCACACTGAAATATAGACCCCTCTGAGTTGGAAAGCAGCACATCTACCATTGCCAGGAACAGTATGCAATATATTAAGATAGAAATGAAGGCTACTTCATCCTCTTGTACCCACAGGTGGGTGCAGGTAGACCAGACTGTAATTTCTTGCGCTACAATTTAGCAAAGAAACTAGAACCAACTTTGTCAGAAGTACAGCCTGAAATTCAATCACTTCCAAGAACATATTGTTTCCCTACACTAGTGTTAACTGTAATTTAAAACTGTACAAATCCAAAGCCATCTCTGCAGTAAACCTGACCTTAACAGAGTTCAGGACTTCTTGGGGATCTCCTGCATCCTGCCAGGTCAGCCTCCTACTCTTAGAAACATTAGTGTGGTGTTACCCTGATCATGCCAGGAATTGGCAGGAGAGCATCATGACAGAGCAGCCAGCTCTTCTCTCTTAAGAGAGGCAGACAATATCCATTCTTCTTGTGGTGCTGGAGGCCAACGTGGTCCCATTATTTCATGTGCTCACCTGCACTCTAGGTTATTATTCTATGCTTTAGATGTGTAAGCCATCTTTATGCGTGCAACGAACACTAGCCCTGATTAGTTGCAGCCTATATAAGGCATATAAACCAAAATCAGGAGAAAAGTAGATATGAAAATAAATTCAGTACATTAATTTTCTTTATTTTTCCATTTTATAAACTTTTAAAAATAAAACCTGCAGGTTAAAAAAGCCATTTTATAAATATTGTACCACTATTTCATGACACTTAAGTGCTGGAAAGATGATTCTGTTCTGTCGTAGAATTTAGTATTAATTTGCAGGTAAAGGGAATGCTCTTGCTGAGAAAAGGAGCAAGCTCAGTCATCGGTTAGTCAGTGTGCATGTTCAAAATGTCCCTGTGCTACATGTTAAAGAGCTCACCTTTACTTCATCAAACATGCAGGAAAATCAGACAAGACTCTCCTCACTGTATTTATGACCCAACTGGGAAACAGGAACTTCTATAAGCCTCACAGGAATGAAGATACAAATATTTTGATGTAAAGTAGAGACCAATTTCTTACATTGGCCAGGTACAGACTTTTCTGAAAATTATGAAAGGCCTCTCTCTGTAGTGGGCAGTGAAAAGCTAGCTCTGATTTGTGAGCTTCAAAAATAAATACTTCATCAGATATCACTAGAAAGACTGTTTTGACATATGAAGCACCTTTTAATGGTTTCAAGATTTCTGACTGACCTGAGGCATTGCTACCCACGAGTGATGGAGTTCAGTGGGCCTAATTCAGATACCCCAGGAATATTCTTAAACCAGATAGAGGGTGGAAGGGATCCAAACCAATAAACCTTTAGAAATCCTACATCTACTGAACTTACTGGATAAAAAGAGTAAGAGTCTTAGCTGATCTATAAAACATAGAATTCCACTTTGCTCTTTATCTTCTTCTCACCTTATGCTGCATGGACATTATTCTGAGGTGTATTATGAAAATAGTCACAAAAATAGTAAACTTTGTATGAAGATAAACACTTCTATATTAACAGATCTCTTTTAATAATATTCCTAGTGTATCCTAGCATTCCAAATAAATTTTATGAAAGAGAAAGGTTGGTGTATGAAGCACAGAATGAATTTATTAACATCTAGTTACAAAACCTGTGAGAAAATTATTCTCTACAAATAGCTCAGCTGTGTAATTTCAAATAAGTCAGTTTGAGATTAAATTAAACAGTATAAATAACAATTCCTTCATTACAAAAAGAAACAGAACAAGCCCTTCAAGGACTTACAAAACCCAAAGGACTTAAAACTCCTTTCATTTAGAGAGACACAGATCTCTCCAAGAATTGGGACACTGGTAAGTGGCTGAAGATCAACAGTTCACACCTCTCTGGATCCCAGACTCTTTAATGACTTCTAGGCAGAACAAAGCAGATAAATGTGGATTTAACATATTGACAAAGTACTAAACTATAAACTGAGGAACAAAGACTGTGTCTTTTAGACTGTAGTTCTCTAGTTTCCTTGAACTAACATATTCTTCTGATTATTATTACTAGTTATCCTACTGAGAGGAAAGATGACTATACTTCCCTTGCCAAGTAATAAATGCCCCAAATTATTCTGTCATGGCAGAAGCAAGTAACAGTCTGCTGTTTTAAAAGCCTCTTGTGCCTTAACGTTGCAAACATTTGCATTTTTGTTTAACTTTAAGCATCCCAGTGAACCTGCTGTGCTTAGTGACTAAACAAATGAGAATGATCGACAGCAGGAGGCTACCACAACGCTGATCAGAGGCGGTGCAGCAATGCGTGTGTTCTGCTTTGCGGAGAAGTGAGACATCCTCTTCACCCAATGAGTTTTTAATCAGAGTGGCTGCTGTAATGAGAAAGGATCCCTGCACTGGGAATTGAAGCAGGCAGGGACAAAAAGAAGTGAAGAATGAAACACATTGAGAAATTCCTTCTGGGGCAACACTGAAGAATTAATACACTTTATTTTACAATCCTCCTTCTTGTTTTCTCTAATTTATTATAAAGGTCGTAAACTTCAGCTTGCTCTGTGGGGGTCATATACCTGTGGTGATGAGGAGAGTGTAATAAATACATTTACAGTGTGATAAGTGAGCAAATCTTGAATTTCTCTGTTCTACTTGCTTTGATTTCTGTTCCAGTTCTTCTGTCCTTCAGTTCTTAGATACGTGGACAACACTGTAAAAAGGTATTACTTGTGAAAAAAAAAAATCCCAAAAAACTACTGAGTCTGAACTTATCTTTTCTTAATAATTTGCAAATCACAGTAGCAAACCAGATAGACAGTTTGGCAAATCTTGTCGAAATATACCTTAGATAGAAAAACTCCACCAAACAGGCATCACCATATGCCACCTGCAGCAGAGGTGACAAGGGCAGCACACAAAGAATTTCCGCTGGTGTGCTGCATACTTGAGTGTTGGAAGTGACATTGCTTCTTCCAAATTTGGCTGTATGTGGGAGCTCTGGTTGCAGACAGCAGTGAGAGACTCTTCCACATGTGACCAGCACTGTTTCTACAGAGGTGTCAGTGGTGTTCCAGTGGATCTCAGTGGCTAACAGGAGAGACCCTGCTTTACATGAGACAACTCTCTGATCAGCTGCATCTCCTGTCTCTGAAAGATGGCATCTCCAAACTATGACTGAACTGGAACCATTAACTTAAAGCTTTTTTATCCCTAACTCCATGACAAATCACTCTCGAGTGTCGCCAGCCCTGCCATAAAAGGTAGAACGTATATCTTGAAATATGCCCTGTTGGTCACTGCATGCATTTTTATTTTAGGAAATACATTCATATCTAACATTTAAGACACTGTAACATCAAAGTATAAATACCTTAGAGGTGGTACATTAAAGAGTGGTTACTTTATGGAAGAGCTGGAAGTCCATAAAAAGAGAATACAATGGAAATATGGATCCTGGACAAGAAGATGTAATGTGACTACTTCTGTATGGCAACATTGCGTTTTCACCCAGTGAAGTTATAGCAGTGCTGCAAAGAAAGAGACATGGACTTCCAGAGAAGCACCTCTTAAATTCTGTGTAGGTCAAATTATGCCATGCAGACCACAAAACACCAAACATCACAGCCAACAGTATTCAAAATGGTCTACAGATTTTGGACCCTGACAATTGTCAAGGTCAAAAGTGGAACAAGACTGACATTCAAAAGGAATTCCTGTGCCTTTTCTCAGCAAATACGTACTGAGAACAGAGAGGGTGGAGGGGAAATGGAAGAAAGTTATTTTAGCCATCCTCGGTGCAGTAAATCTTGGGACCCGAATAACAAACAACAGATATATTTATTCAGCGTGGGACTCATCTAACTTTGGTACTGTTTAATTTATCTATCTTATATGGAGATGAATCATTCTCAGGATGTGTTTCTGAAGGGAATCTAGCCCTGCTGGCACCAAGCTAGATAACTAACTTACAGATGTCTATGCTGAAACAGAAGAATTTCCTACCATTTGTCTCTATTGTCTCCTATAGTTATTTTAAGTGTAGCATCAGTTCCTAAGAGCTGGTGAAAATTCTTGCTTTAACCAGGCACCCTGGAGTCACCATTCAATACAGGTATAAAAATGTAGAAGATGGGAGAGTCTTAAATCCATCAGAAAACTGACTGTTCAGATAAAGCAACTGTAGCGATAGGACAGGGAGAAGTTCAGGTTAGATATAAGGAAGTTCTTTATCGTGAGGTTGGTGAGGCACTGGAACAGGTTGCCCAAAGAAGTGGTAAATGCTTCATCCCCGGCAGTGTTCAAGGCTAAGATGGACAGAGCCTTGCATGATTTGGTCTAGTGTGAGGCATCCCTGCCCATGGCAAGGTGGTTGGAACTAAATCTAAACTAGACTTAAGGTTGTTTCCAACCCTAACCATTCTATGATTCTATGATTTGCTTATTTATGGTGAAAGAATATGACCTTGCCTAGTACAAACTGGAAAGGCTGTCAACAGGGGTTCCCCCTAAGGCAGAGCAGCTGAAAAGTACAGTGCTAATGCTTTTAGCTCTGCCCAGGCTTAACTCAAAGGTCAGAATTCAGGCCCTCATACACAAACACATTCAGCTAAGGCACTGCACTGCTGCTTGGTTAGATTAACTAGTATTTAGAAACAATATCCAAAAGAAAAAAAAAATTGCTATTTAGATTCATAAATAAAACATGGACTAATAATCAGTAAAAATCAATTTTCCAAAGAATAAACTTAAAATTTTTATTATAGATTGATGGCTCTACATATTTTGGAAAGGGACTAATATAGTCACATATGCGAGTAAACTGACTGGAGTTCCAGTTTCCTTCCCACTTATATAATCCTTTATAATATATAAAAATCCTCTCCAGTGTGTACTGCTAGTCCCTTTGCTTAGCTTTATAAGAATAAGGGGGCCATGCAACAGAAGCTTTAGACGCAGTCAGAAACAATCCACATGAGCTGGAAATGCACATAAACCTTTTTAGCATCAGGCTTGGTACCTCAATGCTATCCCAGATCAGCAAAACCTGCAGATTAGTCATGCTGCTTTAATGCAAATAATTGCAGTCCTTGCTTACATTTTCCATGGCAATGCCCATCTTTTGTGAGATAATGCCTTTAAAGACTACCCAGCAGAAGCTTCACTGAGCCTTAGCTAACTCCCTCAATCCCAGCAGTGTTAATCCATTATTAACTCCTAGATCTTTCCACAGGTCTTTCTTTAAACCTCAGCATGTAATTCCTCTTTGCTGCTCCTTAATAACTTGTTCTCCTGCTCCTTTTCCTTCACAGTTTTAGGCTCTCATTTCTTGCTGGCTCATGGATTTACCAGCAAATTAGTACCCAACACAAAAATAGGAACATCATCTCTGCTCTGCTGTCAGACAGAAAGTGTCCTAATCTTTCTGAGAGACCTAATTTATATTCCACTAGAAATAGAATATGAAATGAGAGTGGCTACTGCTCTATATTACTCAGGGTAATGGGCAGACCATAAAATTTTAGAACAAAAGGTGTGCTTTTATAGTGTACTTGAAGAGTTCCAACCACAGTGAGTTTCAAGTCTGCTACTGGAGCTTCTTCACCACCACAGTAACAACTAGCAATAGTAACTGTCAAGAAAATTCAGTGGCAACAATCTATTTCTGGAATACAGAGATTTGAGAATAATCTGTTTATTACTATGTATACATACAAAATACTTGGAATTTTAATATGCATCACAGAGCTGAGGAAAACAAAGGGACAGAATCCGAGGTTGAATAGAAACTACAACTATTTGGTGATTCTGCTTCTTAGTGAGGTTGACAGGTTTGGAAATATTCACAAATGTTGTAATGACATTGTGTCGTGGTTTAAGCCTCTCTAACTCACGCAGCTCGTTCTGTCACTCACTTCCCCCACTTTCTTCCCCCCACTCCCAGGTGGATGGGAAGGAGAATCAAAAAGAATGCAACTCCCACAGGTTGAGATAAGAACAGTTTAGTAACTAAAGTATAACACAAATCACTACTGCTACCACCAATAACAACAATGACAAGGCAAATACAAGGAAAGAATACAATTTCTCACCACCTAATACCAAGCCCGACCACGCAGTGCACCCCCACCCTTCCGGGTCCCAGCTCTCTGCTCTCTGCTTTCCATCCTGGGCATGATGTGCTGTGGTATGGCATAACCTCTTTGGTCAGTTTGGGTCTGGTGTCCTGCCTCTGCTTCCTCCTGGCTTCCCCTCCTCCCTGACAGAGCATGAAACTCAGAAAGCCCTTGGTCAGACCAAAACATCACTAAGCAGTAACCGAAACACTGGTGTTATCAGCGCTGTTCCCAGGCCCAAAATTAAAAACACAGCGCTGCACCGGCTACCAAGAAGGAGAAAAATAACTGCTGCTGCTGAACCCATGACACATTGTAATGTCAAAAAAAGATCTAGTGAGATTTCATTTTCAAAACAACAATCTTTATCATAAAAGTCAATCTTGTTTTAGATAGACTTATAACTGTAAGATATTTTGGAAAATATCTACATTTAACAATTCCATATTGGATAAAGCATAAAAAAAAAGAAAAAAAGAACTGGAAATACTCCACCAGTTTTCAGATGAAGTAGGCATGTAGGAACTGAGCAATCTCACAGTGTTAGGGATGGACAGGCTGAGCAAACACATATATTTCAAGATTTTTCTAGAATTCTCTGAAACAGCATTAAAAAATTTGAAATGCTCATTGGTTTTCTCATAATATATAATTGTCAGATACTTTTTCCTTTAAAATTCACCCCAATGTAAATTTATTTATGCATGAAGATAACATTTGAATAGAAGAGAGGTCTTTTCACACAGACAATTAGGAAAAGAAAATAATGTCTTGGTTCTTATCACAATGAGCAGTGGGGAAAAATAAAACAGCACAAAAAACAGGGAGACATAAAGATCTGGGAAACAGTAGAAATAGAGAGTGAAATAGGGGGAAAGACAATAAATAAGTCCCAAGATGAAGAGAGTTCACATATATCAATATGGAAAGATCCATCCCAGGTCTCATTACACAGAATGGTTGACTGAGGAATTGAATTACGGCTTGAAAAGGGGACTAGGGATACAAAACAGAATTGCTCTGCAGTACCAAGAGCCTTTGCTTTCAACTTTTCTGATGAACACCATCTTCAGCAAAGATTTTGCTGTAGTAAATTCTGTGTATGCCCAAAATAAAGCAACTGGGAGTAACAAAAGGATTTCAGGCATAGTTTTCATTTTTAGTGCTGCTATATTACTGAAACAAAAAGCAAAGAGAGCAGAATACTAAATCTCACTTTATTCTGTCAAAATATTTCTGCCTGATACTATTGTATCTGCAATCTATCTTTATAAAATACAATAAACCTGCATTCATCTTAATGAGGAGAAAGCAAAGATAGAAAAAAATGTATTAAAAAGCATGTGTCAAATGCTGGAAAAAAGGTTAAAAATAAAAAGAAGTAAGAGTTATGATTAATATGGGAGAAAATTAAATCCATGCGTGAGTTCAATAAAAAAAACTTATCAAAATTTAAGTGGGATCAGATGTTGAATGAGGGTACTAAACAATCCTATTCGCCTTAAAAATAGATCTCCACTTCCATCACTTGTTAGTCTTGGCATAACTGCAGAATTTTGTTCCCATTGCATATTTAGACCTGACATGTACATTACTTTTTTCTTCCTGGAAAAATCAAGCTAATTATTGACGTAATGACCCTCTTTACCTGAGCATGGGTTGCTCTGGGAATCAAGAGTTGGCAGAACAATCTGCACATCTTTCCAACAACCTCTGTCATTTCTTTTTCTAACCTATAAGACCACCAAAAGTCGAATGTGACCTTGAAATGTAGAAAATGCTAAGTCCTTGAGAACATGATGGAAATACTTTATCAGAGCTAATTCCTCTATAATTCAATGGTAGTTTAGCAAACAAAAAAAATCCACCAGATGTAACTATGCTGTAAATATATTTACCTGTTCCCCTTACTGTACAGACTCAAAGCAGTAACTTTGTAGAAATTTGATAATATTTTTTGTGTGCATATAATGCATATTATTGCAGATTCTGTATATATTTCTTAATTCTATCACTAAAATTAAATACTATTCCATATTAATCGAATTGTTCCCACTGAAGTCAAAGGGAAAGCTATTGAACTCAAAGGAAAAGGTGTTTGGACAACCTTTAGCACTGTGGAATGACACTATGCATTTCATGGAAAGAGAGACTACAGGTTTATTTTACATAATGTTTTAAAAATCCTTTGCAGTAAAGAGTAGACACAGGAGCCATCACCAGCTATTTGTGACTGTTATATTCACACAGAATTGAAGTGTATACTATAGCAATGCATGTTTACTATGCATCCACTTAAATTCAAGACACTTTGATAATGAAAATAATGTACATACACAGATACCATAAACAGTCACAAGTCATGCATCTCTTGTCACAATGTCTTCAAATTATGCTACCTCTTGTAAAAAAAATGCAACAAGATATGAACTGTTAGAATAAATCCAAAGGAGGGCCACGAGGATGATCAGGGGACTGGAGCACCTCCCATATGAAGATAGGATGAGAAAGCTGGGGCAGTTCAGCCTGGAGAAGAGAAGACTGCGTGGAGACCTCACAGCAGCCTTCCAGTATCTGAAGGGGGCCTATGAGGATGCAGTGGAGGGACTCTTCATTAGGGACTGTAGTGAGAAGACAACAGGTAACGGGTTCAAACTTAGACAGGGGAAGTTTAGATTGGATATGAGGAAGAAATTCTTTACTGTAAGGTTGGTGAGGCACTGGAATGGGTTGCCTAGGGAAGTTGTGAATGCTCCATCACTGGCGGTGTTCAAGGCCGGATTGGACATAACCTTGGGTGGCATGGTTTAGTGTGAGGTGTCCTTGCCCATGGCAGGGGGGTTGGATCTTAAGGTCCTTTCCAACCCTAACTATTCTATGATTCTATGTTGTCTAAGAAGTGAATATGCTCATCTTCTTTTCTCTGCTTTGTAGGACTTGGACGATAATCATTGCCAGAGTATTTGATGTCACACTAGAATTTCCTTGTCTCCAAAATGTTTATGATCACATGGGAATGAATTTTAGGACATAGAAAATGTTTGTTTCCAAAATATTCCAATAAATCACATCACAAACGTCAGAACTGTGGTTGCATGAACAGCCTTCATTATGTCAAAGCTTGATTTTTAGAGTAAGTGATGTAAGCTCAGAATAACAATTATCAGCAACTGAAAGGAACAGAATGTATTTGGTATTTATCAGCTAAAGACAGCATTTACATTAACTTCAATTATCAACAGACTTCCACACACCTCCATAGGATATTAATCTTACCTACTATTTGTCTTCCACAGATTCTCTTAGTCACTTCTCTGACATTCTTGTATCTCCTGTCTTTTCTTACACAATAATTTCAAAATTATACACCTGAGTATTTCTATATTACTATTCCTTCTGACCTTTACATTGAGTTTTAGCCAGCTAGATCTCTCATTTTTCATGTTCCCTAACCATTTCCTGTCTCTTACAGGACTATTTCTTTTTGTCTTATTGACACTTAGAGCAGTGCTCTGGTTGTCTTTGTATGGATGACGTTTGTCAGGAAGGGTAAAGCAAGAAAATAGAAAAGAAAGGTTTGTTGTAAAGAAGTTCAGTAGCAAGGACAAGCATGATCAAAATGCATGTGCCCCATGATGAGAGAGAAAAGGCTGAGACAGAAGCAATTCTCAGAAGAGCACCAGTGAAGATACACTTGGAAACAAGTCCATTCATATCATGGTCATATCCTCACCGGTGTCTCCATTATTTGGGACATTAATAAGAACAATACATAAATCTGGAAAGGTAAGAGGACTTGGGTGTTGGCTTTGTTTGCTTGATACACAACTTTATGTCCTTCTGTCTTCCCCAGCACCGCTGAAATTGAGCTACACTTTCAGTACAAATTGAAATGGAATTCCCTCAATTTTATATCAGCAATTACCTCTGAAAACAGCATGTAACTGTACTGTTAGCTATCATTACGAATGCAATCTAAAAATGCTGCTTCTAATTTTCTTACACCTCTTGAGAATCTCAGACAATGTCTTCTGGATTAACCCTGCCAAGAACTACTGACAGAACTGTACCACAGTGTTTCAACTGGTGATAAAAGACAGATGGATTGTTTTGCTTGAACAATTTTTCTAATGAAATAGCAATATTCAAATATGAAATAACTGCTTTTCAAAAAAATTATGAAAATTATTGCAGCAGTGCCAGCTCAGATAATTCCCAAATGGAAGATTCAAGGCAACAGATAGCTCTGCCCTGTAAAGAGGGAAGATTAGGCTGAGCAATAATGGATCTCCTCACTCACTGTTCACTTGTTATGTTTGTCATAAATCCTCTCAGCACATTGCCTTATACTTACCTCTTTCTCCTTTTTATAGGGGTAGCAAAGTCAACATCACTTCTTTCCCTTTCCGCATTCCATATTCAGAAAATAAAGAGTGAAACAGAGAGGATTATCTTCTCTATCTTCTGTAATCTGAACTAGGAGTGAGCAGCTGTGTCGTGCTTAGTTTCTGGCTGGGGTTAAACCACAACAACTGTAAAGCAATTGGAGTTGAATGGGTGTGACCTGAAGATAATAACCAAACAATATTATAACCTTATAATTTTGCAGTTACCTTTTCTTACAATTTTTACCCACTATCCACTGTAATATGTTTCTAAATTCTGTGGTGTCCACTGTCTTATTGATGTGGTAAGGATTAAGAAGGTACGTAGAACCTGCCAAGATATTTCTCACAGGCATTCTTAGCCTTTTTACAGATAGTTTCAACCCAACGCAGAAGAACAAAACCAGTACCACTCTGTCCAAGAAGCAATTTCTTCTTCTAATAGATTGATTTTTTTTTTTTACTGGATCTTCTTTACTTCATTTATCTTATTTCTTAATTTAGTCTCAAGAACCCAGATGGTAGAAATTTTTGTATCATAAGTTGTAAAGTGGCAGCAAACAGCAGCCAATGATATAAATCAAAGGAATGCTGAAAATTACAACCTCTGCCTTTCTCCTCTTTGTCTCCTAGGTCTGCCACTAGCCTCTGCCAGGAACTCAGCATAGGCATTGCTAAACCCTGCAGCATTCCTCTCTTCCTGTCCTGCCCAAAGCCTGTTTGATTTATAGACAGAGTTTCAGTTATTTCTGTCTTTGCATTTCCCTTTCTTATTAAACTAGAAGTGGACTACTTCGGTTTCTGCTTTTCTGTGGAGAAATAGGTGTACTCTAGCAGACCGGACTAGAGATTTACTCTAACTGGGAGCTTTTTAATCCCAGTGGCTGCAGTAAAGCACTTGTTAAGAAGAAAAATAGCCTGACCCAAACCTTGACAGGGAGCCCTTATTTAAAGGGGGATGAGCCACCCATTCACCGTCTCCTGCGCGAAGCGGTCCCAGCAGTTCATGTTTCGCAGCTCCCGGTTCACCAAAGCACCACGAGGTGGCAGGAGAAAACCGCTGTCTGGGCTGCTGAGCCTGGTAACGGCTGCTCGTTTTAGCAGCCTCAGCCAGCAACTTTGTTGTTGGTAGGAGAAAGAGGCATCCAAGCGTCCAAACACCTGCATGCTCTTCAGCAACAGTCTCCCCCTTCTTTCACTCTCAGGTTAGAACGTGTTCATATGCTTTTTCCAATTTATGAAGAAATTTAATACATGGTTCTCAGGGTTGGCATGGGATGGACAACAGAGCTCCAGGACCAATAACGTAAGACCTTGTTTTTACCTGTCATTTCGTTAGCTCACTTTAACATAATTCACACATCTCTCATCACCTAAATCAGCAGGGAGCAAGTTAGAACATACTAATCTCCAGAAAAACAAGCCTGCTTCCTCTATTTCTTCAATGTCTGTAGAACTACTGAGTTCAATCTATTTAAACATCAACAAATTCTCTACACCTGCATACTTTCCTCCAACAGAGCAGACTCAGCTGTTTTCTCATAGTTTTAAGGTACCCATACGCTTTGTTACAATGTGATTACCTTGCTGGTAAATATCGTTCAACCAAACACCATTGTTGCAATGTAAGACTAGAATGACAAAATAGCGTTATGATGGGGAATAGATGGATTGTTTAAAGCTGTATGTGGTCAGCTCCCAGACTTCCCCCTTGGGAGAGACTTGCTGGGAGTTCCCCTCAAATGACAGAATTCTTTCATTTACAGCGCTGCCCCAAAGGAAATTTCCTGCTGTATTGCACTGCAGGAGATCATCATTCTAAGACTTAGGGTTTTTTAGCTGACCTGTGGTGGTCTATCACCAGTGCACACCCAGTGACCTGCTCCTAGTGCAAGATACATGTATTTTTGTTATTATTATTTTATAATTTATAGATCATATGTAGAATTTCATTCTTGCTAAATTATTTCCAGAGAAGAATCAAGTTTAAGTGTTGTACAAAGGACAGGCACAGTTATTTATGAAGGCAGAATAATCTAGCATGATTTAATATGCCTCCAAGTGTTTTCACTGTTTGAACCTCCACAATTATCCTTTAAGAAATATCTTCTTTTGGTGAACTGAGCCCTTTTCTGATGAGACAAATTACGTGGGAAAGACTTAGTTGTATGCAAGTGGAGGAAGATTCCAATACAAGTACAGGAGAGGATCACAAAACAGACAGTTAGGTCATTCGGCTTCACTGTACTGGGGAAGATCATTAAAGGTCAGAAACCTCAAGGAAGCCCTTTGTGCAGAAGGCCATGCACAACAAGCTTAGCTACCTAGCTCCTTCATTCAAAGAGAGTAGGAACTGCATACAGAATCTGAGGTGCGGATTTATCAAGTGATCAGTTGCAAGTCTGACTCAAGCTCAGTCAATAGTAGCATGAGGGTTTTCAAGCATTCTGCAAATTGTTTAGCTGGACAGTCATTTTACCATTAGGGATCAGAAATTACAGATTGCAAGTGACTAATTTACAGGGTGACATCCCTTCCTGGACTACAATGAAGCTCTTCACAAAAGGGGAAATACATGACAAATTATTTCCTCCATCTGCATTTTGTTGAATGTAAAAGCTAATTTGCCAGCCTCAGTTTGTTAGGGACTAATTGTGACCTGAATTATGTCATCCCATTGAGTAAATGGCTCACAGTGGTACAGAAATTGGGGGAAGCTGCAGATTTTCTGTATGTGGCCTTTGTAATCCTAGACTGTAACACATCTGAGTTACCGAGTAATTATGGAGGTAGTAAGCGTATGGCCACACTTTTTGTTTAACACCTCAGTTTCCAGTCGTTTTTTGTTACTATCCTTAAATTTAGACCTTCCCAAAAACGGGTATTTATCGCATACTGAGAGCTTTTTCGTCCCCTCAGAAGAAGCATAGGACAAATTAAGTTGTTTAGCCCTGCTTGTAAAAAAGAAGCAAGCCCCATTGTGTCAGTATGCTCCAATAGCCCAAGCTTTCCACCTGACAGAGAAACATAAGTGGACAAGTACATGCCTTTTGTTATCCTTCAGTACAAGTGATCAAAACATGATGAGATCATAATTTCTTGAAAGTCTCAGTTTGCTGACACTGCAAGAAACATAGATATGCTCATTTAGAATCAGGCGGGAACGATTTTTTTTCTCTGTAAAGGACACATTTCACTTTGGCAGCCAAATGGGCTGCTTCCTCTTCTAACTGTGCCACTCATCGAAGGAACTGAGACTATGGATACCACTGTTTGCCAGTATATCATTCCTTGATTAGAAATTCAGAGCCATGAAGAGTGAGTATAAGTAACATTATGTCTGACCAGGAAGATTGCAGGAGGGTGAAAGGGTGGATAGACATAAATAAAGATGGCAAGCATGAATGGGTTGGAGTACAACAGAAGAGCAGGAAACTGGATGAGTAAGAACAAAATTTTTAAAAAATCTCTACAAGATTTTTTTTCTCTCTGGATTTTGCTACACTGAACACTGTTATCCTTCCATTGTCATGCAAAAGCTGGAACACTGAAAGCATAAGAAGTCCTTTCTCCTCTAGAGGGAAGAATTGCCTACTACTGCCAACAGTTAGACTGCTTACTCAAGTGATTAGTTTAGTTACTGGACTCTGTTCACTCAAGTGACACCATCCCAGGCTGTCAGAATAACTTCTTCTAATCGATTCTCTAACAGAAAACACAATTCTGTCAAAATCAAAATACTTTAAAATTCAGTCACTTTGGGCTATTCTTCATTTCCAAGGAAAAGGAGCTCACCAATGTCAAAGCAGCCAGTTATTCAATTTAAAACCAAATTTGAGCTCAAATATATGGCTTTTTTCTTGAATTAAATGTAGGAATCTTTCAGTTTTGCAAAACTGAAATGCTATGCATGTCTGAAACAAGTTTATTGAACATCTATCTCAAGAATAATATTTTATATTTTGTTTTAAAATGAAATTAAAATAAGCTTCAACAATGTGGTGAAAAAAAAATAACCCTGTTCTTTCCCTCCGTGATGTATATTATTTGATGTGTGTATTTTTTGGTTTTCTTTTATCTTCCCAAAGGTTCACTGCTCAATTCATGTAATATAGAGAATGCATGATTTTTTTCGTGGCCTTTTCTCTGTTTTATATTTGTGCCTTTTTCAGCAAACTGTTTTACAGGACTGGTGACAAAGGCGGAAAATATATTCTCCCTCTTTCAGTGGGGCCTGCATAGAGATCAGGCAAAATTACATAGAATCATAGAATCATAGGATAGTTAGGATTGGAAAGGACCTTAAGATCACCTAGTTCCAGCCCCCCTGCCAGGGGCAGGGACACCTCCCACTAAACCATCTCTGTCCCCCTGTGAGAACAGGGGGAAAAGAGGCAGCCATGGTTCAGCTTTCTCCACAGTCACTTCTACATCTGCAGCTGGGCTACATCTTCCAAAATTGCTCATAGAATACATAGCTACTGCTTTCCTAGCAGCTTACACAGAAAGAGTGCTTCTATGCTTCTCCTCCATCTATAAGCCATGCTGCAGGCTCTGCCAAAATGGCCTCATTATCCTTTGCTCTTTGTTCCCCTGAAACTTCAGAGAAAGCCCTTTAGGTAAGAAGATCACTTGCTGCAAACTAAAGGCTATCCCTGACCTGTGCTGGGTGTGTTGGTTCACATGGTGGTAGCTTTCCTGGTTCCACCTTCTAAATCATATTAAAAGACAGTTAAAAATATGTGTGTATTATTCAGGCTATTACTTCTCATTCTAAACAATGCCATCAGCTGCCACAGAGTTTTCTCAGTCTCAGGATGGACTGACAAAGAGAAAAGCAATGGTCCAAGAAACCGCTACTAGGAAGACAGCAATTTCCTTCATTTGGGGGAGTCCATCTAGTGTTAAACTCTACTTTCTAGCAGTTACTTCTTTCCCTTAGGAGCGCAAGTGTAAGTCTAAGCCACTCTTCCTTTCTCCATGAAAGGTAGCTAGGGGCAGCCATTTCCAGTGAATTTCTCTGTCAAAGCCTATGCTCTTATGTGATCTCTCTTCTTAGCACCTTGAAACTCATATTTGCTCTGCTGTGTAGTCTGAAAGCATACAAACGAGAGAGATCAGAAAAAAACATAGACTTTTCCAGGTATTCGAACTTGGTAGAAGTTTGTTTGCCAAGAGCAATATCTTCCTCCTCATTATATTTATGAAAGCTTTTGTGTGAAGACAGCAAAGTAAACACATAATTCCTCCTGTTATTCCATATATTTTCTCTGCAAATACACTTTGCCATCCTTAAGGACACTGGAAGTGTCTTTCCTTTTGCTTCCTTCTGGTGTAAGCTGAAAGACATTTCATGAAGAAGTATGAAATGATGCCAAAATAAGAGAAAAGAAATCACAGGCAACTGTGTGTTGAGATGGAGTACTTCAGAAGCTGTATTTGCAGCAGAAAAAAATGACAATGTTAGTACTTTTCCCAGATAAGTAGATTGCCAAATGTTCTGAATTTACAATTTAAGTGAATCAATCATTTGGGCTATTACTCTGGACAAGTAAAGCTAAGAACAAAATTAGTCCATAGTTTTTAAGGCATCTGTTAAATACATGAAACAGACAATATTCCTAATACAAAAAAAAAAAACCCACAAAAAAAAACACACCAAAAACCAACTAACAAAACCCCAATAACCAAAGATAAAACTCCAAAACCCACACAACGATAAAACCCCAACACTCACAAATAGATCCCAACACTGCCAGCAAAAGTACAACTAGAAAAGCTCAAGATCATTACAGAGGCAAAACTTACCATAGATATTTTGTCACACACACAGAGCTGCACCAACCTGACTACTTTATAGTGCAACTGATTTGCCAGATTGTTTGATAAAGCTTCCTTGGAAAGCCAAGAGAATAACACGAGTTTAGCAAAAGTTTTCAGAAACACAAAATGGAGCTAGGCACCTAAATCTCATCATCTTCTGTGCACAGGTTTTCCTTAGCTCCTGTTTGCCTTATTGAGAATCACCACTTAGATTTTCTTTTCACATTAAAATTCTTAGTTATTTAGTTCCCTTGAACAAGTTATGCACACTTGGTTAGAGTGAAGAAACAATCAGATCCCTATTCTGGTCTGGATAATATGAGTGGCTTTTCAGCTGCTTTTGTGAGATGTTTTTTCCTGTATGAAAAATTCTACCCTTTATCTGAGATGCACTTAGAGAAAGATGGGTAAACTGTGCCATAGTTAACAAACAAACTGCAAACTTATATGAGAAAGTGTGTAAGTCTCATCTGGGAATCATTATGCATTGATTAAATTCCAAGTAATTTCAACTTAAGACTTACTATTTTTTTGTTTGTTTGATTTGGCTACTAAGGTTGATCACCTTGGAGAAATTAATCACAACAATGGCAAATCCTAAAATAGAGTATTTAGTTAGAACTGTTGTTCTCATTAAGAGTTAGCTTTACTTCACAAGATAGGACAGTAAACTATTTAGTATATTTAAACACTAGCGGATAGGAAAATACAAGACATCTGTAGAGTAAATCAAGCCACTGATTATACAGAAAACATTCATCGACAAGTGTCCTATTATACCTGTAGGACAGTAGCAAGTTAATGACTCAGTTGAGTGTGAGTTACAAGGAAACTGTCTTCCAATACCTGCTTCTCACTACTCATTTGTCACCTTCTAGCATGCACCTCCATATCATTCATTCCTCATCTTTCAGCTCCATGTTTCACTTATCTCCACACTCCCCGTCACTCTGACCCCTTGTCTCCCAGTGCTCAGACTTGGGAGAAGAGCTTTCTCTTTGCCTTTTATTTTGGCTATCTTTCTCTTTTTTCATTTGAATGTTCCTTATTCTGTATGGCTTCAACAAAAGTCCTCAGTTACTATGCTTTGTTTGGGGCATCACTGCTGATACCCAGCTCCACTAATTCAAGGACAACTGTGCAGGCACAAGTTCCCTACTAAGGCAACTTGTAGGTGGCTCTGAAGGCCTCCGGAGGGCACTGTAAGGACACCTAGAAGAAGCTCTGTCTTTCGCTGGCGAATATCTAAGGAACCAACAGGCAACACTGAGCACCTCCCTCCTGCCAGAAGCCAGGCCCCACATGGATAACTCGCAGAGCACAGATGTCTCTTTATAAAGAAAATGTTGAGTGATGGGGATTTTTGTCACTATCTTGCATAATTGCCTTGCTTTTGCTCATTTGACCAAGAAACGGAAAATTTGAGCTCATTGATCTCCTCCACACAGCCTAAGAAGGGTTGCAGAAGAGTGCCCTAACCCCAGTTCTAGTCTGTGTCAACCGTTGCTGTTGAAGAGAGGATGCCATGCGACCATGAGTCCGGGGGCAGACCAAGGAAAAGTCTACTGCAAGTAGTGTTTCAGATCCCACTCCTTGCAACATATAAACATTGAGTATTAGACCATAGTTGGTTCCATTTTTGTACAGCCCTGGGATATGAGCCTAAACACGAAAGCACTTTTCATCAAATGCTTGCCCTTACTGCTTGAACCTGGAGTCAGCCTAGGCTATCATCAGACTTGGTTTCCAGACCTGTGACTCAAGAATTGCTGTATGCACAATGGACCAAATGTCTTAGGCAGATAGAGCAGAATACCCAATATTAGTGATTATAGCATTCCAGAGGTGTAAAATCATCCTTGCTAGAATACAGGAACCAGGGGAACCCCTTCCCTTTTCCCAGTAAGAGTTTACCCTTTGGGCTATTACACAAAAATACAAAGCTTCTCCTACATCCTTCCTCAGATCAGGGTAGTCTGAACTGTTGTGTGAGTGCCTAGCATGAGGCATTCAGTCCAACCGGTGTCAAATGTACAAGATTAGACAGGGCTAACAAACAGATGGCCTGGCTGCTGGCTGAGAATCAGGCAGAACCTAGGTGCCGAAATCTGAATAGAAGCAAGATTGTTTTACAGTCAGGACTCAGAAAGTGAAAGCCTAACTACTATTCTCATTGCTTTGATGACCTTTTCCCTTTCTTCTACCTCTGTCTAATAAAAGATATTATTTCCTCACTGCAGATTTGATCAGTCTATATTCTCACATCTTACTGGCTACCACAACACAACTACTAGATGATAAAATAAAAAATCTGGACTGTAGAGTATCATACTAAGATTTGCTGTACCAAATCCAAGTTTGTGCTAATAAGCTTCTCTCAAGATACTTTTTAATGCCTGATACTCAAGCTCAGTTAAGTATCAGCAGTACTATAACCATAGTCACCACTCAATGTAAGTTAATTTGCCTTCTTTATGTCTAATTTTAGCAAACATGGCCATGCTATTTTGGCATACCCATAATAACAAGAACTAGAATGATCAGATATTTTCTGATGGAGCAAGAAAGCAATTTAAAGCAACCTAGTAAATTAATCCTGAGTGTAATACTGTTGAACTGTTGCACCCAGTAAAAACACTGACTGAAATGAAGACACCTGAAGATCTACATCTGAAAGAGGAGCCACTGAGACAATCCACAAGTTAATGTAAACTTGTAATATCTGATCTGGAAACATTTGATCAGAAGTTAATTTTGCATGTGATAGTAGCAGTGGCTAGTACATCATGACTTAACCCCTCCTTTAACTGCATATTAGAAAAAAACATTACATCAGTACATTTAAATCATTCTGATGGTTTTTCTTTTTCTACATTGTGTTAATCCAGGTTTCCTGATTTGTGGGCTGAACAGTGTGAACCTCTATAGAGAGCTGGTTGTCTTATCTCAGTCTGTAAAATTGTACCTTTGCAAACCATTTTTGATTCATTCCAAAGCTTCAAGAAAAATTTAACTTCAGCAGGTACAACCCACTACATATTTACATATGTAAGAAAAAACATTTAAAGGAAAAACAGGCTGACAGATCATCTGATGTCACAATAACCAAAAGCTGTAAAACTCCTATAAAATACTGGTAGCAGTTTCTATTTTCATTTTTACTGGATATATAACATTGCAGGTACAGAAGTATTCATGCTGCATTAATCCATTTCAGATGGAATGCAGAATTATTTCTGCTCATGGCTTTTATTTTAGAAGAACAATTAGTAGCTATTACCAACAGTATTTATACTGCAAAACTGTATAAAGCTCCAGGCACCAGTGAGTGCCTTGTGCTGCGGTACTCCTGAAACACAACAATAAAATGGTCTCTCCTCCAAGCAGTTTACAACACATGTAAATCGTCAAAAAGCTACAGATTTCTGCAATCTTTTTCACTGTTACATGTTATTGTTACTTCTAAATCTATTATCTTAGGTCTGCTTCATTGGCAGTGAAAGCAATGATTTGGAAATTATACCTTTTTTCTCTGTATAAGTAACCTGCAGATTCTTGCCTGTTTATAAATGTTGTGATTTCAGAAATAGCTTTTTAAGATTTTGCGACATACATTTTACATCTTTCAAACATCTTCCAACATTTCATATCTTTTGAAATATTTCAGAACAGTCTAGGATCACTAGCAGCCCAAAGCTGGAAGGAAAATCACGGTGTTTTACTAAAATGAATAATAAAAAAATCCACCTACCTTTGAAATGAATGGAAAGTTTGACTTTGTCTTTTGTGGGTGTTAAATATAACTCAAAAAATTTTCTGCAAATTCATGCAGCCAAGGCTACAAGATAATAAAAGGATTATATAGAATTTAAATTCTTTTTATTTAACTGTCCATATGTTAATACCGCATTTTAGGGCAAGCGCCGTTATACCTTGTGTCTAACTATATATTTTTACCTTAGTAGTTCAGCTCATAAATCTCTTCAGCTGATTGAATCTTGTAACAAGTATTTAGCTCTTATGTAGCTTGCTCTAGTTTGAAAATGCACCCATTTGTGTGTTGCTCATGATGCATCTGAAAACCTCATAACAAGTATTTCAAATATAGTAATTAAACATCAGAATAACTCTGTGGGATGCACCATTATTATGTCAATTTGTCAAAATGATTCAATTTTTAATTTTTTAACCAAGCAGGTGTAACAGCGTTACCTTTGTGGTTTGTTGTTTTCAAGAAAGCATGGTCAGAGAAAAATACATTTTTCAAACAGTTTATATTATCACTGCTATCATTCCAAGTGAAAACTGAGATTTAGGATCAAATTAGAAAATTGAAAAATGAAAAATGAATGAGAAAGAATAGAGGCAAATCAATCTAAAACTAAGCATCAGTTCCTCTTTTGCCTAACCCTGAAGATTTTGTAAGTCCACATATACCTAAGGAAGGTAAAGTTTTCTTTCTACACTTGTTCAGAGACACCTAAGCACTGACATCATTATGATGTCTCACTTTGATCTAGTTGAATTAGGCTGCATGCAAACCTCAATATTAGCCAATACTTTATTTGAAATTATGTTTATATTGACAGTAGCTACAGTCCCCCTTTAACAGACTAGCTCACCAACAGCTTGTGCTCTTAGGCAGAAATCAGGAGGGCATGTTTCAGTTGTTCCCACTGCCTAAGAGCAATCAAAAATCACATTTCCCAAGGAGAGAGGAAAGAAAAGAAGGCCAAAATATGGATCCTGGGTGGGGATGTCTTCTTAAGGCATGCAAGGGCCAGGGAGTGGGCCGAGACTTAAGGTGATTCTTCACCTGTCTAGTTTAAGTCTTAGCTTGCTGGCACTTGGGCATTCATTTTCAGGAGCCCAGCTTTCTAAATTTCTTGTGTAGGGGCACAGTGGAGAAATCTGGATTTCAAGAGACAATCAGCTGCCTGATGACTTCCCAGGCAAGTGGGGGAATCACCGTCCCTGGAAGTGTTCAAAAACAGAGTAGATGAGGCCCTTAGTTTTATGGTTTAATGGTGGACTTGGCTGTCCTGGGGTAAAGGTTGGACTTGATGACCTTAAAGTTCTTTTCCAACCTAGTTGATTCTATGATTATATGATGGTAAGAGTTGCAGTCCTTCGCATTTTAAAATCTGAGTCTTCTTCTATCCCAAGGTGTGCAACAAGGGAAAACAATTAGAGCTGGGAAGTTTCTATATGCCTGAGAATGTTACCTATTTAAAACCTCATGTCACCTGTACTGTGCCACAGCATCTGCGCTTACCACTAAAACCAATGAGCAGAACTCCCACATATTAGTGACACATGCATCATGCAAATCACCAGCTATCACTAATACAGAAAAAAGCAAAAGTGTTAACAAACACTGACTTTTTCTTATCCTTATTATTTAATCTAAGTTTCACATTTTTTGCATAGATGATTTATAGTAACCTTAGACTTCACATAAGCAAAAAAAGTGATGTCACTACATAACAAGTTATGCTGGTGGCATTTTGTTGCTAGTATATCTGAGAAAATCTTTTGCTAAGTTGCGAGAGATCTGAAAATACAAAAAGACGTTCAATCTCACACTGAATATAACCAAACCTTTTATAATATTCAGACCAGTATGCATTTCTATTGCTTTTGAATCATTTACAGAGATTTAAATGTCTTGAGATTCAGCAGACCAGTGCAAAGTATATATATAGCATTCTTTTCCTCTTAGTGTATTTCCAGGGCCATGAAATAATGAACTAATAATCTAATGACAAAAATTCAGAAAGATTATAAAGATATCTGCTATCACAAAATAATCTGATTTGACACTGATCTTTTACTCTTCCATATATCTTAAGTGTACGAACAGCTGTGGAAGTTTAGCCATGGATTTGAAAGGAAAAGTGCTAGCATGTGGCATATCTTTTTGTCCTGGGTTAAGCTTAAACCAAGACACTTTTTGTCTCTTATATCCATAAACAATGTGCCAGTTATGACACCTTTTTTACTCTAACTAGAAACATTTAGATTTTCTGTTTTAAATGAAGATTACACAGCATCAGGAAAAATCAACCTAAATATTACAAGTGATTAAATAAAGGACATTACTTTTGCCCATAAACCTTGTCAATTTTATCATCTCCGATGTCAGAGTAAGAATTGTAATAAACCAGTTAGTCATCGCATCAACCACAGATAGCAAAGGGTGGCTAGGTCAGGTACAGAGTCCTCCTTATTACCAGACAGACACATGACACCATGCTGTTAACTGACATGGGAACCAACCAAAACTATAGAAACCTTCTCTACACCCGGAGATTGCTGACCTTTGCATTTACAGAAGGAATAAATTAAAATGTGGGATAGAAACTGAAAAGAAATGTGGTTTGGTTAGAGTTACAGAGTTTGTGTGGGAACCTAGCCCTGAGTATACTGAGCCTGCAAGTATACAAATGTGAAGCAGAGGTAGGGAATATACACAGGTGCATGTACCAGAATATGGACGGATGCAGACATGCAAGGTGGAGAAATGCCATAAGGACCTACACACCTTCTTTTCTCACAGATTACAGAAGAACATGTAAAAGAAGACCTGTATCTTATACAAAACAACAGTGACTGACTCTGGAGCATGGACGCTAGGACAAGCAGAAAGTTTCCAGTTGCTCTGCTATTGCTTTCTAAATCAGGCTACTATTGACAATTAACTTTAAGCTGACATAATACTGTAAAACCAACACATACCGACAAAGACCATTGCAAAAAAAAAATATCTTGTCCTTTTCCCTTTCTCTTTCCCCAGACCTTCACGTTCAATGGTTGGTCCTGCCACGAGGGAAGAAAAAACAGACTAAAATGTAATCTATAATAACAAAAGAGTATTAATTTCCACCTGGATCATTTTCCTGACAAGCAGAGCCATAGCCCTATAGCTAATTGCTATTGCAGACAAAAGGAAGACAGCAGGACACATGAGTAAAGACTGGGAACAGAATAACACCTGTTTTCATCAGTTTAAAATGATCCTCAAACCACCAATAATTCCCTTTCAAAAGAGAAATAATAGCAGAAAGTGAATGTCATGCCCCAATTCTTTTATTCAGCCTGCTTTTACTCAGCACGCCCTTGAGAAAATGGCATGCCTAGAAGACTTCTGTCAGGAGCATGAAAAAATATCAAGTACATTTATTCTATTAGCATTTTATATGGTGATTAGTGTCTAATTACAAATCATTATAGCAATGGTGCATTTAACAAGTATATCCCAACAGAACTATATCTCCATCCTCATTATTAGTTGAGTAAGTCAACACCTGGAGGAATTGAACCTGTAAATTCAAGTTAAACTGTGGTCTTCTTTTACTACAGCTGAAAGACAAATCTCTTATCCAAAACTGTCTCAGACTCCACAGCACCAAAATGCATGCACAGGAGTTGTAACCTCCTCTTTCTTCCTGAAAAAGCCCATATCAGGTTCACAGGGCTTTTTGACCCACATGCCCTGAGAATCACTTTTGTATCATTAATTGTTTTGATGAGCCAGCACTAGCAGACATTTAGTTCTCAGGGTCCCAAAGTACAAACTTAAACTAATTCGGCTAAAAAGCTTAATAAGACTCTATGTCAGGCCAGAGTTTGAGGTGGATTTTTTTCACTATTGTGTTACCCTAAACCAACTCCAAGGACATTTAGAGGGATCTTCTCCACCTACTGTTTTCTTGCAGGTGAGCTCTTCCACAAAGCTTGACCTGAGATCATGGCCTCAACAGCTTTCTGTGTTGCAACAACCTCTATACAGTCTCTTTGAAAGCCCTTAGAAAGCCTCTTTCAGTCCTGTCAGAAGCCTAGCCACATGCAGACATGGTTCTTCTTCTTCAAAGTATCACAGACTCTGGGGTGCTTCATCTCCCTGCATTTTCATACATCCCCTTCTTTCTATCTACTTCCTTTGTGTGTGCAATGGCTTTCAAGGAACATATCTTCCATCAAAAAGCTCTGTCTGTACTAGACAAAGCAAAAAACAGTCAGATTCTCAGATGCCCACCACCTTTATAAGTGAACAAAATAGATAAAATGTTGGTAGAATGGTTACTGTCCATCACATCCTGCAAAATGAAACTGTTTGTGCTAACCTTTCAAATTCATACAGTATAATCACAGTATCAGAAACGAAGTGATGACCCCAGCTGGGATGAAAGAAACCTTTGACTAGAACTTCAAAATGAACCAGAAATCTGTTTACTTATTTAATAATATACAGACATGCATGCTTCTTTTATCATGACAAATATTTACCAACAGGAAACTTTTAAAGCAAACTATCCCTTTTAAAATGAAAAAATAGAGAAATGAGACTTAGTTGTTTGCAACCCAAACACTGTGATCTGCAAGACTAAATACAAGATAAGTACACTAAATACCAGATAATGAAACTGCTCCTCTCCTACATTTCCAGTTAACTTGGTAGGTCCTCAGACAATGACAAACTGAGCTGTTATAAACTCTGGGGGCAAAGGACATCAGCAACAACATTAGGCTGACACCGGACTGGCATAAACAGTATGATCCACACACACATGAGAAAAGAAAAGCTATAGTGCTATACTACATGTCTAGGAACAGCAGGACCGCTATAAATTCAGCTGCATCAGCATCTAAGGCCATTCTTAAATGTCATTTTTGTTCATCATTTCATGCCACATACATTTCTTCTACTTGTATAAACATCTTATTCCTTGTGCTCTGCCATAAGATTTTGTTTCTGATTACTGCAAGATGCTGAACTAAGTCAACATAGATAATAATTTGTACATATGCTTATAGGTGTTATATGTTAAAAATTTTTGTATGACTGAGGCTTTAAACGGTAGCCAGTCAGTCATTAATTCTCAGAAATTGTTTAGAACTGTATGTGCATGGGATACAAGGTACTACTTTGCCAAACATGATGTTTATTTAGTCTATGAAAACTAAACTTTATGCCAATGTCTAAATCATAATGATAAATATAATTAAAAACTTACATTTTCTGTGTAGGACAGCCTAAAAAAAAACAAAACCAAAACCAAAACCCTTCATTTAATCAAAATTTAAGTTTTCATAGTGAAATATTTAGTCAGTTCTACATTTTCATTCTGTTATCTAGGAAGTGGGTTCCTTTATATATTACCACACTGATTAAAAAGATTGATTCCTATCATTTAATTTCACTTCTATCATACATTTTCTTAAGAGAAGTTAATGTCTGAGTTAATTAATTGAAGACAGAAACTCCTGAATCTAGAATCACTTGCCACTCAGAAGTAAAGATCAAGTCTATTTAAATGCTGTGAATAATGATTCACAAAAGATTCGTGTGACGTGTGTGCTCACTTTGGGGAACATCAAGAAATAAAATTGTTATCTATAGTTTAAACCACTCTGAATCTGGGATATTAATATCTGTAGATATTAATCTCTTTAGCAATATATAAACTGCTTTATAGCACAGAGCTCTGTACATATCATCTTGCATGTTTCCCAAATAATTGCTGTCCAAAGGTTACACTGGTATACTGACTCTCAATTAGAAGAATCGAAGAAGGGTCGTAAGATAAAGATATATAAATTATAAGAACAGGTTGCTTTTATATCCTTTCCAATTTAATTAAAATCACAGTCATAAAAATGGATCAGATACTGTTGTTTTCTCTTCCCATTACCATCTTTGCCGTAAGAATGAGAAATACAAACTTCAATGCTTGTCAGCTTTAGTCAAATGCCAAATAGTTCTTTAACCTTTCTACAGCTATGTCATTTTATTGGTTGGCTTTTCCACTTCTCTTGTACTTAAACCAAAGTAGCTTGTAGTGATGAACTGGAACGGATAACCAATCCCACAACAGCATATTGAAAAGGCCAAAGCAGTTCATCATTGTGTAACCAATAGAATAAATTAGACAACACAAATCTTATTCTCATGAAAAAGGTTAACAAAATATACTAACGTGAATTTATGGTGATGAATCATAGAATCATAGAATCATAGAAGAGGGTTGGAAAGAACCTTAAGATCATCTAGTTCCAACACACCTGCCAGGGGCAGGAACACCTCACACTAAACCATGCCACCCAAGGCTCTCTCCGACCTGGCCTTGAACACTGCCAGGGATGGAGCATTCACAACTTCCCTGGGCAACCCATTCCAGTGCTTCACCACCCTTACAGTAAAGAATTTCTTCCTCATATCCAGTCTAAATTTCCCCTGTTTTAGTTTGAACCTGTTACCCCTTGTCCTCTCACTACAGTCCCTCATGAAGAGTCCCTCACAAGCATCCCTATAGGCCCCCTTCAGATACTGGAAGGCTGCTATGAGGTCTCCATGCAGCCTTCTCTTCTCCAGGCTGAACAGTCACAACTTTCTCAGCCTGTCTTCACTCAATACCACTGTCCACATCACCGACAAAGATGTTGAACAAGGCCAGTCCCAGCACCAACCCCTGAGGGACACCATTCGTTACTGGTCTCCAGCTGGACATTGAGCCATTGAGCACAACTTTTTGCATGCGGCCATCCAGCCAGTTCTTTATCCACTGAGTGGTCCATCAGTCAAATTGATGTCTCTCCAATTTAGAGACAAGGATGTCATACGGGGCAGTGTCAAACGCTTTGCACAAATCCAGGTAGATGACGTGAACTGCTGTATCCCTGTCCATCAGTTCCGTAGCCCCATCATAGAAGGCCACCAAAGTGGTCAGGCAGGGTTTTCCCTTAGTGAAACCGTGATGGCTGTTACCAAGCACCTTGTTGTTTTTCATGTGCCTCAGCATGCCTTCCAGGAGAATCTGCTCCAAGATTTTGCCAGGCACAGAGGTGAGGCTGACTGGTCTGTAGTTCCCTGGCTCATCCACTTTCCCCTTCTTGAAAATGGGGGTTACATTTCCATTTTTCCAGTCGTTGAGAACTTCACCTGAGCACCACGATTAATCATTTCCACTGTACGAGTCTCAAATTAGATGAATAGTATGTCTGAAAAGGAAGAAAAAAATGTCAACATCTTTCTAACTGCTATTTATTTTTGTCAAGATAATACCCTAATTTCAGATTCCAAGTGTGAGTATTAACATGATAAATATGCAAGCTTGCATAGCTAAGGTTAAGATGCAGCTCACAGTAAATGTTTTATCAGCAGCAAAGTGATGCTCCTATGTACTTCAAGTGGCAGGTTTACTGGCTTTACTGGAAGTAGGGAGGGAGCCCAGGTAGCAAAGAGTTTCAACTTGGCAGTAAGAGATAATATATATTCTATTTTAACAAAGATTCAATGAGTCTGTTTTAATATTAATGTCACCTTAGTCAAACACATTTTTAAACTGGAAGTTTGTTTTTCTAGGCTGCTGGGTAAAGAATAGAGATAAACAAGCTCCTTGGATAGCATTTAAAAGCAATATTTTTGTTAGGCTGCTCTTTGTAAGAGTTGGGAATAAATATTGAAAAATAAGTACCTTATATATCTCTGGGTCATGTTCCTCTGTGGATATTTGCATCATGACAGATACAATGAAAAGAGCATTAGTCACTAGCTATCGGAGTCTGATCCAGCACCCTCTAAAGTGAGAGCAAAAACTTCCACTAATTTCAATGGAAATTGGATCAGGCCCACAGAACTCATGTCCAAACTGAATATTTTGTGCCAGATGTGTTGATATTGGAACAGATCTTCTGACAACAAAAGCCATTGTCACAGACATGACCTGCCACACTGCTCCCCACCACAAGCAGCTGGGAGGTGCAGCGGGGCTCCATAGGACTGGAGGAGAAGGGTTGTTTGCACAGCACAGGACATCTGGTCTGCAGCACTTCATAGAGTCATAGAATCATAGACTGGTTTAGGTTGGAAAGGAATTTATATTCATCTAGTTTCAACCTCCCTGCCATGGGCTGCTGAGGACTGCATGCTCAGTCAGACAGATCAACTGTTGGTGGGCCG